>OX453313.1:21258032-21868532 GCA_949710035.1 Crambus lathoniellus | reverse complement strand
AGTACCCATTGCACTACTAAAGAGCTGCACCAAGCCTGACACAATAATATTATAATATTCACAAGAAGTATTATGTAGAGAGGTACCTACATCAGTAGTACATTTAGGTTTTAACTCTCATATTACGATGATTACTCATATAATTCATTTGTATGAGTCATTATTTATTAATTACCTAATAATTAAGCCTTCAATCAACAATAACACCTAGTTCGAATGAAGCCTACAAATTAATATTAAAGCTTTGTAGTGCAATAAATGTATTGAAACTTTTTGGTGTAAACCAAATAGGTATCTAGGTATTATAAAATAATTTGACGTTGACATTCTATGTCAATCATCAACGTAGACCGTAAACGTTTTGGTTCAGGTGGGGCAATCTTTGCCTAATTCACGTGGCAAAATGATGAATGCAAACGTTTTGAGAGAGAGAGATATTTGTAGATATAATTGTGTTTCAGGGGAAGGGGGGAGGGCAATCGCCCCCATTTTTTGAACGCACTATTTTTTATAAATTAATGAAGAAAATGCCGTTTAAATATGGCAAAAGTGCACTCATTGACAGAAATGATATTGTATAAATGGAGAATCAAATACAGTCGTGGACAATAAAATGGACACACTGGACTTTTTCAAACAAACATGTTCAGTAGAGCGTCTCATAGATAGGAATCTATTTGCATCTGTGCAATGATTTTTATGTCGCTGAAGAGGCGAAACGCCCAATTATACGTACTTAAGTAAAAAAAAAATGTTTTATACTTACCATAAATTTTTAATAGAAAAATATTGGAAAAGTCTCGGTAGCTCAGTGGTTAGAGCAGTGAGCCGGATTCCCAAAGGTCGTGGGTTCGAGTCCCATCTGAGAATTCAATTGTGGCTGAGTTGGTTTGGAAGTACGTACAGGATTTGAATTTCGCGCGATTTCCGAAATATTCAAGATGGCGGCTTGAAATTTGATATACATCATCTTGACACATGTAAAATTAATCGTGGAGCCTTTCACAATAAAACAGCGCATAGAAGTTATACAAATATTTAACGAAAATTCACGATCAATTACAAACACTCGTCGAAAGGTCGAAAAATCTCGTAATTTCAAGAAGAGGTGATGTCAAATGGCCACCGAGATCTTGCCATCTGATGGCACTGGATTTCTTTCTTTGAGGCTACGTCAAAGATAAAGTCTACACCAACGATCCACAAAATATAGACTATATAGACAAAATATTCGCCAAGTTATTGGTGAAATAAGTAGCGAAATGTGTGAAATTAGCTGCGAAAATGTGAAAGTGTCATGAAAAACTTGCACACAGCAAAAATGCCCGTGGAGGCTATTTAGCTGATATTCTATTCAGATAAAATTGTACAAGTCTCTTCTAAAATAAAATAAAACAACGAAGAAATTCCAATCCATTCGCGTTTTATTGAGACAAATCATCCTATATCCACTTTTGGGACACCCGTTATATATATCGTGACATTATTTTCTTTACAGGATCGAGTTCAGGCTTCTTGGAAGGGAGAGAACTAATTTTTGAAGCCAAAAAGTGATGGTGGCTATCACTCTGAGATAAATGCCTACAATATCGAGAAATGGTTCAGCCAAATTCTGCCAAAATTAGATGCAAACTCTGTTGTTGTCATGAACAATGCATCTTACCATTCAAGGAGAAAAGAAAAATTTCTACAACTTCTTATTAAAAACATATCCTTTGACATACTGAAGTAGAAGCTCAGCTTCTTGCAAAAATAAAACAAGTTAAAGGTGTTTATCAGACATATGTGGTGGATGAAATGGCTCAAGAAAATGGAATCAGGAAGTGGTAAGACCCACCTTACCATTGGCAAAAATAATAAAACTTTTAAATGAAATGAAATTAAAACTTTATTAACCTTTATACCTTTATTAATCAAATGATTGGCAAAAGTGCATTGACGATGTCATAAAAGAAAAACTAAAAATGATAAAAATTGATGGTATTACAGATAATAATAATAATAATAAAATGGAGAACGGTCCTTTTCTATCCAGGATCTCGACGGATTCTAGGTCAGGGCGATCCTATAAAAATAGAGCGAGGTATCTTCCAGGGTGACGGTTTGAGTCTATTGTGGTTCTGTCTGGCCTTGAACCCTCTGAGTACACTTCTCGAGAGTTCAGGGTTAGGCTATCGTTTACGGAGAAATGGTCAAGTAATATCACACCTGCTGTACATGGATGACCTGAAACTATTTGCCCATAGCAGTTCTCATTTGACAGCGTTACTGAAGGTTACTGAAGCTTTCAGTAATGCCATTAAAATGGAATTTGGTGTCGACAAATGTGCAGTCATGCATGTAAAGCGTGGTCAGATAATGGAATCTACGGGTATAAAACTCTCGGATTCTATTCATCTTAGATCTCTCTCCGTAAACGAAACCTATAAATATTTAGGTATGTCACAAGCATTAGGCATCAACGATGCTGACATGAAACAGTCGTTGCGTGAGCGTTTCTTGGGGCGCCTTTCAAAAGTCCTTAAAAGTCTTTTGTCAGGCGGAAACAAGGTTCGCGCATACAATGGATGGGTCATGCCGGTACTGATGTATTCCTTCGGCATACTTAAATGGACTCAAACTGAACTGGATGCCCTGGATAGAAAAGTTCGTACATTGCTAACAGCACACCGCATACATCACCCACGTTCATCGACCATGAGCATGATATCCCGCGGAAGTGCGGTGGTCGTGGCTTCTTAAATGCTAAGACATTGCATAACCGCGAGATATGCAATCTTAGGGAGTATTTTCTCCAAGTCGATATGGGGTCTCATAGAGATGTAGTTGCTGTTGACAATGGACTGACTCCTCTATTTTTAGCAAAAGAAAACTGGCGCAAACCTGTAGTACTTAGTACTTCCGACCGCAGCTCTGTGTGGCAAAGCAAGGAGTTACATGGCAGATTCTACCGGGCTCTCCATGGGCCCGACGTAGATTTATTAGGCTCAGTATCCTGGCTCCGTTTCGGTGATCTTTTTGGTGAAACCGAAGGTTTTGTCTGTGCAATTATGGATGAGGTTGTGATGACGAATAACTACCGAAAGTATATCCTAAGGGATGGCACAGTGGATATTTGCCGAGCGTGTCATCGTCCGGGTGAATCCCTTAGGCATATAATCTCTGAAACATCGTCTTGTGGCATCCGAGGTGCCGTACTACAGGTATGCACCAGAACAGGTCCTTGAAAATAGCCATGCCACATTGTATTGGGATCGATCTATCATTACAGACAGGACTATTGTAGCTAATAAGCCTGATATTGTATTGATAGATCGACACGAACGCCGCGCGATAATTGTTGATGTCACTGTTCCCCATGACGACAACCTTGTGAAAGCTGAAAAAGATAAAGAAAACAAATATCTTGATTTAGCTCACGAGATTGTTGACATGTGGGACATTGATTCAGCAATTATTGTTCCGATAGTCATATCTGCCCATGGTCTGATAGCCAAGAGCCTCGATAAACACCTTAAGAGGTTTGCGTTAGGTGGATGGATCGGGAGTCAGATGCAGAAGGCAGTACTTCTGGACACGGCCCGTATAGTGAGAAGGTTCCTGTCTCTGGATCCTTAACCATCGGTAGCCGGGACCTTGATCTTGCTGCCGTTGGGGAACTGCATTTTTGTATTTTTAAATGTTATATTTTTTAGTGTTATACATTGTAAAAAATTTATGTTTAGAAATATAATTTTGTAGATAAAGATAAAGATAAAAATATTCTTTATTCACTTAGACATAATAAATATGTACTTATGAATCGTCAATATTTTCCTACCACCCATTCAAGACTTTTTTAACTGACAAGAAGAATGGGCGCAAGAAACTTGCCAGCGTTTCTTAGTTAGGTAACGACATTTACAAAAAAAAACATATCGTTACTAATACAACAATTGCTAAGTATAAAAATGCATCAATTTAAACAGTGATTATGTTATGTGTTACATCATGACCATGCATTGCGGTCATTCAAATAATCGTCTACTTTATAGTATCCTTTGCTCATCAGCGACTCTTTAATGTAACATTTAAATTTATGCAATGGTAGTTCAATAATATGCTGTGGAACTTTATTAAAAAAGGATATGCTTTTCCCCAGAAATGAGGCTCTGGATTTTTCTAGCCTAAACTTGGGAACGACAAGTTTATCTTTATTTCTTGTGTTAAAGCGATGAATATCGCTCTGCTTTACAAATGTATTATAATATTTTTTCACATAAATAATATTTTCATAGATGTATTGTCCTGCAACAGTTAAAATGTTTATTTCTTTAAATAGATCTCTTAAAGAATCTCTCGATCGGAGGTTGTACATGGCGCGAATAGCCCTTTTTTGGAGCACGAATATACTTTGGATGTTAGCGGCTGAGCCCCACAACAAAAGGCCGTAGGACATAACACTATGAAAATAACTAAAATAGACTATTCTAGCCGTTTCAATATCGGTTAAGAGCCTTATTTTCTTTACTGCGAATGCGGCCGAACTGAGTCTACTCGCCAAGGCTTCGATATGAGGATCCCATTGTAGTCGCGAGTCTAATATAATACCTAGAAACTTTGTATTGTTAATGAATTCGACCATATCGCCGTCTAGTCTTATATGAAAATCAACTTGTCTTACATTAGGTAACGAAAATTTTAAACACTTAGTTTTCTTTGAGTTTAATGATAAATTATTACTATTAAACCAATGTGACACTTTTGAAAGAGCACTATTTACTTCGTCAGAACAGTCATCACCTCTATCTACTTTAAAGACTAGAGATGTATCATCTGCAAATAGCACTGTCTCACATAAATTCTTCGCGTAGTAAGGAAGGTCATTTATGTATATTAAAAACAACAGCGGGCCCAATATTGATCCTTGGGGTACGCCCATAGTAATGGGAGCTCCGGTAGACTCAGTTTTATTAATAACTACCTTCTAAGTTCTTTCATACAGATATGAATGCATAAGGCTTACTGACATTTCAGAAACACCATAATGTTTTAACTTCCTTAATAGTGTTTGGTGATCAACACAATCGAATGCCTTGGAAAGGTCACAAAAAATAGCGATTACATCCTGCTTGTCCTCCCAGGCATCAAGTACATGTTTTAGAAATGCAACCCCAGCATCAGTTGTACTTTTACCTTTTGAAAAACCAAACTGTTTCTCATGCAGTATACTATTATTATGTAAGTATTTAAAATGTAATAAAGGGAATAATAATAATAATTTAGCTCACGAGATTGTTGACATGAGGGACATTGATTCAGCAATTATTGTTCCGATAGTCATATCTGCCCATGGGCTGATAGCCAAGAGCCTCGATAAACACCTTAAGAGGCTTGCGTTAGGTGGATGGATCGGGAGTCAGATGCAGAAGGCAGTACTTCTGGACACGGCCCGTATAGTGAGAAGGTTCCTTTCTCTGGATCCTTAACCATCGGTAGCCGGGACCCTGATCTTGCTGCCGTTGGGGAACTGCATTTTTGTATTTTTAAATGTTATATTTTTTAGTGTTATACATTGTAAAAAAATAATGTTTAGAAATATAATTTTGTAAGTATATAAATGTAATAAAGGGAATAATAATAAATAACTACTTACATCACACCAATTATCTAAGCCCATTTTAATTACATTAAGAAACTGTATCATGGAAAACTTGATAACGGATAAATATATACTTAAATACTTTTTAAACGCCCAGACCAAGACAAATAGACATATTCTTGCACACAAATATTTGTCTTGTTCGGAAATCGAACCCGAGACCACTGGTGCAGAAGGTGGGTAGCCTACCTCGTTTTGTGATGTAAGTTGGTACGACAAGTTCTTCAGAGGAAGACGAGGAATTTGAAAAATAAATGGACTTATTGAATTAAATACCTACCTTGCAACAATAATTTGTCTCATTCATAGGTGACTAATTAGACAATTTTATTTACATACCAATATTAATAAATAAGTTTGAGAAACATTGGTTTGTTTGTTTACCTTTTGTCTTAGAGGAAGTTGAATAGAATGTAGAGTAGAGAAGAGACTTATGTGGATGGTGACCGTGAGAAACTCAACACATCTTTTGTGTGGGGCACAGTTACATGCGGCGGTTATTATACTCAAGCAGCTCATTTGACCAATATTATGGACATTCCGACAATACGTGCTCAAAAATTTCAATGATGTATGAATGGAAAGATCAGTTGACAGAGGACATAAAGAAAGTGGGAGAACAAAAAAAAAACAATCGCTATCAAAAATGGACAAATTACTAGCGATGGCACTCCATACATAGAAGTAATAGTAGATGGTAATATTTGATATTTTTTTCAAACCTGGGGTTGAAACAATTCAGAAGTAAATTCTCACATTTCATAACACGAAATGTAAGATTTTATTTACTTGGATAGATATTTCCCTTCCATGATATAAGAGAACGCGATGTAATCGAAATATGTATAGGAGACACGTCACGCCGTTTCTCAACTCAGCCAACTTGCTCAAAATGGAAGCTCGTAGGAAGTTACATCTCGCTTGTCTGCTTTTCGACGTAATCCACACTCAGAAACCTGGGTATCTATATGACAAGTTGGTATGGGCTGGGGAGCGACGACTTCACATGAAAAGGGCCTGCACTTACGTCTTCCCGACCCCCAAACACCGGACTGTGACTTTCCGCGGGTCTTTCAGGTTTGCTGCCTCCCGCTGTTGGAATGTTTTACCGCCTCCCATACGTGCTGTAAAAACAAAGACTACTTTCAAAAAACATATTAAAGCCTACCTATTGAATCAACAACAAAACAACTAGTTTCTTACCTCAAATATAGTCACAACACTTTTACACGGAATACCGCGTTCAACAGCGGGATGGCAAGCAAAAAAATACTCTATTTATTCTTTTTATCATTGTTGTTCGTGTTATGTAGTGATTGTTTTTGTTTCCGTTGTATATGTGTTGCTTTATTTTCATTGCCCCCATGTTCGCTTCACAACAACATACAAGTTTCTTGTCTCGCTTCACTCAGTCACTCACGCACAGATTAAAAGATTAAATAATTAGCTTGCACCAGCCACAGAGTACACGTCGGAGCAGCCGAGCATTGGTAAACGTCCTAAGACAAACAGCCTAGTCTTCCGCACTTCATTTTCTTTTCTTAGCAATCTATTACTGTTATATTTATTTATTTATTACTCTGTATTACCAACTGATTTGTTTTATTTCATTTTTTATTTTATTTTATTTTATTTTTCATTATGTAATGTATTATTCTGACACCGGCTATGATTAGGTACCTACTTGAAACATTTGACCCTGTCAGAATAAATAGCGCTTCTTTGTTGCTCCGCCCACCTGTGTGCGACTCAGAAGCTTTTGGCTGAGACAGGGTTCGTTGGCTGCACACACTTCCTAACCTCTCTTAATTCTTTTCTTCTCACTTCTGTCACTCTCAACCTATTTTCTTGTTCTGCCTAAATTGTTTGTATAAAATGTGTGTGTGCAAGTAAATAAATGTATTACTTTCTTCTTTCTTTCTAATTAAAGTAAATTTCAGATTATATTGAATTTCACGTATAACTACACTCGGTTCCAAAAATAACAGGTCAGTCACAAAAACTAAAATATCTCCAGAACTGTAAAAGTTAGATCAATGAAATAAAAAAACAGGATATAGAGTTTTTGGTTGCGCTTCTAATAACATACTATTTAAACTGGTTGATGAAAAAAACTTTCATTACAAAAACAAAATAAAAAAACTACTATTTTCAAAAACAAAAATTTTGCTTCATGCCATCATGGATGCTTTCCATTTCTATTCTGTCACAAAAAAATTATCGTGAACGTCTTCCACGTGCATAATTATTATTCTGTGAGGTGAAGCATGGCAGTCACGCTAGAGGAATGTACCAGAATCCTAACTTTTTTGGAACTTGACTATTCAAAAAGGTATAAAACTTTAGGTAAAGTAGCCAAACTAAAGATGTATTGCCAGAGAAAGCGGTCACGGGTAGCAAAAATTTATTTTTGATAAAAGAAAAACAATAATTAGGCATTACATTAGAAACAATTAAATAAAAATGACATTCATTCATTCATTAGCCGTATACGTCGCCTACCAGCTGGGCATAGGCCTCCCCAAAAGATCTCCACAGCGGAAAGAGCAAACCCATTATTAGTTAAAAAAAAACCTCCCGGTGGTATAGCAAGTTACCTGATTGTAAGATAATCGAGTCCTCTCCCTCTCTTCGGACTCCAGATAAGCCAATGACATCCTAGTGTAACTTGCTAATCGCCTCTTCCAACTTGAGAACGTCGCGTCTGACCTTGATGTGCGCGTGTTGTTTTGTTGTAGGTTGCCATGCCATGTGGACAATTTACCAAGACAGCTTGTAAGTTGTAAAGAATATTATATTTTTCTTGTTATTTATCGTAATTTTGCCATAATCCCTCTCCGCTAAAGCGCGCGGATGCACTGAGTCATTATTCGCTTGTTTTGATTCGATATCATCAGTGTATTTTAACCCCTGCTATTATCCACCTTTTGGGCTTCACTTTTCTTCAACCCAGGTAATAAAATTATGTAAAGGTTACCCTACTATCGAGTACTACAAACTACGATAGATGTCATTTCTGTTAGTTGTACCTACGTCAATTCGCCATAATAGGCCCATCATCCTTTGTGTTAGTTATTGGGTTTAGGTAGGGGTGAGCACGTAAAACATGAGTTATGATAAATAAAAATACTACATTACTTATTATTATTCAAATTTTTACTTTTTTGCATTCAAATGCAATTATTATTATTGAAAAATTGAAAATGAAGTTTTTACAAAAAATGGACCCGTCTCACAACCAGGGGGACTACCGCGTAACTTTATGGGTATGAACTTCATACGTTTTTCCGAACTTTAAGTCAATTTTATTAAAAAAATAGCCGCTATCAGTTCCCTGTTTAGTGACGTCGGGTATAATAATAGCTAGCTAGCTACGTTCAATAGAACAACGCAGCAAAAATCTATCAAAATAAGGAATTCAAATGACAGATGAAGCCTATATCCATACCCATATTTTTTTGCCGGTAGCCCCCCAGCTCCGATGGGACTCGAACACACGACCTTTCGCTATCCGGGCGACTGCTCTAACCTCTGAGCTACGCAGTCGCTACGAGAAGCGTCGAATTTATCCAATACTAAAGCAGTCGCCCGGATAGCGAAAGGTCGTGGATTCGAGTCCCATAGGAGGTGGTTGTGAGATGGGGTGAATGTTTCTAAATACTTCATTTTAAACTTTTCTACATTACTTATGTCATTTTTAATTGTTTTTATTGTAATGCTTAATTTTTTTCCTTTCAGCAAACCATTAACTTTTGCTACCCGAGACCGCTTTTTCTGTTACTACTTCTTTAGTTTGACTATTTGAGAGTTATACCTTTTTGAATTATTTCGAGTTTCATAATTTATTAGTAGATGGCAGACCAGTATTTTTGGTAGTTAGTTGGTCTAAGCTACAGTAAAACGTTAGTTTCATTCTGGTACCCCATGACATGAAAACCACTCAGCAAGCCACCGCTAAAATTGCTCGGACTGACAAAGTAGATAAGACGGCGCGTCGCATACCACTTTTCGAGCCTGATTGTACGAACAGCGTTTTATGCTGGTACCCGATGACATATTTTCTCATCATTTTAGCCGCACTTTTTTTCATGACTGGACTAAGAGGGCCATGTAGTGGCTAGGCAACCCAACTTTTTAAACGTGACTTTTTGCCTTACTCCTAAAAATGAGTGTCATGGTGATACTCGATCTGGTAGGATTACTGACGGTCGCCTTCCGGTCTATACCGCTTCCAAATGCCGAATCCTAGCCTCCTAGTACTTAGGGTAACTGTCCTAATTATTGTCATTTAAAAATAAACGAAAAGGTAGCTTGCTAAAAAAGAGTTCGAGACGTGGTGACTTATGAAACTAATTGTTTTATTTGGTGATCTGACTGATCATAGTATGCGGGGTGGTATTTCATGTTTCGTAATTAATTGAAGGACTAATCAATTAAAATAATAATACCTCCTTAGATTGAGTGTGGAATAGGATAATATTTATTTTCTATACTTGAGTTTTTTTCCAAATAGTTCTGAATTGATTCATAGTCTTGAACAACTTGCATAAAGTTCGACCTTTTTCTATCGAAAATTTCAATCAAATGCAACATACGAACTGACAAATATGTGTATGAAATACCGTAGTGCCCTATTTCTGCATATTTGCCTATTCGTCATAATTATGTTTGCCAAATATTAACAAGTACCAATTAAATAGCAAAGATAGTCCACTGTTGGACAAGAGGTATCCCTCACAGTCCCACAATTGGTTCGTACTGGGAATTAAACCCCGGATCTCACAATAACTGTGAGCCGAATTTCGGAGGTTGTCGAAATACTTACTTACATATTGAAAAAAAATAACATTTATTTTTTAACACTTGAATTATTGCCATTTTTTGGCTCGCTTACCCTAGGGTCCCACCCCGCAAATATGGCGGATGACATTTGATTGGTGGGTCGGCGGATCTTTGATCGTAATTGGTCACAGATCACCTGTAGTAGCAAGTGTAATTGGTTATCGATTTGATATTATTGTTATTGGACAGGGTGGGTGGGATCAAAAATTAGGGTTCAATTTTAAAATGGATGCATAGCCGGTTTCGAACTCTTTCATACTCATGCATGTATTCCTGGTGGTGATCTGTAAAAAAGAACTTTGTAATGGTGCGCAAGTTTACATGTTGGGAGAGCCTAGGCGAGCCATCACGAGCGGCTAGCATAGCATGTAAACATCGGTTTGTGATGGCTCGCCTTGGCTCATCCTTTGTTCTCGGCTCATGTAGACGCGCCAAGCCACGACCAACATGTAAACGCACCATTAGACCGCTTTTTACGAAGCGATTTTGCCCAGCCGCATCCGCATATTATCAGAATACTCGCCGGAAGGCACTCGGTGCATACCGCCTTTTCTGATGCAATCCGGATTTTTTCTTACAGAAATTTCTGATAAATGTATGGATTCGGGTCCGGTTGTGTAGTTCACGATTCGGAGGTTGTCTCGCAAATCTGATGTAGCAACAACTTTTCAGATAATGAAAATAATCGTACGCAGGTTTGATACGGCTTGACGTGCTTTCCGAAGCACGGAATCATTTATTTTCTTGAAGAATAAGGGGATTCTGCTTCTTTGCCAACAAACCACAACCAACCAAAACAAACCACGCTTTTCAGGATTCATATTTTTTTGTGAAATCCGTTGTGTCTTTGCTTGTAGTGCAAAAGTACCTACTCGCACATACCTACCAACAATCGTTCGTGTTCGTAGGTATGGAATTTGCCGGTTAAGACCACTCCTTTCACGCGCATTTTTCGTGCATGATTAAAACTAACAATTAAAACAGAAAATAATAAATAAATATTGGACACCATCACATACATACATTGTTCGAATGTCAAAATGTAGTAGCTTGAGCTAACTAGCATTATGAAAATTGGAAACAACGACGGGTATTATCACATAAACCCAGACCCGAGTAAATATTGAAATGTTCGTTATCAATATTTACCCTACCGGGAATCAAACCCGGGACCTCTCGAGATAACGGCACATTGAACACCGGTGCGACCACTCGGCAGTGGAGGTCACGGTCGTCAACAGTGATCCTAATGTTTTAATTAAACATGTAAAAACGAAATTTCACTCTTCTACTTTTTTATTATTATTGTTTTAAATCACAATTAAAACAGTGACACCAATGTTTTAATTAAACCTGTAAAAACGAAATTTCACTTTAACAAAAAAAAGTTTGTAATAAAATTTCGGATGTCCGGAACCCATTTCAATAAATGTGTTCAATAACCAGGAGCACAGCTAGGAGTGAAAGGGGTGGTAACTATTTCGAAAGGAGCGGTCAAAGGTCAATACTCCTTAACAGCTGATTACTCGCTAGTGATGTGCGAATTTAAATTAAATCCATGAAGAAATCGAATTCAATTATTTATTAATAATTAAAACATGAACTTTGAAGGTTAAATGCTCTAGCATGTGGTTTGTAAGCTGTGTCAGAATCGGTACACTTCGGCATGATACCCCCTTTCGGTAACACGCTGTATAAGTAATAAATAAGTTTTGAATATTTTGTGTGTCATATCAGAAAAACGATGCACAAATCTACAATGCATTCAAAACTACTCCAAATCACAACGCGTATGTTCATACATGCCTAATTTTGTCTTATAAAGGTATTTCAGCTCTCGAAGAATCAGCTTAAACAATGTCAGAGATCGTTTCAGGTGGACATCTTGACAAAAATAATAACGATGTAATTGCACCGGTATGCAAATTATTAAGTACATACTCAACGATCTACTAATATTTGAAATTTATTAAAGTCTTGATTTAAATAACATTCCAGACACTTTAAACTTACAAGAGAAATTATTTTCGCTGTTCTCAGTCATTGAATATTTACCGAATATTCGCCATTATGTAGCTCATTGCAAACGTCTTGATAATACCTGGGAAACTTATGATGATTTAAATTCCAAAGCTATTAGAACCAAAAATGAGCAAATGGTTATTCATTGTAGTTTATATGCAAAATTGTAATTAATAATATAAAAATAATGTAAAGGACAATGGGTAACAGCATACCCAGACACGAAAATAGTTGTAGCATTAAAAGGGTTATATCGGATTTTGTTGCTCTCTTAAAGTACCTTAATAAATAAAATAAAAGGCCATATTCACTTGGAGAAAAAAAATTAGTTTAAAGTTTTATAAAAAACACATTTATTCCATACATTTTTGTTAAATTTTCAACACATATCTTTTTCTTCAATTATATTCAGACCTACTTCTTACAATAAGGACACTACACCATTAGGTTACCAAAAAGCGACATAGTCTTCATAGACTATGCTACAGTCAATATTTTTTGGGCACGGAGTCCATACAAAATTACCCATTGTCCTTTACTTACAATACTGTAAGTAGAACACTTGATTACAGAAATTTTAATATATATTTTTGTTTGATTTTAATAGTTAATAGGAAGAAGAATATAATATATTTTTACCGACTTCCAAAAAAGGAGGGAGGTACTCAATTCAACCCGTATTTTTTGTTTGGTGTAATGGATAATAAGAAGAAGAATTTTATTCTTGTTTTTTATGAGTAAGTGATACTACCATTTGATTAAAAAAATATATGATTTGTTTTTAGTATTTTTTTGGTCTTTATTTACCTGAACTGAGGCATGCCTTACCTATTAATTATTATAAAATAGGTAGTAATACCTAATAGGCGAACCTCCATTAAATCGTTAGTGGTACTTATAGTACCGTCAAATTAGGGTTTCGCCCCGGAATGAGAGATAAGAAGCTGTAAACTCGTGTACACCTTTATTTTGGTGTTCTAAAAGTGGTATATAAAATCATAAAATCTTGTGTCTGCATTAGCCGGGGCGTTCATCGATTTAGATGTTATCACGTCAATAATAGCTACTTTCTGGGTATTTTTCCCTTTTGTACCCATAGCACCACCGGCTTGCACCACCGGTAGTGTAATGGGTATTTTTTTAGTACCCATTGCACTACTAAAGAGCTGCACCAAGCCTGACACAATAATATTATAATATTCACAAGAAGTATTATGTAGAGAGGTACCTACATCAGTAGTACATTTAGGTTTTAACTCTCATATTACGATGATTACTCATATAATTCATTTGTATGAGTCATTATTTATTAATTACCTAATAATTAAGCCTTCAATCAACAATAACACCTAGTTCGAATGAAGCCTACAAATTAATATTAAAGCTTTGTAGTGCAATAAATGTATTGAAACTTTTTGGTGTAAACCAAATAGGTATCTAGGTATTATAAAATAATTTGACGTTGACATTCTATGTCAATCATCAACGTAGACCGTAAACGTTTTGGTTCAGGTGGGGCAATCTTTGCCTAATTCACGTGGCAAAATGATGAATGCAAACGTTTTGAGAGAGAGAGATATTTGTAGATATAATTGTGTTTCAGGGGAAGGGGGGAGGGCAATCGCCCCCATTTTTTGAACGCACTATTTTTTATAAATTAATGAAGAAAATGCCGTTTAAATATGGCAAAAGTGCACTCATTGACAGAAATGATATTGTATAAATGGAGAATCAAATACAGTCGTGGACAATAAAATGGACACACTGGACTTTTTCAAACAAACATGTTCAGTAGAGCGTCTCATAGATAGGAATCTATTTGCATCTGTGCAATGATTTTTATGTCGCTGAAGAGGCGAAACGCCCAATTATACGTACTTAAGTAAAAAAAAAATGTTTTATACTTACCATAAATTTTTAATAGAAAAATATTGGAAAAGTCTCGGTAGCTCAGTGGTTAGAGCAGTGAGCCGGATTCCCAAAGGTCGTGGGTTCGAGTCCCATCTGAGAATTCAATTGTGGCTGAGTTGGTTTGGAAGTACGTACAGGATTTGAATTTCGCGCGATTTCCGAAATATTCAAGATGGCGGCTTGAAATTTGATATACATCATCTTGACACATGTAAAATTTATCGTGGAGCCTTTCACAATAAAACAGCGCATAGAAGTTATACAAATATTTAACGAAAATTCACGATCAATTACAAACACTCGTCGAAAGGTCGAAAAATCTCGTAATTTCAAGAAGAGGTGATGTCAAATGGCCACCGAGATCTTGCCATCTGATGGCACTGGATTTCTTTCTTTGAGGCTACGTCAAAGATAAAGTCTACACCAACGATCCACAAAATATAGACTATATAGACAAAATATTCGCCAAGTTATTGGTGAAATAAGTAGCGAAATGTGTGAAATTAGCTGCGAAAATGTGAAAGTGTCATGAAAAACTTGCACACAGCAAAAATGCCCGTGGAGGCTATTTAGCTGATATTCTATTCAGATAAAATTGTACAAGTCTCTTCTAAAATAAAATAAAACAACGAAGAAATTCCAATCCATTCGCGTTTTATTGAGACAAATCATCCTATATCCACTTTTGGGACACCCGTTATATATATCGTGACATTATTTTCTTTACAGGATCGAGTTCAGGCTTCTTGGAAGGGAGAGAACTAATTTTTGAAGGCAAAAAGTGATGGTGGCTATCACTCTGAGATAAATGCCTACAATATCGAGAAATGGTTCAGCCAAATTCTGCCAAAATTAGATGCAAACTCTGTTGTTGTCATGAACAATGCATCTTACCATTCAAGGAGAAAAGAAAAATTTCTACAACTTCTTATTAAAAACATATCCTTTGACATACTGAAGTAGAAGCTCAGCTTCTTGCAAAAATAAAACAAGTTAAAGGTGTTTATCAGACATATGTGGTGGATGAAATGGCTCAAGAAAATGGAATCAGGAAGTGGTAAGACCCACCTTACCATTGGCAAAAATAATAAAACTTTTAAATGAAATGAAATTAAAACTTTATTAACCTTTATACCTTTATTAATCAAATGATTGGCAAAAGTGCATTGACGATGTCATAAAAGAAAAACTAAAAATGATAAAAATTGATGGTATTACAGATAATAATAATAATAATAAAATGGAGAACGGTCCTTTTCTATCCAGGATCTCGACGGATTCTAGGTCAGGGCGATCCTATAAAAATAGAGCGAGGTATCTTCCAGGGTGACGGTTTGAGTCTATTGTGGTTCTGTCTGGCCTTGAACCCTCTGAGTACACTTCTCGAGAGTTCAGGGTTAGGCTATCGTTTACGGAGAAATGGTCAAGTAATATCACACCTGCTGTACATGGATGACCTGAAACTATTTGCCCATAGCAGTTCTCATTTGACAGCGTTACTGAAGGTTACTGAAGCTTTCAGTAATGCCATTAAAATGGAATTTGGTGTCGACAAATGTGCAGTCATGCATGTAAAGCGTGGTCAGATAATGGAATCTACGGGTATAAAACTCTCGGATTCTATTCATCTTAGATCTCTCTCCGTAAACGAAACCTATAAATATTTAGGTATGTCACAAGCATTAGGCATCAACGATGCTGACATGAAACAGTCGTTGCGTGAGCGTTTCTTGGGGCGCCTTTCAAAAGTCCTTAAAAGTCTTTTGTCAGGCGGAAACAAGGTTCGCGCATACAATGGATGGGTCATGCCGGTACTGATGTATTCCTTCGGCATACTTAAATGGACTCAAACTGAACTGGATGCCCTGGATAGAAAAGTTCGTACATTGCTAACAGCACACCGCATACATCACCCACGTTCATCGACCATGAGCATGATATCCCGCGGAAGTGCGGTGGTCGTGGCTTCTTAAATGCTAAGACATTGCATAACCGCGAGATATGCAATCTTAGGGAGTATTTTCTCCAAGTCGATATGGGGTCTCATAGAGATGTAGTTGCTGTTGACAATGGACTGACTCCTCTATTTTTAGCAAAAGAAAACTGGCGCAAACCTGTAGTACTTAGTACTTCCGACCGCAGCTCTGTGTGGCAAAGCAAGGAGTTACATGGCAGATTCTACCGGGCTCTCCATGGGCCCGACGTAGATTTATTAGGCTCAGTATCCTGGCTCCGTTTCGGTGATCTTTTTGGTGAAACCGAAGGTTTTGTCTGTGCAATTATGGATGAGGTTGTGATGACGAATAACTACCGAAAGTATATCCTAAGGGATGGCACAGTGGATATTTGCCGAGCGTGTCATCGTCCGGGTGAATCCCTTAGGCATATAATCTCTGAAACATCGTCTTGTGGCATCCGAGGTGCCGTACTACAGGTATGCACCAGAACAGGTCCTTGAAAATAGCCATGCCACATTGTATTGGGATCGATCTATCATTACAGACAGGACTATTGTAGCTAATAAGCCTGATATTGTATTGATAGATCGACACGAACGCCGCGCGATAATTGTTGATGTCACTGTTCCCCATGACGACAACCTTGTGAAAGCTGAAAAAGATAAAGAAAACAAATATCTTGATTTAGCTCACGAGATTGTTGACATGTGGGACATTGATTCAGCAATTATTGTTCCGATAGTCATATCTGCCCATGGTCTGATAGCCAAGAGCCTCGATAAACACCTTAAGAGGTTTGCGTTAGGTGGATGGATCGGGAGTCAGATGCAGAAGGCAGTACTTCTGGACACGGCCCGTATAGTGAGAAGGTTCCTGTCTCTGGATCCTTAACCATCGGTAGCCGGGACCTTGATCTTGCTGCCGTTGGGGAACTGCATTTTTGTATTTTTAAATGTTATATTTTTTAGTGTTATACATTGTAAAAAATTTATGTTTAGAAATATAATTTTGTAGATAAAGATAAAGATAAAAATATTCTTTATTCACTTAGACATAATAAATATGTACTTATGAATCGTCAATATTTTCCTACCACCCATTCAAGACTTTTTTAACTGACAAGAAGAATGGGCGCAAGAAACTTGCCAGCGTTTCTTAGTTAGGTAACGACATTTACAAAAAAAAACATATCGTTACTAATACAACAATTGCTTAGTATAAAAATGCATCAATTTAAACAGTGATTATGTTATGTGTTACATCATGACCATGCATTGCGGTCATTCAAATAATCGTCTACTTTATAGTATCCTTTGCTCATCAGCGACTCTTTAATGTAACATTTAAATTTATGCAATGGTAGTTCAATAATATGCTGTGGAACTTTATTAAAAAAGGATATGCTTTTCCCCAGAAATGAGGCTCTGGATTTTTCTAGCCTAAACTTGGGAACGACAAGTTTATCTTTATTTCTTGTGTTAAAGCGATGAATATCGCTCTGCTTTACAAATGTATTATAATATTTTTTCACATAAATAATATTTTCATAGATGTATTGTCCTGCAACAGTTAAAATGTTTATTTCTTTAAATAGATCTCTTAAAGAATCTCTCGATCGGAGGTTGTACATGGCGCGAATAGCCCTTTTTTGGAGCACGAATATACTTTGGATGTTAGCGGCTGAGCCCCACAACAAAAGGCCGTAGGACATAACACTATGAAAATAACTAAAATAGACTATTCTAGCCGTTTCAATATCGGTTAAGAGCCTTATTTTCTTTACTGCGAATGCGGCCGAACTGAGTCTACTCGCCAAGGCTTCGATATGAGGATCCCATTGTAGTCGCGAGTCTAATATAATACCTAGAAACTTTGTATTGTTAATGAATTCGACCATATCGCCGTCTAGTCTTATATGAAAATCAACTTGTCTTACATTAGGTAACGAAAATTTTAAACACTTAGTTTTCTTTGAGTTTAATGATAAATTATTACTATTAAACCAATGTGACACTTTTGAAAGAGCACTATTTACTTCGTCAGAACAGTCATCACCTCTATCTACTTTAAAGACTAGAGATGTATCATCTGCAAATAGCACTGTCTCACATAAATTCTTCGCGTAGTAAGGAAGGTCATTTATGTATATTAAAAACAACAGCGGGCCCAATATTGATCCTTGGGGTACGCCCATAGTAATGGGAGCTCCGGTAGACTCAGTTTTATTAATAACTACCTTCTAAGTTCTTTCATACAGATATGAATGCATAAGGCTTACTGACATTTCAGAAACACCATGTTTTAACTTCCTTAATAGTGTTTGGTGATCAACACAATCGAATGCCTTGGAAAGGTCACAAAAAATAGCGATTACATCCTGCTTGTCCTCCCAGGCATCAAGTACATGTTTTAGAAATGCAACCCCAGCATCAGTTGTACTTTTACCTTTTGAAAAACCAAACTGTTTCTCATGCAGTATACTATTATTATGTAAGTATTTAAAATGTAATAAAGGGAATAATAATAATAATTTAGCTCACGAGATTGTTGACATGAGGGACATTGATTCAGCAATTATTGTTCCGATAGTCATATCTGCCCATGGGCTGATAGCCAAGAGCCTCGATAAACACCTTAAGAGGCTTGCGTTAGGTGGATGGATCGGGAGTCAGATGCAGAAGGCAGTACTTCTGGACACGGCCCGTATAGTGAGAAGGTTCCTTTCTCTGGATCCTTAACCATCGGTAGCCGGGACCCTGATCTTGCTGCCGTTGGGGAACTGCATTTTTGTATTTTTAAATGTTATATTTTTTAGTGTTATACATTGTAAAAAAATAATGTTTAGAAATATAATTTTGTAAGTATATAAATGTAATAAAGGGAATAATAATAAATAACTACTTACATCACACCAATTATCTAAGCCCATTTTAATTACATTAAGAAACTGTATCATGGAAAACTTGATAACGGATAAATATATACTTAAATACTTTTTAAACGCCCAGACCAAGACAAATAGACATATTCTTGCACACAAATATTTGTCTTGTTCGGAAATCGAACCCGAGACCACTGGTGCAGAAGGTGGGTAGCCTACCTCGTTTTGTGATGTAAGTTGGTACGACAAGTTCTTCAGAGGAAGACGAGGAATTTGAAAAATAAATGGACTTATTGAATTAAATACCTACCTTGCAACAATAATTTGTCTCATTCATAGGTGACTAATTAGACAATTTTATTTACATACCAATATTAATAAATAAGTTTGAGAAACATTGGTTTGTTTGTTTACCTTTTGTCTTAGAGGAAGTTGAATAGAATGTAGAGTAGAGAAGAGACTTATGTGGATGGTGACCGTGAGAAACTCAACACATCTTTTGTGTGGGGCACAGTTACATGCGGCGGTTATTATACTCAAGCAGCTCATTTGACCAATATTATGGACATTCCGACAATACGTGCTCAAAAATTTCAATGATGTATGAATGGAAAGATCAGTTGACAGAGGACATAAAGAAAGTGGGAGAACAAAAAAAAAACAATCGCTATCAAAAATGGACAAATTACTAGCGATGGCACTCCATACATAGAAGTAATAGTAGATGGTAATATTTGATATTTTTTTCAAACCTGGGGTTGAAACAATTCAGAAGTAAATTCTCACATTTCATAACACGAAATGTAAGATTTTATTTACTTGGATAGATATTTCCCTTCCATGATATAAGAGAACGCGATGTAATCGAAATATGTATAGGAGACACGTCACGCCGTTTCTCAACTCAGCCAACTTGCTCAAAATGGAAGCTCGTAGGAAGTTACATCTCGCTTGTCTGCTTTTCGACGTAATCCACACTCAGAAACCTGGGTATCTATATGACAAGTTGGTATGGGCTGGGGAGCGACGACTTCACATGAAAAGGGCCTGCACTTACGTCTTCCCGACCCCCAAACACCGGACTGTGACTTTCCGCGGGTCTTTCAGGTTTGCTGCCTCCCGCTGTTGGAATGTTTTACCGCCTCCCATACGTGCTGTAAAAACAAAGACTACTTTCAAAAAACATATTAAAGCCTACCTATTGAATCAACAACAAAACAACTAGTTTCTTACCTCAAATATAGTCACAACACTTTTACACGGAATACCGCGTTCAACAGCGGGATGGCAAGCAAAAAAATACTCTATTTATTCTTTTTATCATTGTTGTTCGTGTTATGTAGTGATTGTTTTTGTTTCCGTTGTATATGTGTTGCTTTATTTTCATTGCCCCCATGTTCGCTTCACAACAACATACAAGTTTCTTGTCTCGCTTCACTCAGTCACTCACGCACAGATTAAAAGATTAAATAATTAGCTTGCACCAGCCACAGAGTACACGTCGGAGCAGCCGAGCATTGGTAAACGTCCTAAGACAAACAGCCTAGTCTTCCGCACTTCATTTTCTTTTCTTAGCAATCTATTACTGTTATATTTATTTATTTATTACTCTGTATTACCAACTGATTTGTTTTATTTCATTTTTTATTTTATTTTATTTTATTTTTCATTATGTAATGTATTATTCTGACACCGGCTATGATTAGGTACCTACTTGAAACATTTGACCCTGTCAGAATAAATAGCGCTTCTTTGTTGCTCCGCCCACCTGTGTGCGACTCAGAAGCTTTTGGCTGAGACAGGGTTCGTTGGCTGCACACACTTCCTAACCTCTCTTAATTCTTTTCTTCTCACTTCTGTCACTCTCAACCTATTTTCTTGTTCTGCCTAAATTGTTTGTATAAAATGTGTGTGTGCAAGTAAATAAATGTATTACTTTCTTCTTTCTTTCTAATTAAAGTAAATTTCAGATTATATTGAATTTCACGTATAACTACACTCGGTTCCAAAAATAACAGGTCAGTCACAAAAACTAAAATATCTCCAGAACTGTAAAAGTTAGATCAATGAAATAAAAAAACAGGATATAGAGTTTTTGGTTGCGCTTCTAATAACATACTATTTAAACTGGTTGATGAAAAAAACTTTCATTACAAAAACAAAATAAAAAAACTACTATTTTCAAAAACAAAAATTTTGCTTCATGCCATCATGGATGCTTTCCATTTCTATTCTGTCACAAAAAAATTATCGTGAACGTCTTCCACGTGCATAATTATTATTCTGTGAGGTGAAGCATGGCAGTCACGCTAGAGGAATGTACCAGAATCCTAACTTTTTTGGAACTTGGGCGTAGCCAGCGTGAAACAGCCACAAACATTGGTGACATCTTTGTTGAATGTTCTGCGGGTAGTCCAGCGGTACCAAGAGACGGGATCACACCTTAGGAGACCAGGAAATGGCAGAACAAGATGCACAATGGCCAGGGAAGACAGACAACTGGTGGCTACCATGCTTCGAAATCGTTTTCAAACTGCTGTTGGTCTAAAAACTCACTTTATTCGCTTTGGAGGTGGCAATGTAAGCGCTCAAACAATAAGAAGAAGTCTTGCTGAAGCAAATTTGAAACCATTGAGGCCAGCAACAAACTGGAACGGGGACATCGAATTGCAAGACAGAAATACTTGCGCGAGCACCTAAACTGGGCACTAGACGATTGGTCTCTGTTGTATTATGTATTCATGCTTTATAAGCATGATGGTAGGCAGTTGGTGTACAGAAGACCAGGGGAGCGCTACCATCAAGCGTGTGTGGAGGAAAAAGTGGCGTACGGCGGAGGCTTCCTACAAGTTTGGGCTGGGATTTCTCCCGAGGCCAGCACCGAGCTGGTACTCATTCAAAATGGAACTCTAAATGCAGAGAGGTACGTGGAAGAGATCCTCAATGAACATGTAGGACCTTTCATGGCAAGGATGGACCGGCATGGGATATTAATGCATGATAATGCGCGTCCCCATACCGCCAGAATTGTACAATACTACCTTGAAGAGGTCGGTATCGAACTCATGCAGTGGCCAGCGCGAAGCCCGGACTTAAACCCCATCGAGCATGCCTGGGACGAGCTCCAGAGATGCGTGAAAGGTCGAAACCCCCCACCAATCATGCTTCCCGAGCTCAAACAAGCACTGGTGGAGGAATGGGAAGGTATTCCTCAGCACCGGCTCAGAAATTTGGTGTACAGCATGCCTAATCGCCTGAAAGTTGTCAGAAGAGCTCGTGGAGGCAATACAAAGAATTAAATGAAGAAAGTGATGAAAAACAGCAAAAAAACAATCATAGAAAAAATTTATCTTAAGAAAAATATGAACTTGCTTTAGTTTTTTTTATTTAGAGATTAATATTGTAGGTGCACCTAAGTTTTATTTTATTTTTTATCTGTATAATTAAATTGTCAATTGAACAGTCTTCGTTTCATAAGGATGGCATACGTAGTTCGGGAGATATTAAGGTTTATGTGACTGACCCGTTATTTTTGGAACCGAGTGTACATGAATGAACACACTAGAGGGCTCGCGTCCAAAATTTTCCTAGAAAGCTTGCGCGGGGGACATATGCCACCCATGAAATATGGGATTTTTTTCTTACCACTAATTTGATGAAAGCAAATAAGTTATAATATGACCAATAAACTTTATTTCTTACTAAATACTTTAACAAAACTACACATTGCTTAAGTTGAATTGAACAATAAACAAAAATCAAACTCTTGCAAAAATTAACATAATTGTACTTATAGTGGTTAAACGGTCTATTTTTTTTTGCATAACCACGATTTGGTCGCCAATTTGAAAGCAACCTATTTTTAGGTCTTATGAAATTAATAGGGGTATATAAAATACGTACGTCACCGTATCATCCCGAAAATAAAGGTGCAATCGAGCGCTGGCACCGATCCCTTAAAGCAGCGTTAATGGCTCGTTTAAATAACACTTCATAGATGGATGAGTTTTATCGCCTGACAGAGCATCGTGTTTTATAATCCTTACTTCCTTACTTTTATATTATAAATGCGTCTCTGTCTGTCTGTGTGTTACACAATCACACCTAAACTACTGAAACGATTTGAATGAATTTTGGTACAGAGATAGTCTAGAGCCTGAGAAAGGACATAGGCTACTTTTTATTCCTGAAAAATATCACCTTCCCGCGGGATAACGTCGTGTAGTACACGCGGGCGAAGCCGCGGGCGGAAGGCTAGTATATTATAAATGCATCTCTGTCTGTCTGTGTGTTACACAATCACACCTAAACTACTGAACCGATTTAAATGAATTTTGGTACAGAGATAGTCTAGAGCCTGAGAAAGGACATAGGCTACTTTTTATTCCTGAAAAATATCACCTTCCCGCGGGATAACGTCGTGTAGTACAAGCGGGCGAAGCCGCGGGCGGAAGGCTAGTATTATAATACTAGCTTCCGCCCGCGACTTCGTCCGCGTGGACATTCGAGAAAATACTTAGGGGACCAATAACCAGGATAAAAAGTATGGTATGTTTTAATTTCATAAAAATCCGATCAGCCGTTTTTACGTGATTAGGCGGGTCCTCCCTCACCAAGCGAGCAGCCTCGCGCGAGGCAGAACGCTTGCCACGTGCGGCGGGCCTCGCACGAGGCTGCTCGCTTGGTGAGGGAGGACCCGCCTAATCACGTAAAAACGGCTGATCGGATTTTTATGAAATTAAAACAAACAATACTTTTTATCCTGGTTATTGGTCCCCTAAGTATTTTCTCGAATGTCCACGCGGACGAAGTCGCGGGCGGAAGCTAGTAAATAGTAAATGTCTGTTTCACAATCAAAAAGTTAGTACTGAGTAGCTTAGGTACCAAGAACTTGTTAGGTACCAAGAACTTTTAGGGTAGGTACTTAAGATGATTTAGGTTTCTATACCTACCCTATATTTACCCCCTGGGTTTGATTTTCCAAAAACTACGAAATGGGTTGCCTATTTGTTTTAAGAACTAAGCCTACAAAGTTTTAAGTTAAAATGTCTATTTTACCCCCTGATTTTTCATTCAAAATTTCACCCCTATTTGAACCATTTAGAGGTTGAATCATGTTCAGGGTGTTAAACATCAAAATAAATGCCATTTTTGCAATCGTCATCCCACAAAACCTCAATAACTACATCCATATCGATTTTTAGGTTTATTTATCCCATTTAACCTCTAAGGGGTTGATTTTCGAAAAAATACGAAATATGTGTTTGCTTATTTGTTTTACTTTCCGACCATAAGCCTAAATAATAAATTTAATGGAAGACTTTCCAGATACAACATTTCATCCCCTTTTTCACCCCTTCGGGGGTGGAATTGTCAAAACCGCTGACACAGGAAAATATTAATTTTCAATTGCCAGCCTAAATACAAAATTAGAAGATCTTAACTTCAAAACTGACGGACTTTCATACACATATTCATCCCCTATTTTACCCCCTGGGTTTGATTATGGGAAAATTACGAAATGGGTTGCCTATTTGTTTAAAGAGTAAGCCTACAAAGTTTCAAGTTGAAATGTCTATTTTACCCCTGATTTTTCATTCAAAATTTCACCCCTATTTCAACCTTTTAGAGGTTGAATCATGTTCAGGGTGTTAAACATCAAAATAAATGCCATTTTTGCAATCGTCATCCCACAAAACCTCAATAACGACATCCATATCGATTTTTAGGTTTATTTATCCCATTTAACCTCTAAGGGGTTGATTTTCGAAAAAATACGAAATATGTGGTTGCTTATTTGTTTTACTTTCCAACTATAAGCCTAAATAATAAATTAAATAAAGGACTTTCCAGATACAACATTTATCCCCCTTTTCACCCCTTCGGGGGTGGAATTGTCACAAACGCTGACACAGGTAAATATTAAGTTTCAATTGCCAGCCTAAATACAAAATTTGAAGATCCTAACTTCAAAACTGACGGACTTTCATACAAACATTTATCCCCTATTTCACCCTCTTAGGAGTGGAATTTCCAAAAATCTTTTCTTAGTGGATGCCTACACTATATAACGTATCTATGTGCAAAATTTGAAGTCTCTAGGTTCAGCGGTTTGGGCTGTGCGTTGATATCTCAGTCAGTCAGTCAGTCAGTCAGTCAGTCAGTCAGTCAGTCAGTCAGGACTTTGAATTTTATATATATAGATGTCACAGAATGAAAAATATTACTTTAAGTTATTTAAATTTTTACTTTTTTTGCATTAATAATGCAATTTTTAACCGACTTCAGAAATTGAAAAATCTATTCGTCGCGTATATATTTTTTTTTATATGTATGTACACCGATTACTCGAAGACGGCTGAACCGATTGGAATGATTCAAACGTTATAAACATCTGGTTTTTTCCCAAGTTGGTCCCATTTTTTTAAATTTTGAAATCTTGAAAATACTGTCATTTTCGTTACCACTCAATGTGAATTTATTACGTATCTTTAGGCATAACTCCTTTGTTTATAAACTGATTTAGATGATTCTTGTTTTGTTGGAAAGGAGATACCTCAAGGTTTTTTAACCGACTTCAAAAAAGGAGTTCTCAGTTTGATCACATGCCTATTTACCAGAATACACGTAAATTACCTGCATGATGCACTAAAAAGAGTGAAATAAAAATTATTTTTATAAATAAACCGCCTTCAAAAAAATGACATCAAAAAAGTAAGAAATAATCCCTCACCAAATAACGTAAGTACTTTGAAGTCGGGCGGGTTTTTACAAAAACAACAAAATATTGTAGATACTTACATGTTTCACGCCCGACTTCAAAGTACTTACGTTATTTGGTGAGGGATTATTTCTTACTTTTTTGATGTCATTTTTTTGAAGGCGGTTTATTTTTTTTATGATTGAAAAATGGAAAATGTAGTATTTAGAAAAAATCGACCCGTCTCACAACCTGCTCCGATGGGACTCGAACCCACGACCTTTCGCTATCGCCCGGATAGCGAAAGGTCGCGTCTTACATTGTCAACAGGTAAGCATAACATTTTTTAGGTTTGTTATTACTGGCCAAGTAAAATAGACCAATATAGATTTATATTTTTTTCTCTTTCAGCCGTATAACATACGAAGAATATAATGTAATAGCAGCAAAAATCATTTCATTGTTTCCAAAAGAAAATATTGGAACTTATTACACCAAGCCAATCACAAAAAGAATTTCCTTAACGGGCGCTCCACAATTGCCCGGGGTAAACAAGTCGATAAAATGAAGAAACCTTCTTTATAAATATGGAGACAGGAAAAGATCATCAACATCTGAGTTAGAGAATACTCCACCTACAAAAAAACATGTAGAAGAATTGCAGAGTAAGTAGTCATACGAGGGTGGATACAAAAATTCGTGGCCTAACGTAGAAATAGCTTTGACATTTTTTATTGCCCCAGTCACAAATTTTATTCTGTACATTGCACATTGCGGTCTTCCTTTAACCTTGCACTTGATATCCCACGTTACTCCTCTGACTTTTTTTCCTACTCCTTCACGGTCCATGCAGTTCGTCTGTGGAACGCACTTCCTGAGGGTATCAGAAAGGCTCAGACTCTAAAATCCTTTGGAGATCAAGTTAGGAGTCATTTCCTGTCCTTATCTATGTAATTATATATATAAACATATATATATTTTTTAAATGTTTAAATTTTATTTTATTTTATTTATTATTATTATTTTTCCACCTATAGTATAAACCTTCTTTATCCTATCTTGTTTTTGCACCCATTCCCCTTTTCTCCTAGCTATTTATTTCTTCTTTCACCCAAGGTTGCCTGGAAGAGATTGCCATTAGGCAATAAGGCCGCCTATTGTCTGTTTTCTATATTTTATTTTGTCTTCTTGTCATTGTATTTCTTTCGTTGTGTGCAATAAAGCTTTTTTTATTTATTTATTTATTTATCTGACTTCGCAGAATTGGACAGTCATACTTGTCAGATATTGTCTTCAGTATGTCGTTGCCGCTGCCACGTACCCTCTTCAGCAACGACGAGATGCGTTCACGCCTGGGGGCCGATTCTCAGGCAATCGAGAAAAGTTCACTTTTATAAGCTCGAAATTCAAATACATATAACACAGTTTTTGTATTGTCAGAATTTCACAATCGAAAAAGTTCGCGAAAACCAGTCGAACGCTACGAGTGGTAGAAACCAATAGATGTTCGTATACGAACTTAGCTGTCAAAATGAATTTGTTGACATGTGGGACAGGTTAGTTTGTTTGAAACGTTCTCAGAGGTTCTAACTTTTCAATAGAAACCACAAACAAAATGTTCGACATACGAATTACCACACGGAAAAAGTTCGAATGCCTGAGAATCGGGCCCCAGGGGCCCCAGGGGCCCCAGTCCCACATGTCAACAAATTCATTTTGACAGTTAAGTTCGTATACGAACATCGATTGGTCCGTACCACTCGTTGCGTTTGACTGGTTTTCGATCGAACTTTTTCGATTGTGAAATTCTGACAATATACAAACTTTGTTATATTTGAATTTCGTGCATAAAAAAGTGAACTTTTCTCGATTGCCTGAGAATCGGCCCCCTGATCGCGTAAAAATCATCAGTACGCGCGTCAGCAAACATCCCGGACGCGCTACAGAAACGCGGCAACCGCAACAACATTCTGAACACATTATTATATTGAACACGCAGAGCGTTGTACGTCCTTTGGTTGTAGTTAACCCAGGCTGCTCGTTTAGAAAGATTGACAGTAGGCCTTAAACAATGTTTTTTTGACCTCAGTTAAACAACGAGCAAACCAGGGTGCCAACATATTACCCCGGACGGCCAACGCCCTGCGTTCATGTTCAATATCAGCTTTATCTTTTAGGTCGTCGGTGATTATATGTCCCAGGTATTTAAACTGGTAAACCCTACTTAGCGGAGATCCATTTAGTATAAGAGGGGGAACTTCAAACAGATTCTTATCACGACTGAAAAACATATACTCACTTTTTCTGGCATTGTATTTAAGACCATGAGTCTCAGCATACCGCTCACACACCCATAGCAGGCTGCTCTTGGTGTTGGCAAAACTAACATTAACCCTTAGAATTGATACATGAAGACTGATTTTCCAAATTAAATTTAAAAAAAATATTTATATGTTCGTTGCATGGCCTAGATAAAGGGAAAAACAATAAAAAAAATCAAAGTTAATATTTTATGCATTTTTTTCGAAAAAATAAACAAGTATCAATTTTGATACTCTAGGCATTAAAGCCTAATTATTAATTAATTTATAAAATTCTTAGGCATGAAATAGTGCGAAACATTGGTTATTTTTATTATCACATAAATAAACTTTACATTCATTACAAATCCAAGAAGTAAGTTTCTAACTATTGTTATATTTACATTTATTTCGAGAATCCATAAATATTTTTTCATGGCCAATACGATCGTAACAAACGTCAGCAGAGGGTAGGTTAGTTAGGCCTTGCACACCCGCCCGTGGTTTTTTAGACGGTTCAGGGATCTGTTCTCGTCTTCTGTTGGTACTAGGTCTTCCCCTCTTATTTTCAGGGCGACTGATACCGACGATAAGTTGTCGGCAAGCTCCGTCGTGAAGTCAGCTAACTTCATTATATCCTTCTGGGATTTCCCGTTCACTGTACTAACCCTTTTGTACAGCACCCAAGCATTTATCACAGTCATGTCCAAGAGGGGATAGAGCACACTCAGTACTCCCTTCAAATTCGAAAGCGTATGAACAATGACCAAATTTCTTACTCTCCACACTTCAAACAAGTTTCGAGGGTTGCAGGCGTGATTCACCACAGGAGCTGGGCTTTGGTCGGTCTCTAAATGTTGAGATTCAGAATAGTCGTTGACTAAAGGCGGATCTATTTCCAACTCAGGGTCAGCGGGCGAGTTACCTGCATCATCTTCGTCTTGTAACTGCATCTGAAGTTCTCTTTGACTGGAGTAGTAGTCAATGTCATCTTCATTATCGCTGGATTAGTCCTCTGATATTTCGCCATTTTCCAGTCGCTGCGAAATACATTCGATATCTTCCGGCTTCATTTTTGATCAATATCTAGATAATTATCAAATAAAGTAATTCCGATACGAAACCAAGCAGAAAAATAACAAACAGCAAAGATACCCACATACAAAAAATATGTTTGAAGTACCAAAATTGATACCCACAAAAATACCATAATTTTCTTCAAGCAAAGAAGGTAATCGATAAACAATGTTCTATTTTAGTAAAAATAAGATATTTACTTACCGCAATAATATTTTATTATCCACATAAAGAAAATACGTCACAGATTTATTATGACAAAACTTATGCAGAAAGTATGTTCACTTGTTCAGAACGGCGGGAAGGCAAAATGTCATAAACAAAATCAAACAATTGTCATGATTTTAGAAGGTTTTTCTTATTTTTTAATAGCAACACTGGTAATGCCGTCTCTTGCCGCCATTTTGTTAAATTTAATAGGCTAATCTGTGGTAAAATTGGTGATGGTAGCTAGGCTTGAGCCCGATTAACGAGCAAAGAGAGGTCATTCTTCAAACTAGCCTCGAGGGCATAAGTTCACTAAGACGTCGACTGTATCTATATTGTTATACCTGTACTATGCCTGTACCTGTAAGTTGGATCAATAATTATATGAGTGTTATCTGGAGTCTGCGTTTTCTTCATATTTCAGAAGCGGTAAAGTACCCACGCAAGTTTATTTCTAAAACCTGATAATAAGAATAATTTGCTTATTCTGTGCTATAGTAATGCCAAACGAGTTATTTTATTCTCTTCACGCAGAGAAAGGATAAATATTCCAGATTCCATGTTAATGCGTATTTTTTTTATCTAAATGACATTTTAAATACCTTTGCGGTGGATTGTGTTTTGTACATGGTCGGGGCTACTCTCCGACGGAACGGACATAAACTAAATCGCATTTGTGTTTTAATTGATTGTGTTCGTATACGGTCGGGGCTACCCTCCGACTATACTAACATAATTTAAAAAGTCTATATGCGTAGCTTAGTACCTACGAAGATTTTACTAATTCGTGTTCGGGGCTACTCTCCGATCGTGTTAGTTAAATCTAAAGCGTTAAAATTGGAATATTTGTGTGGCGGATTGTGTTCCGTACATGGCCCCGACCACTCTCCGACGGAACGGACATAAACTAGATCGCACTTTTATTTGAATTGATTAATTGTGTTCGTGTACGGTCGGGGCTACCCTCCGATTATACTTACATAATTTTAAACGCGGGTATGTAGTAGATATTTTCGTATGGCACGATCATAGCGTACCATGAATCTGGCATAATATCTTGATTGTTGTTGTTTAATTTACATGATGTATTAAATGTGGATTGTACAGAATTAATGGAGATGATTGGCATTATTATATTATTAGAGTACTTGCTGTTTATGTTGTTTATAATCTTACACATGGAGCTAGGACTGGCAGTTTTGGCTGTGTACCTACATGTAATGTTTTTAGTAATTAGTGCTAGCACTAATTGGAGCTAGTTTTGATAGCCTTTACTGTTGCACAGAGTAAAATCACTTATGGCTACTAAATCTTGCATACCATCCATGTTTTAACGTGGTATCTAATACCAACAGTGAATAAAAGAAAACTATAAGTTATGAAGCTAGTAAGAAGTAGTAAAGAGTAAGAATAATTTATGATTGGTTGCTTACATTTCATTTATCTTAATATTATTAAAATTAATTATTACCAATTTTCCTTTGTTTTTAATGTATTGAGCGAACGTGTTGTTCTCTGGGTTGAGTGAGTCATGTATGCTTACTGGTTACCTACGTTACCTGGTAAGATTGGTTTAATAGGTACGTATTACTTACTTACAATTGAATTCTGGCTTTCTATTTATTGATATATTAATTAATAGGTACAAATTTTGTGGATTCAATTAATATGAACACCGTGAATAGCAATATAAATTGCTTGAACTATGAATATGAGTTTAAATACGAATATTTTAATATGGTATCTTTAAATATTTAAATAAAAAGTCTTTATGTGAATTTGGATATCTCAAATGTGAATATTTTTAATTTTAATGATGAGCGAACAAATATAAGGTGTTCACTGGGTTGAGTGAGCAAGCTGTGCATGCTCACTGGTTACAAGAGATACATTGAATTTGTTTGTTGAAATGCATTAAATTGAATTTGATATTAGGGGGCGATGTATGTATGATGCATACACTCGTCGGATATTAGAGGGCGATGTATGTATGTTGCATACACTCGTCGGATATTAGGGGACGATGTATGTTTGTGGCATGCACTCGTCGGAATTAAGGGGGCGGTATATGTTTGTGGCATACACTCGCCGGATTTTAGAGTACGAACGATGTATGTTGGTGGCATACATTCGTCTGAATATGTTTAAATGTTGATTTTAGAGTACGAACGATGTATGTTGGTGGCATACATTCGTCTGAATATGTTTAAATAAATGTTAAGTGAGTACGTTTCTCACAGGCTGGTTAAATGAGTACCTACTTATATTTCATACTGGTTTACTACCCGTATGGCCACTTTTAAGATTATTAGATTTTAATGTAACTACAACAGAACAATGATAATTTCAAACGTTTTATTCTTGTTTTTACAATACTCATTTTACATTTTTGCACTAGATAAGTAGCTCTTAATAAAAGAAATGGTTTTTGTAAATAATAAAGGATGTAGGTAGCTATTTTGTTTATGGGAAAGTATTGAAGTTGTTTTGATTAAAATGTTTCATGTTTATTTATTTGCATATCGAATAAAGCTATTTAAGATTTAATTTTCATCTCGCATAACCGACTAAATTGATTGTAACACCCCCTTAAATAAAGTTTGTAAAGGTCTACCTAAAACAAAACAAAACTATAAAAACTTATCTTTTCATAGAATCATTTAGATGTTATCAAAATACCCTTAGGGAAGAATGAAAAGCCTTTTAAATCTACAGTTGCCTACGTGCTTGACATTGAGTATCTAGTAGGTACCACAGCTGTAGCAGTAGATACCTTTAAAGTATTATCCTTACTTTATATTATAAATGCGTCTCTGTCTGTCTGTGTGTTACACAATCACACCTAAACTACTGAACCGATTTGAATGAATTTTGGTACAGAGATAGTCTAGAGCCTGAGAAAGAACATAGGCTACTTTTTATTCCTGAAAAATATCACCTTCCCGCGGGATAAAGTCGTGTAGTACACGCGGGCGAAGCCGCGGGCGGAAGGCTAGTTGTCAATATGCGCTCTAATTATCGCAAAATAGTACCTACTTACTTATAAGGATATTATTTTATATACTAAATTATGTTTGCATCATTTCTTTTTCCTTGCATAATAAGTATCCACATGCACCACAATTTGAGTAGGGGTTATTGTCTTACCTAGTTAAGATTTTGATAATTACCTTAGTTTCCATTTATACGAAATCCATACCATATCTTGATTCTCATGAGTGGTCAATATCCATGAGCTAGGTTTGTTTTTCTATGCCTAGGTCTATGCCCAGGTGACCTTTACGCAGAACTGGATGTATTTCTGATCTTGATAAGATTGGACATGATGACGATTCACTTTTGAATAAGAGCACACTATTAAAGTCGCGAATTTAGTATTCCAAGATTGCGATTGGGTAATACTTTTATAAACTGTGATCTGTGTCACTTAGATTGTTATAGACCTTTTAACTATGGAAACAATATTAGTTTCTGGTATAAGCTTAACAACCTCCATAGCAGTGTTGTAGATACGGTGTACGTACGCATAGGTTTTCGGGGTGCCGCTGTCTCTGAGGTACCTACCGGGTTCGATTCTCTGTCGGGTGAATGTTTAAAGCGGACTTCAACATTCTGCCCGATTGTATGTGGTACCTAATCCCCGTCGTTGTTCCCAAATGCCATAACACAAGTGCTTGAGTTACTTAGTTCGGGATGGAAGCAATGTAGGCATGCAAAGATATCCAAAATTTACTATTTCCTATTACTTATTTTATTTTTTGTAGCTTTGTTCAAGTGGACATTTCGTCTATTATTTTTGTTATATGTAGCTTAATTTAAAAGAATTCACTATGCTCGACTTTTTAAATTTGAGTTTAGTGGCAAACTTAAATCTCAAATTTAATTTAAATTCAAACTAAATTGTGGATGAGTGCTAGAGAAAGTTTATCAGGAACATACTTTTCTGAGTCTTCTACATAATTAGACAATAAAGCCATAAGACTGATTAGAAATCATCATTCTTTACATTTTTCCGGGAACGTCGAAGATTCTTTAACTAAGTACCTAGTTTGATAGATACATAGATTAATTATTTATTTGTACACAATATTACGAACGGAACAATCACACACGAAATAATAATAATAATACAAAGATAACAAATTGTAAACCAAATGGTGGCCTTATCGTCTTACTGCGGTTTCTTCCGGGCAACTCAGTTTTGGTTTAGACAGATGGAAAATTTTACAGCCAAAATCACTAGAAGCTATTTTGCTATTTGTGCGTACTGCATAGTGTTCTAGATCTCTCTTAATGATTTAGATGCAAGTCAAAAAGCAGAGATACTTAGTTGCTTAGACAGCACTGCAAGAAGCATTCACTGATATCTATTATATTTCGTCGTTTCATTCTTTGATATAATATTTACAGAGTAGTCCCTTTAACCTACAGGCAACTTCGCATGTCTTTAGAGATTTAAAAAAAAAAAAAAAGTTCACTAATCTGTCATTTACTGTTCTGTGGTCAGTTTGACGCCATTTTTCTCATTCCTTTTTCATGCGAGGCAACGAGCGCACGCGTCTATTTTAAATGCCGAAACGCAGCGCACAGGAAAATGTTGAACGAGTCCAACGTTTATATTCTTCAGAGAATGAAGATAATGCCACAGGTACGTTTATAGTGCTTTATCAATTCCTATTCGAATATTTGTGCATACAAGTTATTAACATTTTAACATTTAGTTAACACAATAGTTAACTAAATTTATCAGATATTAAGATACAATTAATACTTATTTGTTTCTTGTTGTTCACTGGTGAACATGAACAAGTGATTTCACTAGATGAGTTTAGTTAGGTACATAAAATCAAACTAAATCGAGATTGACTGCGAGTCAATCGCGATGTCGTAATTAGCTGCGAGCTAATTATGGGTCATATTTATGACATGAAGTAGAATCTACCCGCGTTCTAGGATAGACGCATGTTATCTACACTTTATTTAGTTACATAAAATCAAACTAAATCGAGATTGACTGCGAGTCAATCGCGATATCGTAAATAGCTGCGAGCTAATTATGGGTCATATATTATGACATGAAGTAGAATCTACCAGCGTTCTAGGATAGACGCATGTTATCTACACTTTATTTAGTTACATAAAATCAAACTTAATCGAGATTGACTGCGAGTCAATTGCGATATCGTAATTAGCTGCGAGCTAATTATGGGTCATATATCATGACATGAAGTAGAATCTACCCGCGTTCTAAGATAGACGCATGTTATCTACAGTTTATTTAGTTACATAAAATCAAACTAAATCGAGATTGACTGCGAGTCAATCGCGATATATCGTAATTAGCTGCGAGCTAATTATAGGTCATATATTATGACATGAAGTAGAATCTACCTGCGTCCTAGGATAGACGCACGTTATCTTCAGTTTATTTAGGTAGTTAGTCAAAATCAAACTAAATCGATATTGACTGCGGGTCAATCGCGATATCGTAATTAGCTGCGGGCTAATTATGGGACATATATTATGACATGAAGGAGAATCTACCTGCGTTCTAGGATAGGCGCACGTTATCTACAGTTCATTAAGTTACATAAAATCAAACTAAGTCGCAATTGACTGGGGGTCAACCACGATATCGTAATTAGCTGCGGGCTAATGATGGGTCACATATTATGACATAAAGTAGAATCTACCTGCATACTAGGAAAGATGCACGTTATCTATAGTTTATTGTCTGCGGGACAATATAAATTATTAGGCCATAATAACTTATTAAATTATTCTTTGAATTTTATCTTTTACATTCTATCCTCATGTTGTTTTTTTTTGGCAAAAAAGAGTACGTTTGTTTTGGATACAATAAATATCATACAAAACGATGCGGGACTTTATCGAACAATCTTTGGCAATATCCATCCAACAAACCTTGGATGCCGCAGTATCGCAAACGGCTCACTCAAGAAATTACATCGATAACTTTCGATCCACAATAATATTGTCAGCGTTGAGGGCGTCTACGTCCGATACGCCTGATTTTGAAGATGCCATTCAGCTTAGCTAATTTATGGACACCTTTATGAAAAATAGGTCTACCAAAAGATCAGAAAGAGAACTTGACAAAGGTACTTGATACCAAATAATTGTTGAATGTTGCACGCACCTAAATTAAACGCAGCGATTGCTGCCGCAGTTTCTGACGTCGTCGTCGTGAGGGGACGCTACAAAATGTTTCTTGGTTTTCAACAACAACTTGATATGGGTACCTCGGCAATAGGTAAATAGAGCAATGGACACACTGCTCTCCTCAGACGATAAGATACAATCTCTTTAGTATCTTAGCCACGACTGTCGCATTTTGGTATTGATTTACACCATTTCCTAACGAAAGATTACATCTAGTTTAGAAAATAATTTCCTGCACGTCCTACAAGACTCCGATAGATATGACTCTTTATTGGGTAATACATCATCCGAAAATATAAAAGCCAGTAAGGCAATCGAACGACTAGGTTCACAGATTTGGAAAACATTCACAATTCAGAAACCTTCTGCAGTCCAGTCCACAGTCATTCGTCCTGCCCATCAGGGAAACCGGTCAGGACCTCCTCAGTACCCGTGAAACAGGGGGGCGGCGGGGAGGTCAAACCACAGGACAGGACAGAGGCTAGCGCCGCCACCGTGACGAACCTACCCTCAGCCTGCTTCGTCTCATGCGAAGAACTACAATCAACCCAGGCCCCGTGCACTGCCACAATAACAAAGGTACACGCTGGCAGAATTCAATACTTCTATGATTGTTGGTTTCATATAACATACAACAAAACTGTACTATCATGGATCCAAAACGGATATTATATACCCTTTTGTACGGAAGTGACAGTCTGTCGTGCTTTAATCTAAATTTACCCCCGAAGAAAGTCACGAGATGGTCCAAGCTATAAATTAATTAATTGAATTGGAGCAATTTCACATTGTTCCCCGGTAATTGACCAGTTCATATCAAGAACTTTCCTTGCACCCAAGTCTAATGGTGGTAAACGCTTTGTCTTAAATCTTAAATCATTAAATAAATTTATTGAGAAGAAAAACTATTTTAGAATGGAAGACTATAGAACGTCTCCTTAACTTATACCACAAGGTAGTTTTGTAGCACCGATTGACCTCAAAGAGGCGTATTTATGACTTCCAATATGTAAAGAAGACCGAATAATATTTAAGATTTCATTTTCAAGCTCCAAATTCAAACTTAGCTATCGACGAATTTACTGACTTGACTTACGGCCTATCCGTAGCATCAGCATCCAGGGTTTTTACCAAAATTATGAGAGAGGTTATATGTCCTATCTTAGAAGCCAAGATCATAAATCAGTAAATTTATTTCGACGATGCTTAATAAATAAATTCTTTATTTATCAGACAATACTGTGGCCCATAGAAGGTTAGTAAAAAGAATCTTAACATAAGGCATCGGGGACACTTCCGTACGACTACGTACGGTACGACTCCTAAATTGTTACAATGTTCAGGTTTTGTTGTAAACCGCGAAAAAAGTGTGTTAACGCGTTCTCAAGTCTGTACTTTCCAAGGCTTTTTATAATTATGATACGCAACATTTCTCGCTGTAAAACGCAGAAACATTGCACAAATGATCAGAAATTATTTAAAATTACCGAAACGTACAATAAGAATCTTTGCTAATTTTATTGGTGTTCTAATTTCGGTCTGTCTAGCAGCTAAATACGGATTTAACTTTAAGAACGCCAGAAGTTTTTGGCATTGCAGCGCCATAACGGTAAATGCAAAGCAAAAATTTAATTTTAAGAAGACTAAAACTGGTGACGCAATAACTTTTTTACAACATTCTGTCCTATGAAAGCTTTTACAAAGGAAGACGACATTGTGCAATATTACTGCGCATGGATAATACTACAGTAGTAGTACTACATTAACCGTCAAGGTAGATGGAATAAAATTTCCACGCTTAAAGAAGTTGACACGATGTAGGTAGATTCATCGCCATTTGGCTACACGCGTCATAAGTAAACACAAAAAATAACGGCTCAGATATCGAGCCAAGTAAAAGCAACCCCGATACTGAATGGGAGCTATCTGACGAAGCTTACGTTGATATTAAATCACCGTCCCGCGCCGTACCGTTTCACTGTTCTTAAACCATTAAACAGTAACATCGGCTCACATGAGTGTATTTAACGAGTTCTAAAAGGCGCTTACAAACTTAAACCAAGTCGCCCTAAATATACCTCTACTTGGGACCCACAACTTGTTCTCAACCACATACCTAATTGATACCCAAATTTAGTACTGAGCCTAGACAAGAACACTTTGTACAATGCTGTACTTGCCATTCTTTCACAAGAAAATAAATATATGCCCTGCTTCAGTCTTCGTCGATCATATATATTTTTCAAAAAATATGAGGACTTCGAACGCAGACAAACTGTTGTTAAAATACAAAAAACTCCACAAGCGCACCAGCTCGCAGTCTTTAAGCCGCTGGGTTAAATAAGCTGTTGGGAGCTTGGGAGAGAGGAGCGATAGCACACGATACGCCTCCATCTCGACCGTGCTTGCTCACGACTCAGTGTTTGTAGACGAGATAAGAAAAACAGCTGGTTGGACAAGTACCTACATCGACACAGCCTTTGCTCGGTTCTATAACCGGCCTATTGGAAGCGAAGATGTCTTCGTGAGAACCGTAACGTTCCCTACTAATGATTAGTTACTTTTTTTTATTGCTGATTTATGATTAGGTATTTAATTTGTACGGAGAAAACTTAATATTATTTAATTTTTGATTGTTTACATTCTGCTTATGAACAAATACATAATATGTTTAATTGAGATGGTTATTTATTCTTATAAAAACAACCCATCAACACTTCTTCTCGAACAAAACTTAAATCTCTAAACATCTACTCTGTAAATATTATATCAAAGAATGAAACGACGAAATATAATAGATGATCAAACGAACTACTGTGAAGTTCGATCGCTATTATATGAGTCGTTTCATTCGAAGATATAGCAACCCGCCCAGCCCGGTAAACCTCAGCTGCAGGCGGAGGTTTACAAACCCACTAGTTAAGCTTTGTTCTAGAACAACGCTATTACTCTGAACTTGCTCTAAACGAAATGAGAAAAATGGCGTCAAACTGACCACAGAACAGTAAATGACAGATTAGTGAACTTTTTTTTTTTTTTTAATCTCTAAAGACATGCGAAGTTGCCTGTAGGTTAAAGGGACTACTCTGTAAATATTATATCTTCGAATGAAACGACTCATATAATAGCGATCGAACTTCACAGTAGTTCGTTTGATCATCTATTCTAGTTGTTTTCATTAACATAGTGATGAAATGATGTTTCTAATGCAAAAACATGTAAACAGTCCATAGTGCATTTAAGTAGATCGTGTTTATTACGCTGTCAAGTTGTAACTGATGTTTTCCTAATTAAGCAAAATAAAGTAAAACGACTATTGCTCAATCACACCTCTCAATTTATTAAAATGTTCTATACAGCTTCATGCAAACATTTTAATTCATGTTTTAAACTTGTTCTAACAAATAAAGCCACAAGTAACCACTGCTGTAGCATACCAAGTTAGTTTTGCCGTGTTTTTGTTGCTATTGGCGGTATGATTTAAAATTAGTTTTTGAGGATTTTAATACTACCGTCCTAGTGTACGTATTGACAAAATATGATTTCAAATTATGTGAATCTAATTTATTGTTATTTTAATGAGCATTAATATCTTTATTAAACCAAAAATCAAGTAGATCTGTCAAATTTACCGTCTCATTTGGTAGGCTCGTGATACTAAAATTCTTAGCAGTTTACCATTCTCACGGACCTTTGAAGTTCCTCCACATATTCTGTAGTAATCATTTCCATATTTTTTTAGATCTGGTCAGTTGAACATTTGTTTCTACTATGGTTGAAGGTACTAAGTACCTTACCTACTAATGTTTATAAAAGAATATGAGAATTCATATACTTACATTTATTTCTATTGATTCATTAGCAGATACATATATTTCTTTTGAATGATTAATAAAATTGATTTGGTTACTATGTGTGTTGTGAGTTTACTGCTTTCAGATGCCAATTGTAGCATCCAGTAGGTACTTATCATGAGGTAGCATCGAGTTAATATAATAATGAGGATCCCGCTACCCTTGAACGTACGAACCAACACAGCATTCAAACTGGAGGCAACAGAGTGTACGTGCTGTGGTAATGAGAGGAGATAATATGATACTGAAGGTGCAGATCACAGGGTGATCGTTGTTGTGATGATGATCATCGTGGGCTGTGGTTGTAAGTCGGATATTGAGACGAGTGGATCGCTGATACTGAAGTTGACTTATATTGAAGTATATATTAACATGTCATGTATCTTATCTCATTTTACTAATATTATGATTGCAAAAGCTTGTATGTTTGTTCCCCAATCACGGCTATCGGCTGGACGAATCTTTGAAATCTTTTGTCCGTGGAACAGCATATCGGCTTCTTTTGACCCCGGGAGGATATTTTATTCCCACGGGAAATCATCGTGTAGTTAATTCATTTGGGCGAAAAGCTGTTCATGATTTTACTTGTCCTATTTCTATCCATGGTAATATACTTCTTCATATCCCAATTATAATTATTAAATCTATTTACACTAATATTATTCATAGTAATATGAATATTTGTTGATAAGAATGCGGGTCATGCGCGTATGAGGATACCTTGTAGACATTTTTAAGTTTTGATATTAAATTGCGAACTTGTTTAAAATCATTAACTTATTCATTAGAAATGATAATAATATGATCTTTTGATTTTCATGTACGGAGTGGAACCATGTATTGTACTATTCTAACAGGGGCAGAGAATAGATGCATTTAAGATTTGGTGCTGGAGAAGAATGCTCTGGAAACCTTGGACAACTGGTTGACAAGTTGAAAAAGCAAATTGTTGCTGTGACGGTTCAAATTGTACCTGCGGCATCTTCATTATTAGTGTAACTTCCTTGTAAGAATATTTAAATTAATCGGTAATAATGCCTATTACGAACATGCCTTTAAATAATTCCTTTAGTTGTCCTAATTCATATCTTGATTTAATACAAATTGTGCACTATGGTAAATACGTATCTATAACTTGGTTTGTTACTCATATCTGGGTAAAAATTGGTAACTGTGCAGAGGCCTACAGTTGTTTTTGTAAGGACTAAACTAGGTCAAACTTAGCGATAGTTAAATTCATCTAATATTAGGTCTTTAATCCTTTCATGACTCGTAGTTGCTTTTTCCACTATTTAAGTGAAGTGATAAGGGTGTCTAGTTATCAGGTTAAAGTTAAATTCTGTACCTACCTATTCCTAATGTAACATTCTTAGGGATTTTGCTTCTGACACCATCTAATATTCTTGAATGTAGCTCCTGACAATGCATTGATGTAAACTAGTACCAAGCTTATCCATTTTTCTTTTATGACCCATAACTAATGCTTATAGATTATAACCAGACTTTACTTTAATCATCATATACTTACTTACACATGATTATATAACAAGTATAGTTTCAAAATAAGTTTTCTAAGTAATAATAGTCGCTTGTTAACGAATGTCATGATTATGTTAATTTATACATTGATTCAAATAGTTTTAGATTAGTTTGTTATTGATAATTTATTTTTTTTGATTATGTATGACTTAACGATTTACTAAAACAATATTTTCACGATAATATATCTATATTATAAACAAGTCATCGGCTTCCTCAAAAGTTTATTGTTGAGCATTGTCTAATATAATGTATTTGTTTCAATTATGTTTAAAGTTTTAACTTAAGGTTTTTATCACTATAAGATTAACCTAAATAGGTACATAGTTGTAAGACTTTACTATTGAGAATAGTTGTGTATCAGTATATTAGCTGTATACTTACCTAATTAATTGATTCTAAATAATTTTTATATGTGCGTCGGGAGACGTTATCAGATGGCCGAATGTCATGATTTTAGAAGGTTTTTCTTATTTTTTAATAGCAACACTGGTAATGCCGTCTCTTGCCGCCATTTTGTTAAATTTAATAGGCTAATCTGTGGTAAAATTGGTGGGGGTAGCTAGGCTTGAGCCCGATTAACGAGCAAAGAGAGGTCATTCTTCAAACTAGCCTCGAGGGCATAAGTTCACTAAGACGTCGACTGTATCTATATTGTTATACCTGTACTATGCCTGTACCTGTAAGTTGGATCAATAATTATATGAGTGTTATCTGGAGTCTGCGTTTTCTTCATACAATGTTGAGGTTTAACTATTTTTTTATTTTTGGTCGGAAATAAAATATGTTAGAGTATATCGTACATACAGCCTACTATTCAAAAATAACTAATTTAAATGCAGTTTCGTTTTAAAAGTTCGGTATCTATTTTGATACGCGATTTATTTAAGGGTTAATGTCTCCGAAAACAAGGTCGATTTCAATATACTAATAGTCATTTCTCATCTTCTTTGCCTATTGATGGCAGTATTAAAATCAAAAAAACATTGCAACATCTTTCAAACTTGCCAACCCATGATTCCTCTTTCTCTCTTAATCAATAATCAATTTTCAGACTGTGATGTGCGGAGAACTATTTTGTCTATAGACTCAAGTGCTGTAGGTGCCGATTTGATTAGTAGTAAAATGATACTTCCCATCCTTGATATCCTTACCCCCATAATCACCCACATCCTTAATACATCAATATCTACAGGAACCTTTCCAACATCCTGGAAAGACGCAAATGTTATCCCTCTTCCTAAAAAACCTAAACCAGTTAGTTTCTCTGATTATCGTCCCATTTCAATACTCCCTTTCCTTTCCAAAGTCCTTGAAAAACTAGTTCACCATCATAGTCCGATCAACGGGGCAAGTGTAACCCGATAAATTCCCCCGTCGTTAAAATTTGGCACGATTGTAGAGTAAGTAATGCTGATTAAGGATCTGCAAGAATCCAAGAATATTTCCCACGCCAAGTTAGTCATTTTTGACGTACCGTGAGCGCGTGAAAATCGCTTCCAATTTCTTTGAGAATGGTTCCTTAGCTTCATTACTTTCTGTATGCGTACCTTTTACTAGGTAGAATAAGGTAATAAAGTTAGAAAATAACATTTCTTGCTAGAAGTTGAGATTTTGACCTAAATGTGAAAACATAAAATTGCTTTTAATTTCTCCGATAATGTTTTCTTGGCCTGAAATACCATCTGCATACGTACGTATTACGAGCTAGAATGAGTATATGCAGGAATCCAATAACAATTCTTACCAGAACTTGAGATTTTTACCTAAACGTGAAAACGTTAAATCGCTTCTAATTTCTCTGTTCATGGTTCCTTAGTCTCATTACTCCCTGTATGCGTACCTATTACTTGATAAAATCACTTTATAAAGGAATTAAAAATCATTTCTTGCTAGAAGTTGAGATTTTAACTCAAACGTGAAAACATAAAATTTCTTCTAATTTCTCTGTTATTGTTTCCCTAGCCTCAAATACTTTCTGCATAACGTATTACGAGATGGAATGAGTATATGAAGGAATCGAAAAACATTTCTTACTAGAACTTGATATTTTTACCTAAACGTGAAAACGTTAAACCGCTTCTAAAATCTCTGTTAATGTTTCCTCAGCCTCAAATACGTATGTATACGTATATACGTATGTATTTATAATAAGAATGATTACATGAAGGAATTCAGAAACATTTCATAATAGAAGTTGAGAGTTTTACCTAAACGTGAAACCGTAAAAACGCTTATAATTTATCTGTGAATGTTTCCTGAGCCGCAATTACTTTCTGTATACGTACGTATTTCTAGTTAAAATAAGTAAGTATGTAAAGAAATTTAAAAACATTTCTCACTTGAAGTTGGATTTTTACCTAAACGTAAAAATGTAAAATCGCTTCTTGTTTCTATGTGAATGTTTGTATTATTATGTTGTATAACAAAAGTAGTTTTTAAAAGTTGAGATTTTTACCTAACCGTGAAAACATAAAATTGCCTCAAAACTCTATGGAAATGTTTCCTTAGACTGTCAGGTCCAAAAAGCTTAGACTAAGTACTGAGGTAACTGGAGAGTGCAGTACTAACACTTTTTTGTGGCAATGTGGCTGTCTTCCGTCTCACCTACACTTTGAAAAAATACGTATGGTCATATGAGACAACTGACAGCCACTACGTACTAAATCACAAATTTGCTGAACACACTTTTTTATTCAGGATGAAAACTCCAGTCACCTCAGTATTTAGTCTAAGCTCTTTGGTCAGGTCTCACCAATATGAGACAGATGAAAATAAATAATCACGAAGAAGTTTTATAGGTACGTGACGTGACAGATAAGTCTGCGCGCATGCGCGACTGGGACATTTTTGACGCTAATACAGTACATGGTTTTTTACTAATCTTACAGAAAAGATTAGTATTCGATTTTGACCGCGCGCAGACGCGAAAGCGGCCATGGAAGAAATTACAGTTTTGTATCGTAGGTACGACAGTTAAAACTATTTTCCATACAAAATTACCGATTTTATTTTACATTTTTCCGTAATAAAAAGTAGCTTAAGTTACTCTCCAGCTTTCAAACTATCCCCATACCAAAAATCACGTTGATCCTACTCAATGCAAGCAAAACATGCGTAAAATAGATTATAATAATGTAAAATAGATTATAATAATGTAAAATATATTATAATAATAAACTCTGACTATTTCCGGCTTGGGAAGTACGTTACAGCTATAACTAAAACAATTATAAAATTACCTTACTAACTAAACATTATACTATAAAATAAAAGTAAAAGTTTTATGATAAAATATTTTTAAGGCTTTCTTTGCTTAGGCCACAGAACCGTTAAAGACATCAAAATTGAATCTGATGGAGTTATGTATGACACATACGAACGATACAGTGGCGAGTGATGACCGAGTCTTGACTTACACAAAGGGAGGGTGAATGTATTGAGAATTTGCGATTGTGCAACCTACTTCCGCTTCGAGGAAGTGTGAATTTTGTGTGTTCAAGTATTTCTGGAGAATCAATATGATCTTGGATCAACTTTAACAGGTACTTAATAACAGAAATCTTTCTTCGCGCATTCCATACAGAAAGACCGTAGTTTTTGGCACAACGTGAAAATAAATCAAAACAAGTGACAAATAATAAAGGTTTGTTATTGCTACCCTAGCTCAACATAACACAAAGGTTTTTATTGTTTTAAGGTCAATACCAATTGACATCCGTTGCAACACGTGGCACACTTCTAAAACACCGTACACTAAAATTGCCATCCCGTTTCTCTTTTTTTAACTGCCCTATTTTTCGTTGGATACCAAGTATTTTTTTTGCGGTAACTCCTAAGTTATTCATTTGAATGATAATTACACAAAATCTTTATAAATTGTAGTAGGCCATGTGTTATTCCGATGTATCAGCTATATTAGTGTTGCTAAGTATATTTTGCGGGACAGAGAGACTAACAAACAGACAGGCACATACATACATCATTATCATCAAATTGTACCTACTGATATCAATATAAAAAAATACGTTACACATCGTAAGCTGATTTCTTTACCATTTACTGATCACTTCCTTACATCATTATCTTACATTATTACCTACACTAAACCAAAATAACACTAATTTTTTGCCAGCAAAAAATTTAAGTGTTTAATATGAATGACAAAGTAACATTTGCGGTTTCTGAAAATGTGTTATATCTCAAAAAGTGCTTAATCTCGTTCAAACACAGGCAGACTTGTGCCATTCGGCTTCGGAACCCTAAAATGAAGTTACAGCTTTGGTGCCATAATAATAAATGTTAAGGAACGCAAGATCTATCAGAATCACACCTTTTTAGGGTTCCGTAGCCGAATGGCAAAAAGCGGAACCAACCATCATTTTTCACCATACTACTGATGGTCACACCACACACTACATTCACATTACATCATATGGTCATAATTCTTGTAACTAGTGTGTAAAAGAGCACTACAATTGAACTACAATTGAAACACGATTGAGACACGATTATGATTTAACGTTAGCAGAATTGGCCCCCTGGAGCGAATCCAAATCATCCTGCAATCGCAGACAGTCCTCTACACAATCGATGACTCTGTATATTTTCGTGTCGTCTGCATATTGAAGGTAACTACTATAGCATAGGGTCTTGATGATAAAATATCTTTTTTAACACCCTTGCTAGTAAAGCTGATGTAATTCCACCGGTTTTAAAAATGAAAAGCGGGTCATAAAAACTGCGTGTGTTACCAAAGCAAATAGTTAAGTTATAGTCCATACAAATTCCATAACAGTATTATTTGCCATTTCAAATATGGAACTGATCGCCGCCGCACGACTCCAGCTAGTGAGTAGCGCGCTGTTGCTATTCAAATTTCGAACTGATCGCCGTGCGGCGCCAGTCAGTAGACAGTGTGCATTCACAGATTGAGTTTATTTAAAATAAAAATAAAACAGTTTATTCGGTAATTTAAAAACTTGGCTGCATGCTCTAGCGTCTTTGCCAACATTTTCACGCAGCCACGGCAGAAAATAATCCTCGCTCCATTTTTCTCAAATTTTATTTTCTTTGTACTTGTATTGTGAATATCTAAAAATGACAACTTTCAATAATGAAGATGAGCAATATATTACTTCAACTCCACCGGATATACTAACAGAAGCGCGGACCGCATGCGACAGCTTGCTGCCGTCAATATCCAAGGACAGATACATAACCACGTATGAAAATTTCTTGAAGTGGAAAAACATGAAAAATGCCAAGTCATTTTCCGAAAATGTAGTTTTGGCGTATTTTAATGAACTAGCTAGTAAATATAAGCCTAGCTCGTTTTGGACAACATATTCTATGCTGAAAAGTACCCTCAAGATGAAAAATGGTGTCTATATTCATTTATATACAAATCTCATTGCATTTTTAAAGATACTAAAAATTAACAAAATATTAAATGTTTTTTTTCTGTTTCCTCGCAAATGTGTTTAAAAACGTCGTACGATATACTTGCGTATTGGTTATATAACATGCTCGGCTCAATTAAGCCCTCGCCAATATCGTAATGTACTATTATATGCTTATTCTAACTAGTAATATTTAAAAGTAATTGAGGCTAAGGAAACATTTACAGATAAATAATAAGCGATTGAGTCTAAAGAAACATTCACAGAGAAATAATTATGTGTTTTTACGATTTCGTGTATAGGTAAAAACCTCAACTGCTAGTCAGAAATGTTTTTGATTTCTTTATATACTTATTCTGACTAATAATACGTACGAACACTAAAAGGAATTATGACTAAGGACACATTCACAGAGACACTAAGCGATTTATCGTTTTCACGTTTAGGTAAAACTCTCAACTTCTTTTATGATGTTTTTGAATTTCCTTCATATTCTCATTCTTAATACGTACGTATACACACAGTGTTTGAGGCTGAGGAAACATTAACAGAGATTTTAGAAGCGATTTAACTTTTTCACGTTTAGGTAAAATATCAAGTTCGAGTAAGAAATATTTTTCGATTGCTTTATATACTCATTCTAACTCGTAATACGTTATGCAGAAAGTATTTGAGGGTAATGAAATATTATCAGAGAAATTAGAAGCAATTTTATGTTTTCGCGTGTAGGTAAAAATCTCAACTTCTAGCAAAAATGTTTTTTAATTCCTTAATAAACTTATTCTACCTAGTAATAGGTACGCATACAGAATGTAATGAGGCTAAGGAACCACTAACAGAGAAATTAGAAGCGATTTAACGTTTTCAAGTTTAGGTAAAAATCTCAAGTTCTAGTAAGAAATGTTATTGGATTCCTGCATATACTCATTCTTACTAGTAATACGTACGTATGCAGTTGGTATTTGAGGCTAAAGAAACAATAAAAGAAAAATTAGAAGCAATTTTATATTTTCACATTTCGGTCAAAATCTCAACTTCTAGCAAGAAATGTTATTTTCTAACTTTATTAACTTATTCCACCTAGTAACAGGTACGCATACAGAAAAAAATGAGGCTAAGGATCCATTCTCAAAGAAATTAGAAGCGATTTTCACGCGCTCACGGCACGTCAAAAATGACTAACTTGGCGTTGGAAATATTCTTGGATTCTTGCAGATCCTTAATCAGCATAACTTACTCTACAATCGTGCCAAATTTGAGCGACGAGGGAATTTTCCGGACGTCTCCATACAACGAATATCCTCGTTGATCGGACTAATCAGTTTACTGAACATCTTGATTGAAACCAACTCCTTAACCCCTTTCAGTCTGGCTTCTGCAAGGCCCATAGCACATCTACAGCACTTGTGAAGATTACGGATGACATACGCTTTGCGATGGAAAACCGTCACTTAACGGTACTGACTTTACTTGATTTTAGTAATACCTTTAATGCGGTTGACTTCGATATCCTCCTTGGTGTATTACGTTCTCTGAACATATCTCCTGTTGCAATTGACTGGTTTAACCTCCTAGGGCGAAGGCAACGTATTCGCACTGGAGATACTTTCTCTGGGTGGTGTGACATCAATGCCGGTGTCCCTCAGGGTGGCGTCTTATCTCCTTTTCTTTTCTCTATATTTCTAAATTCTATCACACAATCTCTTTCAAGTTCCTATCACCTCTACGCTAATGATTTACAGATTTATACTCAAGCACCGTTACCTGAGCTGTCACACGCAATCAGCACCATCAACTTAGAACTGGCACAAATAAATACTTGGGAGTAAATCATTTGGCCTTACCCTTAACCCTACTAAGTCACAGTGCATTGTCATTGGCAGTCCTCATTTTGTGTCGAGGATCGACTTTAAGCAGCTTCCGACGGTTTCATTGGATGGTATAGTTATTCCTTTCTCATCTACTGTCAAGAATCTCGGTGTAACTCTTGACCAACACTTGTCATGGAAACCTCATGTGGCAGCAGTAAGGAAAAAAGTTTTCGCTTCGTATAGTTCATTAAACCGGCTACGTAATTTTTTGCCGTAACCAAACCTAACTAACGTAACCAAAATAACTCTGGCACAATCGTTCCTCTTATCTATCATAGACTACGCTGATGTTTGCTACACCGATCTGTCGGAACAGCTACTGAACAAATTGGAGCGCCTGCAGAATGTCTGTTATCCGAGTCCGTTCCAAACTCAATTGGCTCCCCATTCACCGGCGCAGGGACTTACACACTCTCAAGCTCCATTACTCCATTCTTTTCCTACCAACTTCACCTCCTTACCTCAAAGATTTATTTTCATTCCGTCCCTCGTCCTCTCACTGTACTTTGCGTTCTTCCTATAACCTTTCCCTATCAATGCCACGCCACTCCACTGACTTTGTTTCCTATTCCTTATCTGTGCACGCTGTTCGACTGTGGAATACACTACCAGAAGACATCAGAAAGGCTCAAACCATAAGATCCTTTGGAGCTCAAGTAAGAAGTTATTTCTCTCTTACTTAAAACTTGTAACTAATATCATATATTTTCTTCTCAGTATATATATATATATATATATACTTGTATATGTATTAGTATATAGAATACCTTATCCTTTTGTGCACGCTTTCCCCTATTATCCTATTAATTTATTTCTTTCACCCAAGGTTGCCTGAAAGAGATTGCTATGCAGCAATAAGGCCGCAAATTGTTTGTTTTACTTTTATGTTTGTTTCTCTGTATATGTCTTATTCCTGTCGGGTTTTTTTTGTCGTAGACTCCGAGCGGCGCACACCGTGATGCGGTGTAACACCGTATTTTTTGTAAATGAAAGTTTCACCTTTTCGCCTAGGTTCGCCTAGCGATTCTTGTGTATACGCACTAATTGTCACAGGGGTTAATCACAAAATCCTTTCAGTATTGATTGATTTTAAGCTCCATTTCGGTCATCTCCGAGATATAATTATGTAGACCAGGTTAGTTTGTTTTTATAACATCACTCGATAACTGTCTGACGTGTGACGATGACAGTTGACGTTTGGCGGGCGGTTGACAGATGCATTGTCACGCTCGCACATACATGTGTCCTGGTCTGGCGAGGACGAAGATGCCGGGTTGAGCTTTTAACTTCCTTTTATTATTATAGGACATTTCAATAAATTCGAGGCCTATAAATTCATGGTCTTGATTAATTTTTTTTTTTGTCTTTGTATTAGCTTGATCATAGCCAATTTGCTGGCACCCTGCTTTGTGCTCTGTGGAGAAGCGTTCCGTGACAGCGGACGACTGCCTGTCCGTGGCCGGTGATTTTCTAGTGATTTTATTTTTATTTTTCTCCCGTGCCATTGTTTTGGAAAGGCATTGACTATTTATAAAGTAAATAGCCAATTTCGTTTTAATGTTTTATCTTTGTTGCGTTCTGCCAAAGAGAAGTTCGTCATTTGAGTGGAAACGGACTTGTGTCGTGTGAAACGGAACGTGCTTACGAAAGGGATTCGTCACCGCTTGTGGGACATTTTTCTTGGTCTTCCGAGATGGCTATGCGATCGAAGATCTTTTAATTAATTTTATCGCGGTGCTGCGTAAGGTCCCTTGGAAGTTTTTCAGGTGAGCGACATGTAAAGTTAAGATGGAATATCGTGTTTGTGAGAAGGGTTTTTTTCTATGAGTTGAATTGTCAAGAGTGACTGTTCAATTTTCAGGTGATGGACCGGTTGGGAACCAAGTGATTGGACTGCGACAGAGCATTTTTTCATGTAATTATATGCCCGTTTAGGTAAGTCCGTGATAAGAATGTTTCACATGTTCGTGACTGTCTCATTACAAAATGGCGGCTAGTCTTAATAAAATGTTTTTGATTGTTGTAGGGCTCCCATACCATGCCTGTTGCAGTGAGACATATGTGTCCGCGACCACGGTTTTGAGTACCATCCGCCGCGTGTGAGATTACACGGTCCGACACTCTTACATGTTCGGGATGTGATGGTTAATGGTGTTTCAAGTTCGTTGACCTGTCCTGTCTACTCAGCATAACTCATGGCTTCTTTGAGGTAACGCGCGGATCCTTTAAGTGGTGTTAAATCATGCCGCCGTTCGTTGTTTTTAATATAATTACCATTGATAACCGGTTCATGTTCGCTGTGGCAGTGTTTACCTACATATGTATCATTATGTATTAACCATTAGTATATTTTAGCTCAACTTAGAGATATTTATGAATATAAGTAGTGAGCATGTTTTACTTAGTGTCTTAAGTCGGCACTACTTGTTTATCTGCTGGAAAGAGGTATTATCCCTCGGTTAAAAGTTATGTTACCCGTTTAATGTGTGAAGTGCAACGACAATTTTGTGTTATGTCACGGTTAAGTAGATATAATTTATCTTATTATTATTAATACTATTATACTGGTTTTGTGTTAAATTGTATCAGTATTAAATGTTTACCAATGCATCAAATATGTGGTTTTCATTGAATTCACTTTGCTTCAATCTGGGGTTTTTAAATAAATTATTAGACATTTTAGTACTTTTGTTTATAAGTTTAATACTTTTAGTAACTTGCATTTGTGACTAATGTCAACGGCGCCCAAGGTTATTTATTGCCCCAGATGTCTGAGCTACGCCTACCTACGACCCTAATTGCAATTTGTGCTAGCCGAGTCGAAAATAGCTTTCTAGGGTTGATTCCGGTGAGATCTCCACTAGTCCCCCAAATTCTCTGACAAGTACCCTAATTTCTCTATACCACCAAAAATTCTTATTAAAGCGGTAAATAACAAACAAGGTGTCGGGTTACTATCAATATACTCGGCACTCGTACAATCGCGCATATGACCCAGTGTTAAAAAGGGTGACAGGTTCAAAGAACTTTGGATCTACTGAGGACTGTATTAGATTTCAAGCGGAGAGAGATTTGATACCCATCTTAAGGATGAGCCAAACACATAGGAACCCTATGACCCTAGTGCACTTTGACAACTACAACTGGGGACCTTCAGGTGCCGTAAAAGTTACTGCAGACGCAGGTTCTTCAACCCGTCTTTAGGGACATGGTTTGAGGAGGCAAAGCTGCCATTCGTCACGTTGGGTAAAGTTCACAAGGTTTCATCTGTAATTTTTGTGAAAAAGATTTTTTGAGCTAGCAAAAAAATACGCACGATTCTGGTTCTATCTGTACTATAATCATAGACGAAACATTAATAATGAAGGAGAAAATTAGAGGGCAACATGGTTCTATCTAAAAAAATACTTTGTGTAATTTGGCAACATAGTTCTATTTGGCAACATAGTTCTATCTGTCAAATTTTGATTTTTGTTTGACATTCCGCCAATTTCCGTCTGCAAATTTGTTAAAGAATTTCGACGCTTATTTAAAATACAAGGTTTTATTTCTATTTCTAGCGGAATATTGTTTGTCTTAAATGGAAAGACTTATTTTGGACCCTTGCACGGGGGAATTTGTGCAAGACAATCCAGATATTTTGCAGGATCACGATGAAGCTTCGATTTGTTTTGAGGGTGTGTTAGATGAAAAAACAGGGCAATTCCGAAGAGTGGCAGTAACAACTGTTCCTGAAAACATTGATAAGGTAAAAAGAACAACAAAGAAACGCCAAAATACAAGAAAACGTGTTAGACAGCAAGATAACTGGGTGAGAAATGTTAGGAAGTCGAAGCATCAGTCGGGACAGGAGTGTACTTCTGTTAGAGGAAAAACCATCCCTGCCAAGAAAATAGAAACAAAGAAAGATTGCTTTTCATCATGCCTTTTCAAATGCAGTCGTAATATTGGTGATGAAACTAGGGTGCAAATCCACAAAAAGTTCTATGAGCTAGATCAAAATCAAAAGTATCACTTCATTTTTAATACAACTGAAAAAAAGGAAAAGAAAAGAAGTACATGTTATTTTAATTTTTAGATTTTTGCACTCACAATGCAATTTTTAATATCCTCCGATGGGAGCTAGTTGTGAGACGGGTCGATTTTTTCTAAATACTTCATTTTCCATTTTTCTAAAGAAGTACATGTCAATCTAACCTATAGAAATATACCTATTTTTTCTATTTTAATGTTGAAGAAAAATCCATAAAGGTTTGTAAGACATTTTGTCTAAGTACACTAAGCATATCCCAAAAATCTGTTTATGGAGTTCATAAAAAAAAAGATATCTTGACTGGAGTACCTACAAATGATTCAAGAGGTAAACATAAGAACTACAGGCGGGTGAGTGAAGAAAGAAAACAGTTAGTTCGCGAACATATTACATCATTTCCTGCAATTGAATCCCACTATTGCAGAGCAAGCTCTAAGATAATGTTTTTGAAGTCACAACTGAGTTTAAATAAAATTTATGATTTATACAAAGAATCGTGCAAGAATAATTCTTCTGAGCCAGTAAAAAAAACAATGTATTCCAAAATATTTAATGAAGAGTACAGTATAGCATTTCATGTTCCAAAAAAAGACCGATGTGATGTTTGCGAAGAATGGAAAATTTTAGAAAAAGAAAATAGAGACAGCGTGGAGTTGAAAAAAAAATATGAAAGTCATATAAAGGAAAAAGAAGCAATGAGAATCGAAAGAAAAAAGGATAGGGAGTCTCAAGCACCTGTACTATGCTTTGATTTAGAAAATATAATAACATGCCCACGTGCCGAGATAAGCTGTTTTTTTTATCACTCGAAATTAAATGTATATAATTTGACTGGCCATTTTTCACGCAATAAACAAGTTTATTGTTCAGTATGGAATGAAACCTTGGCTGGAAAATCTGGAAATGACATTGCGAGTGGATTGCAAGCTATTCTAACTGCTGTTTTTGCAGATAACCCTGATCTCAAACACCTCATTATGTGGTGCGATTCATGCGTGCCACAGAATAGGAACTCACTAATGTCATATGCTATTTTAGATTTTTTGAAACGAAATGAACACATTGAATATATTGAAGTTAAATACTCTACTCCTGGCCATTCAGGTGTTCAAGAAATCGACAATGTATGTACACTCCCGTATTGAGAATGTTTTGTCAACTGCAGAGTTCTATTCTCCAGTTTCACTAATGAAGCTTCTGAAGAAAGTTGATTGTAAAAAACCTTTCAAGATTATTCAGATGACTAACTCAGATGTCCTTGACTATGCAAGCTGTTCAAAAACACTTGATTATGTTCAAATACCTTACACTAAAGTTACATCTCTCAAATTTACTCAGTGCTACTTTACAGTGCTTTATAAGACAAGTCATACTATGACTGAATGGTTGAGAGCAAATTTAATAAAACATCCTGCAAGGGCTTCCAAGAGGCAGGATAATAGAATATATTTTCCTCGTGATTTGCCTGAACCAAAGCCTTTGACTGAATGAAAGAAACTGGCCCCGAACAAAATTAAGTCGCTTAAAGCCATGATGAAATGGATGCCCAAAGTTGATCTTGAGAACTTTCAAGCCTTACTAAGAACTGTAGAATAGATATTATTATCTTTATCATTTTAATATTGTCTGTTTTTCATTATTTTTCAGAATAAAGGTTGAAACGTTACTCTAATTTTTATTTCATATTTGATTTCATTTCATTACAACACGGCTCTATCTACATACTTTACGACAACAAGGTTCTATGTAAAGATAGAACATTGTTGAATTAATAATATTTTTCATACTACATACTAATTATAGACAACAAATAGAACCTATTTTAATTTTTAGTTTTTTGCATTCACAATGCAATTTTTATAATAGAAAAATACGGAGTCGAACGACTCCGTAGCTCAGTGGTTAGAGCAGTCGCCCGGAAAGCGAAAGGTCGTGGGTTCGAGTCCCATCGGAGCTAGTTGTGAGACGGGTCGATTTTTTCTAAATACTTCATTTTCCAAATAGAACCTATGTAATTTCAAACACTCATTTTATTGTTAAAACCGAAAAATTATAGACTTATAGCTTTTGTTTCATTACATATTATTTCATTAATTTTGTGACATTGGTTACCAGTGCCCTGATATCGTCCTTGGCGGATTAAAGGACATCAAAACTTTGTTGCTCTAGTTTTGGGTAGTCTTTGTTTTTTCACTTAGAACCTTGTTTACCCAATGCGACGCATTGCTAACGATCCAAAATTGATGTATATGTTTTCGCAAAATATGACTTATGATTTATGTCTGACGCCATAACAATAATGTTTTCACCATTATGGAGTACCGGCAAGAGAAATAGAGAGTTATTTAGAGATAACTACACCATAGAAATGCTGACCACAAAGCTTGACTACACTGACTTCGAACTTAGGTTCAATTCCAGATTGGGCAAAGTGGATTGGTCAGTCGTTACGTTTTTTTTTATATTTTTCATATCACGCACAGCATCACACACAAATTTCGATATTTTCGATACAATAGGGGACCGGACTGATTTTTTTTATTTGTTTGAAATGTTTTTAGAAAGATCAGAAACACAACACAGATATTTATGTTCATTCAAATATTTTACATACATATTTTCGGAGATATAGAGCATCAAACTACCTTATTAGATAAGGACAGTGCTAGACACATGTGACGTCACAAGTAGTCACAACACAAGTAATTAGCGCCATACTCCCATATAAAATTTTGTTTTAGAAAGAGATGGCTAGAGACACAGTTTGTCACAATTCAGCAGCTCATTATGTGCTTGAATAATACGTCTAGTTGTTGTCGTTGACGTTGACGTCTAGACAGGGCAATCGTGCGAGGCGTGAGGGAAAAACAGCAACGCAATGTTAAAAATATTAAAAAATCCAAGAAATCCTACTAATATTATAAATGCGAAAGTTTAGATGTTTTTTGATGTTTGGATGTTTAGATGTTTGGATGTTTGTTACTCAATCACGCCATAACGGCTGAACGGATTTGGCTGAAATTTGAAACACAGATACTTTGTAGTCTGGAGAGGAACATAGGCTACTTTTTATCCCGGAAAAATATCACATTCCCGCGGGATAACGTCATGTAGTCCACGCGGGCGAAGCCGCGGGCGGAAAGCTAGTAAGAAATATATTTATTATTATTGAACGGTCTACCTCAAGAGTTTGAACACTTGGTTTCTAATTTGGAAACAGTGTGCTTAACCAATAATCTTACCAGAGAGATTGTACGAACAAGAACAGCTCCACAAGAATGCAATTTATTTAATCATGAACTCCGCCTTGGTCTCAAAACACAGCTTCAAGAAGAAGACTGTTACCTGTCACTATTGCAAGCGGCCTGGACATCTGAAGGCCAACTGCTTTAAGCTGAAGAATGAGAAGAAGAAGAAGGAAGAGAGTTCAAGTTTTGCATCGGCTTTGATTGTTCAGCAAAGCGATGCCTGGTTCATCGTTTCCGGCTGTACATCTCATATTACTAATTCTAAGAATAATTTTGTAAATTTTAGAGAGTTATGTAATAAGAAGAACACTACTGTTGCTATAGCAAATAATGAGAAATTATGTTGTAGTGGAATAGGAGATTTAATAGTAACTGTTGGAAATGAGGCATGACAACTTAAAAATGTTTTGTATGTTCCACAAATAACCACAAATATTATTGTCAGTGAGTAAATTAGTTGAAAGTGACCTCACTGTTGTATTTAGTAAGGATGGAATTTACAATATGGGTTGTATAATTCCAAGTAAATCTTTGCATAATAGGGTGTACTCTTCCAAACTTTTAAGTGATGTGCAAAAGACAGAGAGTACCGCAGTTGCTGCTACATCAGACTACAGTTCCTTATTCAGCTCAGCAGAATGGTGTTTCTAAGCGACTTAATCGGACGCTCATTGAAAAGGCGCGGTGTATGCTGCAGGAGTCAGGTCTTGGCAAGCATTATTGGAGTGAGGCGGTTAATACCGTAATTTATTTAAAGAACCGGTCCCCTACTACGGCTTTGGCTGGACATATTCCTGAGCAGTTGTGGTCTAAATTGGACCGGAGTTACTTAAGGGCTTATTACACTTATCCTAGTTTGGATCCTAATGCAGCATACATTGCTCGTTTTGATTGCATCACTTGCTAAAAATAAGCTCAAAGAAAGCAATGTATGCTTAATTAGGATCCTAACTAGGACATAAAAAAGCAAGTAAATATTGTGTTCTAATTACCTAAGTAATTGTATAATATAGAAAATTCTATTATTTGTGATGAAGTCGTCAAAAAACGATTTTTTGAGTGCTTACATTGCGAACGCTGCTGGTTAAACCATATGAGATATATTGATATATCATAAAAATAATAAATAATAAGCACATATCTATCTTCTAAGGTTGACTCACAGTACCCATTTTTATCTTTAAGTAATTAATTTAAAAATATTACTTTATTCGCAAAGCTAATTTCTCCTAATTACTATGAATCCTTAACCAAATAAGTATGTAAGTTACCTTGGCCTTAATGGCCAAGGTAACTTATGTAGATCAAAATTATCATGCTTTATTTCCATTAAATGAATACTTTAGAAGTTATCACTGATTTATAAGTACTACCACTGTCGAAGCACCAACAAATTGTTCAAATGACTCCGTGCGAAGCCAGGCGGGGTCGCTAGTTATAAATAAATCACAAAGAGGCGCAACCCTTCTGACGCACAGAAGGAATACGAGTTATGCGTTAGAAAGACACGCAAATAGTAGGTGAATAAAATGCTAGGCATTTAGCGCGGTGCGACGTAAATTGCACTTTATTGCGTCGTAGAAGACTACCTATTTGTTTGATTGTTTTTGCGGAGTGAACTTTCTGTTGTACTATTTAGTATTCTGTGCTACGGTGCAAATATCCTAAATTCAGGGGTTATTCCACAATATCATGTAGTAAATGTGGAGTTAATTTGTGCCTTAATAAGAATAATAATTGTTTTTAAATTATCATCAAGAATTAAAGAATGTACAAAGATATTCTATTTTTTATTTATTTAGTACTGAGCTAAACATGAAACATTGCATGATGATGGAAATTTCCATCATATTGTTTTTTACTTACTTCATATTATTTATTCGTACTAGGATTTTTTTAAATATTTTTCCTTTAATCTATAGCATTAATTACATAACCCCTGATTTATTTAAAAAAAAACATGCAAATAAGGGTTAAAGAAAATTATATTGATATAATAAAATAAAATAACTAGTTTAACTAAGTACGCAATATTTACATCGATAATAATATGTTTCTGAACGCAAGAAATTTAAACAGCTGAGCTGACAGCGACGCACGCGCAGGTAGCCCACTGTTAACTGGTACGGACCGGGGACACACTCCGGGGGCTCGCGGGCCGATCGCTTCGGCAGACAAATCGTATCTATATCAGATCCGCGCACGCCATTTTCTCGCTACGTTACACCGCGGACGATACGATATTCTTAACTTTATAATAACGCATTAGTTTATTCGTGCCTGAGTGCCAAATTTCTATTTCTAATATTTTGTGAAAGCCACGTAATGGTAAGTTTTAAACAAGTGTTTCTTAGATTAGCGTTGTAGTACAGTTATAATTTAAATTTGAATTTGAATTTGAATTTGAATTTGCTTTAGTACATTGTTTTGTATAAATTGATTTTGTATAATTTTATTAAATATTTATCCTGATATCCTCGTTATAGCCACATACAGGTCCCCTTCAATCACATGCACTGATTCATTTCTACACTCCATTGAGAGTATAACTTGTCTTTATCATTCCACACCCAATATCATATTGACTGGTGATATCAATATTGATATAAAAAATGGCAATAGAGACAGGCATAGTGAAGCATATCTGAACTTAACCGCTGAGCTTGGGATGCTACCAGGTCACCTCTTTCCCACAAGGCTTGAAAATTGTCTGGATCACGTGATGCTAAAATCTGCCCTTTCCGCTTCGGTGTTCGTGATTGATGCTACAGTTACAGATCACAGCTTAGTTTTATTAATTCTATCTATGAAGAAAAAACTATCAGCTGTAAACAACTTTAAGTTTACTGTTACTGATTATAACTCTTGTGTTGATCACATTAAAAACTTAGATTTTGCTTATCTTAACTCTAACGCTGATGCTAATGAAGCGGCTAGTAAACTTGTTAAGGATCTGTCTTCTGCAATTGAGCTTCATTCCAACATTAAAATTATCCCGTGTAGGAAAAAAACTATAAAACCTTGGTTAACACCGGGATTACTTCGTTGCATTCGACATAGAGACAAACTTAGTAATAAGTTTAAAAAGAATCCTGACAACAACATTCTAGAGGTCTCATATAAACGCTACCGTAATTATTGTAACTCTCTTCTCAGGAAGCTTAAACATAACTATGAGAAATCCTTGCTAACTTCTGCAAAAAATAATAAAGAAAAATGGAATGCAATCAAATCCATCACAAACTTTAGTTCACAGAAAACATCAGCGGCATCTCTTCTTAGCCCCAATAACGCCGTCAACGACATAAAGGAAATTAATAATTATTTTGCTACCATTGGCGAAAATCTTGCAAACAATATTATAAAATCAAATGGTGACCTACCAATACAAACTAAAAACATTAGATCTAATAATTGTAACACCTTTGTTCTATTACCCCCAGACGAGGCCGAGGTTGAGTCTCTCATAAATGGCCTTAAGACTAGCAGTGCTACTGGATGGGACTCCATTCCTGTCAAATTACTAAAGTCAGCTAAACATTTTCTAGTGCCACACCTGACTAAGCTTATTGCACTTTGCTTTGACCAGGGAACTTTCCCAAAAGTATTTAAACAGTCCATTATTACTCCCGTTTACAAGGGTGGGGATCGACAAAGTGTAACCAACTATCGGCCAATCTCAGTTCTTAGCGCACTGTCCAAACTCTTAGAAAAAGCTCTTAACAATCGTCTTATGAACTATTTAGAACATTTCAACATACTTTCCGATAATCAGTTTGGGTTCAGGTCGGGGAAGAGCACTGAGGATGCTGTAAGTCATCTTGTCGATTACGTTACATCTCACATAGACGCCAATAAAAAGTGCCTTGGTGTTTTCCTTGACTTGGCCAAGGCATTTGACACGGTTTCGATCCCCACACTTGTGACCAAGCTAGAGAAAGTTGGTATTAGAGATAATGCCCTTAAACTCTTTTCGGACTTTCTTACGGACCGCATACAACAAGTCAGAATTGGGGATCATCTCAGTCCTGCTGTATCGGTTGCCTTTGGTGTACCCCAGGGTAGCATTCTTGGTCCGAGTCTCTTCCTGATATATATTGATGATTTATGTCAACAACTTTTAGCAAACTGTAAGATTTTCACTTATGCTGATGACACGGCTCTTATATTTCATGGAGAGACTTGGGACGAAGTTAGGCAAGTAGCTGAAGATGGACTTCATAATGTTGGTTCCTGGCTTAGAGAAAATCTTTTGACCTTAAACAGCTCTAAAACTAAATATGTACAATTTCATTTGACTAAAATTAACCTAGCTAATTTAACTTTAAAATTTCATTCTTGTAACTTCTCAGATACTGCTAAATGTTCATGTCCCATAATAGAAAAAAGTAATCAAATCAAATACCTCGGAGTGATTTTGGACGAAAACATAAATTGGAAGAGTCATATTAACCTCACAGCGTCTCGTCAGCGAAAACTTATATGGGCATTTAAGAGATTACGGCATGTAGCAGATCTTAACCTCTTACGAAACATCTATTTTTCACTTTCTCGATCAATTCTCGGATATTGTATTTGTATATGGGGTGGCGCTTGCAAAACTTTTATGATTAACCTGGAAAGAGCTCAAAGGTCACTTTTAAAAGTCATGACCTTCAGCCCATACAGATTCCCTACTAAACTGCTATATGAAAAATGTGAAGTCCTTACTGTAAGACAAATATACATTCTCCAAATACTTTTAAAACAACACAAAGTTACCCCATACGACAGAAAATACCGAAACAAACGAACTATTGTAGGTGTTTGTAACCTTCCTAAATTCCGTACTGCGTTTGCTAAACGGCAGCATGCATTCTTCTCTAAGTATCTATACAACAAAGTTAATAAAAAAGTAGATTTCTACCCATTAACACTTAGGGAAGCCAAAGTTAAAATAAGAAATTGGTTGCTGACCCTTACCTATGAGCAAACTGAGTCTTTATTATAAATTAATCACACACACATACACACACACACACACACACGCGCGCGCGCACACATACACACTCACACATACACACACACATTTCTTTCTGGTAATTGGTTGTTTGTTACTATAAGTTCCAAAGTAGAATTTTGTATGCTTTTATTGTTGATTTAATTTATTATTTGAAGTACCTTTGTAACGAAGAGGGCACTGGCCTCTGTCACTCAGGTGATAAACCTAATATAGGGGTCAGGGACTTCATCACTAACATGTAAAAAATTGTGACAATAAATATTTCTTATTTCTTATTTCTTATTTTTATTTGCCAATGATAGTGCTTTAATCCAATCATAACTCTAAAAGAAGAATATGGTGAAATTTATTCCAGATTTGGGGTAGTTCATAAGTTAGGTGAACACTGGGGAGTTGTTTGATATAAAAGGGTTAGACGAATCCTTTAAAAAGATTGACAAAATACAGTATATAAAAAGGATACATTTGAAGAAAGTATCTGTTAACTCAAAAATACAAGGCAGAATTCAAACTTATGAAAACTAAAAATTTAGCACAGTCCATGAATCACTGATTAATTTACTGAAAAGAAAAAAGTCATACGACTCTGTGACTTTAAACAAACTACGAACAGGGCGTATAATAAACCGAGATAAAACACAGGATGTGACAAATTTATTAAAAAAATATACGGAGAGGAATGGGTGAATGATGAAAATCTGGTATGGTATAAAAGTGTGTTATTTCAAGAGGACTATGGAGAAATTGGAGATGATGAAGAAGAGATGGAGGCTTTATGTGATTGTTCTGAGCTTGAGGCACCATGTCTTCACATTTAATATCCTAAGTAAAACATTTGAAATTAAAACCAACGATTTCCAACTGAGTTTTACTGAATTATCTTCATTTTCAAAAAAACGTAACATTTCCATTCATATTCTATCAAAAAGTCGGAATTCCAAAAAGTAATCTGACAAAAGGTAACATTTTCACTAAGGTCCAACAAAATGTCACTTTTCCAAATTTGAAATTAAAATAATTTAAAAACGAATAAACAGAAAAACTTAACAATCATAATAGTCGGTAGATCTATCTCATTTTGTTATTTTTCCTAAAAGTAAAAAATCATATACACACTTTATTAGATTTTGTCAATTAGCCTAAAAAAATTAAAAATGGAAAAAGTGACTTTCTGTTCGCCTACTCCACTTTTTCCTTAAGCTTAGAACGAAAAAATGTAGTGTTACTAGCGCCAAAAACTCCCAAGTCGAGCTTAGAGTTATCACAACAACGACGACGACGATGACGTTAGGAATTTGCAGAATGCAGATTCGGTAGGTGCGGGGAGTGGCTCCCCTCTTTAAAAAGCATCTTTGCTATTGGAAACGAACAGGCTTGATATAAAATATTTGTTACTAACATCATACAGTACAGGGTGACATCGAAGTGAATTTATTCAAGTTCGCGCACGGAATTCACCGAAACAAACAATGTCATCCATGATTTATACCGGCTTGCCAGCGTCCCTGCGCCCGCGCTGACGCCGGGCACGACCCCTTTTCACGTAAAAACATAGCTTCATAGCGAGTACATTAATGAGCTGAATGCCAATGACTTCAAAAACACCCTGTATATTAAATTAATATTATTAAACTGTTATATCAAAAGTTTATTATATCATATAAACGTTATATTTATATCACATGGAATTATAATATCTAAAATAGTACTAAATGTTTATTAGACCAAGTTTTTTGGGTACGATGGAAAAAAGAGGGATATTACAAGTTCGACGTACGACGTGACAACTACAATGATTTTGGATTAGCGGCTGAACCGCTAAAAATATTGTAGTAAATAAAGACGTGCTTTTTAAGGAATTCCAACTGCTCAAGGAAAGCCTGGAAATCGCATGTTCTCATAGAGATGACAAATCCATGAATGGAATAAAATTATACAACAGTTTTCGAAAACCAAGATATGCAATGTTATAAAATATATATTAATTTAAAAGTTCAATATGTAGAAAAAAATATTTTTTTACATTTTTGTTGTATCACCGACTTCAAAAAAATGAGGTTACTAGTTTGACCTGTATGTATATGATATTGTTGGAATTGGATTATATTTTAGTATAGCATTCTATTAAGGCTTCCAAGCGTGTGTGCGTAATTCGTGTATTTCGTAAGTGTATGTATATTGTTCACTTGTTGTTTACGTTAACTTTCTCGTTGAAGTTTTTGGTAACGTTGTGTTTGTGGTTATTGTTATTTCGTTTTCATATTGTTCCGTAAAAAAAAAATTAAACCGCCTTCAAAAAAACCACATCAAAAAAGTAAGAAATAATTCCTCACCAAATAAATAACGTAAGTACTTTGAAGTCGGGCGTGAAACATGTAAGTACAATTTTTTGTTGTTTTTGTTAAAACCCGCCCGACTTCAAAGTACTTACGTTATTTATTTGGTGAGGAATTATTTCTTACTTTTTTGATGTGGTTTTTTTGAAGGCGGTTTTTTTTTTTAAATAATTTTTATTTCTCTCTTTTTAGTGCATCGTGCAGGCAATTTACGTGTTTTCTGGTAAATAGGTATGTGATCAATTTGAAAATCTCCTTTTTCGAAGTGGGTTAAAATACCTTGAGGTATCCCCTTTTTAACAAAACAAGAATCATCTAAATCGGTTTATAAACAAAGGAGTTATGCCTAAAGATACGTATTAAATTTACATAAAGTGGTAACGAAAACGACAGTATTTTCAAGATTTCCCTAAAACTACTGAACCGATTTCAAAATTTCAAAAAATGGGACCAACTTGGAAACCAACCTGATGTAATAACGTTTGAACCATTTCAATCGGTTCAGCCGTCTTCAAGTAATCGGTGGACATACAAAAAAAAAAAAACATACAGACGAATAGAGAACCTCCTCCTTTTTGATTTAGAAGTCGGTTAAAAACTGTGTGGAGGCACAGAATATATATTAGTACCTTACGGTACAGAAATTTCACTCCCGAGTTTAGGTATGATAAACGCAAGCGTCCGGTCACCGGACTAGTCTCAATAGGCTGGCACTCGTTCGATTTGTCGCACACGCAGCGCACGCATCCGCATGTGTCGCCATCTGTCTCGCTTCGCGTGTATTACTTTCATAGATAAAGTAGTACCTCTGGCAGCCCTAGCAGATTGAAGCAAGACGGCAGACAGTTATTGTACTATGAACGCTATACGCAATGCAAAAGGTTGAAATTAGGTTGTTTTCCAGAATAGTAGGTAAATATCTCGGGGATTTTGCGCCGCTTGTATGGAAGTGAGACAGGCCTAGTGGAAGATCTACATAGCTTACGGAACAACCAAGCACGTCAAGCCAATGCTTTTTGTCCCCAAAAAAAGAAAAGACCACGGGTAGCTTTAAACGTTACCCAAAAACTTATGGTACGCCACGTGTACAATGCAAAAGGTTGAAATTAGGTTGTTTTCCAGAATAGTAAGTAAATATCTCGGGGATTTTGCGCCGCTTGTATGGAAGTGAGACAGGCCTAGTGGAAGATCTACATAGTTTACGGAACAACCAAGCACGTCAAGCCAATGCTTTTTGTCCCCAAAAAAAGAAAAGACCACGGGTAGCTTTAAACGTTACCCAAAAACTTATGGTACGCCACGTGTACAAATACGTATTTGAGGTGAAAACTGCTACACTTTTACGTACTGAGACACTGGAAAAAATTACTGTGTTTCCAAAACTGACAACGCTGACATTTAAAAAATTGGTATGAGTGCAGTTTATAATGTTTTATAAGAATTTAAAGAAAACGAGCAATTTAAGTCTCCCGATAAACGAGAACCGAAGCATAACTTCAAAGATAAATTTGATGATTTTACTTTTGCGGCTATAATGCGAAACGTACCCCAACTTTTTGCATCCACTATTGCAAAGGTAATTTTAGTATTCTTTCTTGGTTTTCTATTATGACTTTTTTTTCTACTCCGTTGATTTCCTTGCTCTTTTTTTTTTGTTAAATTACTGATTCTTAAGTTCGTCAATGAAGACCTAGATTTACCTTCTCTTGGAGTACCATGAGAAAAACTTTAAAACATTTTAATTTCAAATACGCTACAAAATCGAGAAAAAGCGTAATAATTGATAGACCAGACATTGTTTTATGGCGCCAGCGATACCTTTAAAAAATTTAGAGTACCGAAGGGAAGAAAGGTAGGTACATTTATTACCAAGATTAAACCTGGATCAACGAAGGTATTTAATTTTTTTCTGTTTTCTTTACAGTGTATGGCATACTACCCGAATTATATAAGTAATTGGTATTTTTCATTGTCTTGAAGGTCATACACCGAAGAAGGCGTGGATTGACCAGTCAGTTAAATCGTCCCGGCAGGCATTACAGGAAGGCTTGATCACCGGCTTAATGAAGGGCCTTTAGAGAAAAACGGCTTATAATCAGCCGTATATATATAGGAGGTGAAGAAGGATTCGTGGAAGACAGCCTACCTACTATTGTTCGAAGCAAAAAAAGGAAAAGATGATTCTCATCCAGAGATGAATGCTGAGTGCTTTGAGGAGTGGGTTCTGCCGAAACTAAAACCTAATTCCGTAGTGGTGATGGATAATGCCCCCAACCACTGCAGAAAGTTAAAATCACTGCCTACAATGTCTTGGCCTAAACCTAGAATACAATAGCGGCAAACAAACAAAAATAATACATTCGAGGAAAAAATGGTTAAAGCTGTTCTTGTAGACATTGTATGGCAGTCGGCAGCACAAACTAGAACACTGCGACAAATATGCTGTGGACGAGATGGCAGCGGAGCATGATATAATTGTTTTACATCTGCCCCCCTACCACAAGTCCCATTGAACTGGTTTGGGCAGACTAAAGGATATGTTTCTAGGAATAATAAAACATTTAAATTGACAGAAGTAGAAAATATTTTTGAAGGACTGAAAGATATAACAGCTGAAAAATGGAGTAGCTGCGTGGCTCATTTAATAAAACAGGAAGATAAAATGTCCAATCTCGACCACATAATTGACAATGTTTCTGACAGGTTTTTAATTAATGTCAACGACAGCGACAGTGACGATATTTTTATGTATAGTGATGAAAAAAAGCAAATATAATAAGCGTAGTTTTTTATTTCCCTTATGATTATTATATTATTATACCTATATAGGCGCTGATTTTTATTTTATAATGTTTAAGATCAGCTAAGCAACTTATTGAGTTTACAGCTATCAAGCTGTTAACTAAATAAGTTGCTGAATTCTAAATATTTATATAATATTTTAATTATAAAAAGGAAATAATGTGTAGTTCGCTTAACTTAGTTCATAATTAATCTTTAAACATTTTGTTATGAATAGTTCAACTTTGACAATTTATTTAGTCCAGATAAATAAGATGATTATTCTTAATAAGGGTTTTCATGAGTTTCCGTGTAGTTAGGCAACATATTTATGATTATTATAAATAAAGAGTTTTAATGTGAAATATAGTTTCCAAATACATTTAAATCACATTTGCTTGCGTTTCAAATTATTTGTTATATTATTGTGACGATATTTAAGTTCTCAAAATATGTAAAACCCACCCCCTCATAGCAGGGTTGGTTCACAAATTCAAAGTCGCTCAGCAAGCTATGGAAAGGGCTATGCTCAGAGTTTCTCTGAAGGATCGAATCCGGAACGTGGTAATCCGACTGCATCAAAACTCGTCAGGAGTACAAATAATTAGTGATGAAGTCGTAATACCATCCCTCAGTGAACCCCTTAAATTCGATCCAAACTTCAGCAGGCTCAACAGGTGTAGTGTCAATCATACTATAATGCTTAGATAACCTTTCAACTGGTATCACCCAGCTGCAAGACATGGTTCTAAATATGATGGTGATTGCTAACACATCCTCAATAGATAAGAATTACAATAATAATTTTTGTTTTTTATTTTCAATAAATACATGTTCTAAATAGTTGCCGTCGCATTATAGAAGAAAAGAGACAAAGAGAAAATAGGTCTATCACTGATTTGTAGTATCATTTTAAAAAGTTCTGTGTACTGCAGATGCCGCTGTTTCTAGATTAAGCTTCGAGTCGATTAAATACATCTGCAAATATGTGAACATAGGTAGTGATCAAGCTACTTTTGCTCTACAGAGCACTGATCGGGACGAAGTAACCAAATATCAGTCTGGACCGTACATTAGTTTATCAGAAGCTGTTTGGCGAATCCTAGCCTTCTCTACAGGGTGACAGTGAAACTCCACCTATTCCTTGAAAGGGGTTATACTAGAGGTCATTAGCAACAAGTTAAGTCCAGTGAACCAGGGGTCAAAACTGGATGGTTACCGAGTTGTGACGGTTCTTTGATTTTTATGAAATTTTCCGAAATGTTACCAAAAAACATAAATTGTGATAAAACTACTCCACTTTAAACAGTAAACTGGTACTTTTCTGAAAGCTGAATAGTTCGGGATCATTTTAAAAAATAGCGCTATGCCAAAAATTACATAATCTCAGAAATAAAAGGTCTTTAGTAAAAATAATTTTTGTTTTATCTATTTTTCTCCAACTTTGCCGTAATTTTTTGCAAAAGAACTGTATCGAAGTTAGCGTACAAATTAGTAAAATAACATACTAGTTTCATAAGCTTAACAAAAAGGTTCTTAAGTCATTAACTTTCCCAACTGTCTTTAAAAAAATCAACTAAAGAGAGCTGTAGGTCAGACATTTCATTACGATTTGTAAACTGAATTTGGCTCGAAAAGTCGACAGTAACATACACACATAATAACATACATAAAAAAAATACACAAAATAAAAATTATTGTTACTAAAGAGCTTTTATTTCTGAGATTATGTAAGTTATGCGCATGCGGTATTTTTTAGAATAATCCCGAATTATTCAGCTTTCAGAAAAGTACTAATTTTATGTTTAAAGTGGAGTAGTTTTATCACAATTTATGTTTTTTTGTAACAATTCAGAAAATTTCTAAAAAATCGAAGAACCGTCAAAACTCAGTAACCATCCAGTTTTGACCCCTGGTTCACTGGACTTAATTTGTTGCTAATGGCCTCTAGTATAACCCCTTTCAAGGAATAGGTCGAGTTTCACTGTCACCCTGTATAATCTCTCTCAATATGATCGTCATCCAACAGTCATGCATCTGATGTTAATTTGAAAACGGCCAACGAATTTATTTTGATCCAAATAACGTGGAGAGAGCGCATAGAAAATCCACGACAAACTACACTCAAATTAAGTTGTGTGAGACGGACCAGTTTGCGAAGACTCTAACATACGACGAGGTACCATCGTACTACTCGTATAATAAACAAAGAGGTGTATTTAATCGACGTCGACGTGGATGCTCTGTGAAAGGTTTCCCAGGAGTTCATAACTGCATTATTCATATACGCAACCGAACAGCGGCCTGCCATATGGGATATGGAAGTTCGTAATTATAGTGATCTAGTTAAAAAAGGCTACGGACTGGTGTGACATAGCCTCAAAAGTAATACCGAATTAGACAGATTTGAAGAGATATAATCAATTCAATTCAACTTATTTATTTGAGAAACAAAGACTCATAATGGTTAGTAAAACTGGAACTTAAAAGCTAGGCGATTACATGATATGATTGAATTAATTAAATTAAGTTCCTAAAATGACTTTAAAATATTTGTTATGATTATATTTTTTGGTGAATGATTATTGTTTTGATTATAATGAATAATCATGGAATCAACGAATCAACTGTACAGCAGATCAAAAAGGCGGTTGAAAAAATGAAGATGGAAGATAGACTATGCATAGATTTATTTGATGAAATGTCTCTAAAATGTAATTTGAGCTATAATCAAAGAAAGGACTGCGTCACTGGGTTTGTCACAAATGGGAAAGAGACACGCCCTGAATTTGCAGACCATGCTCAAGTGTTTCTCTTAGGAGGATTGCTTAAAAATTATAAGCAACCGATATACATACATTTTCACAAGCTGCCACAAAAGGGCCTGAATTGGCGGTACAATTAAAAGGAATTATTGAAAAGCTACAAGAAGTCGGTCTAATTGTAGTTGCCACTGAATGTAACCAGGGCACAAATAACGTGCAATGTATAAAGATTTTAATGCAAGAAACTAAAACAAGAATTTTAAGACAAGGCGAAGAGCAAAAAGGAAATTATTTTATGGTGAACAATGCTGAAATCGTCCCTTGAATGATCCACCCCACTTAATAAAGGGCATTTGAAATAATTTGATCAATAAACATTTGAAGTATAAGAAAGATAATATTGAAAAGACAGCAAAATTGGAACATATTTACTGGCCTACATAAAGAGAATTCAGGCTATGGAGGAATAAGACGGGTGCCGAAGTTGACAGATTACCACTGTAATCCATCAAAAATCCCAAGAGTAAAAGTAAAATACGCCACGCAAGTTTTTAGCCAAACTGTAGCTAAAAATATGGGCTACCTTGCAGGTGAGCATATGTGATATGTGTAGGTATACATTTGTGGTCGTCCAAATCAAAAGGGACCTTGTGGCGCTCGGCACTTACGCCTTTATTGCTGTTGTTCGAATACAAAACGACGACAATAAAGACGTATGTGCCGGCCGCAATAAGATCCCTTTTGATTTGGAAGACCACATTTATTATGTGTATTGTTTAGTTATTAGTTTTAAGAAATCTCATCACAAAATCAATTTCTTAAGGAAGTTATGATGTTGATATTTGAAATAGCACTTAGTGTATTCTAGTTTATTATTCGTTCAGCTTAGCTTTCTTTAGGATCCGTCCTGTAATGGAAAACTGATTTTCCATAATTTTCTTTTTTTATATAATAACTAGCTTTCCGCCCGCGGCTTCGCACGCGTGGACTGCACGACGTTATCCCGCCGGAATGTGATATTTTTCCGGGATAAAAAGTAGCCTAAGTTATTCCTTATTACATCAGCTACCTGCCAGTGAAAGTCCCGTCAAAATCGGTTCAGCCGTTTCAGAGATTAGCCGGAACAAACAAACAGACAGACAGACAGACAGACAGACAGACAATTATTTAAAAAAATATCATTTTGGTATGTGTACCGTATATCGTCGTATTGGCGGTGAAGAGAGCTAACCCGCACTTTTGGTGAAATGGAGTTAACTGCACTAACGTAGTCACAATAATATTTTCTATCTAGTAGTGAAGAGATCTAAGTGATATATACAATTTTATTACGGTTTTGGTAAAATTGTGAAAGGATGCTAATGGAATAATGGTTATATTTTTTAGGTAGTGAAATATTCATATGCGGCTTAGCTCTTTTCGTCACTCACTTTTATTGTTCTAAAGGTTTTGAGAATTTTTATTTGTGAATGGAGATAAGCCACATCTGCGCGGGTAGAATAGTCTATTGTTCACATCCCAAGCATACTTCACTATTGTCCAAAAGCTAATTTAGATAGAGAAATGTAACTTAAGGTTATTTTTGTTGTAGTCATAATAATTTATAGTACCGCACAGTCTTCAAAGCAAATGTACCTCCCAATGGGACTGTCTGAAAATCGACTATATCAAGATTACTTAAAATACTGTGCGGAGTATAGGTAATGCTGAACCAGTGACTTCATTTATTTTTATAAACACATATTATTATTCACCACCGAATTTAATTACAGTTTTCATAAGTCTAAAAAGGACCAATGCGATATTTGTGCTCAATTTAATAACAATTCGGAAGAAGAAAAGTTGCAGCATCAACAAATGTATGACTTACTTAAGGTAAGAAAACAGGAAGCAAGAGAACAAATAAAAATATATATAAGAGCTAAAAGTGACAAAAAATTTATGTGTTATACAATGGATATGGAAAAACTATTACTTACACCTCAGTTAGAAACAGGACAGTTATACTATAAAAGGAAAATGAAGACTTATAATTTTATGGTGTATGATTTGAGTACTAAAATTGCTATAAATTATATGTGGCTCGAAACTGATGGAACAAAGGGAGCGTCGGAAGTAGCTACATGTATCTGGAAATTACTTTCTGACCTTCCCAGGGAAATAACTGAAGTAACTTTCTATTCGGAAACAGTTTTTGGACAAAATCGCAACTTTATTTTAGCAGCTATGTTTAGAAAAGCCTTACTGACCTTCAACGTTCAAATTATTAACCAATAATTTATGGAATCAGGGCACTCCGAAATGGAATTTGATAGCGTGCATTCAACAATAGAAAACAGAGGTCGAAAAATTAATATTTTTACACCTGATCAGTGGTTCACCATTGCCAGAACAGCGAAAGTTAGTAACCCTGCATACATTTTATAGGAAAAATGTGATAGTAAAAAACCACGAGCCCTATAAGTGAATCACTAGTTGCAAAAAGGGCACACTTGCAGGAATGTAAACTGTTCAGAAACTAAAAAATATTGAATATCTTTTTGTAGAATATTATTTTTACTGTCGTTTTGTTTTCCTATATATTTATATACTTTTTATGAATCTATTGTGAAACAAATAAAGGTATGTACTGTAACAATCTACAATTTATTGACTGTTAAAATTCATGGACTTGTGCCCCTTATGCAAAAAACTGCACACATGAGCCCTTTTTACACTTAACTCAGTAAATTCAAACAATTTATTTATGAAAGAAATATTAATATTTATTAGAATAATATTTTTAATAATTTCAAAATACTTCATTTTCCATTTTTCAACCATAAAAATTGCATTGTAAATGCAAAAAAGTAAAAATTTAAATAACTTGCCATAGTAATTTCTTCTTTAGCGATTGTCAAACATCTGGAAAGGTATTTCTTTCGCGTGTGGGGGTAGTAATATCTTCACATTGATGAAATTAACGCTGGCTATTCAGCGTGTAAGAAGTATTTGATAAATTCGACGCTTCTCGTAACGACTCCGTAGCTCAGTGGTTAGAGCAGTCGCCCGGATAGCGAAAGGTCGTGGGTTCGAGTCCCATCGGAGCAGGTTTTGAGACGGGTCGATTTTTTCAAAATACTTCATTTTCCATTTTTCAACCATAAAAATTGCATTGTGAATGCAAAAAAGTAAAAATTTAAATAACTTGCCATAGTAATTTCTTCTTTAGCGATTGTCAAATATCTGGAAAGGTATTTCTTTCGCGTGTGGGGGTAGTAATATCTTCACATTGATGAAATTAACGCTGGCTATTCAGCGTGTAAGAAGTATTTGATAAATTCGACGCTTCTCGTAACGACTCCGTAGCTCAGTGGTTAGATCAGTCGCCCGGATAGCGAAAGGTCGTGGGTTCGAGTCCCATCGGAGCTGGTTGTGAGACGGGTCGATTTTTTCAAAATACTTCATTTTCCATTTTTCAACCATAAAAATTGCATTGTGAATGCAAAAAAGTAAAAATTTAAAAAATATTTTTTAATATTTAAATATTATTAATATTTTAATATTAATAATATTTTTAACCATGAAAAGAGCGGTAAATAAACGTCCTACTGACGTAATTTAGACATTGACAGAACTAAGATATTACCATAGACAAGATGTTATACTTTTTTATCTTTGGGGACATAAACCGACCGGCCATACACACCCGTAATAAAGCAGCTAGTTTAGTATGGCAAACTTACAAATTTGAGCAAAAAGGGCACGTGAGAACGCTTGCATGCCCTTTTTGCGATAAACAGTGAAGATGGCACCCACATAACTCGGAAAATATACAGAGTAAATGTGCTGTTTTTGCAGAGAACGTAGATAAAACCTTGGAGAAGTTAATAACGTCAAAAAATCATTTTTGGCCGAAAGTATGAAATGTGCCCTTTTTGCAATTAGTGATTCAAGTAGCTTTCAGGCGGGATTCGAACCCGCGCCTCCGGGAATCCGGCCCGATGCTCTGACCAACTAAGCTACCGAAAGGCTTACACGACTCGTCGAATTTTGCTATCACTTGTTACGCTGTAGGCCAGCGTTGCTTCATAAATGTGAGGAAACCCTCGCATCCGAAAGAAACATTTTTACAAATGTTTAACAATCGATTAAGATGAAACAGCCATATTGAGATTTTATATTATTTTTATGCATTCACAATGCAATTTTTGTAAGTATAGGAAAAATGTGATAGTAAAAAAGTTTGGTCAGAGCATCGGGCCGGATTCCCGGAGGCGCGGGTTCGAATCCCGCCTGAAAGTTACTTATAGGGCTCGTGGTTTTTTACTATCACATTTTTCCTAAACTTACAAAATTTGCATTGTGAATGCATAAAAATTAGTGATGGGCCGAGTACAACTTTTACCGAGTAACCGAGTACCGAGTATACTCGGTTTAAAGTTTCTAAAACCGAGTACTCGGCCGAGTTAGGGCGTTTGTGCACTACACTGAATTTTACCGATCCGAAAAAAAACGGATGCTTGTATTTAATTAATTACTAATATAAATGATTAATAATTAAAATACAAGCATCCGTTTTTTTCCGGATCGGTAAAATTCAGTGTAGTGCACAAACGCCCATACTCGGTTCAGTTTTGGGGCGCGAAAACAGGTTTATACAGGTTCGCGCGGCGCACAGTATGTCCTACTGCCTAAAAATCGGACATCCTAGTTTTTTAAATCCATGTGATAGAGTATTCTACAACAAACGCCCGAGTAAAACTCCCGCGAGCATAACTTGTATAGTTTTTTTTTAAATAATTGAAAAAGAAAAGATCCCGGAAAGAGCAAAAATACAAAAACAAATTCTAACTTTGAATGCTTACGTAAAATTAAAAAAAAGATCCTAAGTAAGTAGAAAGGTCTAAGGCTTAGCTATATTTCAAGCGTTTTCTGGATGCCCTACGACTTACCAGTGATGAATAAGTCGCGATCGCGTGATTTTCGTTATTATTTTTTTCTGGCTCTGTTTTATGATTTGGGGATTTGCAATCAGCACTAATCGGAGGGTCACTTGTATGCGCTAATAATAAGAAAAAAAACGAAGTCCCCATTCCGTGGCCACAAGAAGAAAAACGACATTGAAAGAAATCCCGGGATCCTGAGATTTTTTTTATGAATAACTGTGAATCTCTTAGCCTTCATCATACCTGATGTTAAGTACTTATTGATAAGGCTAAAGATGGAAGCAAGCCTCTCCCGGAATCCTCAACCACTGAGGAATTGGCTATCTTATCTCTAACTACCGGAACACAACAATGCTGAAAACATTGTTGTTATGGCGTCAGACTTGATAAGATGGCGGTAGGTAGCCAGGCGGACTTACAACAACATAGCAGTACCGGTCAGTCCATTTATAAACAAAAGGTGCCTGAAGATCCTCAATTTGAAGAAAACACAATTTTAGCAATTAATATGGATAAATCCACTAGGATTTTTTTTTCATTACCTTACCATCTATTATGCTTAGGGTTAACTCGCAAGTGGTTGAGACGCTATATCCTTTGGACGTTTCATAGGTAATTAGTTGTAGATTTTGTATTTGCGCTTCCACATAAGCATACATACTAATTACCTATGAAACGTCCAAAGGATATAGCGTCTCAACCACTTGCGAGTTAACCCTAAGCATAATAGATGGTAAGGTTTACAACATTATCACAATTACACTCTCTCAACTAAGGTGCCCAATATGTAATATCACAGCAAGTCAATTCAACAAATTAGATTATGTTTTCAGTAAGCCCGTAAACGAAGAGGCTTTGAGACATGGCTTAAGTCCTCTTCACGCCTATATCAGGTGCTTGGAATTTCTTTTACATCTTGGGTATAAAAATGATCTAACTGTCAGACGCTGGCGTATCTCAGTCTTCTGTTGAGGGAGGAATTGTTGAGAGCCGCAAAAAGCGCATACAAGCTGAAATAAGGGACCGCATGGGACTTTTAGTTGATGTTGTTCGGCCGCATTCTGGGACTACTAACGATGGAAATACGGCCAGGCGAGTGTTTTCCACAGAAGAAAACCGCATAGTATTTTCTGAGATACTTGGAATAGAATATTGGCTGGTGAATGACATAAATATAATATTGGTTACGTTGAACAGTGGTTTGCCAATCAATTCCCAAAAAGTTTGGTGACTTTTGTAAGAACTTAGCCTACAAATATGTTGCGGAATATAATTGGCTTCCCATGACAGTAACACTGCACAAAATCCTTGTCTACGGTCAACAAATAATAGACGTGTCAACTTTGCCAATAGGAGTGCTCTCAGAGCAGGCTGGAGAATCCAGAAATAAATTCTATAGATATGACAGAACACCACAGTCGTAAAAGTAGCAGAATAAGCACGATGACGGACTTATTTCACAGGGCCTTGGAGTCATCAGACCATATAATTTCTTATACGGGCCTTCACTGGCGCCAGAACCGTAGAAAACGGACACCCTTTACGGCTGAAGTATTAAATTTACTTCAGTCATTTGACCCTCCAGAAAAGGAGGACGACGACGATGACGGCGATGAGTAGGTATCAACAACATACTCAAGATGATCAAAACGAGTACACATGTGTCGTTACCAATGAAAGCGAGACTTTCGAATAGCTTTCATAAAAAACAATTTAATATATTCCGGGATTCCGGGATTTTTTTCAATGTCGTTTTTCTCCTTGTGGCCACGGAATGGGGACTTCGTTTTTTTCTTATTATTAGCGCATACAAGTGACCCTCCGATTAGTGCTGATTGCAAATCCCCAAGTCATGAAACAGAGCCAGAAAAAAATAATAACGAAAATCACGCGATCGCGACTTATTCAAGACTGGTAAGTCGTAGGGCATCCAGAAAACGCTTGAAATATAGCTAAGCCTTAGACCTTTCTACTTACTGAGGATTTTTTTTTAATTTTACGTAAGCATTCAAAGTTAGATTTTGTTTTTGTATTTTTGCTCTTTCCGGGATCTTTTCTTTTTCAATTATTTAAAAAAAAACTATACAAGTTATGCTCGCGGGAGTTTTACTCGGGCGTTTGTTGTAGAATACTCTATCACATGGATTTAAAAAACTAGGATGTCCGATTTTTAGGCAGTAGGACATACTGTGCGGCGCTACCAATCACCGCGAGCAAACGTCGCGAGAATCCCCCGCCTTCACCCCCGCAAATCAGTCAGTCAGTTGTTGTTTAACGACAAAATATTAGGTCCACGCATTAATTGCTTAAATATTGTAAATACATTGTTGTTCGCGCACTGAAATAGAGAATTGTGTACTGTGACTGTAAACACAATGAGTGTACGGAAAAGATCGCGAATTTGGATGTTTTACGACGAGATTGAAGAAGATAAAACCAAAGTGAAGTGTACCTTGTGTAATTCTTTGATCTCACGTAGTGGTGTTGGACGTAATGCCTCAACGACGGCGATGTTAAACCATATTAAAATTAAACATAAGGAAGAGTCAAAGGAATTGAACAATGAACCACGATCGGAAATACGTCAAAGTTGCGACACGGCAGTGCTGGCTTCGACTTCTTCGTCGGAATCAGATCCAAAGGTACAACAAACTCTTCATGAATCATTTTCTGCAAAATGGAACATAAGTGATCCGCGCGCTAAAGAAATTCATAAAGCTGTAGTGGAAATGATTGCAACCGATAACCAACCAATATCCATGGTGGAAGATAGTGGATTTCAAAGATTAATGCGTGTTGTAAAGCCTAAATATCAGATCCCCGGAAGAAAATATATGAGCGAAGTTGCTATACCAGAAGTGTATAACAAAGTGAAAGACGTTATTAAAGCGGAAATTACTAAAGCTAAAGCTGTATCTATAACTACCGACATTTGGACTTGCATGAACAATTTGCTGTGTTTTTTAAGCTATACAGCTCACTGGCTTACTGAGGATTTTGTCCTACAGCACAGAGTGTTGCAAATGAAGCATTTTAAAGGATCTCATACGGCTGACAATATTCGTGCTGTCTTGTCAGACTTATCTGCAAACTGGGAGATAGATACCGTTATTCATGTGGTTTTGAGAGACAATGGGCCTAATGTAGTGAAGGCTATAAATGATAGCCCCTTTGTAGGTAAAGGCTGTTACATACATACACTACAATTAGCAGTAAATGCTTCTCTAAAAGTGCAAAATGTGAACGACGTTATTGCCATTGCAAGAAAAAAAGTGGGCCATTTTAATCACTCTGCAGTGGCACAAGAAAAACTGGTCATGATTCAAAAAGAGCTTCATTTACCTGAACACAAACTTCTACAGGATGTTGTGACGCGATGGAACAGCACATATTATATGGCTGAAAGATTGTTAGAGCAAAAGAGGGCCATTTCACTCTTTATATCAGATAATCCAAGTACAGCCAATCTTCAGCTTTTGACAGAACGTCAATGGGAAATCCTAAGAGAGTGCATAACTTTATTGCAACCATTTGAAGAAATCACTAAAATTATTAGCTCAACATGCTCAACCATTTCGGAAGTAATACCACACACCAAGGCTCTATTAAAATATTTATCTAAACCCGAAGTTTGTGAAAACTGCCCAAATGTAGCAGATATGCTACTAAAGCTTAAAGACGAACTTCAAAACCGCTTCCAAATATTAGAAGATGACAAGTATTACTGTTTGGCTACTTTGCTAGACCCCAGATTTAGAATGAGATTTTTTAATCCAGAGAAATGCGAACCCGTAAGGAAGCTCCTGTTTTTAGAATCTATAAAACGATGTGAGGCTATGGAATGTGATAGCAGTAGTGGTGAAGAGAATGAATCGAATTCTAACCGATTAGGACAATCACAAGACGCTCATGCATCTTTTTGGAATTGTTTTGATGAATTGGCTTCTAGCAGACTACCAGAGCGCGACGATCCTAAAAGCCCCATCGCTCTAGAATTAGATCGCTATGTACAAGAAGGTCTTTTGTCACGAGACCAGAGTCCCTTCGAGTGGTGGGGAGGACATAAGACAAGGTATCCGGAAATGGCGCGTTTGGCAAGGGTATTTTTATGCGCACCTGCAAGCACTCTGTATAGCGAGCGATTATTTTCAGAGGCAGGTAACGTCTATGAAGAAAAAAGGAACAGACTGTTACCAGAACGCGCAGAAAGTCTAGTTTTTCTGCATCATTATTTGCCCTTGCTAAATTTTAAATATTAATTGTTTTAATTTTACTTCCAATCTTAAATTTAAAAATTGATAATTCTCATTTTGTTTTTCATTAATAAATAGATAAATACACTTCATTACATTTATAAACCAGCCTGTTTTATTTTGATAAACATGATCCCTCTTAAATAATACTTACTTTTATGTAGACCGAGTATACTCGTCATTGGAACCGAGTTATTCGGCCGAGTACGAGTATCAAAAACACTGCCGAGTACACCGAGTACCGAGTAGTAAACGAGTACTCGGCCCATCTCTAATAAAAATAATATAAAACCTGCATACATTGTCAAGGAAATTGATTAAAGCAAGTTTAAAGACTTTAAAACGTACAGTCAAAGCCTATTATCAAATAAAAACAAGAACACTAATGGTGATACAATGAGATTGTTGGATGTTAAATGGTTGCAGTTTAGAAAAGATGCTCCGAAATCTATTTTTTACAAAAATCAGCTAAGTGAAAATGAATTCAAAGAATTATGTAAGTATTAGAAGATCATCTCGTAATGAAAACGCAACAGTAAATTGTATTAATAAATCTTTATCAATCCCGCTTAAGTATTGATCCCAGCAAATTAAAAGATCTATTAAACATGTGCAACAAAGGCACCATACCAAAAAGCTATCACAATTACTTTGAAAATTTAACTGCCGCCGAGAGGAGTAGTGACTCTAATGATTCTGACTGAATCATCATCAAATGCACCTTAGTTATAAGTTTTTATATTATGATAGTATTATTTTTTGATCTTCAATGTGTGTCATACCGTGCCGTCGAATAAATGTTTAAAATTTACTTTTCTTTCAAATTGTCTTAAATATTAAATGTCGCTTATGTCAATTCACTTCCTTGGTTTGGGACGGACACTTTCTTCTTTTTAATATTTGTGAAAAGAGCTAAGTGGAAAATACCTAATTTTAAGATTTTATTTCATATGTTACAATTATTAATAATAGCGAACACAATTTTGTACTAGTTAATCAAATTCCATGTAGATTACTTAACAAACATTGTAGATATTAAATAAATAAACTTTCAATGCCCATTATCTCAAAACTAAAAGTACGTGGGTTATCTCTTTTCACCGCCAATACGACGATATATAATCATATGCATGTAGTAAAAAGCGGTTATTTTAATGTTACAAACAGACACTCCAATTTTATTTATTTGTATAGATAGTACTCGAGTTTTTGCAACACATTGGACGATTCATTTTTATTTATTTACATTGAAATAGACATTTTAAGTAATTAAAGGTATTCTGTCATCGGATTTCAAAGAGACAGCTGATATATTGTTATTTTTTGATCGGCTGTTCGACTCCGTAAATGGAAGCTTCGGAAAAAGGAACAATCCACCACCAAATATGGAATGATTAAAAAAAATTTAAAAAAATATGAAATTTGTTAATTCCTACACTTTGAAGGTGGAACATGTACCAACAATTAAAAACTGGGTATGGACAATAGAGCGCATACAATTATTAATAAAAAACTTTACAGTAAATATGGAATAAATTCTATTTTGTTGCGGCATCTAAATCAGGACCCAATTGAAAACTTTTTTGGGTCCATTAGAAGCCATGGATGCCGCAAAGTGAACCCATCAACAGATAAATTTGAGTCGGCATACACGACGCTTTTAATTAATAGCCTCTTTAGTGTCCATGCCCCAGGAGCTAATTGTGAAAAAGATAATTGTTTTGCTCTCAGTAGCGTCATCATCACAGGCGGTGATTGCAAAGCCAAGCATGTTTTAGAAATAGAAAATATATACCTGAAATAACTATCACACCCCTTGAAGAAAAAAATTACCAACGGCAAATTGGGGGATTACAATATGTCAGTGGTTACTTTTTAAAATTGGAGAATTCATTAAAACAATTATTTTGATGTTTATAGAATTTGATTTTATTAAATGTGAATGATCACGCACAATTGTGATGACCACATCTACTGTGTTCCACAGTTTATTGAAACGAAGGTTTCCCATGCAAAATTAAGTAAATTAAAACTAGTCCTACCTTATGGTAAGGGATACTGTCCGTAATCCAGGGGGCTGGTCGCTGTCTTGCCGGCGCGCGCGCGCCTGGCCAAGTAGGTCTTCACCCAACCCCGAGGGGAAACTCTTATAGCTAACACTCTTAAAACTACACAATGCCCTAATAGGCCGCTAAAACTTTCCCGGCGCTTTTCAAAGCGAACACACACGGGTTACAAGTCCGTACCCCGACCGGAGCCCTAGTAGGGGCAAAACGAAATCTCGGTCCCAATATGGGTAGGTAACTAGCGCGGCACGTCGCTACAGAAACACACGAACTTGTCTCACGGCTGCTTACGGCCAACTGAGCTGCACGCGGCCCGAGCGCATTGCGTGTCGCCCGTGACCTTGACAATGACAACGCACCGCTCGCAGCGCGGCGCGAACATCCCCCCGTCCCGGACAGTAGCAAACTGTCCGCCAACTCAATCTAAGGGCAGGCGAGAGAGGGTAGCGATCGCTCGCTTCAAAACAGAGTCCCCCACCAGGACCTCGGCAAACCTGGGCACACCATCCGACCCCGGATGAAGCTGAACAATGCGTCCTAAACGCCAGCGGAGGGGCGGCAGGTTTGGATCCTTTACCAACACGAGGTCTCCTGTCTTGGGTGGGGTCGTCCTATCCGACCACTTAACGCGTTGCTGCAAAATGTGCAAATACTCCAGATGCCAACGGCGCCAAAAACTCTGCGTAAGCTGCTGGAGCAATTCAAATCGCGAGAGCCGTCCGGAGGCCACTTCGGAATAAGGATATTCCGGCAAGGCGTTAAGCGGTCTGCCAATCAAAAAATGGCCCGGCGTAAGGGCCTCTAAATCATTCGCGTCCGAAGACAACGGACACAACGGACGCGAGTTGAGGACCGCCTCAACCTTACAAAATACGGTCGCGAGTTCCTCAAACGTGAGGACCGTCTCCCCAATAACGCGACGAAGGTGAGTTTTAGCGGCCTTTACAGTTGCTTCAAAAATCCCTCCCCAGTGGGGGCAGGATGGCGGGGAGTACTGCCATCGTACCCCTCTGCGAGAGAGTGTGGATCCGATCTCAAAATTATTCCTATCCAAAAATTCACAAACTTCCTTTAAATACCTATCGGTGCCCTTGAAATTGGTTCCACAATCGGACCTGATTAACGACGGCATTCCGCGGCGAGACACAAAACGATTCAACGTGGCTACAAAGGCTTCTGTGGTGAGGGCACTAACCACCTCCAGGTGGACCGCTTTAGTGGCCAAACAAACAAATACACACAAGTAAGCCTTTTCCGTTCTAGCATTACGAAGCCGCGATGTCTTAACGGTAAATGGCCCCGCAAAATCCGTTCCAACTCCTGAGAAGGGCATCGATTCGTTCACTCGATCGGCAGGCAAATCACCCATCTGGGGCTGCATCGTATCGGCGCGCAAACGATAACACGGGAGACAACGAAAAATAACGGATCGGATTATTCTCCGCGCTGACAAAATCCAGAACTCTCGTTGGAGGAGCGCGGTCAAAGCATTACAACCGGCATGAGCATTCTTTACATGTCGGTCTGTAATCAACAGTCTAACTAACGGTCCATCCTTGGGGAGCAACAAAGGGTGGCGTGATCCGTACGGCAGGTTGGCATGTCTGAGCCTACCTCCGACACGCAGCAATCCGGTACTGTCCAAGAAGGGATTCAACCGCACCAAGGGTCCCTTCAACTTGGACTTACTTGAGCGCAGGGCTTTCAGCTCCGGTTCAAACTCTCGCTGTTGCGTCACTCGCAACCAATGCAACAGGGCGTCTTGCCGCTCTTGTGGGGCGAGGACCGGAGACAACGATTTCTCCTGAGGCTGGCGACAATTTCGCACAAAGCGCCTCATCCAAGCAGTCACGCCGAGCAACTTATCAAGAGAACTGTAGCGGTCTAACAAAAACTCCATCTGCGGAGCCGCCACCGTCTGCACGGCGTGAACACGCATGCCTAGGTCTGGGACTCTGGCCACAGCCGGGGTGGCAGGCCATGAGCGCTCAGGCCGTAACAACCATGATGGACTCCACCATAGGTGGTGGTCCACTAACTCAGGCGCCTCGCAGCCGCGGGAGGCACAATCTGCGGGGTTCAATTCGCCCGGTACGTGGCGCCAAATCAACGGGGCCTTTGAAGTCTGAATTTGTGAGACCCGGTTGGCCACAAAAACCTCAAGGGTGTGGACTGAACTCTTCAGCCAACAAAGGACGACCTGGCTGTCAGACCACGCAAATATCGACTCCAAGTCGACACCGTTTCCCAAGGTGTCGGCAACATGATTGAGTAGCCGCACTAAGAGAGTGGCGCCGGACAACTCCAACTTCGGAATGGTTAGCCTAGTCCGAAGGGGGGCGACCTTACTCTTGGCCGTAACTAAGTGTACGGCGACAACGCCTGCTGCATCCACCGTTCGGATGTAAACGGCTGCCGCGTATCCGCTTTCGGACGCGTCACAAAAGCCGTGCAGGGAGGCTTTAAACTTTCCCGAAGGCAGCATTTGCCTCGGTATACAAACCCGATTGACGTCGGGTAGGGATGACACGAACCTCACCCACTCTCGTAGGAGGCTACCAGAGAGGGGCTCATCCCATGACAATTCCGCAGCCCAGAGCTCCTGTAGGAAGCACTTCATCGAAAACACTACAGGGCTGAGCCAACCGTTCGGATCAAAGGTACGGGCTACAGTAGACAGCACCGTGCGTTTAGTCCAGACCTTTGGGTCTGGCAGTTCTAATCTATATGTGAACAAATCCGGGACTGGTCGATACTGGACTCCCAAAACAGACAGCATGTCTGGAGTCTCCGGATTTTCAAAGAGGAGCGGCTCTTGCTGGTGGTCCTTAGGCAAATCTGCCAATAGGTCCGGTGAGTTAGACAGCCACTTCCGCAACTCATAGCCACCAGCCCTCAAGAGCGCAATCAGCTCATCACGTAAGACGAGAGCCTCATCTAAGCTCGAGGCCCCCGTGCAGATATCGTCGACAAATAAGGCCCCCCCCTCAATAAGAGCAGATGCCCGGGGATAGCGTAGCCGTTCGCGCTCTGCGAGCTCCAAAAGCGAACGGATCGCCACAAAGGGGCTCGACCGCAAACCATAAGTGTTGGTGTTCAGCTCGTAAGCCAACATCGGATCCTGGGGATCCTCACGCCAAAGGATGAGCTGGTATCGTCTATCCTCCGGGTGAATCACGGTCTGTCTGAACATCATGCGGATATCGGCCACAAAGACGACAGCGTGCCGGCGGAAGTTGGTCAAAACATCACAGACATCGTGATGCAACTTCGGCCCCGCATGCAGACACTGATTCAACGACACTCCGGTTGACGTGGGCGCTGAACCATCAAAGACCACGCGGATCTTCCCATTGGAAGTCTTCAAAACAGCGTGGTGTGGCAGGAAGTAATGTTCCACATTACGCCAGTCCAACTGCGAGATGGACATGTGCCCAAGGTCCAAATACTCCCGCATGAAGTCTATATACTTCTCCTTGAATGCGGGATCCCTGGCCATCCTACGCTCCATGGACAACAATCTCTTCTCGGCCATCGGCCGGGAGCTCCCTAAAGGAGGGCGAACCGCCAAGAAGGGCAAGCGGGTAATCAAGCGACCCGAGAGGAGGCGCCCAGTGTTGTTCTGGTAGAACAATTCGCACTCCTCGGCTAACGGATCCAACCGCTTGGCAGTGGGAGGTTCCTCCACCTCCCAAAACTTTTGGAGAACGTCGGACAAAGTAGAACCGACAATGGTCTGGCGGTCTACCGACGGGGTCTCTGGTGTCTGTGGTACCTTTCCCATCACCACATGACCCAGCGACGAGGACAAGGCGACAAGATCGGCTGTCTGCAAAACTCGCTTGCTTCCACACAGTACACGACCGAGGACATCCGCACCAATCAACAAGTGTATTGGGCCCGGTCGGTGGAAGGAAGGATCAGCCAAAGCCAGTCCAGACGTCAGCTCAATCGTGGATGGCGGCACTCGTACTTGCGGGAGTGGTCCAACCACCTTATCAAAGACTATCGCCGAAGCACCGATCTTCGGCCTTGGCGCGAAGTGGGGGGAGAAGGAGAACTCAACTCGACCAATCGGATCAGGGATCCGCGAGTCTCCCACCCCCCGTACCGCTTCGTGATGCGGCACAAGCAAAAGACCCAGCTGTCGGACAAGCCACCTGGACATTATGCACCCCTGGGCACCTGAGTCCAAAAGGGCACGCACCGTTACAACATTGCCCTTAGGTCCCCAAACATTCACGGAGGCTGTTGGCAACAGCACAAGCTCCGGAGGGGTGGTTGGGTCCGACAGGGGCGCCATTAAAAATTTTGGGGGGGTACTTGTCCCCCTCGCGCCTGAGTCGGCGCGCCAAATGTGGGACGCTCGTACCGGGCGAGCGGGTCCCAATCGGGTACATACTGGCCCCGACCAACAGCACTCCTAGGTGCAGGGTAATACCCGCGTGGGGCGTGCCTCGGTACATAGTACCCCAATCGAGGCCTCTCCATTAGGGGGGGGGAGTAGCAAATAGGGCCCGTGCCCATCGCCACCGTGGCGTACTCTTGTGGTACCCCCCTACCCCCGCCCGTGGCGGGGGCGTCTCTCCTATAGTTCCCCCTCTCCGGGGGGGACTGAACGGGGGGGCTAAGCCCCGCCGAATCTCTAGGGGACCGGTTCCGGGCTGCCGGGCCCCCGCCCGTGCGCGAGGAATTCGAACCCCGGTCGCTCCCGGCGTCCTTGCGGTCCAAACAAAGGAGGGGGTGATGCCTCCCTCCGCAAAGACGACAATCCTCGGTCTGGGGACACGCCGACTGCATGTGTCCCCCCAAACACCTATAGCACCATTGGCGCTGTCTAGCAACGGCCCTCCGTCCCTCTGGGCGGAGGCCTCTAAATTTGGCACATTCGTGCACCATGTGCCTATCTCCCCTGCAATACCTGCACCGCTCACTCGGTGCGGGGGGAGGGGACTGCTGGAAGGCAGCATAGCGATTGGTCGGGCGACGGGGCTGTTCCCTCGCCGCCACCATACGACCAACACCTGGAACCGGGGCGGGCTCCAGGTGGTCCGTCACCCTACATTCGTCCTCCAAAAAACGAAGGAGGTCCGCGAAGGGCGGGAGATACGAGGCGCTGTCGCCTCCGTACCTCTGCTCGAAACGCCCCTTCATTTCAGCGGGCAATTTGGCGAGGACTATGTGCAGCAGTACAAAGGACCACTGATCCACCGGCAGGTCCAATCGCCTTAGGGAGTTGACCGCTGACAGTAGCGGGTTCAGCAACTCCCTCCGTAACAGGTGTACCCGCGTGATTCGCGGGAGGGCCAAAATCGTGGCCACGTGGGTGTCCGCCAGTAACCGGACATTCTGGTACCTGCTAACCAGAAGCTGGCGAGCCACCTGGTAGTTGTCGTCACTGATGAGCAGGTGCTGGATTACCGCGCTGGCCTCTCCTCGCAGGGAGGAGCGCAAATAGGCCAACTTCTCACTAGGGGATAAGTCCCGTCGTGAATCCACCAAACTGTCAAACAAATTAATGAAGCCCATCCAGGCTGACAGATCCCCATTAAAAGTGGGAATCTCCAATGTAGGCAATCGGCCTAGCAACGCCGTCGGGGTAGGTTTGACCTCCCCGCTCAAAACCGGCTCCCCCTTCCGAACAGCCAGGGCCCTCTCAGCCGCCTCCGTGAACTGGTCAGCCAGCTCATAGGCCTGGGCTACATCCTGCTCCAGCTGTTCCGACACGGCATCATCAGCTGGGGGGTTCTGCAAATAATACGCGCGACACTCCATGGCGTGGCGCTCCAGGTCTTGCAGGCGAGCTGCCAGCCCGCCATACCGAGCTAGCAACGCGCCTACCCGGTCGGCTCGGTCTATTAATGTGACCGCACAAGCAAGCCAACGCAAAACTCCTTGGATGCCAGCCCTGGATACGGCGGTCGGATTCGTAGGAGCCATTTATAATCCGTTTTATAAACAAAGCAAACAAAGAAATATAAAAGTGGTAAACATCAACAAAAAAAACAATAGAAATAGGTCGCGTCACGATAATATAAAACACAAGTAATCTGTGCCGGCCGGCGCCTGGTCAATATTGGCCGCCCCGGGTTTGAGTGAACGTTGACAGCTATATGCGTGGTCAGAATTGGCCCCAACGGGGTTCAAGGGTTAAAATTCGGACGACATACACGGACCCTACTAGTTTCATAAATTATTAGCAACTTACCAATTTCAAGGGCTAACAATATAACGGTATAAACAAAACGTATAGGATTAACGGTATGGCATACCTCGCAAATCAACTACTAAACCGTTATCAACAAACGAAAACAAAACTATTTTTAATAATAATACTCGTAATTTAATACTACTAATAATTAAAACTAGTTCCACTTTTTTAACTAGGCAAGCGGACTCGGAACAAACACTAGTATGTGGTACTAATAAACAACACTTTCGAACGAAACTATTCGTCAAATAAATCCCGACAAACAAAAAAAAATATACACATCTAGGCGAGTAAACTCGTATCAAATCACTAGTATGTGATACTAATAAACACACTTTCGAACGAACTATTCGTCAAATAAATCCGGACACACAAAAAAAAATATACACATCTAGGCGAGTAAACTCGTATCAAAACACTAGTATGTGACAACAATTATATAAGTGTCTATCTATTATCGGATCCACCAAGTGAGAAACATTCGCTTCGAGAATTTACTAGAACAATTTCTTAGTACTTCAAATCGTCTCGGGATCTTCAAATACCCTCGAGATTTCAACAAAAAAAAATAATTTTTAGGTACTCTTTTTAGGTACGCTTTTTATTTTTACTATGAAATTTTATGTAGTTAATTTTAATATGAAAATTAATTATATCAACTAAGCTCTGCTACCAAAAATATGATCACGCACAATTGTGATGACCACATCTACTGTGTTCCACAGTTTATTGAAACGAAGGTTTCCCATGCAAAATTAAGTAAATTAAAACTAGTCCTACCTTATGGTAAGGGATACTGTCCGTAATCCAGGGGGCTGGTCGCTGTCTTGCCGGCGCGCGCGCGCCTGGCCAAGTAGGTCTTCACCCAACCCCGAGGGGAAACTCTTATAGCTAACACTCTTAAAACTACACAATGCCCTAATAGGCCGCTAAAACTTTCCCGGCGCTTTTCAAAGCGAACACACACGGGTTACAAGTCCGTACCCCGACCGGAGCCCTAGTAGGGGCAAAACGAAATCTCGGTCCCAATATGGGTAGGTAACTAGCGCGGCACGTCGCTACAGAAACACACGAACTTGTCTCACGGCTGCTTACGGCCAACTGAGCTGCACGCGGCCCGAGCGCATTGCGTGTCGCCCGTGACCTTGACAATGACAACGCACCGCTCGCAGCGCGGCGCGAACAGTGAAAATCATAAAAAAGAATTAATTATTATTTACTACACCTGACTAATTGTAAGTCTTTTTACTTAGGAAACTTAAAAATTTAAGTTGTAAATTTTTCATTCAACATCTAATATTGCAAGAAACGTCATATGGTCTGGAAATATAGGCGGACGAGGGGGAAATGAGATAGCATCTTGTCTGATTCGCTGGGCGGATGAGAATAAGAACAAAATTGCATACGCAAGAGAGCTTAGTTTCTGGTCTGATAACTGCGCGGGACAAAACCGAAACTTAATGGTGGTATTGGACTACATGTGGTTGCTTCATAAGTGGCCCCATCTAAGAGCAATAAACCACAAATACATGCTCAAAGGCTATACCCATGTGGAGGTTGATCAAATACACTCCCAAATAGAGCAAAAGAAAAAGTAACTGAAAAAAAAAAACAGATTGCACGAGACTGGTCGCAATTCATTCGAACTTGTAGAGGAAAGAGAAAATTTGATGTCTTTGAAATGCAATCGCACCATTTCAAAGATTTGACTGCACTGTACAAAAAATGGGCAATTGTACATTCCAATATCAGAATATGTCCGTCACTCTTTGCTAAAATTGAATCATCATCATCATTTCAGCCGTACGACGCCCACTGCTGGGCATAGGCCTCCCCCAAGGATCTCCACAAGGATCGGCCCTGCGCTGCCTGAATTTGAATAGAATAAAAATTGAATAGAATGGAGTAGTTTATTTCTGAATAAAACTTAGTCTAAATATACATCGAACTTAAAAAGTGTCACGTTCTTACCTCCTTCACCCTAAATCTACCGGGATAAGGATAGGAAAAGAAACGCGAACAAATAATAAGTTTAGGTATCTTTCTATATTAAAACAAAATACCGGTGTGAGGGAGGGGTCATGGGTGAAGCCCAAAGAATTTGTAAGGAAGACTGCTCGATTTCCTGCTAGTCGGGTACTTCCCGTGTTGAGCGCCTCGGTGACGAACAGGAGCACAGCAGGGACGCAGCCAGAGCGGTGTCGGGCGCAACAGGAGCGCAGCCCAAGGTGACCTTCAGGTAAAGGTAGCAGTGACCTCGGACCCTGGAACGCGCCATCAAAAGGCGTTATTCCCTCATCCAATACTGTGCGATCACCAACGGCAGAAATTACTGGGATAGTACCGTAATGAGCTGTTGTGCCGTGGTGTTCACAATCGGTTATGGAGATTAAATAATACGATGAACAAAAATTTAAATATTTTTTCAATACATAAAGTGGGTAGATCCAAAAGGAAATTATATGACTACGCAAATTACGTTATTGCAATAGATATAAATGATTTCACGGTTCCTAATTAACAATCACTAATAAAATAAAATAAAGAAAGGTGGCTAAATACAAATCACACTTTTCTAGGAAACTAATACCGACTGCTCAGCTATAATTGTTAAGAAATACAAGTAGGTACCACTTACCCAATCTGGGGTTTTCTAAACACAATTTCACTATTTTGGCCTACTAGGCACGAAATATTATAATATAAATTACTAACTTAAATAGGTTAGGCCGCCAATAATTATATCTTTATTGATTATTTAAATTCGAGGTACGACTGATGCCGGTCAGGGAATGAGTGGCCGGTGTGAGTGAGCAACGAGCGAACGGCCGTCGAATGAATGAATGGATGGCTTGCGAACGAACAGGTGATCGGTTCTATAGACGAAACGTCAAACGCGACGGCAAACAAAATGAGCGCTAAAATGAAATATTCCTGTGATTTTCTAAAGTATTTATATTTCATGTTATTAATATTTTGTTACTTATAAGCTTTTAGTTTATGGTTTTATTTAATAATTCAAGTAAATATTGTTAGATTAAGTGTGTTTAGTAAAATTATAAGTTTTATTGTGAAGTTGTAATAAAATCAAAAAATTGTAAGTTATCTTTATTATTAGTTTATAGAAATAGGTCTTATAAACTTGATTCAAATTATCATGTACGTTTACAACGTAACAAAAGTAACATCAACTTTTTTCAAAATGGAATGGAATGGAATGGAATACTTGCTGAACACAACGGGCAGCAGCTACAGTAGGCTCATCCGGACGGAAGTATCCTCTAATAGTAGTTTATGTGACTGTCGCATAATGAGGGGTATTAAAACACGAGTGGGTGGCGAGTTATTTAATAATAATACTATTCAACACTCGTGGAATACTCCACGAGTGTTTTAATACCGAGTTATGTGCAGTCTCATACACTACTTTATCTACACTCATTACATTTATTATATATTTCAAAAATAAAACAAATCAATAATAATTATAGAATGTGAATTGGTTCCAAACCCCACTCATAGGAGTCTATACATCATCATCATCATCATCATCATTGCAGCCGAACGACGCCCACTGCTGGGCATAGGCCTCCCCCAAGGATCTCCACAACGATCGGTCCTGCGCTGCCCGCATCCAGCGGCTTCCCGCGATCTTGACCAGATCGTCCGTCCACCTTGTAGGGGGCCTGCCCACGGAACGTCGTCCGGTACGCGGTCGCCATTCGAGAACCTTTCCGCCCCAACGGCCATCGGTTCTATACATGAAGAAGCATATATATTAACTGTGTCTATACAGTCTATTCCTTCTAAAAACAAAATTCTAATTTTAAAAGTTTGATTGTTGCCGGCTAAAGAAGGGCTTGAAAGAGTTGGAAGTAAGGGCCGGTAAATCCTGCGGTTGCCATGGAGACTGTAAAATTAAGAAAAATAAGTGTTTTATAATGAGTGACAGCTGTATCCGGTTGATTCTTAATGCCCAATATGAAACAGTTTTATTTTTTAAAGATATATCATAAAGTGTATCCTTATACGTTTAGGGACCCGATTCTCAGGCATTCGAACTTTTTCAGTGTGGTAATTCGTAGGTCGAACATTTTGTTTGTGGTTTATATTGAAAAGTTAGAACGTTTCAAACAAACTAAGCTGTCCTACATGTAAACAAATTCATTTTGACAGCTAAGTTCGTATCCGAACATCTATTGGTCTGTACCACTCGTAGCGTTCGACTGGTTTTCCATCAAACTTTTTCGATTGTGAAATTTTGACAATACAAAAACTGTGTTTTATTTGAATTTCGAGCTTATAAATGTGAACTTTTCTCGATTGCGTGAGAATCGGCCCCCAGGCATGAGTTCGTAATTCGAATATTATAACATGAGTGTAGATAAACACAATTTATTGCATAGTTCATTCTATAGTGCTTCTGTTTTTAACTACACGTCCGACTTCTCGATGCCAATATCAAAGTTTTCCTTTGAACATTAAAAATGTATGAGGCCCATCGAAAAAAAACTCAATGTAAACCGAGGTCTAGAACTAGTAAATGCCTTATAAACTTATTTGAAAGAAATACCTACTAAAAACGCCAGTAAGTTGCTCGAAAGTGTATTTTTAAGGCCCAGATAATGAATGCATACAGACCAAAGAAAGCTCGACACAATAAGAAACAACACCAAAATCATATTTAAGTATTTAGAAAAAAAAAGGTAAAGTTTTATTTCATTCATCAATGTGTTGGGGATGGGAACTCAAACTTTGTAAAATTGACAACATTTCAAAGTTTTATGATAGGGCAGCCGTACTGGTTTTGGCCACTTTAAGGATTTTTTCACTTTTAACCGCTTAGTGCTTAATGATCTTAAGTATTTTAGAGAAAATTTATAATGTAGAGTTATAGATAATTTATCGACCTTTTTTTAAGGGTACAATCTACAAAGTAAAAAAAAATCAATAGTTTTTTTTTATTTAGAACAAATTCTGCGGAGGGGGGCAAATACACCGTTTGCATTGGTTTTGGCCACTTTCATAAAATTACTATATTTATAAGTTGAGTTTATGCTTAATTGATGTCTTATTAGAGTTCTGGACTAAAACACTACATGAAATAGTATTTCAATCACAGCTAGCTCCTTACTACAATTTTATAAGTACCTATACCTTTATCACTTAAATAAAAGAAAATTAGCGGATTGCGGCTAGTGTAGGCTAGTGCCTACACTAGCCTCAATCCGCTAATTTTCTAGTACGTTAGCTAACAAAAGTGAGTTGTGAGTCTTTTAAAATAAATGAACTTTATGATAGGTTGGAAACTTTCTACTAATGCCAAAGTGGCCAAAGGTGGCACAATGCTAAAATTTCTAGCCCCACTTTTGGCCACTTATTGTTTTCCAACTTTTTGTAAGAACAGTGAAAAAACAACACTTAATCCATCTAGAAGAAACATATTCCAATATGATCAGCATCTGCATTCTACTCAGCATCTTTTATATTGCGCACAGCAAAGGAATGGAACTCCCTCCCTGCGTCTGTATTCCCGAGTACTTATAACCCGACCACATTCAAAGCAAGAGTGAATAGGCACCTTCTGGGTGAGCTCGCTCCATCGTAGATCCTGTTCTAGCCCATGGGCTTGATTGGGATCAAGAGCAAACCCATTAAAAGTAAAAAAAAAAAAAAAAAAAAAATATAAAATATTAAATAACCATAAAATAATTTTATTGTAGAAAAAAAATGATTTTACAAAACCTTTACCCTTAACATTTTGATTAAGAATTTTACAAAATGTTAACTTTGAAACATAACACGTGTTTATTTCTAAAATATCGTACTACATACAAAAAAGTGCTGTTATTATTAACTAAAAGTCCAATCTTTTATTCGCCATTAATAAATATAAGCAATAATTATTTAATTCCTATTTATATAACTTTAAAGTGAAAAGTGACCAAAACCGGTACAGTGGCCAAAACCGGTACGCCTGCCCTATTTGTTTTTATGGATATAATGAAAGTTTATCGTTTTTTAGGAAACACGTATTTTTTCTTTTCTTTTTATTAACATACATTATTAAGATAATAATTAATTGAAAATAGTATATTCTAAAAGGACTTAAGTAAAATATCAGGCATGATATAAGAGATTCCTTAGCCTGAAACCTTCCCTTTTCTAACATTCAAATAAAATAAAAAAAACTGTGTTTTACGTAGAGATCTAGCACGCACGCTAGTATTTTGTGTCGATAATAATAATAAATAAATATTTTTCGTACCACTTGCTCAAAAAAGTGACATTCTATGCCACAAAAAGCGAACATAACAATAGTCATTTTAAATCTGTTAAAAACAGGGAAAGAAAATTGTACTGAATTTCATTCATCCTCTAGGGAGAGAATGTGATTTAAATTTGGAATACTTACCGAAATTTATACTGAACTACATATGTGTTTACACCATTGAGTTTGTATATAAAGCATTACGCATCATTTTGAAAAAGGAATACGCATTTGTTATGCAGTTATGATTGGTTATGATTATTAAATAAAATTACGAAAACCGACGAGTGCGTATGAGCTTTCCGACAAAAAAAAAAATTAGTCTAGGAATTTGCCGCGTTTTTGTTTTCTTCAAATACATAAACGTAAAGTTTATTTTTCATTTTTATAAATAAGTTAATGTTTTAAAAATGCGTTACAATGTTAAATCAAAGCGACAGTGACAGTGAATTTTCGGATTCCATCAGTGCAAATGCTGCCCCAATTATAAATTATTTGCTTCCAACAAAATCCAAGGAAAATTATTTAAAAACTTATGAAGAATTTTCAACGTGGAGAAGTGCGAAGGCCTATCAATTTCAGAATCAGTACTTCTTGTCTATTTTGATTATTTATCCAAGACAAAGAATCCGAATACACTTTGGTGCCCTTGCAGGGACCGCGAGCATCGATCGGTGCGCGCCAATCTACACCCGTCAATGACCGGAGCATCGATCGATGCTCATTTCCCGCGCGCGGTTATCTTTCCTATGAATCCCGTTGTAAGAGTTATTTTCGTGTGCGGTTTTCGGCATTCCATAGAGTAATAAATTGTAGGTTCATTCAATCACAAAAATGTATTCATTCCAATACTGTCTACGTCGACCAAAGTCAACATTCGTTCGTCTTTACTCAGTGACGTACTTTGCGTGCGACAGTTGACACGTACAATAAGGCCCCTTGCGCACTAGCGGTCAACCGCGGGGGCGGCTAACCGCGCGGTCTGCCGCTTTCCCAGTTTAATATGCAACCGCCTGTGATTGTACGCACTTGACCGCCCCAAAGTTTCAACCGCGGCGGTTGAATGGAGAGCTGCGGCCCGCTCCGCGGCTGGCCGCCATCTTGCTTGTACGCACTTGCGATTTCAGTTTGCGGCGAGCCGCCGATGAGTTAGTATGTTCATGAACTTCGACACAGAGAAATTCATTGTTGAAATTCAACAACGAGAATCAATTTGGAATTGTCAAGGAGCAATATATAGGAATAGAGATTTAAAACGGAAACAATGGGAAGAATTAGTAGACATTTTTGGAAAAGATGAGATGACAACAGAGGAAAAAAGAAGTCTTGGTAAGTATTTATTATAATTATTATTATTATATTTATATAAACGAAACTACACATACATTCAACATCTTAAAACATAATAAATACGTCTATTTTCAATTAAATCATATTTCTTTGCCATTCTAATTTCCCATCAGTCATAAAATATTGGGCAAACAATTCTCTGTATCTCAACGCAGTTTTAGCGTTCCTTCTTAACCCTTCCTGTGTTAAGTTTTCTGTCAAAGGGCAACTGAGTGAGTCGTCGTAACAATAACCATCTCGGTCTCTTACAAAATTATGTAGTACACAAGTAGCTTTTATAATATCTTTTGCTAGATCAAAGTGAACATTTAGAGGTCTATGAAATATACGCCACTTGTTCGCATAAATTCCAAAACTGCATTCTACATATCTTCTTGCTCTAGAAAGCCTGTAATTGAACGTTCTTTTAGTTTCATCCAAATCTTTTTTTGCGTATGGGCGCATCATATTCGTAGATAATGCAAATGCCTCGTCGCCTACAAAAACGTATGGCATACATGTCTCGCTGTTTTGTGAAATAGGCTGTGGCTCTGGAATATCCAATTGGTTTTTTTGCATTCTTTCGTAGAAAACAGAATTTTGAAATATTGATGAGTCGCTGAATTTACCAAAAGCTCCAATATCAACCATAACAAATTTGAAATTACTGTCGCATATTGCTAATAAAACCAAAGAGAAAAAACTTTTATAATTAAAGCACATTGAGCCACTGTTATTAGGTGCTATACATCGTATGTGCTTGCCATCGACAGCACCTAAGCAGTTAGGAAAATTAGCTCTTTGAAAAAAATCATTCGCAATTTTTTTCCAAGCGTCTTTTTTTGGTTGAGGCAAACAAATATCTTTCAGACAAAACCAAATTGCAAAACAAACTTCTCGTACGATTTCTGCTACAGTGCTTACTCCAATTTTGAATGTATAATGTAGTTCCGCAAATGTACAACCTGTTGCAAAATATCTGAAACAAAAATTTTATAATTACTACATGCATTATTTAATTCAATTTAGATATGTACCTATATTATACTTCTATTACTTTATGACTATATCATTAACTTGTTTGTTGTATTGTTCTAGGAAAAGAATTACAAAAAAAATGGAAAAACATCAGGGATAATTTTGTGAAAGCTCTAAAGGACAATGTTAGCAGGAGTGGGTCAGCAGCTAAGAAAAAGACTCAATACATATTTTACAATAATTTAATGTTTTTGAAAGACACAGTATCCATCAATGAAACTGATTCAAATATGCCAAGGCAAGAAAATGATGGAAATGAAACAGAAAATGTCACTGACCCAGTCATACCACCACCGCCAAAACGAAATAAAAAGAAAAAAAAAGAAGATGATATAGGAGTTGAATTGATTAACGTCTTAAATAAGAATGTCGAGTTCAGAAAGGCCGAAGAAGATGAAGATAGACTGTTCTTTTTGTCGTTGGTTAGTGAAATAAAAAAAGTGCCTGAACATATACGCCTACGTACAAAAGCTAAAATAATGCAAGTCATTACTGAAGCCCAAACGTCTGGATACAACTACTGTGATTACGTGCGACCATTTAACTACAACCAAGGGCCACATCAAGGATATCAGACACCATCATTTGCTAGAAATAATAACCCACCACCACCACCACCGCCCTCAGTTCCACCTACACATCGTGGAACATGGAATGAAGGAGAATCTGTAACTTCTCCTGAATCAACATATTCACAGAATACACATATGTCTCAAGAATCTGATTATTTAGATCTTTTTAATGATAATAATTCTCAGTAATAGTTATAGTTTCCTACTTTTATTGTTCTTTGTGGTTATGAATACACATTGCGATTCAAATTAAAACATAATAGCTAGCAAAAACATTTTTTATTTAAAATACATACCTTAACGTTATAACTAATTTCTCTTCGGGTTGGATACAGTCACGAAATTTAGTATCTTGTCCTTTGATGGTGACATATAAAACTGTTAGTAATTCTTCAAATGACGAAACACTCATTCTAACATAACCAAAGAATTTATCTTGGTGCTTCTTCAGTTCTTGAAAACAACTTGCGAACTGGCCAAATTCATTACGTGTTTCTAGTAAAGGATGAATCCAGTATCTTTTTTTATTTTTCTTTCGTTGTTTTCGGGAGTAATAATAAATAACACAAGCTATCTCGACGGCGTCCATTTTGTTTATGAGGTACGCGGGCCGCTCTGGTCCAACCGCTTAACGCGTTATCATCGCGGTTTTTTCGCGATTGGCCGCCATAGCGGTCAGCCGCGATGAAACCGCGTTAAGCGGTTGGACCGCTCAAACGAACCGCCTAGGCGGTCAATCGCTAGTGCGTATAAGCCCTAAGAGAAGTGCCGTGTTTTGCTTTTGTTTTCGGATTTTCGACATAAAAAGGTGAGTAAAGTGTTTTATTTATCCTCTTTGAAGTGTTTTTAGTGAAAACAAACGTTTAGCACTGTGTTTTGTGTTACATTTTTATAGAAAACAAGATTCTCAAATGACAAGGGCAATCCCGCGCAACTAACGGTTTTTTCATCGTACTATTATGAAGTGATATAATAATATAAACTATAAAAACTGCACATATTCATAAAGTTAAACTTATAATGAATCAGTTTCTACTCGCAGATTTTGATTTCCGTAATATTTTATAAATTTTACGTACATAAATCTAGCTTCGGATCGAGGTCATTCGAGGTCGTGTCGTGTTACTTTTGCGCGGCAACCCCCCTCCTGCAACCCCCATCTGCCGGAGATGCGTACTTTTCGAGAAATATTTTTTTTGTAAACCTCAAAACAAAAAATTTGCAGAAGGGAGGCTAAAAACAGGTGGGGAAACGTCGTTTCTGGCGCTTCGCTGCCGCTGCCGCCGCACGCTCGCTCGGCTTGCGCGTTTTTGGTCACCATACTAACCTAACCTAACCTAATGAGCTCTTTTAGACTTTTTTCGTGGCAACTGGGTGGCGCGGGGAACTGTGGGGGCTGTGCCCCCCCCCCCCCCCCCCCCCGCTTTCCCGCGCCACTTCGGTTTTGTTACTAATCTATATATATAAAAATGAATCCCTATTTCCCTTGGTCACGGCATCACGCGTGAACGGCTGGACCGATTTGGCTAATTTTGGTCTTGAATTGTTCGTGGAAGTCCAAGGAAGGTTTTAGCTGTGAGAAAATAGGGGAAGGAGGGGTAAGTAGGGGTAGAGTAGAAGTAGGGTAGGGGTAGAGTAGGGGTAGGGTAAGGTAGGAGTAGGGGTAGGGTAGGGGTAGGGGTAGGATAGGGGTAGGGTAGGGGTGGGGTAGGGGTGGGGTAGGGTAGGGTAGGGGTAGGGGTAGGGTAGGGGTAGGGTAGGGTAGGGTAGGGGTAGGTAGGGGTAGGGTAGGGTAGGGTGGAGTAGGGGGTAGGGCCACGGGAACGAAGTCGCGCTGGGTCAGCTAGTCTATATATATAAAAATGAATCCCTATTTCCCTTGGTCACGACATCACGCGTGAACGGCTGGACCGATTTGGCTAATTTTGGTCTTGAAATGTTCGTGGAAGTCCAAGGATGGTTTTAACGGTGACAAAGTAGGGGAAGGTGGGGTAAGTAGGGGTAGAGTCGAAGTAGGGTAAGTAGGGAAGGGGTAGGGTAGGGGGGGAGGGGGGGGAGGGGGAGGGTAGGGGTAGGGTGGGGGTAGGGTAGGGGTAGAGTACGGGTAGGGTAGGTTGGAGAAGAGGGTAGGGCCACGGGAACGAAGTCGCGCTGGGTCAGCTAGTTATAAAAAAAAGTTTATAGGTACCTACTATGTATTCCACACATTAATTTGTTTCCGCACATTCACGTAGACTCGTAAGAAAGCAATCGAATTCGAATGTCACGCACACAGAACACAACATAAAATGGCGGCCTGACCACAGATTAGGTAAAAGTTTAATTTTACTACGTAAATCACTTTACACGTCATTTTTGACAGGAAACGTTTCATTTCACGTTATTCTTTACTTTTCCGTGTTGTTTTTTGTTTCGTTTCACTCAAAAACTTAGCAATTGAAAAAGAAAAAAAAAATACGTAGGTACCTCTCCGGCAACCAAAATCGATATCAGGGATTTCAGTGAGACCCCCTGAGCCCCCCTACGGTGTCAGTTTCCCCAGAACGAGGGAGCTTATTTCTAAACCCAACCCTTATAGGTTTTTACAGTTGAGTTTGCAAGAGTAGGGAAACTTTAAAAATACTATACTATCAACATTTTGTAACAAATAAAACGCAAGATAAAGTATTACGCTGCAATTTATTTTGAAGTACCTAATTTGTTTGAATTTTATCTAATTATATTTTTTTCTTTCCTGTTTTAAATTGTCGTAAGTTTTGTTGCTACGTTGTTCCTACGTTGTTACGTTGCTCCATTTTTAAGGTAAGGATTGTATTTTACAATGTTATGAAATCCATACTTATATTATAAATGCGAAGTAACTGTCTGTTTGTCTGTGTTGCTTTCACGCCAAAACTACTGAACCCATTTAAATTACATTTGGTACATAGATAGTCTTGAGCCAGAAAAAGAACATAGGCATCATACTTCTTGATGTTTTCCCATGGGATAACATCGAGAAGTACACGCGGGTGAAGCCGCTGGCGGTAGGCTAGTATTTTTATATTTATACTTGCTATTACTAGCTAGTTAGCTGTAAAACAGTAAACGGCTGGTTGTGTCTGAATAACAATATCGATAAAGCTCACGTCAATTCAATTGAAAACTATTAGCAGCTGATTATACTCCAGCCATCTTACAAAAAATATTTTTGTAATTCAACAAATGTTATATTTCAGTTAACTAATACTATTTAATCTAATTTGGACAATGTAAGACATGAAGTGCACAATTTTATTAAACATATAAAAAGTTTAACGACCGATTTTCTACGTATATTATGTATGTTTTTACAAAACAAAAGTATCTTAGTATATATTTATCCGTTAACTAGCTACATTGAGGTTAAGTTATGTGTGGTTTGTTTTTAAGCATTATTTTCGCGAAATGGCTGGTTGCTCTAAAGGATGACTTTAAAGACACTCTTCAACAACTACCGCTGGTTTAACTACTTGAAATTTTAAGAGATGTCCCGAAAAACCAATTTGATCCCTGCGCTGGAGGTGGTCCAAACTCCAGGAGGAAGTCTTCGTTGCCCAGAGGGTGAAGAACGAGTTCTCTTGGAGGAAACTCCTCGCGGGCGAAACTTACGAGTGAGTATTTCATGTGCATGTATACATGTGTCTGTGTGTGTGTGTGGCAACAACTACCGCTGGTTTAACTACTTGAAATTTTAAGAGATGTCCCGAAAAACCAATTTGATCCCTGCGCTGGAGGTGGTTCAAACTCCAGGAGGAAGTCTTCGTTGCCCAGAGGGTGAAGAACGAGTTCTCTTGGAGGAAACTCCTCGCGGGCGAAACTTACGAGTGAGTATTTCATGTGCATGTATACATGTGTCTGTGTGTGTGTGTGGGGTCGCGTAGAATTTCACTTGTTTTTTTTTATTTATTCTTGGTTAATTACTGCAGTACTGCTTTATCAACATGCACTTTTTTGACAATTAAATTGGGTTTGGGAGCAGCACCTTTGATGGTGGTGGTGCTTTAGTGATGGTTTTCTTTTTTGCATTTATTCCTTAAGGTCTGGAAACCATCGACTACGCCCGAACTTGCGGGTCCCTCTCGCCTCGCCCCTCCGAAAATGAGGGCTCGACGATCTCTTCGAATGGAAGAGATCGACAGGGCCCTCATGAACTCTTCAAGCGAAGATAGTGAGAGCTCTGGAGAGGAGTTCGAAGATTTTCGCTCTCTGCGGCAGGAGACTCGGCAGTTGAGAGAGATGAATGAGGAGGAATCAGAGGAAGATTTGAATGATGAGAGTGAAAGAGTGGTGGAAGTAGTAGAAAGAGTTGAGGAACAAGTTGATGTAAGAATGCTGAGTATGAATGAGGGAATGGAAGGTGAAAGAGGAGTGGAGGAACAAAGAGATGAAATAATAGCGGATGTGAATGAGGGAATGGAAGGAGAAGGAAGAGTAGAGGAGCAAGATGATGAAAGAATGGTAGGTGTGGGTGTGAATGAGGAAATAGAAGGGAATGGATCTGAGTTGCGAGCGATGCGACCGGAGTTAGTAAATGATTTCTCCTGGTCGGAAGATTTTTCTTCATTTTGCGGCGTAGAAGAAGTCTATTTACGCACTCCAGGCATTTCCTTCGCAACTCAGGATCCAGTGGAAGCGTTTGAGGCAGTATGGAATGACGACATTATAAAATGACGACAAATAAAGTGGACAAAAATAAGAGAGGTAGTAATTGAAATAGGTCAACTTAATAAAATTCAGTATAAATATAGCCTGGAAGATGATTCAATGTCAGGTACTGAGGTACAACAACGACCGATGTGACTTTTACGAAAACTATACATATTAGGAATTTGTATTGTAAATCGCATTAAAAAAGACCATAAACCAAACAACTTGAGATTCTGACACTTTGTCATATTTAGAAATGCAAAATAATGAACTTTGTTTGAAATCTAACTGTAATTATTACTTTCAAGTTCAAGTATAAACTCAGATGTATGTCACTGGTCGTGAGTTCTGCGACTTTGTCATTTGGACTAAAAAATATTTTAAATGTACCTATTTCTATTGAGAAAAATAATGATGTTATCAACAATCAAATAATTCCAAAAACCAAAAAGCTCCTTTGATAGGCACGTGCATAACATAACATTTTAACACATGGTATACATTAAACAAATTCAAATGATTCATGAACATTCGTTTCTGTTAATTTCTGCTTTCAATTACGGGTACCATGAAAGGTATATCAAAAACAAGATCTTAACAGCAATCCTCTAATAAGCCGAAAAGGTAACTTAAAAGCGAACGCACCATACGTACGGGCTATCGTTTTGGAAGTAAAATGCCCTTATTCAATAAAGAACTTAATGATAATTTCTGACACTTTGTCATATTTAGAAATGCAAAATAATGAACTTTGTTTAAAAATTAACTGTAATTATTACTTTTAAGTATAAACTCAGATGTATGTCACAGGTCGTGATTTCTGCGATTTTGTCATTTGGACTAAAAAAGATTTTAAATGTATTTCTATTGAGAAAAAGAATGATATTATCAACAATCAAATAATTCCAAAAGCCAAAGAGCTCTTTAATAGGCACATGCATAACATAACATTTTAACACATGATATACATTAAACAAATTCAAATGATTCATGACCATTCGTTTCTGTTAATTTCTGCTTTCAATTACGGGTATCATGAAAGGTATATCAAAAACAAGATCTTGACAGCAATCCTCTAATAAGCCGAAAAGGTAACTTAAAAGCGAACGCACCGTACGTACGGGCTATCGTTTTGGAAGTAAAATGCCCTTATTCAATAAAGTTGGAAGTAAAATGCCCTTATTCAATAAAGAACTTAATGATAAATTCTGACACTATGTCATATTTAGAAATGCAAAATAAAATAATGAACTTTGTTTAAAAATTAACTGTAATTATTACTTTCAAGTATAGGTCGTGATTTCTGCGACTTTGTCATTTGGACTAAAAAGATTTTAAATGTATTTCTATTGAGAAAAAGAATGATATTATCAACAATCAAATAATGCCAAAAGCCAAAGAGCTCTTTAATAGGCACATGCATAACATAACATTTTAACACATGGTATACATTAAACAAATTCAAATGATTCATGACCATTCGTTTTTGTTAATTTCTGCTTTCAATTACGGGTATCATGAAAGGTATATCAAAAACAAGATCTTAACAGCAATCCTCTAATAAGCCAAAAAGGTAACTTAAAAGCGAACGCACCATACGTACGGGCTATCGTTTTGGAAGTAAAATGCCCTTATTCAATAAAGAACTTAATGATAATTTCTGACACTTTGTCATATTTAGAAATGCAAATTAATGAACTTTGTTTAAAAATTAACTGTAATTATTACTTTCAAGTATAAACTCAGATGTATGTCACAGGTCGTGATTTCTGCGACTTTGTCATTTGGACTAAAAAAGATTTTAAATGTATTTCTATTGAGAAAAAGAATGATATTATCAACAATCAAATAATTCCAAAAGCCAAAGAGCTCTTTAATAGGCACATGCATAACATAACATTTTAACACATGATATACATTAAACAAATTCAAATGATTCATGACCATTCGTTTCTGTTAATTTCTGCTTTCAATTACGGGTATCATCAAAGGTAGATCAAAAACAAGATCTTGACAGCAATCCTCTAATAAGCCGAAAAGGTAACTTAAAAGCGAACGCACCGTACGTACGGGCTATCGTTTTGGAAGTAAAATGCCCTTATTCAATAAAGTTGGAAGTAAAATGCCCTTATTCAATAAAGAACTTAATGGTAAATTCTGACACTATGTCATATTTAGAAATGCAAAATAATGAACTTTGTTTAAAAATTAACTGTAATTATTACTTGCAAGTATAAACTTAGATGTATGTCACAGGTCGTGATTTCTGCGACTTTGTCATTTGAACTAAAAAAGATTTTAAATGTGTTTCTATTGAGAAAAAGAATGATATTATCAACAATCGAATAATTCCAAAATCCAAAGAGCTCTTTAATAGGCACATGCATAACATAACATTTTAACACATGGTATACATTAAACAAATTCAAATGATTCATGACACACTCGTTTCTGTTAATTTCTGCTTTCAATTACGGGTATCATGAAAGGTATATCAAAAACCAGATCTTGACAGCAATCCTCTATTAAGCCGAAAAGGTAACTTAAAAGCGAACGCACCATACGTACGGGCTATCTTCGCAAATTAATTAGCAGTATAGTATCCGATGTTTTGTACAGTTATGCAGAAAAATGTTATTTATACATCGATTCTACTAGTTTTCTATTTTATAAATTTAAATTATGTTAACATCATTTATATTTTTATTATTATTTTATTCGCAATGGTTAATGCTAATTATGAATTTATGTTTGTTCATGTAAGAACAAACGGATGTGCTTCAGATGCAGCTATTTTAAAAAATACAACATTTTAAAGAAAATTAATAGAAGATAAATTAAAGGAGACTGGCGAACTTCTATGTATTTTCAGACCTCGATTTATAGGTCTCGTTCATGGAAAAAATAGAATGGTACTTTAAGAACTATGCTACACTAACAAAAAAGTTAATTGTTTATATGCTTTTAAAGTTGGGACAACAGAGATATGGTCAATAACCTAGAAATATAGAGGTTAGGGTAAAAATCATTTATACATTTTATTTAAAAACAACGCAAATAATGATTTACAAACAAATAATAAATGATAAAATAGATGAATGAGTAGGTAATAACAAAGACAAATAACGAAAGGAATCATTATTTTAATAAAGACATAGGTAAGTATCGCACCGCTGCTGGCGCCATCTGCGCTAAGCTTTGCGTGTGGATCTTCATTAGTTTTTAATTTATGTTATGTACCTTCTTTGATGTAGGTATGTATCTAATAATATGTAAATAATAAATGGCCTTGTTTTACATGACTACTGCGTCAAATGAAACGGATTTATGAAGTGTTTCAATGTTATTTTGCCCTTTTCAGTTAATTATTTGCGATTTGAAAATTATTTATCTTTTTATTCCATTCTTTAATAAATCAGGCGTTCGTAAAAGTTAATTGTAGGAGTTTAAATTAATTTAATTTTCATGTTTCTGAAAGTGTACGACTTCGTAAAATATTAGGGCGATTCTCGCCGGTCTCCTTTGCCACAACCTTGCCCGTTATCTAATGGCGATATACCTGTGTCTTATGTTTGTTTGGGGGACGGTGCATTTTCCCTCAAGCGTCATGTAATGAAACCATTTAGACTCAAAGATATAAGCCATCAGAAGAGAATATTTAATTACACGCTTTCAAGTGCAAGACGCGTCGTTGAAAATGCTTTTGACATATTGGTAACACGATTTAGACTTCTGCGCCAAAGCATAAACGTAAATGACGAAAATTTTTTTAAATTGTGTATGTGTTAGGATGTTGTGTCTTACATAATCATTTGCTAAAAACGTCACATGCCACATATTTGACTTCCAAACGTGTGGACCATGAAGATGTTAGAGGAATGAAGTTTCAACCTGGTGAATGGCGGTGAATTGAAAATGCTTTTGACATATTGGTAACACGATTTAGACTTCTGCGCCAAAGCATAAACGTAAATGTCGAAAAATTTATTAAATTGTGTATGTGTTAGGATGTTGTGTCTTACATAATCATTTGCTAAAAACGTCACATGCCACATATTTGACTTCCAAACGTGTGGACTATGAAGATGTTAGAGGAATGAAGTTTCAACCTGGTGAATGGCGGTGAATTGAAAATGCTTTTGACATATTGGTAACACGATTTAGACTTCTGCGCCAAAGCATAAACGTAAATGTCGAAAAATTTATTAAATTGTGTTAGGATGTTGTGTCTTACATAATCATTTGCTAAAAACGTCACATGCCACATATTTGACTTCCAAAAGTGTGGACCATGAAGATTTTAGAGGAATGAAGTTTCAACCTGGTGAAAGCCTGTCTTGCACGATGATCGGTAGATTACCACACCGGCGACGATCGTCGCCGTTTGTGTAGTGTAGCCATAAACTTTTGTGCGGTGACGGATAAAAAGTGATTTAAAAAATCTATCGATCTATAAAACATTTTATTTTATTTTTAAATAATATTACCTAGCCACGGTTTCAAGGATGCAACTGTTTACCCTATTGACCATTGTCTGTTAGTTGAAGTAAATGTTTTCTTTTTATGAAATTGGTTAAAAAGTCGGTTTAGTAGGTACATTATGGCCAGTGAGTGGTCAAATGAAGAGACATACAATTAATGATTGTACCGCTAATTAAATGGTAGCAGCAGCAACACACTCCACGTCCATCTTGACGCGCGCCGTTCGACAAACTACTACAGACGAACGATTGTGTGGAGGCTGGCACGATGACGGCGACGTTTGTGTAGTGTAGCCATAAACTATTGTGCGGTGACGGATAAAAAGTGATTTACAAATTCTAAAATTTAATATCTGTACTGTCTTTAAAACATTTCAGATAAAGAATCACCAACGCAGATGCGCTGCTGTCGTCCGATCAGATAACTTCTAAACCAATCAGTTGCAGCTGGAGAAATGTTAAGAGATTGCAACACGCCAAGGAGTAGGTCAAAATCAACAGAATTGAAGGCATTACTGAAGTCTAGTAACGTCAACAATGTAAGTTGACGCTTTTCCATTCCCCGGCGTATGACAGCTAAAAAATAATAAAAAATTCTGACAAAAATGCAGCTGTTTTATCAAACGGTATGGATCTTATGTGCAACATTCGACTTTCAAAAGGTTTTATCGTGCCCACATGGACAAATGAGTGTACTCTTTTACGAACGCAAGCTGTCTTGCTACAATTTTACAATATTTGATGTTCCTACAAAAAAGGGATATTGTTATGTGTGGGACAAGAGTCCTTTATCATAAAACTAGAGACCTCATTAAAGGATTTCAGGTTTTGGTCAGACAACTGTGCTGGCCAAAATAAGAACCGTATTATATTTGCACTCTACACTCATGTGGCCAAAAAGTTTGGTGTTACTATTACTCACCGCTTTCTTGAAAAGGGGCACACTCAAAACGAGGGTGACTCTGTCCACTCGGTGATAGAAAGAGCTGGAGAGCATAAAGTCATTTATACTCCGGAAGAATGGAAGCTACTAATAAGATGGGCGAAATCTGAGAATCCATACGAAGTAAGAGATCTTAATAGAGAACAGGTATATAACTTTAGAGTTATTAAAAAAACAAAACTGGTCAAAGAATACACAAAATGAAAAAATAAAGTGGACGTGGAGTGGTGGAAGAGGTAGTAATTGAAATAGGTCAACTTAATAAAATTCAGTATTAATATAGCCTGGAAGATGATTCAATGTCAGGTACTGAGGTACAACAACGACCGATGTGACTTTTACGAAAACTATACATATTAGGAATTTGTATTGTAAATCGCATTAAAAAAGTCCATAAACAAAACAACTTGTCCAAATTTCACGTTAATTGAATTACTGGTTTTAAAAATATGGAGTAATATTCCATACCAAATCTTTGAAAGGCTCTCCTGTAAAATTGCTAAATTGCAGATCCGTCTTTGTTCTACGAGTGCGACGCAATTTTTTATTTTTATAGGGAAAGATGACATCACGTAGACTACTATCTGAGGGTGCACTACGGAGTATTTTGGAAAACTGGTCCGATATTTATTCGGAAGATGATGAGGAACTTCCTTTAGTTCCTTCTCCTCGAGAAACGTTATTTGAACTACCTAACGACGACATCATTGACCGCAGGTTAGAACAACTTTTCGCTGGTACTACCGACGATAATGTAGATACTGCTCAAGATGTGGATACTGTTCCCGATGCTGCACACATGATTACTATCCCGGGGCAAATAATGAAGTCCAAATCGGTCCAGATTCTGACAAAGAGAGTGTGTCTGCCAATAACGTAGCCACCGTTAGTGTGCCTCCAACAGCAACTCCATCGCTGACTAATGAAGATTGGAAAAGCAGTTATGGCACTTAGGTGTACTGTGATGTTTGTTTATTTAGCATACTTTCAGCAGATATTTCTTATTCACCGGTTTTCTGAGGATATGTATGCATTTATTTTGAAAAAAAAAAGTGGAATCATTTATCATGACTTTTATCGGAAATATCAACATTTTCAACCACAATACACAGGAGTGGCAGATATTTTATGGAAGATTGCAGCAGTATATCAAGCTCAATTCAGTTGCGCAAGATAAAAAGGGACCGTTGTTACTCACTCATTTTTCGGATGAAACATACCGATTGGCTACAAATCTTGTGGATCCGATAAAGTTACAAGAGGTTGGGTTCGTGGATTTAGTTGCAGAGCTCGACAAGCAATTCTCTCCAAAAAGGTGTACGTTCGCCGACAGGGAAAAATTCTTCGAGGCAAGAAGAAGTGCGGGAGAAAGCGTCGAGGGATGGGCAGGACTGCGATTTTGGCAGTTCACTAGACATGCTCTTAGTTAATCGTTTTGTGCTGGACATGAACGTCAGAACCAAACGTGACCGTTTATACGAGCAAGACGCAGCCAGACTGATTACCACGGCTGTACAGACAAACTATCGATGAAGATTGACATCTTAAATTATAAGTTGGAGGGCTTGTTAGACTTTCGTGATAATCACGCAGCCGATTTTTGTGTACGGTCAGTACACAAAAAAATTGCCACGCATGACTCTCTCACCGTTATCACCGATAAATTTTGTCAGTGTGTGCGTGCGACGATGCATACGTACGGGCGCGCTCACATACAAACCGTTTGCGGTGCCTATTTAGGCAGTTAACGCACTTATTATACTTTGACTATGCCCAGGGCCCTAAGGAAATGAAACCTTTGGCATTTAAGATGCTAAAAAGTTGTGTGAAGGAAGGGGTCACATCCTATCTTAGCCCAATATGCCCGTCCATACACTCTCTCTATCCACACTCCAGTTCGCGAAAGCACTTGAAATAGCACAGCAGGCGGCGAGTGCGCGCCAAACCCGGGCGGCGGCCTCGGGTTCGGTTTCGGCGCACATCAAGGAGGAACCCGTGTACCGAGTGCGCGGACAGAGGCCCACCGCTGATTATGGATGGACGCGAGGGCCGCAGGTGCTCCGTGTGTGGCATGAAGAGCCACGAAGCCGACAAGTGCCGTTATAGGAACTATAGGTGCCAAGTATGTTGCGAAAAAAGCCATTTGTGCACTGGAAAAGGGGCAAATAAATCACGCCTGCACAATTTGGCGGAATATTCCCAGGAAAGTGGATGTCAAAATTGTTAGGAATGTGATGTTTTTAATTTAAGGTACGTTCAATGATCTCCAATCTTACTGCCGGGTAGTTATAATTATATAAAATATTGTTCCATTTTAAGTACCTAACTCTTTTCAATTAACTAACCCTAGCTTATAAGTATTTTTTTTGTAAACACTAACCCACAATATGGAAAGCATTTTTTCTGAAATAAAGAATTATTATTATTATTATAAATAGTGTAAAGTTACAAGTGGAACTCGAATCACTCGATTCCGTCATGACTCGAGAGTGAGAGGGACTGGGCTAACCGAAGTTTCGGATTTGCGTTTCAGAGTAGGCCCTCAGGCTCGAGAACAGCAGTAATATCTGACAAATTATACAGACAATATTTTGCTAGTTTTATTTACAAAGGTGTAATTTAAAATTTTGTCTTTACAATGAGGTTACATTCGTCATATTATACCGGTCAATCAATATAACAAAACAAACGTCTCTAGTCAACATGCAAATATCTGTACTGCGTGCGCCTTTGTTATAAAAAAACTGTCATCATCTGTGAAAATTTCAACATATTAATTTGATCAACATATTAATTTGACTTGACCGTTATTCGAAGCTTATAAAGGGTGTCTCAAAAGTAGGTATAGGATTTGAATTTCGCGCTATTTCCGAAATATTCAAGATGGCGGGTTGAAATTTGACATACGTCATCTTGACACATGTAAAATTAATCGTGGAGCGTTTCACAATAAAACAGCGCATCGAAGTTTTACAAATATTTAACGAAAATTCACGATCAATTACAAACACTCGTCGAAAGGTCGAAAAATCTCGTAATTTCAAGAAGAGGTGATGTCAAATGGCCACCGAGATCTTGCCATCTGATGCCACTGGATTTCTTTCTTTGGGGCTACGTGAAAGATAAAGTTTACGCCAACTATCCACAAAATATAGACAATATAGACAAAATATTCGCCGAGTTATTGGTGAAATAAGTAGCGAAATGTGTGAAATTAGCAGCGATATGTGAAAGTGTCATGAAAAACTTGCACACAGCAAAAATGCCCGTGGCGGCCATTTAGCAGATATTCTATTCAGATAAAATTGTACAAGTCTCTTCTTTAAAATAAAATAAAAACTACGAAGAAATTCCAATCCATTCGCGTTTTATTGAGACATATCATCCTATACCTACTTTTGGGACACCCGGTTATATGAGATTGGTGTCACGTATTCCCGCCTATATTTCTGTCTCTTTTTAACCTATCAGTCCATCCCTTTCCCACTTTCCCACACCACTAGGCAGAGTGGGGAGACCGGCTTGTCGCCGGCTCGCCACATTTTGTTCATCATTGGCGTATTGTTTCCCGCCACGAGCGGTCGTTTTTGGATTGTTTCCCGCCACGAGCGGTCGTTTTTGGAAAAACGGCCACACTGTAAGTTATATAAATATACCTACCTAGTGATAATATTGTCTATTTTATAATGTTAATCAATTTTTTACGAATTTTTCGTTTGTGTATAATTAAAACATTGTAGTGATTTATAATATGTGTTTTTCGTAGAATGATAATAGAACTATAACAGTTTTTAACGAATTTTTCATTCGTGCTTAAAACATTTTAGTGATTTATAATAAGTGTTTTTCAACAACGGATTTTCCGTTCGTATATTGGAAATTTATTTTATCAGTGATTAATATCTACCCACTTTTAAAATTTTACGTTCATCTCTAAAATCTTAAAGTAAATTAAGTAATACTATCTAATGTGTGATACTAATCAGCTTTTTGTTTAAAATGTCGGACAACAACGTTCAAATCTCTGCGCCTCCGGGGCCTACGGCACCACTGCCTACGCCCTCACCGCAGCGACGCAAGCGCCGCCGGTCAGAATCCAGCTCCAGCAGCAGTGGCAGTGACACTTCTAGTTCCTCTTCGGATTCTGGCGCTCGAAAACGGAAGCGTCGGCATCGCGACAAAAATAGGGAGGCAAACGAGCTCGCCGCTCAAACCGTAAGCTAGATGAACTTTTTACGTGAACATATAGTTGCAAATAATAATGATTGCATTTCTGATGTGAGTGGAGATCTTTATAATGATAATGATAATAATAAAGATAATGATGTGCCTCCACCATATCCTTTACCTGCTGCATCCGACCTACCCAATGAGCATTTTGATTTAAATTTTCAAATTCAAACAAAACTAAAGGAACCAACTGTGCCTGCGGCTTCTAGCGCAGATTTAAAACTATTACACGACTTTCAATTATTCGATAATAAAGACTGGTCTGAATTTCGATATTCCGATACTCAGAAATCGTACAATCATAGCCCCGGTTTCACGGATTTGGAGGCTAATGACGAAGTAAAGATGTACGATTCCTTACGACATCAGAAATAATAATAGTACTATTAAATAATGGATTATATAAAAATAATGCTACTCAATTTCTTTATGAACATTAACATATCAATTTCATCTAAAACTTGGTTACAACGTAATAGTGTTTAATATTAAAGGTTACAAAATAGAACGATTAATATTGGAAATAAATATATATATGGCGTTGCTATTTTAATTCAAGACAGTAAAAATTATTAAAAGATTTTAAAACAAAGACAAGAATTTTATATAAGTAGAGAAAAATAATATCTTACCCGCTAATCAGTATGGATTCACACGGGCACATAGTAAAAAATCAATTATTAGGTAATTACGACTTTGATCATATTACATGCCAAAAGCATAGGACTGAAATAATTGACGCCTTGCTATCTATAATAATTAAATTATGTATTCATAACTGGTGCACTACAATTAATAAAATTTTAAATGGCGTAGATATTGTTCGCTTAGAACAAAGGCAGCTGTCAGAAATGCAAGATCAAGCTCTTTTAAAATACAAAAAGAAGCTTAAAAAGAAAAAGAAATAACTTAACGACCGATTTGGCGCAGGGGTAGGATACCTGCCTTTTGCGCCAGAGGTCTCGGGATCGATCCCCGAACAAGACAAATATTTGTGTGCATGAACATGTCTATTTGTCTTGGTCTGGGTGTTTTCTATGTTTATTAAGTATGTATTTACAAACAATCATCAATCCATTAGTCATGGAAAACTTGATAACGGATATCTTGATAACGATAATCATTAAGAAACATGACATATATGACACAGGTTTCTTAATGAAATTTACATGGGCTTAGATAATTGGTGTGGTTGTAAAAAGTTATTTATTTATATATTTTATAAGCATTAACTTATTTTATTGTTTTAATGTAACTGTTTGATTTTGAAATAATAAAAATACAATATTTTCCTGCAATGAAAGGTAGTTATTTGGTATTTCGCTTGCCAAATTCTGTTTGCACAAAAAAAAAGTCGGTTATCATTTAGTCTGAGATCCGGCCGTCGGTAACCCTACCTGATCGAGTACCACCATGGCATACTTATAGCTAGGAGTAGGGCAAAAAGTTACGTTACAAAAAGTTAGGTTGCCTAGCCGCAACCTGACCTTCTCAGTACAGTCATGAAAATAAGTGCGGCTAAAATAATGAGAAAATATGTCATCGGGTACCAGCATGAAACGCTGTTCATACGATCAGGCTCGCTAGGTAAGACTAGACCAATCTAGTACAAAAATACTGGTCTACCAACCCGCAGCCTGACCGTCTTTTGTGTCCGAGCGGTTTTATGTTTGATGTATGAAAAACAATGTATTTTTTGATATATCGATATAACATCGATGCAACTAACCGATGTATTGCATCGAGAAAAACATCGATATTGTTTTTCAGTGTCCATCACTAACACTGTTTAAATTTTTCAATACTTTGTTTCATTAAAAAACGAAGTCGGTGTTAAAATGAAGAAATTAAAATCAACAGAGCTACTACTACTACTACCTTTTACTGTCCGAAAAAAAAACGGAGGAGAAAAAATATAGAAAAAGAAGAGAAAAATAGCAAATATAATTTCTGATTTTGGTAATCCCGGTTCTAGACTGCTTAAAACTTTTACATGCATTTTCTTGCTGTGGTTGTGTTTTGCGATACTTATCTTATTTGAATCTAGTATTCTGAGGATCTGGTATTTTGCGAATCTGGTATTCTGAGAATCTGGTTTTCTGCAAATCTGGCGTTCTGAGAATCTGGTGAGAATCTATCTTACTTATATCTTGCCGGTTCTTCTCGCAAGGTCTCCCGCCGTAGGATTTGCGAACCAATGGCGTAGCTTCTTTGACGTTCATAAGTGTTGTTACCTTAACCTAAATTGAATAAAAAAAAATTTATTTGATTTTGATTTGATTTGGTGTTTTGCGAATCTGGTATTCTGAGAATTGGGTGTGCTGAGAATTTAAAATTTTGCGAGTCCGCTATCCAGCAAACAAAGGCTAATGATGAGGCAGCATGGTCATGGTATGCTACATACCTTAGCCTGTTCTACGGAGCAATATAAAACTTACTACCATACACAATAGGGTATTACACGCTTTTTTGAAAACTCTCTAAAATCAATCCTGAGGTCGTAATGAACCAGTAAAATTTTTATTTCAATGCTATGATACCAAAAAATGCCCTAATATCTATTTTCATTTTTCATTTTTAGTTTTCGAGCTAAAAAGCTATCCGCCATATTGTATCGGCTCGTGACGTCACTCGGATAGTAGATTTGTAAACAATACGACTCTGCGTTAAGCCCAAGTAAAACATTGTTGAAAATAATGAGTTTTAATGTAATATCTATTGGTGTCGTGTGCCCGGCTGCAAGAATACGAGTATAAAAACCCACAAAATTTATGGATTCAAGTGCCAAGTGATATTAAAATGAGAAAAACTTGGTTGAAATTGGCAAGAAGAGATCCAAAAGCAGTTTTCACAAAAACTAGACTGTATTTCTGTGAAGATCATTTTGATGTGTATGCGATATATATATAATGTAATGGTTAATAGAGAATAATAATACACAAAAGAAAACTTGGTGTTCTTCAAGAAAGTTGTAAGTTGTTGTAATAATACTTACCTACATACAAAACAAACGTCATATTTATAGGTTATGTTTTGTTATATAAAACCTACATAAATATATTAAATTCCATATCTTAGCTGGAAAATGATATGGAGATTTATACACAGTATAAGATAATGGGTTCTGTGAAACGAATTCGGATGAGGCCAAACTGCAAACTATCCAGATTTGATTGCCAAGACTGAAAACACAAATCCACTCCAAGTGAACCTCAGCAGGCCTTTATTAAAAGGCAAAAAAGAATGTCTACAATTAAGGAGATTGAAGAGGCCATAAGAGAGGAGAATGATGTTGTATCAGTCAGTACCATCTTGTAGTAAAGGTAATTTATTTTAGTTTTCGTGAGTACCTAATTTAAGCAGATGTTATAAATTATTAACATTATCATTAAGACAAATATTATACTAACCATATTTTACTATTAGTTCCAGATTATATTTTGACATCTGACAAGAATAATAAGTGTCATGACATGACAAAGAAGTCCAAGTAGTACAAGCCCAGGAACATAAAAGCAGTTCAACATTATCGGATGACACACTATAGAAGTAGAAATGTGCAGACTTGTATAAAAAACAAAGACAGTATGACATCACCTTTGAAGACAACTACACAGTTGTCTCGTTGACTTGCATTGCAACATCACCTTTATAGTCTACCGGCCACCTGAGAAAATTCCTTCTCCAACCTGAATCTTGTCGGTATCTCTTCTGTATACCTACAACAGGTATGGATGTGTTCAGGGCGTTGTGTAAATCACGAAACTGCTTGTTCCACCACAAAAACACATTACAACAAGCAGGTAGGTATACAGAAGAGATACCGACAAGATTTTTCAAAATCTGGTCTTAAGTTAAGTGTGAAGGTCATTTTTATCAATCTGTTGACTGTATGAAAACAGGCAGAAAAAGATTGCCCTTGATGCGTTTCTTGCCAGTTCTTGCAAGGTCTCTCGCTGAACGATTTGCGAACCGATGCTGTAGTGTAGCTTCTTTGACATTCATAAGTGTTGTAATCAAAACCTAGAGAATAAAGAAATTATGTTTGTTTTAATGCCGTTGGTATGTCTTTTATTTAATTTAACTGGTTTCAAAGGATTAAATTAATACCTAAACAGACAACTCTGGTTTTATACAAGGTATAATTTTTATTATTATGTAATAAAAAATATAACCAAGATAAAGTAAGTCTTATTTCTTCCTGAAAATAAATTCAATAAAACAATAATTTTATTACATAATGGATGTATTGTAAAAATCAAGTAAATAGGTTACAACATAATAAACAGTGTCCTACTTAATTTATTTTTATTTTATTTATTTAGTGGATCAACAGTTAAAACTACAAAATATGAAACTATAAATAGCTACAGGAAACCAATTATAGATCCACACCAATATGTAACAGCGTAGCATAGCCACCAGAGTACCATCCAGTTTTACAACGGCTCACTTCATAGCATTTCGAGGCTGTGATACTTCCATATCTTAGTTAGTTCATGCCACAAGCCACTTTTATGTTGATCTCTTGTTTCACTTTCTATCATGATTTTAGTTAAAAACCTCTCCGTTTTCTTCATCATATTTAATTATTAGACGATGCAGCGAAAGAGTTTACTTTCTGTCAACATCAGGTTCATGCTTCAAAAATGGCATTTGTGTTGATTTTTCTTTTTTTTGCATTGCAAAACAAATTCATTTAACACACTGCTGTCTGGAACTATCTCTTTAGGTTTACTGTTAGAGATTTCTTTTGTACTTACATAACATTTTTATTAATGAGCCAACCTTAGCCAGATTCGATTTACTGCAATAACATTCAATCGAAGTACAGGACGGGGCTTCGGTTCGGCGGTGTAAGTGTAACCACATCAAAAATGCAACACCGTGTTTGTAGCCACCTTCTGATGAGGGGCAATCGTGGCACTGGACACTAGTAACAGTCTCTTCCTGTTCATTCACAATAAGTGTCACTGCACTAGGACCGCACTTTGTGTTCCGGGCATACCGTACAGTTTGAGTTGCACGTAGCCTATAGCAGGGGGGTGTCACTCCGCAGTTTAGGTACGTTCGGACGGCGCGCCTGCCGGGCAGGCGTATGGCATAGAAATTAGGTCCGCAAAAGAGCTAGAATATATGCGATAGAAAGAGATGCAACGACAACGAGTGGCCGTTCGTAATTTGCTGCGCCGTACAAGCTGAATTCTACTTTATTGCGTTATAGTTAGAGTTGCTATTTATTTAAATGACTAAGCGGAGTGAACTATCTGTTACATAGTACCTATTTAGTAATCTGTGCCTATAGCGTCGTCGTCCCCGTATGATTCTCTTCCGGACCTGATGACAAGAAAATAGGTTAAGTTGGATTGTAATAGTCAACACAGGGCATTATCACGCATTATCGTGTTGTGTATTGATTTTGTATTTATTATTAGACCAAACTTGATAACATTAATACTTACATTGCTATTTTAACATTTCTCAACTCGGCTGATCAGAAATCGGGTTGGATGCAAAAAAAAATGCCACCATCAACGTATTTATCCTTGGTAGATTCGTGCTTTCTGCTTTCACGAATCCGTCATCCATGATGCGACGTTAATAAAGTATAGGAAAAAAGTCCTTTTACGTGATAGTAACTATTAGATTACGAAAATATCATGAAATAACACAAAGCTCGACGTCGTTAGTACTAGTTTGTATGACAGAAATACCTCGCCTATGTTTATGCTAACGGATTGACGTCACATCCTAATCCAATATGGCGTTTCAGACATTTGAAGAACAGATTAAAAAAGACGATTTTTTAAATTGAATTATAAATTTAAAAATCCCTTTTTATTAATAAATATACACGTTTCTCGTTTACTTTTTACGTTATCTATAAAAAAAATGCATTTTTATATTTTTTCTTTCTAGGTGTAAAATACCCTATTGCTTGGTTGGAATCACCCATAGAATATATCAAAACTTACCAGGTACCATAAATTCTTGCCCGGATCGAATCTGCCATATAAACAAGACTGCCATGTTGGTTTTTCATTTTTAATGTGACGATATGATCTTTTTAAGCTGACTTAAGTCTATAATGATCTATGGCATGGCATATTTATAAAAAAAAATCCGTTGTCTCCGCGTTTTACAAAATATTTTTTAATGGAAATGTGTTTTGAGTTTAGTATTTCTATAAATATGAAAAATACTGACGCAGTTAATCGAAGGCAAGCCATTGAAAGTGTAAAATTGAGGTGTACTGTGAAATTGAGTTGAGATTTTGTTAGAGATTAAACGAACTTACCTGAAGTGAAGTTCTATCTTAATTATACGAAGGCTTCGTCCGAAGGCTTCGTCCGAAGGCTTCGTCATATTAATATTACTGAAGTTATTAATCAAAGAGACTTTCTTGAGATTTTTCAAATCATTTTTACACCATCTAAATGTTCCTTTGTCACGTAGGTTTCTTTAACAGTTTTGAGCTCGTTTTTTATCAATAAAATATCTTTTAACAACCTTGTTACATCGACATGATCAAAACAAACTGGAGGCAGTCTATGAAGATCTTTAGCCACGAAAACGGGGGTTTCATTTGGATCAGTCTCCTTAAACAGCGCAATAACGTCGTTTAGGTTCCTAAGTGATTTTCCAGCGCGCTTTCTCACTTTTTTCCTTGCTGATGTTGTTATCGATTCAAACATTAACGTTTTCGCCGTCTCAATTTCACCCTCCGAAAAAGCCGATTCACAAATTTGCACTAGGGACACTTCATCCATCACATCAATTTTGTTTTGAATAAAACATAGCACTTCGTTAATTACGATATTGCACGTAACACATTTAACCGTACCGGACGCCATGACTACGGCGAGCGCGGGCCGGGCCCGGGCCGGTTAAAATCCCTGAAAAAAACTATGCATATTTTTTGTGACTAAATCATGTCTATTTAATTTTACGTATGTAACCGTTAATTACCGTTACCGAAGATATCCCGGACGTCAGCCTGTACGAGATTAGAATGGCTCTCAAGCAGCTTAAAAACAACAAGGCGGCGGGCGATGACGGAATCACAACAGAGCTTCTGAGAGCGGGCGGTAAGCCGATACTTAAGGTCCTCCAGAAGCTTTTCAACTCAGTCATCCTTGAGGGCAAAACGCCAAAGGCATGGGGCAGAAGCGATGTGATGCTGTTTTTCAAGAAGGGTGATAAAACTCTTTTGAAGAACTATAGACCCATCTCGCTTCTGAGCCATATCTATAAGTTGTTTTCGAGAGTCATTACGAATCGTCTCGCTCGCAGGTTCGACGACTTCCAACCTCCCGAACAAGCCGGGTTCCGGAAAGGCTACAGTACCATAGACCACATTCATACGCTGCGGCAAGTTATACAGAAGACCGAAGAGTATAATTTGCCACTTTGCTTGGCGTTCGTGGACTATGAGAAAGCCTTTGATTCGATTGAGACTTGGGCGGTGCTGCAGTCTCTCCAGAGGTGCCAAATAGACTACAGGTACATCGAGGTGCTGAGGTACTTATACCAAAACGCCACCATGTCGGTCCGATTACAGAACCAGAGCTCTAATCCTATCCAACTACAGCGAGGTGTGAGACAGGGAGATGTCATCTCTCCCAAACTGTTCACAGCTGCGTTGGAGGATATTTTTAAGCTGCTGGATTGGAAAGGATGCGGCATCAACATTAATGGCGAGTACCTAACACACCTACGGTTTGCTGATGATGTAGTTCTTATGGCTGAGACCTTGGAAGACCTGAACACAATGCTCGAAGATCTCGGTAATGCTTCGCAAAGAGTGGGTCTTAAGATGAACATGGACAAGACGAAAATCATGTTCAATGCCCATGTTGCACCCGTTCCAGTTAATGTTGGGAACATTACACTCGAAGTTGTTGACCACTATGTTTACCTAGGACAGACGGTCCAGTTAGGTAAGTCCAACTTTGAGAAAGAGATCTCTCGTCGAATCCAGCTCGGATGGGCAGCGTTTGGGAAGCTCCGGCATATATTCGCGTCCGAAATACCTCAATGTCTCAAGACGAAAGTCTTTGACCAGTGTGTGTTGCCAGTAATGACCTATGGAAGTGAGACGTGGTCTTTTACTATGGGTCTCATAAGAAGGCTCAAAGTCACCCAGCGACCAATGGAGAGAGCGATGCTTGGTATTTCCCTGCTCGATCGAATCAGAAATGATGAGATCCGCAGGAGAACTAAAACAACCGACATAGCTCGAAGGATTGCATCATTGAAGTGGCAGTGGGCGGGACACATAGCGCGGAGAACCGATGGCCGTTGGGGCGGAAAGGTTCTCGAATGGCGACCGCGTACCGGACGACGTTCCGTGGGCAGGCCCCCTACAAGGTGGACCGACGATCTGGTCAAGGTCGCGGGAAGCCGCTGGATGCGGGCAGCGCAGGACCGATCGTTGTGGAGATCCTTGGGGGAGGCCTATGCCCAGCAGTGGGCGTCGTTCGGCTGACATGATGATGATGATGAACCGTTAATTCATAATTATATTAGAATATATGATAGATTACAAAATTAATTTACATACTATGAAGGAAGTTACTAATTCAGGTGTAAACTATTTATTATTACTGAAATACAAAAGCAATGGATGTATCATACATGCTTGTGCGAGCGAAACGCTTCAGCTAATGACAACTTTAATCATTACCACAGTCGATTTTCATTGAACAGAGTGTGTGCCAGTGTACCTATACCTATTTATTTGCGAATTATTTAATAATTGTACATTTTTAATCAAAGTGATGTCAAAGTGCCGTTTAATACCGCTTTTACTGTATAACCATGTTGAGTGGAAATGCGAACTTAGTGTTGTACTGAAATACTGATCTCTTGATGGCAATTCCGAGGCAATCAACACAGGAAGACCATGAGCCAATCGGGCCTAGAGTTCAGAGTTCCTTTAAAGGGTGTCTCAAAAGTAGGTATAGGATTTGAATTTCGCGCTATTTCCAAAATATTCAAGATGGCGGGTTGAAATTTGACATACGTCATCTTGACACTTTTAAAATTAATCGTGGAACGTTTCACAATAAAACAGCGCATAGAAGTAATACAAATATTTAACGAAAATTCACGATCAATTACAAACACTCGTCGAAAGGTCGAAAAATCTCGTAATTTCAAGAAGAGGTGATATCAAATGGCCACCGAGATCTTGCCATCTGATGCCACTGGATTTCTTTCTTTGGGGCTACGTGAAAGATAAAGTTTACGCCAACTATTCACAAAACATAGACAATATAGACAAAATATTCGCCGAGTTATTGGTGAAATAAGTAGCGAAATGTGTGAAATTAGCAGCGAAATGTGTGAAAGTGTCATGAAAAACTTGCACACAGCAAAAATGCCCGTGGCGGCCAAATGGCCGCTGCTAAATAGCAGATATTCTATTCTGATAAAATTGTACAAGTCTCTTCTTTAAAATAAAATAAAACTACGAAGAAATTCCAATCCATTCGCGTTTTATTGAGACATATCATCCTATACCTACTTTTGGGACACCCGTTATAATGAGTATGTTTGTGGTCAAAACGTTCAGTGATTTAAAATGTTTGATCTCTAGTCGGCAACTCCGAGACAATCTGCCCAGAATACAATTCAGGGAGACCGTGAGCAAATCTGGTCTAGAGATCAAAGTCATTGAATGACACTTACAACGTCTGATGAAAATAAAAATAACGAGCTCTAGTCGGCAACTCCGAGGCAATCTGCTCAGAATAAAATTCCGGGAGACCGTGAGCCATTCTGGGCCCCGAGCGCGGTCAATAATTTAAGATGAAACGCAAATGGAACACGAACGAAACGCAACTTTTCGATGTTTTCGTATCGCGGTGTTGATTTGACAGATGGTTGAAATGAACTGCGAACGCAGCTGAAACGCAAATGCTGTCAGGGTTACGTCTAAGCTACATTTCGGAGGCTGGGTACTTTTTTTCAAACGTTCTACAACTGTTATTTAATTTTTGGTGCTTTTCCTTATAAATTTGTATTAAAATTTTAAATATGATGTATTTGGACCTCTTAGAATGTGCGTACGCACACGATTTAGCCGTGGTTCGCTCGGAAAGTCGACAATTGAATTTAGTGTCGAGACGAAATTGTTCAGCTTTCATGCTAAGTGAGAGGATGTTTGAGAAACATTATAGGCTATCCAAGAACTTAGCTCGAGAGTTGATAGTAGAATTAACACCTCACTTACCACCTACCTTGCGTTCTGATGCTTTGGATGCGGAAACGAAGGTAAGGAACAACCCATGTAATGTTGTAAAAGTAGAGAAGTTTTCACTTGACTATATAAAATATACTTCACCGAATTATGTATGCCCAGCAGTGGGCGTCGTTCGGCTGACATGATGATGATGATGATGACCGACTTAAGTAGTGTACCTTTTGTTATGTCCTTACTCAATCAAGACTCATGTGGACATTCACTTATTATTTTATTCCTGTCTGTATAATTACCACATGAAATGCAATAAATACTACTTACTTCCTATAATACTTAAATTGTTGAACTTATAATTACTCATACTACTTAAAACATGGATAACTATAGTCGGGGTCTTTTTGTTTTAGGTGTTGATTGCACTTTCGTTTTATGCTTCCGGGTGTTATCAGACCAGTGTAGGAGACAATCAAAGACACTGTGTGTCACAATCTAGTGTCTCTAAAGTAATTCAACAAGTGACAACGGCCTTAAACAGACCATCAATTATTAATAAATATGTTTCATTTCCGTTCCAACAACATGAAAGAGATTAAGTTAAGAGAGAGTAAGTTAAAGTTATTAAAAATTGTAAAATCAAATATTATTCATTGAATTCATTCCACTTCATTTCTTGTTTAGGTTTTACAGGCGATATAAGATGCCCGGGCTGTTGGCTTGTGTGGATGGAACCCATGTTGCAATAGTGTGCCCCCATGACCACGAAGAGCGATTCCTAAACAGAAAAGGATACCATTCTCTAAATGTTTTAATAGTGAGTAATAATACATTCACATTAATTATTATTAATGTTCCACACAAAAGATTTTAGTTTACAATTTTTAAGTTTTATTTTATAATTAGATACTTATCTATTGTATTTTTTTTTTCAGATGTGTGACTCAAATCTAAATATATTATGTGTAGATTCTAGTTACCCGGGGTCTACACATGATAGTTGTAGGATTATTCTACACCTATAGATAAAGTTTATGTTCGAGTTAAACGACACGGTTTTAGTTATAGTTTTATTTACGTTCAAAAAGTTAAAGTTATAGTATAAATGTTTGTTAGTCGGTGGCATAAGCTTAACTGGCTATAATATCAATTAAATAAAATTACATTGTCGCGGAATCTGCTGACACGCGAGATCGCGGACATTCAACTCGACCTATATTGTGCGGTTGCTAAACCGTACATGCTCCCGAGGGCGAGATGAGACAAGATACATTTTTAAAATTATTTATAAAGCAATACAAGTTCAAGCATGAAGTATAAAAATAAAATAATTATAAAGTTGTCGATACTATAGTCTCCATTTCAAAATAAGAGATTGTAGGTCTGTTTGTAAGTTAGGTCCGCGGTACATTAAGTCGTTTAGACTTACTCCCGACGTTGTCTTGGCCGATGCATTAAAAACAACACGCAGGGCCGTTGTTGATGACTCAGCGCGCTGCACACAGTGGTGTGGTAAATAATAGCTTGGTTTTGTGTTACTATCACAAAGTTTCATGTGATTTAGTTCTTCATACTCTTTTATAAATAGTTTATAATTTTTCTCTATATTTTCTGCTTTTCTAAATTTTTGTTCTAGCTGGCGAAATTGTGCAGCAGCTTTCTTTCGTGATTCTCCCAATTTTTCGTCGACGTCAGGGTGTAAGGGCAGCCGTACGACATAACGGCCATCCTCCTGTCGTTTTGTAGTTGTTTGGTATTGTTGTATACAATTAAGATCTTCCGTACACATCTGAGAGCTCTCCGCAATATCTTCTATCGTCCAAAATCTGCTGATTTCATCCAAATTGTTTAGTATAACGTTGCATTGGAACGATCTCATATTACCACACAGAATCCAGCCAAGAAATGATTGTTGTGCGATCGGATGTGTTTCTTCTCCCTTAATTATTCCTCCTAGTATGATGTTAGAGTAAATATCAGCCCCAAATAGGATGTCGACGGGACGGCTGATGTTGAAATCTGGGTCCGCCAGCTGGAGACCTGCCAGATGTGTCCATGTTGATGGTTTTGTAAATGATCGGTTTGGTAGATTGTTGATTAAGTTGCGCATCACGTAGACGTCTGAGTTGAAAGTATGATTACTAAGCATAGAAGTACAGGTGATTGTTATTGCACCCTTACAATTATTTTCTTTCGCTCCGACCCCGAAAATTACTCCTTTGCATTTCTGTCGAGGTAATTCGAGCATCTGAGCGGCGTTTTCAGTAATTAGGGAAACTTGGGATCCCTGATCAATCAGCGCTCGTAGAACGATTTCCGAGCCATCGTTAGTCTTGACCTTGACTTGAGCGGTAGCCAAAAGTGTTTCTGATATGTCTTCCATCGAAGCATGACTACTTGAGGTCGAAGCATTCTGGTTGTGAGTTTTTTCCATGTTGTTGTTTGACGGTTTGTTAAAAGTTGTATCTTGATGAAGCAAAGTATGGTGCTGTTCATCACACTGCCTGCATCTTTTCTCAGATTTGCATTGTTTGCCCTTGTGTTCGAACAAACAATTTCTACATAAGTTGTGTTTCGCAATCAATTTCCTGCGGTCGAACAAATGTAGTTTAATGAACTCGTTACAGTGAAATAATCCATGTTCATTACTGCAGAGTGGGCATTTTACGTGGCTTGGAATGTTTTTCGACGTCATTTTGTTCAATGTCGAGTAATTATTATTTGTAGAGTTATTAAAAGTTTTCGGTTTTGAATTGAAATTTTGGTTAGCGCTGAATGCTTTGTATGTAGGCTGGATCTTGTTTGATGGACCACGTTGTTGTTGATCAGTCGATGGTCGCTCTTGTTTTCGTCGCGAAGACTCCAATGATGTAAATTTAGTTTCCAAAAAAAGTAGAAACTCTGTAAGACTGGGCAGCTCTCTTGGTTGCTTCAGACTTTCAATATAATCGTTGTAGGTGTCTGTATCCAATTTTTGTGATAAGAGATGCACTAAAATTGGATCCCATGTAGAAATATCAACGCCAAGGTTTTTTATGGCGTTGAGACATTCGTTCGTTGTATCATGCACTCTTTTAATAGATGTAGATGTTTGGTACTGTATAGTTGGTAAGTTTAGCATAGTATTCAGGTGAGAAGAGAAAATAAGTTTTTTGTTGTTGTATCTATTGTTTAGTATTTCCCAGCAAACATTGTAATTGTCTGAGCTGATTGTTAGATGCTGGATAAGTTTTTCAGCTTCGCCCTTGACCTTCGACTTCAAGAACTGCATCTTCTGCGCTTTTGATAACGATGGATTAGAGTGGATAGTTATATGGGCAAAACATCCTTTAAATATTTATTTGGATAGGATTCATAGGGTTTCTGGTGAAGATGTATATGTTTTGGGTAGGTTGCAAATATTTTTATTGTATGTATAGAAATGAAATATGAATACTTGAATAATAATATGATAATTCTTTTTAGTTCTATAAATAAAAGATTATTAATTCTTATTTTTAATTGCAGGAGACTCAGGTTACCCTTTGAGGCCCACCACCATGATACCTCAAACAGACCCAGCTCCGGATACGCCTGAGGAATATTATCAAAATTTACATCTAACAGCCAGGAACACAGTAGAACGATGCATAGGCGTTTTGAAGGCTAGATTTAGGTAAAAACAACCTAAACCACATCTTTATTAGATATTATAGTAATTTCTATTCATTTAACAATTGTTTTTCACAGGTGCTTACTGGTAGATCGTAAATTGCATTATTCGCCTAAAATGGCAGCGAAAATCGCTAATGCGTGTTGCATACTGCTTTTAACATAGCCCACAGGGCTAATGTTCCTTACACCCCGCTAACACAAGCGGAGGCGGCTCGCGAGAGTGATGCGACCGAAAGTGCGAGCTTCTCGGAGGCGGCGGAGCGGCCGCGGCGAGGAAGCCGCCGGGTACTTTCCGAACTAGAGTTGGGACGCGCACGCCGGCACTCTCTTGTACAGCGATTGTGGGCAGATAGGGCAGTACAAAATTGAATACATACTTCAATTAGAATTAAAATGTATTTAAACAAACAAAATACAAAAACATAACAATAAAATAATAATAATTCATCCAGACAGTGAAAGGTTGAAGGTTCGAGTCCCACTGGAGCTAGTTATGAGACGGGTCGCCCAGACAGTGAAAGGTTGTGGGTTCATGTACCACCGGAGCTGAACTACTTTGTGCTGCAGAGTACTGAAATTGACTTAGAACTTATTTAATTACTTAAGTCAAATAATAAACTTAAGTTCTATAGCCAGAGTGATGACAAAATGTACTGTGTCAGTGACAATATATTCATTTATTTGGAAACAGTCGGACTTTCATTCAATCTCTCACATCCATCATCATCATCACCATTATAACTGAGAATACTGATGTAAAAAATTACCTGCTGACTCAGCCGGTCTACACTTACTGCTATTAATTTGAACGCATCAGCAAGCGTATTAAATGCTTGTGCATTCAGATTCGCAGTCTGTGCGTTCAGATTCGGTCTAGAGATTTTTTTTCACGTTGTGAATACACTTTGAACGAATGCTTATTTTATTACAATTGATCTAATATTATGAAACCCTTGTCGGCAACTTCGAGGCAATCTGCTCAGAATTAAGTTCAGGGAGACCGTTAGCCAATATGGTCAAGAGTTCTTAGTTAACATTGTGTTTGGGTGCTTCTCTAGGTGAGCTTTTCCTTCACATAGTTGTCAATGAGTAGCAGTAATAACGCTTTATTATAACAATTAATAACTTACGGTATCAAAGAGGACTCTTGTTTTGTGTACATAATGACGAAATGAAACATTGTCATCAGGTGAGTTAAACAGTAAAACTTCTTGATTGAAGCGGATTCACGCAACTCATTTGTAAAGAGTGAATTCATAACTTGATAATGTAAAATTAATTGAAAAAAAGTGAACAACCAAAACGGCCATCCTCCTGTCGTTTTGTAGTTGTTTGGTATTGTTGTATACAATTAAGATCTTCCGTACACATCTGAGAGCTCTCCGCAATATCTTCTATCGTCCAAAATCTGCTGATTTCATCCAAATTGTTTAGTATAACGTTGCATTGGAACGATCTTATATTACCACACAGAATCCAGCCAAGAAATGATTGTTGTGCGATCGGATGTGTTTCTTCTCCCTTAATTATTCCTCCTAGTATGATGTTAGAGTAAATATCAGCCCCAAATAGGATGTCGACGGGACGGCTGATGTTGAAATCTGGGTCCGCCAGCTGGAGACCTGCCAGATGTGTCCATGTTGATGGTTTTGTAAATGATCGGTTTGGTAGATTGTTGATTAAGTTGCGCATCACGTAGACGTCTGAGTTGAAAGTATGATTACTAAGCATAGAAGTACAGGTGATTGTTATTGCACCCTTACAATTATTTTCTTTCGCTCCGACCCCGAAAATTACTCCTTTGCATTTCTGTCGAGGTAATTCGAGCATCTGAGCGGCGTTTTCAGTAATTAGGGAAACTTGGGATCCCTGATCAATCAGCGCTCGTAGAACGATTTCCGAGCCATCGTTAGTCTTGACCTTGACTTGAGCGGTAGCCAAAAGTGTTTCTGATATGTCTTCCATCGAAGCATGACTACTTGAGGTCGAAGCATTCTGGTTGTGAGTTTTTTCCATGTTGTTGTTTGACGGTTTGTTAAAAGTTGTATCTTGATGAAGCAAAGTATGGTGCTGTTCATCACACTGCCTGCATCTTTTCTCAGATTTGCATTGTTTGCCCTTGTGTTCGAACAAACAATTTCTACATAAGTTGTGTTTCGCAATCAATTTCCTGCGGTCGAACAAATGTAGTTTAATGAACTCGTTACAGTGAAATAATCCATGTTCATTACTGCAGAGTGGGCATTTTACGTGGCTTGGAATGTTTTTCGACGTCATTTTGTTCAATGTCGAGTAATTATTATTTGTAGAGTTATTAAAAGTTTTCGGTTTTGAATTGAAATTTTGGTTAGCGCTGAATGCTTTGTATGTAGGCTGGATCTTGTTTGATGGACCACGTTGTTGTTGATCAGTCGATGGTCGCTCTTGTTTTCGTCGCGAAGACTCCAATGATGTAAATTTAGTTTCCAAAAAAAGTAGAAACTCTGTAAGACTGGGCAGCTCTCTTGGTTGCTTCAGACTTTCAATATAATCGTTGTAGGTGTCTGTATCCAATTTTTGTGATAAGAGATGCACTAAAATTGGATCCCATGTAGAAATATCAACGCCAAGGTTTTTTATGGCGTTGAGACATTCGTTCGTTGTATCATGCACTCTTTTAATAGATGTAGATGTTTGGTACTGTATAGTTGGTAAGTTTAGCATAGTATTCAGGTGAGAAGAGAAAATAAGTTTTTTGTTGTTGTATCTATTGTTTAGTATTTCCCAGCAAACATTGTAATTGTCTGAGCTGATTGTTAGATGCTGGATAAGTTTTTCAGCTTCGCCCTTGACCTTCGACTTCAAGAACTGCATCTTCTGCGCTTTTGATAACGATGGATTAGAGTGGATAGTTATATGGGCAAAACATCCTTTAAATATTTATTTGGATAGGATTCATAGGGTTTCTGGTGAAGATGTATATGTTTTGGGTAGGTTGCAAATATTTTTATTGTATGTATAGAAATGAAATATGAATACTTGAATAATAATATGATAATTCTTTTTAGTTCTATAAATAAAAGATTATTAATTCTTATTTTTAATTGCAGGAGACTCAGGTTACCCTTTGAGGCCCACCACCATGATACCTCAAACAGACCCAGCTCCGGATACGCCTGAGGAATATTATCAAAATTTACATCTAACAGCCAGGAACACAGTAGAACGATGCATAGGCGTTTTGAAGGCTAGATTTAGGTAAAAACAACCTAAACCACATCTTTATTAGATATTATAGTAATTTCTATTCATTTAACAATTGTTTTTCACAGGTGCTTACTGGTAGATCGTAAATTGCATTATTCGCCTAAAATGGCAGCGAAAATCGCTAATGCGTGTTGCATACTGCTTTTAACATAGCCCACAGGGCTAATGTTCCTTACACCCCGCTAACACAAGCGGAGGCGGCTCGCGAGAGTGATGCGACCGAAAGTGCGAGCTTCTCGGAGGCGGCGGAGCGGCCGCGGCGAGGAAGCCGCCGGGTACTTTCCGAACTAGAGTTGGGACGCGCACGCCGGCACTCTCTTGTACAGCGATTGTGGGCAGATAGGGCAGTACAAAATTGAATACATACTTCAATTAGAATTAAAATGTATTTAAACAAACAAAATACAAAAACATAACAATAAAATAATAATAATTCATCCAGACAGTGAAAGGTTGAAGGTTCGAGTCCCACTGGAGCTAGTTATGAGACGGGTCGCCCAGACAGTGAAAGGTTGTGGGTTCATGTACCACCGGAGCTGAACTACTTTGTGCTGCAGAGTACTGAAATTGACTTAGAACTTATTTAATTACTTAAGTCAAATAATAAACTTAAGTTCTATAGCCAGAGTGATGACAAAATGTACTGTGTCAGTGACAATATATTCATTTATTTGGAAACAGTCGGACTTTCATTCAATCTCTCACATCCATCATCATCATCACCATTATAACTGAGAATACTGATGTAAAAAATTACCTGCTGACTCAGCCGGTCTACACTTACTGCTATTAATTTGAACGCATCAGCAAGCGTATTAAATGCTTGTGCATTCAGATTCGCAGTCTGTGCGTTCAGATTCGGTCTAGAGATTTTTTTTCACGTTGTGAATACACTTTGAACGAATGCTTATTTTATTACAATTGATCTAATATTATGAAACCCTTGTCGGCAACTTCGAGGCAATCTGCTCAGAATTAAGTTCAGGGAGACCGTTAGCCAATATGGTCAAGAGTTCTTAGTTAACATTGTGTTTGGGTGCTTCTCTAGGTGAGCTTTTCCTTCACATAGTTGTCAATGAGTAGCAGTAATAACGCTTTATTATAACAATTAATAACTTACGGTATCAAAGAGGACTCTTGTTTTGTGTACATAATGACGAAATGAAACATTGTCATCAGGTGAGTTAAACAGTAAAACTTCTTGATTGAAGCGGATTCACGCAACTCATTTGTAAAGAGTGAATTCATAACTTGATAATGTAAAATTAATTGAAAAAAGTGAACAACCAAAACGAGCTGGAGATATTGGGCGTTCCACCCCACCGTGAGTGGAGGCGAACAGCCGAAACGAATGGTAGGTAGGGCAGAATAACCAATATCTCCCTACTGATAACAACAAACATATAAAACTAAAAGCTATTGACAAGCTACCACAAGTAGAATTCAAAAGAATTTGATATTAAAGTAAACGTAGCCCAGAAGGGACAGGTGCGTAAGAATATTAAACAAACATTAAAACATTAACATTTTAAACAATAACTTAATAACAGTAGTGATGCTGTTGAAAAATAAATCAATATTGGCGTCAGCGTTATTGATGGCGCAACAAGCTCTAATAAGGAAACTATTATGCCCGTAGTTGGTGTGCATAGAAGGAATACTAAATGGTCTATATGAATCATTGCGGGGTATATAATCGTAGGTATTTTAAAACGAATTTTATCTATACTCATGTTACAATATTAGAATTATGAACTCATGCCTAAACGTATAATGATACACTTTATGCCATAGTTAACTTTAAAAAATAAAACTGTTTCATAATGGTCATTATGATACAACCGGATACAGCTGTCACTCATTATAAAACACTTATATTTCTTAATTTTACAGTCTCCATGGCAACCGTAGGATTTACCGGCCCTGACTTCCAACTCTTTCAAGCCCTTCTTTAGCCGGCAACAATCAGAAACTTTTTTAAAACTAGAATTTTGAATTTAGAAGGAATAGACCGAATAAGTGGGGTTTGGCACCAATTCACATTTGATTATTGATTTGCTTTATTTCTGAAATATAATAAATGTAATAAGTAGTGTATGCGACAGTCACATAAACTACTATTATGAAGTAGATCAGGACAATCCACTGAACCTCTAATCATTTTGAGTAGAAATGTAACATCTGCGATATTACGTCTAACAGAAAGTGGTAACAAGTGGAATTAAGTACAACGAATTTATACCTACATAGAATACTTAATTCCCTGGATTTCGGTGAGAAACACTTGAGCACTCTGAACAGTGTTCTGCAAGGAAATATGCGGGTACCGACGACGCGAAACAGAGTTTCTACAACAGCATCAAAGGACTCATGAAGGTTTTGACCTCAAAGCTGAAGTCGACCCTGCGGCCGGCATCGTTGACAGAGCTACGTTCGAACGTAACTTCGAACTAACGTGGCAATAATTTGATTTTAATTGCATGTTCGTTTAAATTTAATTATAATTTGACTCACACCTATGTGTTGGTGTTTCTTTGTTTTAATTATTTATTTCTTTCTTTCTTTGCTTTCAATATTTTCAAAAATTGCATTGTGAATGCAAAAAAGTAAAAATTTAAATAATTCGTGACTACTTTTTATAAACTGTTAGAAATCGAAGCTGGTGATGCTGAAACATTGGTCAACGCATTCAAAAACCAATTAATCAAAGATGGTTTGGATTGATAGGCATTGGAGTAGAATGCGCCAATGTGATGATTGGGGAGCATAATTCATTTTCTTTGAAGTTAAAAATAAAATACGAAACTTACAGAGAGTATCAGTTTTCTGCCCAGAAACGGCAACAAGCCAAGTACGGCCTGACATTCAAGAAATCGCTGTTTCTTTTAAAAATGTAGTTGGTGGTGCTCAGAATCTTGAAGTGACCTTGCAAGAGTGGAGAACACTCCCTCTTCAACTGTGGAGTAAAACTGATTCAACCGATGAATTTTGGGCTGAAGTTTTTTTTATATAAAAATGCTGCTGGGAAAATAACATTTTCTCACTTAGTAAAATTAGACACGTCCATGTTGAGTTTGCCGTTCGCCGATGCGAGTGTAGAAAGAGCTTTCTCGATCAGGAATGTGATCAAAAACCAACAAAGAAACAGACTGCTTACAAAAACGGCAGACCACATTGTAGCGTTGCGTCGCTCGCTACTAATCTATTTCATGTTATTTTTATTCTATATAGGTATTCACGGTATCTTTTTTAAAATTCAAAACTATTTGTCAAATTTTTATGCGTCTGTCCTGAAAAATAATATTTTGAGTGTCATGTCGTTGCCATGACATTGTTTTGTGTTTTCGTATGTTAATCTATCAAAATCATTTGCTTCGAACTTTATTTTCACTCCCCATAATTATGTAAAACTAACGCGGGTACTCGTGCTCCTTTATATAGAGTAATGAACCTATATAATGTTAGTCTTAACAACGTCGATATGTTTTGTCTGTCACCATCTCAATACAAAAAACAAGTCAACTTAGCCCTAACACATAAGTAGTCTTTCTGTGTCTTTGTCTTATTGCTTTTACATAAACCTTGGAGTTTTGGAAGAAGATATAAAAGTACTCTTTTTATTTTATTTATTTATTACTTTGCCTAGTTTATAAGTAAGCACAAGATCAAAATTATCAATAAAATAAGTTAACTAGCTTTCTTGTGGATGTTTACGTAAAAATCATTAATTATCTGATCGTATTTTTAATGTACCACCGCACTGTTGAAGTTCTATGTCTTAGCGCAATTGTTTAATTTATAACGGTAATTAGTGGATAATGAGGTTGGCTGTACAATGACTTAATGACTACATTTGAATTGTTAACCTTACACTTTATTGTACAACTGTTTTTTATCCTTAATAAAATAAAATAAAATAAAATAAAATAAAATTATTATTTTATTATTTTCATAAATTACTTTTGTGAAATTAAAACCTGTATTCACAGATAAGTTATTATTCCCATGAGACTATTTATGTATATTTTTGGTTTCTTTATATGTATTAATTTGTAATTATTTTTGTAATTATTTTTGGATTTTTTAAATAAACATTGTGACTGTGGACGGGATGCTTTGTTAATCGCCTGCCCCGCCACATTTGGCGCCCGAACAGGGAACACTGTTCTGATAACTGTAACGATGCCGTTTCGTCCCAGTCATTATGGATGGTTAGAAACTCTATAGTTTTACCTACTGGCCATCAATTTTATGCTGTACCACTGTTCTTTGGTAATTTAAATTCAAATTCTTCACTCCACGTGCACTATTCAGCATTTTGATTCAGTCCTATCCTACCCAAAACATCGTGCTGTAGAGAGCTCGTGAGAGCGTTACAGTTATCAGAACAGAGTTTTTAGTTATAGCAAATATTTAAATTATAAGCAGTTCATATTCTTTCATATTTCTAATTTACCATAATTAAATAAAACAACTCTCCAAGTGATGAAATAATCTTTTATTATCTACAACATCTCCTAATTGAATACTGCACGGCGACTTCCGACGCTCCGGCCGGCTAGTTTACCGCTGGCCGACGAAGGGGTCCCGTAACAATGGCTCTCCGGCTACAAATCGACTCCCTGTCCCATAACACTGGCTCTCCGGCAAACGAAGAATCGAAGAAGGTCTTTCTCTGAGGCTCGGACTTCGGAGTGAAGATTACCATATACCTTTCCTTTAAACTGAAAAAAGAAAATTAATTACGACTTTTGTGTCTAGACTTTTGTGTTGTGTGTACTTATTTTCCCCACTTTCCTTTTTCTATGTTTAATTTTAATAAATTATATTCTTTTTAAGTAATACTCGTGGTATTTATTTATAATTTTGTCTTCAATGTCAATGTCACAAATTTTTCTATGCTGACATTGTCAGACGGTGTCACGTTGTTTTATTTTTAATCGAACAATTTTCTTTTCAAACTTAGAAAAGGTTGTATACCGTACCTACTTTTTTTCTGCTAAAATTACTAACTATGGATATTTCACACCACAAACCGAAATTATTTACTCCTACCACTTTTTTTACCCCATACCATTGGACTATTTATAAATGCTTTTTTTTCAATTTTGATATCTTTTATTTTGGATAATTTAATTCTTTTCATAATTCCATCATTTTTATCTATACTGTTTATATATATATTTATATAAACAATGTTATTACTGTATAAAATGTATTATATGGATATAAAATGTAATAAAAGTATATTAAACGAGTCATTGCATGATGATATAAAACACAGCTGACTCTAATTAGTTTATTATCACCTACGTTATTTTAAATACGTAACGCATTTGTTACTTTTAACATTATTAACTTGATCATTTTATTTCCGGAATAGTGCGGTTTTGGGACATGGTTCAAAAGTACAACTAGCCCAGATCCGTCGATCGAATTCGCTAATTGCAATGAAAAAGTCTATAATTTCTGTACAAATTATCCGTCACCCATTTGGGACTCTAAGGCCCCAACCTTTCGAGTTGCATCATCGAGATAAAGCCCTGATTCATCCAAAAATTCCTAGGATTAGTCCTCGGGTGGCAAGTGTGGCGGGTGTGGCGAGTATTTGCCATACCACCTCAGCTTATTTTCATACACTATATTATTCGCTATAGTCTTTAGTGACTATGCCTTTATCAATACATTACTAGCTATATAGCTATATTTATATCCTATTTATACCTCTTCAAGAAATATAAACTTATTTAAAGAGTTAACTATAAAATACCACAGCCACAAGAAATAATATAAGACTATTGCGAAACTAGAATAGAAATGGACAGCCACAGTCGCCACATGACTGGTTGGATTCGTTTCCCTCGAGCTGATACGTTTTTCTTATCCTTCATTTTACTTTTGGTCTAGAGGTTAGAGGTTGTCCAGACCATTTCTAGTAGACCTCTGATCCCTCGTCATTGGCTCAGGGAAGAGAAATTGCTCATTACGAAAATATCCACGAAATAATCCCGCTCATGAATCAAAAATTTAGAAAGCCTCATTTCCATAAGGGATTAGTTGTATTTAGATAAATCTTACTGAAGCCGCTCGAATTGTAAATGGCCTCACGTTTTGCGTAATTACTCGATTTGTAATTGATTTATTGCAAAACGTGAGAATATAATCGTGCCCGGAATCTAATTGAACATTAATAATAACATAATTGACATCTACCAATTACAAATAAAGTCCGTGGATGGTAAGTTTGCATAAAAGGACGATTAGTTACAATTTTCGGTCAGTTCCATTCGAGACAGTGGACTTTGTTGTCACGCTGCGCGGTTTCGGACCTTCCGATTGTCAACATTTGCCTGAAGTATTTTCTGCCATCTTCATTGATGGCAAAAATGCCGCGCAATCGGCAATAGCCGCGAATTTTCTCAAAGAATATAAAGACTGAAATTCATGGATTACTCGCAAGATTCGCGTATCACGTTACCCTCGTACATTTACGTATGAACAAGCGAGAACTCACATCCGTGACATCCTGCGTAAAGCTCGCACGATTTACGTGCGTGGACCGGAGAATAGACAATGGCTGATGAATTTTCTGGACGGACTCTTAGTCCCAATCATCGATTTCACGGAGCTTGAGTATCGTTCGACGATGCTATTAAAAGGTTTATTCGACTGCACTTCATGGGAATTTCGAGACATCGATAACCATGTTGAATCACTGAAGATTCGGCTGATGCTTGCAAATGTAATCTAAACCACAAGAAAAGAACTTCCTCCATCGCCTTCGTACGATATGAAAGTCGTACAACACTTACTTCCACGATTGTTTGCTGGAAAAGATTGATTGTTTGCGTAAATGTTAAATTTTGTTGTATATTTGGTATGGTTTAATTGTGTTTAGTCAAATGTAGTTTAGATATTGTTGTGATTATAGGAGTAGGAATACTTCACTAGATTCCATAGCTGAATACGACGAGAGAATACTGACAGATACATGACAGAAGACGTACATAGAAACGATGATGTAAATGACAGTCTTGGATTAGACGTGGAAGAAAGAACAACTGTGACAGCTGTCAATAAATCCTTCGCCCATCTCGTTCCTTTTTACTAAATCTTGTGTTATTATTCCCACGATCACAACAATATATTAATTTTAATTTAATGTAGTAGTTAGTTAAGTTAATTTAATAAAATGCAAATAACATAATTGACATCTGTATTTGTGAGTATCAATTCATCTCAACCTTTCCTCCTGGTAAAAGAAAAATTGCACTTTGCAATCCCACACAGAAAAAACGACTTGGCTGTGGTACCAAAAAAAAAAAAGTTGAGCCAACCAACTATCTTGCTCAGTTGTGTTGACTACTCGCGTTAACTAACTATGAATAGTAGATGAAACTAATGCTAGGCGGTTGTTGTAATGAAAAAGATGGTCACGGTAATCAGAACACAACTAATAATCAGTTGATTGTCCCAACCAACCATTTTTGTTCATGTATTTCGATAATAAGCTACTTAGGAGTTGCATAAGGCCCATCCTTGCCTCTTAATTCGTTAAACTAGCTGTGCCCGCGACTTCGTGCGCGTGGAATTTAACAAAAGTTATTTAGTTTTTAGTGTATAATTTTTCTAAAATAAAAGTAGCCTATGTTACTCCTTATTAAATCAGCTACCTGCCAGTGAAAGTTTTGTCAAAATCGGTCCAGCCGTTTCAGAGATTAGCTAGAACAAACAGACAGACAAAATTGTAAAACATGTTGTTTTGGAATATGTACCGTATATATCAATATGTATGAAGTAAAAAGCGGTTATTTTAATAATACAAACAGACACTGACGAGTTTTGGCAAATTTCCGTTTTTGTTTAGAAGAATGCCGAAGTCGCGACGGTCGTCATTTAAACAATATTACTTTTTTAAAGGAAATTCCCATCAATTGGCTGTTTCGTAAATATATTTTTTTTAAATGTCATTGTTTTTATCTAAGTAATTTTTTTTTAGTTATCTTATCACTGGCCCACCCTCTATCATATACGGCAATCTTTAGAAGGAATACATTCAAATCCGGCCTTCTTGGCCAGACAACCAATCACCGATGCCCATTATGTCACGTGATTTAATGGCATCGATTGAAGTTTTCGTGCAAGTATGTCCCCGAGTTTTTAATTATTTATAATAGTTTTTGTGATGTGATTACGTGGATTTAGTAAAAAAGCAAATAATGGATCTTAAACAGCTAACAACTAATAGGTTTCCACGGAAACGGCAAAAAAAACCCCGAAAAATGGAAACGAAACTTAGAGGTCAATCTTAGAGATTAGGTACGTACTAGCACCAGGGTTGTCACTTCATGTATACTATGGTTTGTGCTTTCTTGGTTTGGGTTTGGTGTTAAGAAATGTTTTTGTGTTCTTTCTAGCTATTCCGCTAAATATGCGCCAGAAAGATTATGCCAGCAGGACTCAAAGTAGCATCAGTGTGCTTCACTAATAATGGCTCAAATAATAAAACTACACAAAAATTCTATTCTCATTTTGTATTGCAAGCTCAAGAAAGCATTAAATTAAAATTTTGTTCAATCGCACCAGTACGGTTTAGAAACTCATTCAAAGGAAAGAAGCAAACCTAATTAAAGCTAATAAATATACAACATTCTTCAGATATGATTCGCATAAAGATACCAGCCGGCCTAGCATGAGCGGCTTATAACGCGCGATATGATATGGTACGGCATGCCGTCTTGCTTACACCTTAGTGGGGTAAGCAAGACAACTTGCCGTACCATATCATATCGCGCGTTATAAGCCGCTCATGCTAGGCCGGCTGACATGTTAAAAACTTCTAGAATAGGAGCTTATAAACCATGTCTCAGCATTCCATTTTTTAATATTAATCCTGTGATTTGTCCTGCCAGAACATTATTGAGTTACACATATAGAGGTAACCAGACCCTTGAGTGGTGATATTGAACATTTATTTATTAGTGTCAGAAAGCCATAAAGAGCAGTCACCAGTCAGACCTTGAGTAGGTGGATAAAAACTACTTTACATGAGAGTGGAATTGACACTTCAATATTTTCTGCTCACTCCACCCGGCACGCAAGCACCTCTACCGCCAGTAGGCTTGGTGTAAATATTGACTTGATCAGAAGTACTGCCGGACGGAGTGGTAACTCAAATATATTATGAAAATTTTATAATAGGCACACTGAAACTCAGAAAGCAGATGATTTTGCAATATCTATTCTGAATATTGGTTGTAAACTTTACGTTGCCGCGTTGTGATTATGAGCATCCTTATGAGTATTTCTTTATTTAATAACTGCTTATCATTAATATAAGATTTTATCGATGATGATGATTACTAAGGTACAAGTATAATATTGTTTGCTTTATTATTAATGAAAAATATAATTAAAAGCGAACTAAGCCATAAGTATTTTATTTCAATAATATTCCAGTATCTAATTCAAGGTCTACAATTGTTACCTAATCTCGAAGGATGAAGCATGAACTATAATTTAGTGTTTAATCGAACTTACCTGAGTGAAGTTCTATCCTAATTATACGAGGGCTTCATGCGAAGAGATTAGAACCCGTCCTCCCAGTAGTTCTTTTTTACTATAGTGTCAGATTAGCGAGTCGCAAGGCGATACTACAATTGTTACCTAATCTCGAAGGATGAAGCATGAAGTAGAACACATTTTCAAAACCCGTAAAATATTTTTGTTCTACATACAAACTCTGTGAAAAACATTTTTTTTGGTGGCGATAAATGGTAGTGGTATTTTTTTATACTAGCGGCCACAATTTGATAGCCAACTCTATAGATATATATATATGTCGGAGATATTTCATTGGAAAGACTAGTCGCGCCATCTATCGATGCAATTATGAGTTATCGGAGCTATTCTGTAGGTAATACAAGCAGCGCCACTTTTCGGTGGTTTGGTAAGGTGTTGAAGTTGCCAGTTTGAATAATCTAATGAGATTAGTAACGCCATCTGTTGTGGCTGTTAGCGAACTTTCCCTGAGTCAGTAGTTCGAGTGAGTAGTCTGTGGTAGCGTGTCTATGCGATCTGTCAGTATCAGTTGACGTCTGTCAGTGAGACAGTGAGTGTTAATCTGGCTGGTGAAAAGCTATCATTCCATTCTTGGAGCTCGACCGCGCCGGACGTGCGCACTGATTCATTTTAACCACGTATAAAATGGCGGACGGAGATGCGATTTTACAACGAAATCATTTCTATCTGCGACATATATTCTCCTAATCATAAATATACGTAAAAAAAGAGGTTTTTAGCGAAAACTCGATGAGCGTGTTAGATTTTAAGGAGAAAGTATGGAAATATAACCATTCTGGTATTCTATTATCTCCTACCTCATCCAATTCAACTCCAATCTCAGACATGTACTTATTTAGAGAAAATAGTTCAATAACTTACCATTCCTATCCTGTTGCTCCTGATTGCTCCGGTACTTTGGATACACACGAAACACTAGGAGTGGGCGATACGAATCGTATATAGTTACTGAAACGGTATATTGCATCAATATCGTCAAATCCGATATCGATGCGTTCTGAAACTATATATTTTAGAAAACACTATTATCGCGTTAGGATTGCGATGTGCGTTGAGATCCTACTCGATGCGTTCTGAAAATACGATATCGGCATCGGCATTCGGCAATATTGTGTTTTGTTTGTGATATTGCATGGCATGTGTTCGATGCGCGTCGGCAACACGATATTGTACCCTACTGCAATGGAATAGGAATACGAGTATAGAGCACGTCATTCCAAACGAGCGAGAGTAGCGTGAAACAGCGATAGTTACTCATACGTACAATTCTCTACTTTATTTACATCGCAATAAAGTTGCTTTGACACTTCTATTGATATTTTTGTTGATAAAACTTAAGCTATAAACACATTTCGCTGGCGCAGCGCAGCGCAGCGCGATCGGTTTCATACATTTAGTATGGCTAGAAACACATTTCCCTGGCGCAGCGTTTCCGCCCGGCTCCGATTGCGCCAGGCCCCCCACCACTTTCTAGCATTGTATCGTCAGACAGCTCGGTAGCGGACTGCGCAGCGGAGCTCTGCATTTTGCTTTTTACTACTTATGTTCTACGATTTCTCCGTCAATAATGGGCCAATTTAAAAAAATTTTTTTTTGTTTAGAAGAGTCACCAATTCATAATCATGTAGGGTTGTTAATTATACTGTTAAAACAGTATTAAAGCGTTTTTAGTACACTATACTTTTTAATTTTATAACAAAAATAATGTATAATTCTGATTTGAAAATAAATTACACTAAATATTTCTAAAATCGGTTCAGTATTTTTTGAGTTTATCTATTACAAACAAACAAAGTGTATTTATAGTATTAGTATAGATATAAATTGCATCTCGTCTTCCTTCATCATCATATTATCATCGTAATCATCAACATATTTTTTTTTGGATTTAATATGTTCAAGTAAGAACAGAAATTGTTTTCAAAATTAGCAGAAAACATAATGCAGATGTTAGCTCGGCAACGACTCGATTGACACTGATCAAAAATTTCGTCAGGAAACGCTGCGCCACGCTAGTAAAGTGTGCACACCCGGGTCGACGCTGCGCTGCGCTGCGCCAGCGAAATGTGTTTCTAGCTTTAAACCTTATTTCAAAGGGAATAATGATGATTCTGTACATAAAAAGATGTAAATATTATCAATGAACTTTTAAATACGCCTGCATTGTTGTTAGCTTTAATTTAAAAAAATTAAAAACCCACAATATCAGAAGAAATTAAATATGCAGACAGTCCTAAGCCTGTTAGAAGTATGAAGGAAAGATCATTGATATTTATTGAATTATCATAACAAATGTGCTTTATAAAACTTCAATCAACTCCTAAGTTATATATTTACTTACTTACATAATTTTATTTTAGTAAAACTCAACTTAAATAAATCACTCAAAATATACTTAATAAAACTGCATCATCTCAAACAAACAACTACTGATCTGTAAGTAAAGTAAGTAACTTATCGTATTAATATTTGTTACTGGTATCAGGAATATCGGTTCGGTTGTAGGTTTCGATCATGTCTATCACTGTATAGGATTCATAAAACTTTGCTTACCTTCGATATCACCGATATTAAAATATATAGTTTCAGAATTCGATATCAAATAGATACTTTGTTTGTCAGTTTTCCAACGAGAATTTTGTCCCCGCAACTCCAATCATCATGTCTGGGTCGTCTAAGGTGTATAGATTATTGATTATCTTGTGGGTTCTGACAAGCTGGATCCCTCATATCCTGGCAGGATCCTATTCAGAGGAGGTAGATGAGAAAGACAGCCGAAAACTAAAAATATTGATTAAAGGAACCTGGGTTACCAGCACTTACCCCCCTCCTCCTCATTGCGGAGCTTTGCTCACCCAGAAAGTCCCACCGACTCCGATAGCTCTACACATTTGGAAAGTAGACATGTCTCTTGAAGAATTTACTGGATACATTTATTGGAGTGAAGTGATCGAAAATTCCTGCGCATCTTATTTCTTCGGTGATACTCTAGTCACTACGAAAAGGACAGTGCTGGCGCCTTATGAAGCTCCTCTTTCTCGACTAAACAGGACATTCTTGGACACGATTGAGTATGAAGACCCTCGGGTTCTTATTGCCATGAATGAAGAGAGCACCTGCTCCTGGATGAGAACTTTAGATCATGTACACAAAAGAGTGATGGGGGTGAGAAGCAAGATATTTTTTAATCCTGATGGCTCAATTGCCCAACCCCCAGGTAACTGGAGACGTCTGAGCGACCTTGCATATTCGGATGGATTTAAAACTATCGTATTTGACTCTTTGGATATTTCAGATCTATGCCCCTTAAAGATCTTCAGAACGGTCCCAGCATTCATTGCTGCTGAGCCCGACGATCCTCATATTATCACCTCTCCCGAAGCTAATCTGTTACTTTCCTTAGACCCGAAATGGTCTGATCTTGCTTGCACGACCGGCACCTCCATCCCAATCTTCAAGACGATGGGAGGATATTTTATCTCTATGTCGACTCCTTCAGGAACTGTACTTCAGCATCCAGATGAGCTTAAGGAGGTCAGATCAGATCATGTCTCGGTATTCAAGGACCATGTGAGCAAGCATAGGGCATTCAAACGAAGCTTATCATATCCAGTGATTGATCCTGAATACAACATGGAGACTGGATTAAAATGGATACAACGTATGAATAAAGTGAGGACTCCTCGTCACATCTTTCCAGCGGTTAAACGAACACCTGATTGGAGCAAAATATTTGACTCCGGAATGCGAAATACTTTTGACTATGCCTCTTACAGGTATTCGATGGACTCCATTATTAATCAGGATACCGCCGCTCTCAGGTCCATGCATTTCTCAATCTGCCAAAACTTGCTTCTCCAATGGAGCAACCTATCTCCCCCAGACCTGGCCCCTAAAGTTGCTAGATATCAAGCGCAATCCCACATGGCATTCGGGGTATTCAATGAGGGTCAGTTTGGAGTGATGACCCCAACAATTGCAACTTCCGATTTCCACCTCATTCAACCTCTGCATCATTATAATGGGATGTTCCAGATCATGGAAAATGCCACTGGCATAGTGATGTGGTTAGAGCCTGTAACAGGAAGAACTTTCAGAATCCCAATATGGACGTTGTATTCTCTCTCCGCTCAGTGGGTCCCAACAATTGACGGAAATCAATACTTTCCCTTTGAGGATAGAGTGGTGGTAGTAGAGAGGTCATTCCGCCCTCTAAAAACCTCCAAGATGCCTTCTGCGTCACGACAGATCACAATCTACCACCAGGGGGAATCCCCATCCATCTCTTGGGCCAATATGGTAGTTGGGCAGACCTCAACATCCCCGCACTGGATCCCACCGACATGGATGGACACGGCCATGTCTTACGCAGGACATATCCTCGCGGGGGTAGTCGTCTCTATCGTAATCACAGCGCTGATACCTAGCTGTATAAACTTATGCTCTTGCCTTAAATCAGTAAAATCGCCGGAACAATCCAGTTACTTTAGAGTCAGATAATCTAATACGACTTGTTGTCGGTCCCTAAATCCATTAAATATCGATATATAGTTTCGAATCGATTTACAAAAAAAGATATATTACCCACCACTAAGAAATACAATACCCAACAACCTTGACAATATGGAAGATCGATCAACAATCAAGATCAGAATGGGGGCTATTGATATGGAGGGAGAGAATTGACACTCTCTGTACATGGGAGTTCTAGGGAACATATAATTGCAAGATTCTTAGATTATGCACAACTTCGATATGAGCAAAATTTTGTTATTAAACAAATAAATAAAAATTTGGCCCTTTTACAGAAGACATACAATTGATATACAATTTCAGAAGTGGTTATCATTGAGACCTCCCAATCTAGCACATAATGTAGCCCATTATATAACTCTCACTCACTCAACTCTCCAATGATATTATGGGTTGAGCCATGGGCAATGGGCAATTTTTGTAAGTATAGGAAAAATGTGATAGTAAAAAACCACGAGCCCTATAATTTTTCCTATACTTACAAAAATTGCATTGTAAATGCATAAAAATAATATAAAATCTCAATATGGCTGTTTCATCTTAATCGATTGTTAGACATTTGTAAAAGTGTTTCTTTCGGATGCGAGGGTTACCTCACATTGATGAAGCAACGCTGGCCTGCAGCGTAACAAGTGATAGCAAAATTCGACGAGTCGTGTAAGCCTTTCGGTAGCTTAGTTGGTCAGAGCATCGGGCCGGATTCCCGGAGGCGCGGGTTCGAATCTCGCCTGAAAGCTACTTATAGGGCTCGTGGTTTTTTACTATCACATTTTTCCTATACTTACAAAAACTGCATTGTAAATGCATAAAAATAATATAAAATCTTTTATTGAAAAGTTAGAACGTTTCAAACAAACTAAGCTGTCCCACATGTCAACAAATTCATTTTGACAGCTTAGTTCGTATACGAACATCTATTGGTCTGTAACACTCGTAGCGTTCGACTGGTTTTCGATCGAACTTTTTCGATTATGAAATTCTGACAATATAAAAACTGTTATATTTGAATTTCGAGCTAATAAATGTGAACTTTTCTCGAATGCGTGAGAATCGGGCCCCAGGCCTAAGAAGGTAGTTCCCTGCGCTTCCCGTGAATTTGACGATTTAATGTTTTACAGTTTGCATTTGCATGTCACACTTGTCGCGCGCGTTTGCAAACATACCTCGGCGGTATACCAAGCAGCAGTACCTGGAGATGGTACTATGCTATAGAGAAAGCAACGAAGTACGGCTGCGGTGCACCTTTACGAAGAATGACTTGGGGGTACGAGTCGGGCACCAAACTGTTTTAAACGCAGTGTACCGATTTCGGGAGCATGGCCGAATTGACCCACCTGCAGTGGATGCAGGGAGACCCCGAATCCGAGCGGATTTGGAAGAGATTCTGGCATTCTTCCGACGTCACCGCATGGCGAGCATAGGGACGGCGCTGCAGTTTTTGGCGTCAGCCAGAATACGGTGTGGCGGCTTCTTCGTGAGGAGAAAGCACCCGCGTACCAATTCACGCGGGTACAAGAGCTGCACGCCACTGATTACCCGGCTCGGTTAGAGTTTTGCCGATGGCTTCGCCAAGAGCATCGGCAAATTTTGTTGACAGACGAGTCCACATTTACGCGAGTTGACATGTTTATGTTTAATGTGCACGACTCGCATTACTGGAGCACGGAAAATCCTCATGTGGTCCATGTGCACAACTCGCATTACTGGAGCACGACAAATCCTCATGCGGCTCACCCGGACCATTTCCAACGCAGTTTCAGTGTGAACGTTTGGGCAGGGATTTTAGAGGACCAAGTTCTTGGTCCAGTTTTTCTAGAACGGCTCAATACAGAGTCCTACATGCATTTCCTCCAAAACCCAATTCTCTACTGGAAGACGCCCCTTTGGCTTGGCTTAGGGGGATGTTCCAACACGATGGAGCTCCAGCCCATTATTCGCAGTTAGTTCGCGAGTATCTATATGTGACATATTATTATGGTGAAAGGTGGATTGGTCGTGGAGCCCATTGGATTATTTCTTATGGGGTCGAGTGAAGGAACTTGTTTATGGTGAAAGCGGACACATGATTAGGGACTTGGGTGAACTCAAGAGAAATATCGAAACTGCTTTTGAAGTAGTAAAAAGTGAAAGACACACATTACTTAAAGTGAAGAAACACATCAGAAAACGTGCATTTTGCTATATTGAGGGGGGAGGTGTCTTTGTGAAACAATTTTGAAAATAGTTTTTTTAAAGTAAATATCTGTGTAAATAAACTTGGTAAATAATTAATTTTGTAATAATAGGTGATGAACTTTTAAACACGCCGAGTAAGTGTAATAGTAACTAAATGTTGACAAAGGTAATTATTTCGTTATTATTTATAACGTATATCATGACTTACGTCATGTTTAGTTATTATTGCCATTTTTCGTCAGTCCAAAGGCTGTCAATTGTTAAAAGAAATCACTCGTATCGATAAAGAAATACATAAAAGCTACATTGTTTTAGCAAGCTCCATTTCAAATACATTGTTTTAGCAAGCTCAAAACACACTGAAAAGGTTTCGAACACTGGATACGACGAATGCGAAGGATGGAAAGAAGCTTCTGATATTGCCGAGTCGATGTCAATAGATACAACTATTAAAGAACGTAGAGTACCCAACCAAATGAAAAATGATGCCACTTACTCCAAGGCAAAGAATTATACCACCGACAAACGCAATATTGGATCGTACTTTAATGGAAATTTAGAAGGAAGAGGCACTGCTTTGACGAAAGAAGCTGTAGAAACTGTAGTTCTGACATTTTCAGGACAGAAACTGTAGTTCTGACATTTTCAGGACAGAAACTACCAGCATATGTGTATTGTTTTTTCATGTCCCTCCCGGTGGAATGTCACATAGGTACGTGGTTCCAACCATACAATGCAACAAATGTTGCAGATTTGGTCACATACAATCTCAATGTAGGTACACAACCTCATGAGGATCATACTTGCAAAAAGGATACGCCGACCTGCTTGTTCTACTCGAGTGCCATTAAGGCGACTAACCTTTCGTGCCCAGAACATTCAAGGCAAAAACAAATCAAATTGTTTATGTCACACTAAAATATATCATATTCCGAGGCAACAGCCAGATTCGCACAGGTTCGCAAGTCATTTGCTGACACAGCCAGAGCCGAACCAGTCTACCCCCTTCTCCCTCTCTATACCCTATTTCTCTCCCTTCTCCCAATAGTAGTAATAACATCTCATACCGTAAAACGGTCACTTGTCCCGGGCACCAACATCTTCCTGCGGCAAGTGTTGGCTATAATCTTCAAACTCATTCTGCCATCATCGTTGAAACCCCCCGGTCTCAACTCACTAATGGGTGTGCTATCTCCGATAGTCCCCAGGTCCCACCCAGTTAGGTAACTAACGATCACTTGATATCACTACTCCTCTCGACTATTATTAATCTCCTCGGCCGATTTAGTGGTGTCGAGTTACCGAACAATGTCCGTACAAAACTTACTCAGCTCATCCATATAGCCAGTTCCAGAGGCTTCAATCCTCCAATAGAACTGTCGCAGCAGCGGGAATAAGATGCATGAGATCACCTCATAAATTAATATACTCCCATTATTTTCGCTGTTCAGGAGATACAGATTCAGAACTTATGGAAAAGCATGGGTTCGGACTGAGCCGTAAAGAAGTGATGTAGTTAGTAGGGATGTATGTTATTTCAAACCAGTTGACAACTCCTTTTAAGAATGGATACGAGGTAAAGAATGGTTTGTGGCTTTTGCAAAAAGGCAAAATCTATCTATTAAAAAACCAAAGTTAGTGGAAAATGTACGACGAAAAGCATGTGATCCATTCGTAATGAAGGCTTACTACAATTTGCTGGTAGATACTATTTCCAATCTAGGTTTGTGTACCATAAACCAGGCCAAATTTGGAATTTTGACGAAACGTCATTTTTCAGTGATCCCAAAAAGACCAAAATAGTTGGACTCAAGGGATATTCCGCTACTAAGCCAATATCATCGAGTGGAAAAATTAATATCACTGTTTTGCTAGGCGTAGCCGCTGATGGAAAAAAAGCTCTTCCCTTAATAATTGTCAAAGGCTAGCAGCAGCTTTATAGGACGAGTGGACGTCACCTGAAGGTTACGTAGGCACAATGAATGCCGAAACCAAAAACTGATGCATGGAGGCTGCAGTCATTTAAAAAATAGTTATTGGATTTGATTGGTGAAACAAGAGCCGTTTTAATTACATACGATGGTCATTTTGCAATGTGCGGCATCGGGAGATGAAATAAAACAACGAAAGTAGATTCTATACTAATGTGAACTATGTGTCCGGGACTTAGTAAATCATAGACCGTAGGTCACGTGATAGGTGCGAGGAGTGACATGAACGCAGTGCCGCGAGCAGCAGAGATACAGACGAGCAACTTCTGAAAGTCGATTATCACGGTCTAAACTAGGCCTTATCTATACAAAACAAGCATTCAAAACATTTTGCGAAATTTAAAAAAATATTGCAACTTTTTCTTTGTCTAAGTCCCAGCTCCATAGTGCCTCCTTAGCTACCGTCTGACCCAATCTAAATATTATTTCTCCAAGATTTGTAATTGGTATGATATAAATAAAATTTGTGTTTTGTTGTAGAACGCCACATCGAGGGTAATTGGGTCCTTGGGATGATACCTTGTGGGTTCTGACAAGCTGGATCCCTCATATCCTGGCAGGATTCTATTCAGAGGAGGTAGATGAGAAAGACAGCCGAAAACTAAAAATATTGATTAATGGAACCTGGGTTACCAGCACTTACCCCCCTCCTCCTCATTGCGGAGCTTTGCTCACCCAGAAAGTCCCACCGACTCCGATAGCTCTACACATTTGGAAAGTAGACATGTCTCTTGAAGAATTTACTGGATACATTTATTGGAGTGAAGTGATCGAAAATTCCTGCGCATCTTATTTCTTCGGTGATACTCTAGTCACTACGAAAAGGACAGTGCTGGCGCCTTATGAAGCTCCTCTTTCTCGACTAAACAGGACATTCTTGGACACGATTGAGTATGAAGACCCTCGGGTTCTTATTGCCATGAATGAAGAGAGCACCTGCTCCTGGATGAGAACTTTAGATCATGTACACAAAAGAGTGATGGGGGTGAGAAGCAAGATATTTTTTAATCCTGATAGCTCAATTGCCCAACCCCCAGGTAACTGGAGACGTCTGAGCGACCTTGCATATTCGGATGGATTTAAAACTATCGTATTTGACTCTTTGGATATTTCAGATCTATGCCCCTTAAAGATCTTCAGAACGGTCCCAGCATTCATTGCTGCTGAGCCCGACGATCCTCATATTATCACCTCTCCCGAAGCTAATCTGTTACTTTCCTTAGACCCGAAATGGTCTGATCTTGCTTGCACGACCGACACCTCCATCCCAATCTTCAAGACGATGGGAGGATATTTTATCTCTATGTCGACTCCTTCAGGAACTGTACTTCAGCATCCAGATGAGCTTAAGGAGGTCAGATCAGATCATGTCTCGGTATTCAAGGACCATGTGAGCAAGCATAGGGCATTCAAACGAAGCTTATCATATCCAGTGATTGATCCTGAATACAACATGGAGACTGGATTAAAATGGATACAACGTATGAATAAAGTGAGGACTCCTCGTCACATCTTTCCAGCGGTTAAACGAACACCTGATTGGAGCAAAATATTTGACTCCGGAATGCGAAATACTTTTGACTATGCCTCTTACAGGTATTCGATGGACTCCATTATTAATCAGGATACCGCCGCTCTCAGGTCCATGCATTTCTCAATCTGCCAAAACTTGCTTCTCCAATGGAGCAACCTATCTCCCCCAGACCTGGCCCCTAAAGTTGCTAGATATCAAGCGCAATCCCACATGGCATTCGGGGTATTCAATGAGGGTCAGTTTGGAGTGATGACCCCAACAATTGCAACTTCCGATTTCCACCTCATTCAACCTCTGCATCATTATAATGGGATGTTCCAGATCATGGAAAATGCCACTGGCATAGTGATGTGGTTAGAGCCTGTAACAGGAAGAACTTTCAGAATCCCAATATGGACGTTGTATTCTCTCTCCGCTCAGTGGGTCCCAACAATTGACGGAAATCAATACTTTCCCTTTGAGGATAGAGTGGTGGTAGTAGAGAGGTCATTCCGCCCTCTAAAAACCTCCAAGATGCCTTCTGCGTCACGACAGATCACAATCTACCACCAGGGGGAATCCCCATCCATCTCTTGGGCCAATATGGTAGTTGGGCAGACCTCAACATCCCCGCACTGGATCCCACCGACATGGATGGACACGGCCATGTCTTACGCAGGACATATCCTCGCGGGGGTAGTCGTCTCTATCGTAATCACAGCGCTGATACCTAGCTGTATAAACTTATGCTCTTGCCTTAAATCAGTAAAATCGCCGGAACAATCCAGTTACTTTAGAGTCAGATAATCTAATACGACTTGTTGTCGGTCCCTAAATCCATTAAATATCGATATATAGTTTCGAATCGATTTACAAAAAAAGATATATTACCCACCACTAAGAAATACAATACCCAACAACCTTGACAATATGGAAGATCGATCAACAATCAAGATCAGAATGGGGGCTATTGATATGGAGGGAGAGAATTGACACTCTCTGTACATGGGAGTTCTAGGGAACATATAATTGCAAGATTCTTAGATTATGCACAACTTCGATATGAGCAAAATTTTGTTATTAAACAAATAAATAAAAATTTGGCCCTTTTACAGAAGACATACAATTGATATACAATTTCAGAAGTGGTTATCATTGAGACCTCCCAATCTAGCACATAATGTAGCCCATTATATAACTCTCACTCACTCAACTCTCCAATGATATTATGGGTTGAGCCATGGGCAATGGGCAATTTTTGTAAGTATAGGAAAAATGTGATAGTAAAAAACCACGAGCCCTATAATTTTTCCTATACTTACAAAAATTGCATTGTAAATGCATAAAAATAATATAAAATCTCAATATGGCTGTTTCATCTTAATCGATTGTTAGACATTTGTAAAAGTGTTTCTTTCGGATGCGAGGGTTACCTCACATTGATGAAGCAACGCTGGCCTGCAGCGTAACAAGTGATAGCAAAATTCGACGAGTCGTGTAAGCCTTTCGGTAGCTTAGTTGGTCAGAGCATCGGGCCGGATTCCCGGAGGCGCGGGTTCGAATCTCGCCTGAAAGCTACTTATAGGGCTCGTGGTTTTTTACTATCACATTTTTCCTATACTTACAAAAACTGCATTGTAAATGCATAAAAATAATATAAAATCTTTTATTGAAAAGTTAGAACGTTTCAAACAAACTAAGCTGTCCCACATGTCAACAAATTCATTTTGACAGCTTAGTTCGTATACGAACATCTATTGGTCTGTAACACTCGTAGCGTTCGACTGGTTTTCGATCGAACTTTTTCGATTATGAAATTCTGACAATATAAAAACTGTTATATTTGAATTTCGAGCTAATAAATGTGAACTTTTCTCGAATGCGTGAGAATCGGGCCCCAGGCCTAAGAAGGTAGTTCCCTGCGCTTCCCGTGAATTTGACGATTTAATGTTTTACAGTTTGCATTTGCATGTCACACTTGTCGCGCGCGTTTGCAAACATACCTCGGCGGTATACCAAGCAGCAGTACCTGGAGATGGTACTATGCTATAGAGAAAGCAACGAAGTACGGCTGCGGTGCACCTTTACGAAGAATGACTTGGGGGTACGAGTCGGGCACCAAACTGTTTTAAACGCAGTGTACCGATTTCGGGAGCATGGCCGAATTGACCCACCTGCAGTGGATGCAGGGAGACCCCGAATCCGAGCGGATTTGGAAGAGATTCTGGCATTCTTCCGACGTCACCGCATGGCGAGCATAGGGACGGCGCTGCAGTTTTTGGCGTCAGCCAGAATACGGTGTGGCGGCTTCTTCGTGAGGAGAAAGCACCCGCGTACCAATTCACGCGGGTACAAGAGCTGCACGCCACTGATTACCCGGCTCGGTTAGAGTTTTGCCGATGGCTTCGCCAAGAGCATCGGCAAATTTTGTTGACAGACGAGTCCACATTTACGCGAGTTGACATGTTTATGTTTAATGTGCACGACTCGCATTACTGGAGCACGGAAAATCCTCATGTGGTCCATGTGCACAACTCGCATTACTGGAGCACGACAAATCCTCATGCGGCTCACCCGGACCATTTCCAACGCAGTTTCAGTGTGAACGTTTGGGCAGGGATTTTAGAGGACCAAGTTCTTGGTCCAGTTTTTCTAGAACGGCTCAATACAGAGTCCTACATGCATTTCCTCCAAAACCCAATTCTCTACTGGAAGACGCCCCTTTGGCTTGGCTTAGGGGGATGTTCCAACACGATGGAGCTCCAGCCCATTATTCGCAGTTAGTTCGCGAGTATCTATATGTGACATATTATTATGGTGAAAGGTGGATTGGTCGTGGAGCCCATTGGATTATTTCTTATGGGGTCGAGTGAAGGAACTTGTTTATGGTGAAAGCGGACACATGATTAGGGACTTGGGTGAACTCAAGAGAAATATCGAAACTGCTTTTGAAGTAGTAAAAAGTGAAAGACACACATTACTTAAAGTGAAGAAACACATCAGAAAACGTGCATTTTGCTATATTGAGGGGGGAGGTGTCTTTGTGAAACAATTTTGAAAATAGTTTTTTTAAAGTAAATATCTGTGTAAATAAACTTGGTAAATAATTAATTTTGTAATAATAGGTGATGAACTTTTAAACACGCCGAGTAAGTGTAATAGTAACTAAATGTTGACAAAGGTAATTATTTCGTTATTATTTATAACGTATATCATGACTTACGTCATGTTTAGTTATTATTGCCATTTTTCGTCAGTCCAAAGGCTGTCAATTGTTAAAAGAAATCACTCGTATCGATAAAGAAATACATAAAAGCTACATTGTTTTAGCAAGCTCCATTTCAAATACATTGTTTTAGCAAGCTCAAAACACACTGAAAAGGTTTCGAACACTGGATACGACGAATGCGAAGGATGGAAAGAAGCTTCTGATATTGCCGAGTCGATGTCAATAGATACAACTATTAAAGAACGTAGAGTACCCAACCAAATGAAAAATGATGCCACTTACTCCAAGGCAAAGAATTATACCACCGACAAACGCAATATTGGATCGTACTTTAATGGAAATTTAGAAGGAAGAGGCACTGCTTTGACGAAAGAAGCTGTAGAAACTGTAGTTCTGACATTTTCAGGACAGAAACTGTAGTTCTGACATTTTCAGGACAGAAACTACCAGCATATGTGTATTGTTTTTTCATGTCCCTCCCGGTGGAATGTCACATAGGTACGTGGTTCCAACCATACAATGCAACAAATGTTGCAGATTTGGTCACATACAATCTCAATGTAGGTACACAACCTCATGAGGATCATACTTGCAAAAAGGATACGCCGACCTGCTTGTTCTACTCGAGTGCCATTAAGGCGACTAACCTTTCGTGCCCAGAACATTCAAGGCAAAAACAAATCAAATTGTTTATGTCACACTAAAATATATCATATTCCGAGGCAACAGCCAGATTCGCACAGGTTCGCAAGTCATTTGCTGACACAGCCAGAGCCGAACCAGTCTACCCCCTTCTCCCTCTCTATACCCTATTTCTCTCCCTTCTCCCAATAGTAGTAATAACATCTCATACCGTAAAACGGTCACTTGTCCCGGGCACCAACATCTTCCTGCGGCAAGTGTTGGCTATAATCTTCAAACTCATTCTGCCATCATCGTTGAAACCCCCCGGTCTCAACTCACTAATGGGTGTGCTATCTCCGATAGTCCCCAGGTCCCACCCAGTTAGGTAACTAACGATCACTTGATATCACTACTCCTCTCGACTATTATTAATCTCCTCGGCCGATTTAGTGGTGTCGAGTTACCGAACAATGTCCGTACAAAACTTACTCAGCTCATCCATATAGCCAGTTCCAGAGGCTTCAATCCTCCAATAGAACTGTCGCAGCAGCGGGAATAAGATGCATGAGATCACCTCATAAATTAATATACTCCCATTATTTTCGCTGTTCAGGAGATACAGATTCAGAACTTATGGAAAAGCATGGGTTCGGACTGAGCCGTAAAGAAGTGATGTAGTTAGTAGGGATGTATGTTATTTCAAACCAGTTGACAACTCCTTTTAAGAATGGATACGAGGTAAAGAATGGTTTGTGGCTTTTGCAAAAAGGCAAAATCTATCTATTAAAAAACCAAAGTTAGTGGAAAATGTACGACGAAAAGCATGTGATCCATTCGTAATGAAGGCTTACTACAATTTGCTGGTAGATACTATTTCCAATCTAGGTTTGTGTACCATAAACCAGGCCAAATTTGGAATTTTGACGAAACGTCATTTTTCAGTGATCCCAAAAAGACCAAAATAGTTGGACTCAAGGGATATTCCGCTACTAAGCCAATATCATCGAGTGGAAAAATTAATATCACTGTTTTGCTAGGCGTAGCCGCTGATGGAAAAAAAGCTCTTCCCTTAATAATTGTCAAAGGCTAGCAGCAGCTTTATAGGACGAGTGGACGTCACCTGAAGGTTACGTAGGCACAATGAATGCCGAAACCAAAAACTGATGCATGGAGGCTGCAGTCATTTAAAAAATAGTTATTGGATTTGATTGGTGAAACAAGAGCCGTTTTAATTACATACGATGGTCATTTTGCAATGTGCGGCATCGGGAGATGAAATAAAACAACGAAAGTAGATTCTATACTAATGTGAACTATGTGTCCGGGACTTAGTAAATCATAGACCGTAGGTCACGTGATAGGTGCGAGGAGTGACATGAACGCAGTGCCGCGAGCAGCAGAGATACAGACGAGCAACTTCTGAAAGTCGATTATCACGGTCTAAACTAGGCCTTATCTATACAAAACAAGCATTCAAAACATTTTGCGAAATTTAAAAAAATATTGCAACTTTTTCTTTGTCTAAGTCCCAGCTCCATAGTGCCTCCTTAGCTACCGTCTGACCCAATCTAAATATTATTTCTCCAAGATTTGTAATTGGTATGATATAAATAAAATTTGTGTTTTGTTGTAGAACGCCACATCGAGGGTAATTGGGTCCTTGGGATGATACCTTGTGGGTTCTGACAAGCTGGATCCCTCATATCCTGGCAGGATTCTATTCAGAGGAGGTAGATGAGAAAGACAGCCGAAAACTAAAAATATTGATTAATGGAACCTGGGTTACCAGCACTTACCCCCCTCCTCCTCATTGCGGAGCTTTGCTCACCCAGAAAGTCCCACCGACTCCGATAGCTCTACACATTTGGAAAGTAGACATGTCTCTTGAAGAATTTACTGGATACATTTATTGGAGTGAAGTGATCGAAAATTCCTGCGCATCTTATTTCTTCGGTGATACTCTAGTCACTACGAAAAGGACAGTGCTGGCGCCTTATGAAGCTCCTCTTTCTCGACTAAACAGGACATTCTTGGACACGATTGAGTATGAAGACCCTCGGGTTCTTATTGCCATGAATGAAGAGAGCACCTGCTCCTGGATGAGAACTTTAGATCATGTACACAAAAGAGTGATGGGGGTGAGAAGCAAGATATTTTTTAATCCTGATGGCTCAATTGCCCAACCCCCAGGTAACTGGAGACGTCTGAGCGACCTTGCATATTCGGATGGATTTAAAACTATCGTATTTGACTCTTTGGATATTTCAGATCTATGCCCCTTAAAGATCTTCAGAACGGTCCCAGCATTCATTGCTGCTGAGCCCGACGATCCTCATATTATCACCTCTCCCGAAGCTAATCTGTTACTTTCCTTAGACCCGAAATGGTCTGATCTTGCTTGCACGACCGACACCTCCATCCCAATCTTCAAGACGATGGGAGGATATTTTATCTCTATGTCGACTCCTTCAGGAACTGTACTTCAGCATCCAGATGAGCTTAAGGAGGTCAGATCAGATCATGTCTCGGTATTCAAGGACCATGTGAGCAAGCATAGGGCATTCAAACGAAGCTTATCATATCCAGTGATTGATCCTGAATACAACATGGAGACTGGATTAAAATGGATACAACGTATGAATAAAGTGAGGACTCCTCGTCACATCTTTCCAGCGGTTAAACGAACACCTGATTGGAGCAAAATATTTGACTCCGGAATGCGAAATACTTTTGACTATGCCTCTTACAGGTATTCGATGGACTCCATTATTAATCAGGATACCGCCGCTCTCAGGTCCATGCAGTTCTCAATCTGCCAAAACTTGCTTCTCCAATGGAGCAACCTATCTCCCCCAGACCTGGCCCCTAAAGTTGCTAGATATCAAGCGCAATCCCACATGGCATTCGGGGTATTCAATGAGGGTCAGTTTGGAGTGATGACCCCAACAATTGCAACTTCCGATTTCCACCTCATTCAACCTCTGCATCATTATAATGGGATGTTCCAGATCATGGAAAATGCCACTGGCATAGTGATGTGGTTAGAGCCTGTAACAGGAAGAACTTTCAGAATCCCAATATGGACGTTGTATTCTCTCTCCGCTCAGTGGGTCCCAACAATTGACGGAAATCAATACTTTCCCTTTGAGGATAGAGTGGTGGTAGTAGAGAGGTCATTCCGCCCTCTAAAAACCTCCAAGATGCCTTCTGCGTCACGACAGATCACAATCTACCACCAGGGGGAATCCCCATCCATCTCTTGGGCCAATATGGTAGTTGGGCAGACCTCAACATCCCCGCACTGGATCCCACCGACATGGATGGACACGGCCATGTCTTACGCAGGACATATCCTCGCGGGGGTAGTCGTCTCTATCGTAATCACAGCGCTGATACCTAGCTGTATAAACTTATGCTCTTGCCTTAAATCAGTAAAATCGCCGGAACAATCCAGTTACTTTAGAGTCAGATAATCTAATACGACTTGTTGTCGGTCCCTAAATCCATTAAATATCGATATATAGTTTCGAATCGATTTACAAAAAAAGATATATTACCCACCACTAAGAAATACAATACCCAACAACCTTGACAATATGGAAGATCGATCAACAATCAAGATCAGAATGGGGGCTATTGATATGGAGGGAGAGAATTGACACTCTCTGTACATGGGAGTTCTAGGGAACATATAATTGCAAGATTCTTAGATTATGCACAACTTCGATATGAGCAAAATTTTGTTATTAAACAAATAAATAAAAATTTGGCCCTTTTACAGAAGACATACAATTGATATACAATTTCAGAAGTGGTTATCATTGAGACCTCCCAATCTAGCACATAATGTAGCCCATTATATAACTCTCACTCACTCAACTCTCCAATGATATTATGGGTTGAGCCATGGGCAATGGGCAATTTTTGTAAGTATAGGAAAAATGTGATAGTAAAAAACCACGAGCCCTATAATTTTTCCTATACTTACAAAAATTGCATTGTAAATGCATAAAAATAATATAAAATCTCAATATGGCTGTTTCATCTTAATCGATTGTTAGACATTTGTAAAAGTGTTTCTTTCGGATGCGAGGGTTACCTCACATTGATGAAGCAACGCTGGCCTGCAGCGTAACAAGTGATAGCAAAATTCGACGAGTCGTGTAAGCCTTTCGGTAGCTTAGTTGGTCAGAGCATCGGGCCGGATTCCCGGAGGCGCGGGTTCGAATCCCGCCTGAAAGCTACTTATAGGGCTCGTGGTTTTTTACTATCACATTTTTCCTATACTTACAAAAACTGCATTGTAAATGCATAAAAATAATATAAAATCTTTTATTGAAAAGTTAGAACGTTTCAAACAAACTAAGCTGTCCCACATGTCAACAAATTCATTTTGACAGCTTAGTTCGTATACGAACATCTATTGGTCTGTAACACTCGTAGCGTTCGACTGGTTTTCGATCGAACTTTTTCGATTATGAAATTCTGACAATATAAAAACTGTTATATTTGAATTTCGAGCTAATAAATGTGAACTTTTCTCGAATGCGTGAGAATCGGGCCCCAGGCCTAAGAAGGTAGTTCCCTGCGCTTCCCGTGAATTTGACGATTTAATGTTTTACAGTTTGCATTTGCATGTCACACTTGTCGCGCGCGTTTGCAAACATACCTCGGCGGTATACCAAGCAGCAGTACCTGGAGATGGTACTATGCTATAGAGAAAGCAACGAAGTACGGCTGCGGTGCACCTTTACGAAGAATGACTTGGGGGTACGAGTCGGGCACCAAACTGTTTTAAACGCAGTGTACCGATTTCGGGAGCATGGCCGAATTTACCCACCTGCAGTGGATGCAGGGAGACCCCGAATCCGAGCGGATTTGGAAGAGATTCTGGCATTCTTCCGACGTCACCGCATGGCGAGCATAGGGACGGCGCTGCAGTTTTTGGCGTCAGCCAGAATACGGTGTGGCGGCTTCTTCGTGAGGAGAAAGCACCCGCGTACCAATTCACGCGGGTACAAGAGCTGCACGCCACTGATTACCCGGCTCGGTTAGAGTTTTGCCGATGGCTTCGCCAAGAGCATCGGCAAATTTTGTTGACAGACGAGTCCACATTTACGCGAGTTGACATGTTTATGTTTAATGTGCACGACTCGCATTACTGGAGCACGGAAAATCCTCATGTGGTCCATGTGCACAACTCGCATTACTGGAGCACGGCAAATCCTCATGCGGCTCACCCGGACCATTTCCAACGCAGTTTCAGTGTGAACGTTTGGGCAGGGATTTTAGAGGACCAAGTTCTTGGTCCAGTTTTTCTAGAACGGCTCAATACAGAGTCCTACATGCATTTCCTCCAAAACCCAATTCTCTACTGGAAGACGCCCCTTTGGCTTGGCTTAGGGGGATGTTCCAACACGATGGAGCTCCAGCCCATTATTCGCAGTTAGTTCGCGAGTATCTATGTGACATATTATTATGGTGAAAGGTGGATTGGTCGTGGAGCCCATTGGATTATTTCTTATGGGGTCGAGTGAAGGAACTTGTTTATGGTGAAAGCGGACACATGATTAGGGACTTGGGTGAACTCAAGAGAAATATCGAAACTGCTTTTGAAGTAGTAAAAAGTGAAAGACACACATTACTTAAAGTGAAGAAACACATCAGAAAACGTGCATTTTGCTATATTGAGGGGGGAGGTGTCTTTGTGAAACAATTTTGAAAATAGTTTTTTTAAAGTAAATATCTGTGTAAATAAACTTGGTAAATAATTAATTTTGTAATAATAGGTGATGAACTTTTAAACACGCCGAGTAAGTGTAATAGTAACTAAATGTTGACAAAGGTAATTATTTCGTTATTATTTATAACGTATATCATGACTTACGTCATGTTTAGTTATTATTGCCATTTTTCGTCAGTCCAAAGGCTGTCAATTGTTAAAAGAAATCACTCGTATCGATAAAGAAATACATAAAAGCTACATTGTTTTAGCAAGCTCCATTTCAAATACATTGTTTTAGCAAGCTCAAAACACACTGAAAAGGTTTCGAACACTGGATACGACGAATGCGAAGGATGGAAAGAAGCTTCTGATATTGCCGAGTCGATGTCAATAGATACAACTATTAAAGAACGTAGAGTACCCAACCAAATGAAAAATGATGCCACTTACTCCAAGGCAAAGAATTATACCACCGACAAACGCAATATTGGATCGTACTTTAATGGAAATTTAGAAGGAAGAGGCACTGCTTTGACGAAAGAAGCTGTAGAAACTGTAGTTCTGACATTTTCAGGACAGAAACTGTAGTTCTGACATTTTCAGGACAGAAACTACCAGCATATGTGTATTGTTTTTTCATGTCCCTCCCGGTGGAATGTCACATAGGTACGTGGTTCCAACCATACAATGCAACAAATGTTGCAGATTTGGTCACATACAATCTCAATGTAGGTACACAACCTCATGAGGATCATACTTGCAAAAAGGATACGCCGACCTGCTTGTTCTACTCGAGTGCCATTAAGGCGACTAACCCTTCGTGCCCAGAACATTCAAGGCAAAAACAAATCAAATTGTTTATGTCACACTAAAATATATCATATTCCGAGGCAACAGCCAGATTCGCACAGGTTCGCAAGTCATTTGCTGACACAGCCAGAGCCGAACCAGTCTACCCCCTTCTCCCTCTCTATACCCTATTTCTCTCCCTTCTCCCAATAGTAGTAATAACATCTCATACCGTAAAACGGTCACTTGTCCCGGGCACCAACATCTTCCTGCGGCAAGTGTTGGCTATAATCTTCAAACTCATTCTGCCATCATCGTTGAAACCCCCCGGTCTCAACTCACTAATGGGTGTGCTATCTCCGATAGTCCCCAGGTCCCACCCAGTTAGGTAACTAACGATCACTTGATATCACTACTCCTCTCGACTATTATTAATCTCCTCGGCCGATTTAGTGGTGTCGAGTTACCGAACAATGTCCGTACAAAACTTACTCAGCTCATCCATATAGCCAGTTCCAGAGGCTTCAATCCTCCAATAGAACTGTCGCAGCAGCGGGAATAAGATGCATGAGATCACCTCATAAATTAATATACTCCCATTATTTTCGCTGTTCAGGAGATACAGATTCAGAACTTATGGAAAAGCATGGGTTCGGACTGAGCCGTAAAGAAGTGATGTAGTTAGTAGGGATGTATGTTATTTCAAACCAGTTGACAACTCCTTTTAAGAATGGATACGAGGTAAAGAATGGTTTGTGGCTTTTGCAAAAAGGCAAAATCTATCTATTAAAAAACCAAAGTTAGTGGAAAATGTACGACGAAAAGCATGTGATCCATTCGTAATGAAGGCTTACTACAATTTGCTGGTAGATACTATTTCCAATCTAGGTTTGTGTACCATAAACCAGGCCAAATTTGGAATTTTGACGAAACGTCATTTTTCAGTGATCCCAAAAAGACCAAAATAGTTGGACTCAAGGGATATTCCGCTACTAAGCCAATATCATCGAGTGGAAAAATTAATATCACTGTTTTGCTAGGCGTAGCCGCTGATGGAAAAAAAGCTCTTCCCTTAATAATTGTCAAAGGCTAGCAGCAGCTTTATAGGACGAGTGGACGTCACCTGAAGGTTACGTAGGCACAATGAATGCCGAAACCAAAAACTGATGCATGGAGGCTGCAGTCATTTAAAAAATAGTTATTGGATTTGATTGGTGAAACAAGAGCCGTTTTAATTACATACGATGGTCATTTTGCAATGTGCGGCATCGGGAGATGAAATAAAACAACGAAAGTAGATTCTATACTAATGTGAACTATGTGTCCGGGACTTAGTAAATCATAGACCGTAGGTCACGTGATAGGTGCGAGGAGTGACATGAACGCAGTGCCGCGAGCAGCAGAGATACAGACGAGCAACTTCTGAAAGTCGATTATCACGGTCTAAACTAGGCCTTATCTATACAAAACAAGCATTCAAAACATTTTGCGAAATTTAAAAAAATATTGCAACTTTTTCTTTGTCTAAGTCCCAGCTCCATAGTGCCTCCTTAGCTACCGTCTGACCCAATCTAAATATTATTTTTCCAAGATTTGTAATTGGTATGATATAAATAAAATTTGTGTTTTGTTGTAGAACGCCACATCGAGGGTAATTGGGTCCTTGGGATGATACCTTGTGGGTTCTGACAAGCTGGATCCCTCATATCCTGGCAGGATTCTATTCAGAGGAGGTAGATGAGAAAGACAGCCGAAAACTAAAAATATTGATTAATGGAACCTGGGTTACCAGCACTTACCCCCCTCCTCCTCATTGCGGAGCTTTGCTCACCCAGAAAGTCCCACCGACTCCGATAGCTCTACACATTTGGAAAGTAGACATGTCTCTTGAAGAATTTACTGGATACATTTATTGGAGTGAAGTGATCGAAAATTCCTGCGCATCTTATTTCTTCGGTGATACTCTAGTCACTACGAAAAGGACAGTGCTGGCGCCTTATGAAGCTCCTCTTTCTCGACTAAACAGGACATTCTTGGACACGATTGAGTATGAAGACCCTCGGGTTCTTATTGCCATGAATGAAGAGAGCACCTGCTCCTGGATGAGAACTTTAGATCATGTACACAAAAGAGTGATGGGGGTGAGAAGCAAGATATTTTTTAATCCTGATGGCTCAATTGCCCAACCCCCAGGTAACTGGAGACGTCTGAGCGACCTTGCATATTCGGATGGATTTAAAACTATCGTATTTGACTCTTTGGATATTTCAGATCTATGCCCCTTAAAGATCTTCAGAACGGTCCCAGCATTCATTGCTGCTGAGCCCGACGATCCTCATATTATCACCTCTCCCGAAGCTAATCTGTTACTTTCCTTAGACCCGAAATGGTCTGATCTTGCTTGCACGACCGACACCTCCATCCCAATCTTCAAGACGATGGGAGGATATTTTATCTCTATGTCGACTCCTTCAGGAACTGTACTTCAGCATCCAGATGAGCTTAAGGAGGTCAGATCAGATCATGTCTCGGTATTCAAGGACCATGTGAGCAAGCATAGGGCATTCAAACGAAGCTTATCATATCCAGTGATTGATCCTGAATACAACATGGAGACTGGATTAAAATGGATACAACGTATGAATAAAGTGAGGACTCCTCGTCACATCTTTCCAGCGGTTAAACGAACACCTGATTGGAGCAAAATATTTGACTCCGGAATGCGAAATACTTTTGACTATGCCTCTTACAGGTATTCGATGGACTCCATTATTAATCAGGATACCGCCGCTCTCAGGTCCATGCAGTTCTCAATCTGCCAAAACTTGCTTCTCCAATGGAGCAACCTATCTCCCCCAGACCTGGCCCCTAAAGTTGCTAGATATCAAGCGCAATCCCACATGGCATTCGGGGTATTCAATGAGGGTCAGTTTGGAGTGATGACCCCAACAATTGCAACTTCCGATTTCCACCTCATTCAACCTCTGCATCATTATAATGGGATGTTCCAGATCATGGAAAATGCCACTGGCATAGTGATGTGGTTAGAGCCTGTAACAGGAAGAACTTTCAGAATCCCAATATGGACGTTGTATTCTCTCTCCGCTCAGTGGGTCCCAACAATTGACGGAAATCAATACTTTCCCTTTGAGGATAGAGTGGTGGTAGTAGAGAGGTCATTCCGCCCTCTAAAAACCTCCAAGATGCCTTCTGCGTCACGACAGATCACAATCTACCACCAGGGGGAATCCCCATCCATCTCTTGGGCCAATATGGTAGTTGGGCAGACCTCAACATCCCCGCACTGGATCCCACCGACATGGATGGACACGGCCATGTCTTACGCAGGACATATCCTCGCGGGGGTAGTCGTCTCTATCGTAATCACAGCGCTGATACCTAGCTGTATAAACTTATGCTCTTGCCTTAAATCAGTAAAATCGCCGGAACAATCCAGTTACTTTAGAGTCAGATAATCTAATACGACTTGTTGTCGGTCCCTAAATCCATTAAATATCGATATATAGTTTCGAATCGATTTACAAAAAAAGATATATTACCCACCACTAAGAAATACAATACCCAACAACCTTGACAATATGGAAGATCGATCAACAATCAAGATCAGAATGGGGGCTATTGATATGGAGGGAGAGAATTGACACTCTCTGTACATGGGAGTTCTAGGGAACATATAATTGCAAGATTCTTAGATTATGCACAACTTCGATATGAGCAAAATTTTGTTATTAAACAAATAAATAAAAATTTGGCCCTTTTACAGAAGACATACAATTGATATACAATTTCAGAAGTGGTTATCATTGAGACCTCCCAATCTAGCACATAATGTAGCCCATTATATAACTCTCACTCACTCAACTCTCCAATGATATTATGGGTTGAGCCGGTTACTGAAATTTTATTCGCTACACCGATTAAAACACATTACTCAATGAGTGCCACATGAATCCCTGGGATAAATGGAACAGCTATAAATCCCTCTACTGGGAAAATAAGTAAACCTGAAACAACTGTTGGTCAATTAAAGATGATTGAACAAGATTTTAAATTATTTTTATGCATTCACAATGCAATTTTTGTAAGTATAGGAAAAATGTGATAGTAAAAAACCACGAGCCCTATAATTTTTCCTATACTTACAAAAATTGCATTGTAAATGCATAAAAATAATATAAAATCTCAATATGGCTGTTTCATCTTAATCGATTGTTAGACATTTGTAAAAGTGTTTCTTTCGGATGCGAGGGTTACCTCACATTGATGCCAACGCTGGCCTGCAGCGTAACAAGTGATAGCAAAATTCGACGAGTCGTGTAAGCCTTTCGGTAGCTTAGTTGGTCAGAGCATCGGGCCGGATTCCCGGAGGCGCGGGTTCGAATCTCGCCTGAAAGCTACTTATAGGGCTCGTGGTTTTTTACTATCACATTTTTCCTATACTTACAAAAACTGCATTGTAAATGCATAAAAATAATATAAAATCTTTTATTGAAAAGTTAGAACGTTTCAAACAAACTAAGCTGTCCCACATGTCAACAAATTCATTTTGACAGCTTAGTTCGTATACGAACATCTATTGGTCTGTAACACTCGTAGCGTTCGACTGGTTTTCGATCGAACTTTTTCGATTATGAAATTCTGACAATATAAAAACTGTTATATTTGAATTTCGAGCTAATAAATGTGAACTTTTCTCGAATGCGTGAGAATCGGGCCCCAGGCCTAAGAAGGTAGTTCCCTGCGCTTCCCGTGAATTTGATGATTTAATGTTTTACAGTTTGCATTTGCATGTCACACTTGTCGCGCGCGTTTGCAAACATACCTCGGCGGTATACCAAGCAGCAGTACCTGGAGATGGTACTATGCTATAGAGAAAGCAACGAAGTACGGCTGCGGTGCACCTTTACGAAGAATGACTTGGGGGTACGAGTCGGGCACCAAACTGTTTTAAACGCAGTGTACCGATTTCGGGAGCATGGCCGAATTGACCCACCTGCAGTGGATGCAGGGAGACCCCGAATCCGAGCGGATTTGGAAGAGATTCTGGCATTCTTCCGACGTCACCGCATGGCGAGCATAGGGACGGCGCTGCAGTTTTTGGCGTCAGCCAGAATACGGTGTGGCGGCTTCTTCGTGAGGAGAAAGCACCCGCGTACCAATTCACGCGGGTACAAGAGCTGCACGCCACTGATTACCCGGCTCGGTTAGAGTTTTGCCGATGGCTTCGCCAAGAGCATCGGCAAATTTTGTTGACAGACGAGTCCACATTTACGCGAGTTGACATGTTTATGTTTAATGTGCACGACTCGCATTACTGGAGCACGGAAAATCCTCATGTGGTCCATGTGCACAACTCGCATTACTGGAGCACGGCAAATCCTCATGCGGCTCACCCGGACCATTTCCAACGCAGTTTCAGTGTGAACGTTTGGGCAGGGATTTTAGAGGACCAAGTTCTTGGTCCAGTTTTTCTAGAACGGCTCAATACAGAGTCCTACATGCATTTCCTCCAAAACCCAATTCTCTACTGGAAGACGCCCCTTTGGCTTGGCTTAGGGGGATGTTCCAACACGATGGAGCTCCAGCCCATTATTCGCAGTTAGTTCGCGAGTATCTATATGTGACATATTATTATGGTGAAAGGTGGATTGGTCGTGGAGCCCATTGGATTATTTCTTATGGGGTCGAGTGAAGGAACTTGTTTATGGTGAAAGCGGACACATGATTAGGGACTTGGGTGAACTCAAGAGAAATATCGAAACTGCTTTTGAAGTAGTAAAAAGTGAAAGACACACATTACTTAAAGTGAAGAAACACATCAGAAAACGTGCATTTTGCTATATTGAGGGGGGAGGTGTCTTTGTGAAACAATTTTGAAAATAGTTTTTTTAAAGTAAATATCTGTGTAAATAAACTTGGTAAATAATTAATTTTGTAATAATAGGTGATGAACTTTTAAACACGCCGAGTAAGTGTAATAGTAACTAAATGTTGACAAAGGTAATTATTTCGTTATTATTTATAACGTATATCATGACTTACGTCATGTTTAGTTATTATTGCCATTTTTCGTCAGTCCAAAGGCTGTCAATTGTTAAAAGAAATCACTCGTATCGATAAAGAAATACATAAAAGCTACATTGTTTTAGCAAGCTCCATTTCAAATACATTGTTTTAGCAAGCTCAAAACACACTGAAAAGGTTTCGAACACTGGATACGACGAATGCGAAGGATGGAAAGAAGCTTCTGATATTGCCGAGTCGATGTCAATAGATACAACTATTAAAGAACGTAGAGTACCCAACCAAATGAAAAATGATGCCACTTACTCCAAGGCAAAGAATTATACCACCGACAAACGCAATATTGGATCGTACTTTAATGGAAATTTAGAAGGAAGAGGCACTGCTTTGACGAAAGAAGCTGTAGAAACTGTAGTTCTGACATTTTCAGGACAGAAACTGTAGTTCTGACATTTTCAGGACAGAAACTACCAGCATATGTGTATTGTTTTTTCATGTCCCTCCCGGTGGAATGTCACATAGGTACGTGGTTCCAACCATACAATGCAACAAATGTTGCAGATTTGGTCACATACAATCTCAATGTAGGTACACAACCTCATGAGGATCATACTTGCAAAAAGGATACGCCGACCTGCTTGTTCTACTCGAGTGCCATTAAGGCGACTAACCCTTCGTGCCCAGAACATTCAAGGCAAAAACAAATCAAATTGTTTATGTCACACTAAAATATATCATATTCCGAGGCAACAGCCAGATTCGCACAGGTTCGCAAGTCATTTGCTGACACAGCCAGAGCCGAACCAGTCTACCCCCTTCTCCCTCTCTATACCCTATTTCTCTCCCTTCTCCCAATAGTAGTAATAACATCTCATACCGTAAAACGGTCACTTGTCCCGGGCACCAACATCTTCCTGCGGCAAGTGTTGGCTATAATCTTCAAACTCATTCTGCCATCATCGTTGAAACCCCCCGGTCTCAACTCACTAATGGGTGTGCTATCTCCGATAGTCCCCAGGTCCCACCCAGTTAGGTAACTAACGATCACTTGATATCACTACTCCTCTCGACTATTATTAATCTCCTCGGCCGATTTAGTGGTGTCGAGTTACCGAACAATGTCCGTACAAAACTTACTCAGCTCATCCATATAGCCAGTTCCAGAGGCTTCAATCCTCCAATAGAACTGTCGCAGCAGCGGGAATAAGATGCATGAGATCACCTCATAAATTAATATACTCCCATTATTTTCGCTGTTCAGGAGATACAGATTCAGAACTTATGGAAAAGCATGGGTTCGGACTGAGCCGTAAAGAAGTGATGTAGTTAGTAGGGATGTATGTTATTTCAAACCAGTTGACAACTCCTTTTAAGAATGGATACGAGGTAAAGAATGGTTTGTGGCTTTTGCAAAAAGGCAAAATCTATCTATTAAAAAACCAAAGTTAGTGGAAAATGTACGACGAAAAGCATGTGATCCATTCGTAATGAAGGCTTACTACAATTTGCTGGTAGATACTATTTCCAATCTAGGTTTGTGTACCATAAACCAGGCCAAATTTGGAATTTTGACGAAACGTCATTTTTCAGTGATCCCAAAAAGACCAAAATAGTTGGACTCAAGGGATATTCCGCTACTAAGCCAATATCATCGAGTGGAAAAATTAATATCACTGTTTTGCTAGGCGTAGCCGCTGATGGAAAAAAAGCTCTTCCCTTAATAATTGTCAAAGGCTAGCAGCAGCTTTATAGGACGAGTGGACGTCACCTGAAGGTTACGTAGGCACAATGAATGCCGAAACCAAAAACTGATGCATGGAGGCTGCAGTCATTTAAAAAATAGTTATTGGATTTGATTGGTGAAACAAGAGCCGTTTTAATTACATACGATGGTCATTTTGCAATGTGCGGCATCGGGAGATGAAATAAAACAACGAAAGTAGATTCTATACTAATGTGAACTATGTGTCCGGGACTTAGTAAATCATAGACCGTAGGTCACGTGATAGGTGCGAGGAGTGACATGAACGCAGTGCCGCGAGCAGCAGAGATACAGACGAGCAACTTCTGAAAGTCGATTATCACGGTCTAAACTAGGCCTTATCTATACAAAACAAGCATTCAAAACATTTTGCGAAATTTAAAAAAATATTGCAACTTTTTCTTTGTCTAAGTCCCAGCTCCATAGTGCCTCCTTAGCTACCGTCTGACCCAATCTAAATATTATTTCTCCAAGATTTGTAATTGGTATGATATAAATAAAATTTGTGTTTTGTTGTAGAACGCCACATCGAGGGTAATTGGGTCCTTGGGATGATACCTTGTGGGTTCTGACAAGCTGGATCCCTCATATCCTGGCAGGATTCTATTCAGAGGAGGTAGATGAGAAAGACAGCCGAAAACTAAAAATATTGATTAATGGAACCTGGGTTACCAGCACTTACCCCCCTCCTCCTCATTGCGGAGCTTTGCTCACCCAGAAAGTCCCACCGACTCCGATAGCTCTACACATTTGGAAAGTAGACATGTCTCTTGAAGAATTTACTGGATACATTTATTGGAGTGAAGTGATCGAAAATTCCTGCGCATCTTATTTCTTCGGTGATACTCTAGTCACTACGAAAAGGACAGTGCTGGCGCCTTATGAAGCTCCTCTTTCTCGACTAAACAGGACATTCTTGGACACGATTGAGTATGAAGACCCTCGGGTTCTTATTGCCATGAATGAAGAGAGCACCTGCTCCTGGATGAGAACTTTAGATCATGTACACAAAAGAGTGATGGGGGTGAGAAGCAAGATATTTTTTAATCCTGATAGCTCAATTGCCCAACCCCCAGGTAACTGGAGACGTCTGAGCGACCTTGCATATTCGGATGGATTTAAAACTATCGTATTTGACTCTTTGGATATTTCAGATCTATGCCCCTTAAAGATCTTCAGAACGGTCCCAGCATTCATTGCTGCTGAGCCCGACGATCCTCATATTATCACCTCTCCCGAAGCTAATCTGTTACTTTCCTTAGACCCGAAATGGTCTGATCTTGCTTGCACGACCGACACCTCCATCCCAATCTTCAAGACGATGGGAGGATATTTTATCTCTATGTCGACTCCTTCAGGAACTGTACTTCAGCATCCAGATGAGCTTAAGGAGGTCAGATCAGATCATGTCTCGGTATTCAAGGACCATGTGAGCAAGCATAGGGCATTCAAACGAAGCTTATCATATCCAGTGATTGATCCTGAATACAACATGGAGACTGGATTAAAATGGATACAACGTATGAATAAAGTGAGGACTCCTCGTCACATCTTTCCAGCGGTTAAACGAACACCTGATTGGAGCAAAATATTTGACTCCGGAATGCGAAATACTTTTGACTATGCCTCTTACAGGTATTCGATGGACTCCATTATTAATCAGGATACCGCCGCTCTCAGGTCCATGCATTTCTCAATCTGCCAAAACTTGCTTCTCCAATGGAGCAACCTATCTCCCCCAGACCTGGCCCCTAAAGTTGCTAGATATCAAGCGCAATCCCACATGGCATTCGGGGTATTCAATGAGGGTCAGTTTGGAGTGATGACCCCAACAATTGCAACTTCCGATTTCCACCTCATTCAACCTCTGCATCATTATAATGGGATGTTCCAGATCATGGAAAATGCCACTGGCATAGTGATGTGGTTAGAGCCTGTAACAGGAAGAACTTTCAGAATCCCAATATGGACGTTGTATTCTCTCTCCGCTCAGTGGGTCCCAACAATTGACGGAAATCAATACTTTCCCTTTGAGGATAGAGTGGTGGTAGTAGAGAGGTCATTCCGCCCTCTAAAAACCTCCAAGATGCCTTCTGCGTCACGACAGATCACAATCTACCACCAGGGGGAATCCCCATCCATCTCTTGGGCCAATATGGTAGTTGGGCAGACCTCAACATCCCCGCACTGGATCCCACCGACATGGATGGACACGGCCATGTCTTACGCAGGACATATCCTCGCGGGGGTAGTCGTCTCTATCGTAATCACAGCGCTGATACCTAGCTGTATAAACTTATGCTCTTGCCTTAAATCAGTAAAATCGCCGGAACAATCCAGTTACTTTAGAGTCAGATAATCTAATACGACTTGTTGTCGGTCCCTAAATCCATTAAATATCGATATATAGTTTCGAATCGATTTACAAAAAAAGATATATTACCCACCACTAAGAAATACAATACCCAACAACCTTGACAATATGGAAGATCGATCAACAATCAAGATCAGAATGGGGGCTATTGATATGGAGGGAGAGAATTGACACTCTCTGTACATGGGAGTTCTAGGGAACATATAATTGCAAGATTCTTAGATTATGCACAACTTCGATATGAGCAAAATTTTGTTATTAAACAAATAAATAAAAATTTGGCCCTTTTACAGAAGACATACAATTGATATACAATTTCAGAAGTGGTTATCATTGAGACCTCCCAATCTAGCACATAATGTAGCCCATTATATAACTCTCACTCACTCAACTCTCCAATGATATTATGGGTTGAGCCATGGGCAATGGGCAATTTTTGTAAGTATAGGAAAAATGTGATAGTAAAAAACCACGAGCCCTATAATTTTTCCTATACTTACAAAAATTGCATTGTAAATGCATAAAAATAATATAAAATCTCAATATGGCTGTTTCATCTTAATCGATTGTTAGACATTTGTAAAAGTGTTTCTTTCGGATGCGAGGGTTACCTCACATTGATGAAGCAACGCTGGCCTGCAGCGTAACAAGTGATAGCAAAATTCGACGAGTCGTGTAAGCCTTTCGGTAGCTTAGTTGGTCAGAGCATCGGGCCGGATTCCCGGAGGCGCGGGTTCGAATCCCGCCTGAAAGCTACTTATAGGGCTCGTGGTTTTTTACTATCACATTTTTCCTATACTTACAAAAACTGCATTGTAAATGCATAAAAATAATATAAAATCTTTTATTGAAAAGTTAGAACGTTTCAAACAAACTAAGCTGTCCCACATGTCAACAAATTCATTTTGACAGCTTAGTTCGTATACGAACATCTATTGGTCTGTAACACTCGTAGCGTTCGACTGGTTTTCGATCGAACTTTTTCGATTATGAAATTCTGACAATATAAAAACTGTTATATTTGAATTTCGAGCTAATAAATGTGAACTTTTCTCGAATGCGTGAGAATCGGGCCCCAGGCCTAAGAAGGTAGTTCCCTGCGCTTCCCGTGAATTTGACGATTTAATGTTTTACAGTTTGCATTTGCATGTCACACTTGTCGCGCGCGTTTGCAAACATACCTCGGCGGTATACCAAGCAGCAGTACCTGGAGATGGTACTATGCTATAGAGAAAGCAACGAAGTACGGCTGCGGTGCACCTTTACGAAGAATGACTTGGGGGTACGAGTCGGGCACCAAACTGTTTTAAACGCAGTGTACCGATTTCGGGAGCATGGCCGAATTTACCCACCTGCAGTGGATGCAGGGAGACCCCGAATCCGAGCGGATTTGGAAGAGATTCTGGCATTCTTCCGACGTCACCGCATGGCGAGCATAGGGACGGCGCTGCAGTTTTTGGCGTCAGCCAGAATACGGTGTGGCGGCTTCTTCGTGAGGAGAAAGCACCCGCGTACCAATTCACGCGGGTACAAGAGCTGCACGCCACTGATTACCCGGCTCGGTTAGAGTTTTGCCGATGGCTTCGCCAAGAGCATCGGCAAATTTTGTTGACAGACGAGTCCACATTTACGCGAGTTGACATGTTTATGTTTAATGTGCACGACTCGCATTACTGGAGCACGGAAAATCCTCATGTGGTCCATGTGCACAACTCGCATTACTGGAGCACGGCAAATCCTCATGCGGCTCACCCGGACCATTTCCAACGCAGTTTCAGTGTGAACGTTTGGGCAGGGATTTTAGAGGACCAAGTTCTTGGTCCAGTTTTTCTAGAACGGCTCAATACAGAGTCCTACATGCATTTCCTCCAAAACCCAATTCTCTACTGGAAGACGCCCCTTTGGCTTGGCTTAGGGGGATGTTCCAACACGATGGAGCTCCAGCCCATTATTCGCAGTTAGTTCGCGAGTATCTATGTGACATATTATTATGGTGAAAGGTGGATTGGTCGTGGAGCCCATTGGATTATTTCTTATGGGGTCGAGTGAAGGAACTTGTTTATGGTGAAAGCGGACACATGATTAGGGACTTGGGTGAACTCAAGAGAAATATCGAAACTGCTTTTGAAGTAGTAAAAAGTGAAAGACACACATTACTTAAAGTGAAGAAACACATCAGAAAACGTGCATTTTGCTATATTGAGGGGGGAGGTGTCTTTGTGAAACAATTTTGAAAATAGTTTTTTTAAAGTAAATATCTGTGTAAATAAACTTGGTAAATAATTAATTTTGTAATAATAGGTGATGAACTTTTAAACACGCCGAGTAAGTGTAATAGTAACTAAATGTTGACAAAGGTAATTATTTCGTTATTATTTATAACGTATATCATGACTTACGTCATGTTTAGTTATTATTGCCATTTTTCGTCAGTCCAAAGGCTGTCAATTGTTAAAAGAAATCACTCGTATCGATAAAGAAATACATAAAAGCTACATTGTTTTAGCAAGCTCCATTTCAAATACATTGTTTTAGCAAGCTCAAAACACACTGAAAAGGTTTCGAACACTGGATACGACGAATGCGAAGGATGGAAAGAAGCTTCTGATATTGCCGAGTCGATGTCAATAGATACAACTATTAAAGAACGTAGAGTACCCAACCAAATGAAAAATGATGCCACTTACTCCAAGGCAAAGAATTATACCACCGACAAACGCAATATTGGATCGTACTTTAATGGAAATTTAGAAGGAAGAGGCACTGCTTTGACGAAAGAAGCTGTAGAAACTGTAGTTCTGACATTTTCAGGACAGAAACTGTAGTTCTGACATTTTCAGGACAGAAACTACCAGCATATGTGTATTGTTTTTTCATGTCCCTCCCGGTGGAATGTCACATAGGTACGTGGTTCCAACCATACAATGCAACAAATGTTGCAGATTTGGTCACATACAATCTCAATGTAGGTACACAACCTCATGAGGATCATACTTGCAAAAAGGATACGCCGACCTGCTTGTTCTACTCGAGTGCCATTAAGGCGACTAACCCTTCGTGCCCAGAACATTCAAGGCAAAAACAAATCAAATTGTTTATGTCACACTAAAATATATCATATTCCGAGGCAACAGCCAGATTCGCACAGGTTCGCAAGTCATTTGCTGACACAGCCAGAGCCGAACCAGTCTACCCCCTTCTCCCTCTCTATACCCTATTTCTCTCCCTTCTCCCAATAGTAGTAATAACATCTCATACCGTAAAACGGTCACTTGTCCCGGGCACCAACATCTTCCTGCGGCAAGTGTTGGCTATAATCTTCAAACTCATTCTGCCATCATCGTTGAAACCCCCCGGTCTCAACTCACTAATGGGTGTGCTATCTCCGATAGTCCCCAGGTCCCACCCAGTTAGGTAACTAACGATCACTTGATATCACTACTCCTCTCGACTATTATTAATCTCCTCGGCCGATTTAGTGGTGTCGAGTTACCGAACAATGTCCGTACAAAACTTACTCAGCTCATCCATATAGCCAGTTCCAGAGGCTTCAATCCTCCAATAGAACTGTCGCAGCAGCGGGAATAAGATGCATGAGATCACCTCATAAATTAATATACTCCCATTATTTTCGCTGTTCAGGAGATACAGATTCAGAACTTATGGAAAAGCATGGGTTCGGACTGAGCCGTAAAGAAGTGATGTAGTTAGTAGGGATGTATGTTATTTCAAACCAGTTGACAACTCCTTTTAAGAATGGATACGAGGTAAAGAATGGTTTGTGGCTTTTGCAAAAAGGCAAAATCTATCTATTAAAAAACCAAAGTTAGTGGAAAATGTACGACGAAAAGCATGTGATCCATTCGTAATGAAGGCTTACTACAATTTGCTGGTAGATACTATTTCCAATCTAGGTTTGTGTACCATAAACCAGGCCAAATTTGGAATTTTGACGAAACGTCATTTTTCAGTGATCCCAAAAAGACCAAAATAGTTGGACTCAAGGGATATTCCGCTACTAAGCCAATATCATCGAGTGGAAAAATTAATATCACTGTTTTGCTAGGCGTAGCCGCTGATGGAAAAAAAGCTCTTCCCTTAATAATTGTCAAAGGCTAGCAGCAGCTTTATAGGACGAGTGGACGTCACCTGAAGGTTACGTAGGCACAATGAATGCCGAAACCAAAAACTGATGCATGGAGGCTGCAGTCATTTAAAAAATAGTTATTGGATTTGATTGGTGAAACAAGAGCCGTTTTAATTACATACGATGGTCATTTTGCAATGTGCGGCATCGGGAGATGAAATAAAACAACGAAAGTAGATTCTATACTAATGTGAACTATGTGTCCGGGACTTAGTAAATCATAGACCGTAGGTCACGTGATAGGTGCGAGGAGTGACATGAACGCAGTGCCGCGAGCAGCAGAGATACAGACGAGCAACTTCTGAAAGTCGATTATCACGGTCTAAACTAGGCCTTATCTATACAAAACAAGCATTCAAAACATTTTGCGAAATTTAAAAAAATATTGCAACTTTTTCTTTGTCTAAGTCCCAGCTCCATAGTGCCTCCTTAGCTACCGTCTGACCCAATCTAAATATTATTTCTCCAAGATTTGTAATTGGTATGATATAAATAAAATTTGTGTTTTGTTGTAGAACGCCACATCGAGGGTAATTGGGTCCTTGGGATGATACCTTGTGGGTTCTGACAAGCTGGATCCCTCATATCCTGGCAGGATTCTATTCAGAGGAGGTAGATGAGAAAGACAGCCGAAAACTAAAAATATTGATTAATGGAACCTGGGTTACCAGCACTTACCCCCCTCCTCCTCATTGCGGAGCTTTGCTCACCCAGAAAGTCCCACCGACTCCGATAGCTCTACACATTTGGAAAGTAGACATGTCTCTTGAAGAATTTACTGGATACATTTATTGGAGTGAAGTGATCGAAAATTCCTGCGCATCTTATTTCTTCGGTGATACTCTAGTCACTACGAAAAGGACAGTGCTGGCGCCTTATGAAGCTCCTCTTTCTCGACTAAACAGGACATTCTTGGACACGATTGAGTATGAAGACCCTCGGGTTCTTATTGCCATGAATGAAGAGAGCACCTGCTCCTGGATGAGAACTTTAGATCATGTACACAAAAGAGTGATGGGGGTGAGAAGCAAGATATTTTTTAATCCTGATAGCTCAATTGCCCAACCCCCAGATAACTGGAGACGTCTGAGCGACCTTGCATATTCGGATGGATTTAAAACTATCGTATTTGACTCTTTGGATATTTCAGATCTATGCCCCTTAAAGATCTTCAGAACGGTCCCAGCATTCATTGCTGCTGAGCCCGACGATCCTCATATTATCACCTCTCCCGAAGCTAATCTGTTACTTTCCTTAGACCCGAAATGGTCTGATCTTGCTTGCACGACCGACACCTCCATCCCAATCTTCAAGACGATGGGAGGATATTTTATCTCTATGTCGACTCCTTCAGGAACTGTACTTCAGCATCCAGATGAGCTTAAGGAGGTCAGATCAGATCATGTCTCGGTATTCAAGGACCATGTGAGCAAGCATAGGGCATTCAAACGAAGCTTATCATATCCAGTGATTGATCCTGAATACAACATGGAGACTGGATTAAAATGGATACAACGTATGAATAAAGTGAGGACTCCTCGTCACATCTTTCCAGCGGTTAAACGAACACCTGATTGGAGCAAAATATTTGACTCCGGAATGCGAAATACTTTTGACTATGCCTCTTACAGGTATTCGATGGACTCCATTATTAATCAGGATACCGCCGCTCTCAGGTCCATGCATTTCTCAATCTGCCAAAACTTGCTTCTCCAATGGAGCAACCTATCTCCCCCAGACCTGGCCCCTAAAGTTGCTAGATATCAAGCGCAATCCCACATGGCATTCGGGGTATTCAATGAGGGTCAGTTTGGAGTGATGACCCCAACAATTGCAACTTCCGATTTCCACCTCATTCAACCTCTGCATCATTATAATGGGATGTTCCAGATCATGGAAAATGCCACTGGCATAGTGATGTGGTTAGAGCCTGTAACAGGAAGAACTTTCAGAATCCCAATATGGACGTTGTATTCTCTCTCCGCTCAGTGGGTCCCAACAATTGACGGAAATCAATACTTTCCCTTTGAGGATAGAGTGGTGGTAGTAGAGAGGTCATTCCGCCCTCTAAAAACCTCCAAGATGCCTTCTGCGTCACGACAGATCACAATCTACCACCAGGGGGAATCCCCATCCATCTCTTGGGCCAATATGGTAGTTGGGCAGACCTCAACATCCCCGCACTGGATCCCACCGACATGGATGGACACGGCCATGTCTTACGCAGGACATATCCTCGCGGGGGTAGTCGTCTCTATCGTAATCACAGCGCTGATACCTAGCTGTATAAACTTATGCTCTTGCCTTAAATCAGTAAAATCGCCGGAACAATCCAGTTACTTTAGAGTCAGATAATCTAATACGACTTGTTGTCGGTCCCTAAATCCATTAAATATCGATATATAGTTTCGAATCGATTTACAAAAAAAGATATATTACCCACCACTAAGAAATACAATACCCAACAACCTTGACAATATGGAAGATCGATCAACAATCAAGATCAGAATGGGGGCTATTGATATGGAGGGAGAGAATTGACACTCTCTGTACATGGGAGTTCTAGGGAACATATAATTGCAAGATTCTTAGATTATGCACAACTTCGATATGAGCAAAATTTTGTTATTAAACAAATAAATAAAAATTTGGCCCTTTTACAGAAGACATACAATTGATATACAATTTCAGAAGTGGTTATCATTGAGACCTCCCAATCTAGCACATAATGTAGCCCATTATATAACTCTCACTCACTCAACTCTCCAATGATATTATGGGTTGAGCCATGGGCAATGGGCAATTTTTGTAAGTATAGGAAAAATGTGATAGTAAAAAACCACGAGCCCTATAATTTTTCCTATACTTACAAAAATTGCATTGTAAATGCATAAAAATAATATAAAATCTCAATATGGCTGTTTCATCTTAATCGATTGTTAGACATTTGTAAAAGTGTTTCTTTCGGATGCGAGGGTTACCTCACATTGATGAAGCAACGCTGGCCTGCAGCGTAACAAGTGATAGCAAAATTCGACGAGTCGTGTAAGCCTTTCGGTAGCTTAGTTGGTCAGAGCATCGGGCCGGATTCCCGGAGGCGCGGGTTCGAATCCCGCCTGAAAGCTACTTATAGGGCTCGTGGTTTTTTACTATCACATTTTTCCTATACTTACAAAAACTGCATTGTAAATGCATAAAAATAATATAAAATCTTTTATTGAAAAGTTAGAACGTTTCAAACAAACTAAGCTGTCCCACATGTCAACAAATTCATTTTGACAGCTTAGTTCGTATACGAACATCTATTGGTCTGTAACACTCGTAGCGTTCGACTGGTTTTCGATCGAACTTTTTCGATTATGAAATTCTGACAATATAAAAACTGTTATATTTGAATTTCGAGCTAATAAATGTGAACTTTTCTCGAATGCGTGAGAATCGGGCCCCAGGCCTAAGAAGGTAGTTCCCTGCGCTTCCCGTGAATTTGACGATTTAATGTTTTACAGTTTGCATTTGCATGTCACACTTGTCGCGCGCGTTTGCAAACATACCTCGGCGGTATACCAAGCAGCAGTACCTGGAGATGGTACTATGCTATAGAGAAAGCAACGAAGTACGGCTGCGGTGCACCTTTACGAAGAATGACTTGGGGGTACGAGTCGGGCACCAAACTGTTTTAAACGCAGTGTACCGATTTCGGGAGCATGGCCGAATTTACCCACCTGCAGTGGATGCAGGGAGACCCCGAATCCGAGCGGATTTGGAAGAGATTCTGGCATTCTTCCGACGTCACCGCATGGCGAGCATAGGGACGGCGCTGCAGTTTTTGGCGTCAGCCAGAATACGGTGTGGCGGCTTCTTCGTGAGGAGAAAGCACCCGCGTACCAATTCACGCGGGTACAAGAGCTGCACGCCACTGATTACCCGGCTCGGTTAGAGTTTTGCCGATGGCTTCGCCAAGAGCATCGGCAAATTTTGTTGACAGACGAGTCCACATTTACGCGAGTTGACATGTTTATGTTTAATGTGCACGACTCGCATTACTGGAGCACGGAAAATCCTCATGTGGTCCATGTGCACAACTCGCATTACTGGAGCACGGCAAATCCTCATGCGGCTCACCCGGACCATTTCCAACGCAGTTTCAGTGTGAACGTTTGGGCAGGGATTTTAGAGGACCAAGTTCTTGGTCCAGTTTTTCTAGAACGGCTCAATACAGAGTCCTACATGCATTTCCTCCAAAACCCAATTCTCTACTGGAAGACGCCCCTTTGGCTTGGCTTAGGGGGATGTTCCAACACGATGGAGCTCCAGCCCATTATTCGCAGTTAGTTCGCGAGTATCTATATGTGACATATTATTATGGTGAAAGGTGGATTGGTCGTGGAGCCCATTGGATTATTTCTTATGGGGTCGAGTGAAGGAACTTGTTTATGGTGAAAGCGGACACATGATTAGGGACTTGGGTGAACTCAAGAGAAATATCGAAACTGCTTTTGAAGTAGTAAAAAGTGAAAGACACACATTACTTAAAGTGAAGAAACACATCAGAAAACGTGCATTTTGCTATATTGAGGGGGGAGGTGTCTTTGTGAAACAATTTTGAAAATAGTTTTTTTAAAGTAAATATCTGTGTAAATAAACTTGGTAAATAATTAATTTTGTAATAATAGGTGATGAACTTTTAAACACGCCGAGTAAGTGTAATAGTAACTAAATGTTGACAAAGGTAATTATTTCGTTATTATTTATAACGTATATCATGACTTACGTCATGTTTAGTTATTATTGCCATTTTTCGTCAGTCCAAAGGCTGTCAATTGTTAAAAGAAATCACTCGTATCGATAAAGAAATACATAAAAGCTACATTGTTTTAGCAAGCTCCATTTCAAATACATTGTTTTAGCAAGCTCAAAACACACTGAAAAGGTTTCGAACACTGGATACGACGAATGCGAAGGATGGAAAGAAGCTTCTGATATTGCCGAGTCGATGTCAATAGATACAACTATTAAAGAACGTAGAGTACCCAACCAAATGAAAAATGATGCCACTTACTCCAAGGCAAAGAATTATACCACCGACAAACGCAATATTGGATCGTACTTTAATGGAAATTTAGAAGGAAGAGGCACTGCTTTGACGAAAGAAGCTGTAGAAACTGTAGTTCTGACATTTTCAGGACAGAAACTGTAGTTCTGACATTTTCAGGACAGAAACTACCAGCATATGTGTATTGTTTTTTCATGTCCCTCCCGGTGGAATGTCACATAGGTACGTGGTTCCAACCATACAATGCAACAAATGTTGCAGATTTGGTCACATACAATCTCAATGTAGGTACACAACCTCATGAGGATCATACTTGCAAAAAGGATACGCCGACCTGCTTGTTCTACTCGAGTGCCATTAAGGCGACTAACCCTTCGTGCCCAGAACATTCAAGGCAAAAACAAATCAAATTGTTTATGTCACACTAAAATATATCATATTCCGAGGCAACAGCCAGATTCGCACAGGTTCGCAAGTCATTTGCTGACACAGCCAGAGCCGAACCAGTCTACCCCCTTCTCCCTCTCTATACCCTATTTCTCTCCCTTCTCCCAATAGTAGTAATAACATCTCATACCGTAAAACGGTCACTTGTCCCGGGCACCAACATCTTCCTGCGGCAAGTGTTGGCTATAATCTTCAAACTCATTCTGCCATCATCGTTGAAACCCCCCGGTCTCAACTCACTAATGGGTGTGCTATCTCCGATAGTCCCCAGGTCCCACCCAGTTAGGTAACTAACGATCACTTGATATCACTACTCCTCTCGACTATTATTAATCTCCTCGGCCGATTTAGTGGTGTCGAGTTACCGAACAATGTCCGTACAAAACTTACTCAGCTCATCCATATAGCCAGTTCCAGAGGCTTCAATCCTCCAATAGAACTGTCGCAGCAGCGGGAATAAGATGCATGAGATCACCTCATAAATTAATATACTCCCATTATTTTCGCTGTTCAGGAGATACAGATTCAGAACTTATGGAAAAGCATGGGTTCGGACTGAGCCGTAAAGAAGTGATGTAGTTAGTAGGGATGTATGTTATTTCAAACCAGTTGACAACTCCTTTTAAGAATGGATACGAGGTAAAGAATGGTTTGTGGCTTTTGCAAAAAGGCAAAATCTATCTATTAAAAAACCAAAGTTAGTGGAAAATGTACGACGAAAAGCATGTGATCCATTCGTAATGAAGGCTTACTACAATTTGCTGGTAGATACTATTTCCAATCTAGGTTTGTGTACCATAAACCAGGCCAAATTTGGAATTTTGACGAAACGTCATTTTTCAGTGATCCCAAAAAGACCAAAATAGTTGGACTCAAGGGATATTCCGCTACTAAGCCAATATCATCGAGTGGAAAAATTAATATCACTGTTTTGCTAGGCGTAGCCGCTGATGGAAAAAAAGCTCTTCCCTTAATAATTGTCAAAGGCTAGCAGCAGCTTTATAGGACGAGTGGACGTCACCTGAAGGTTACGTAGGCACAATGAATGCCGAAACCAAAAACTGATGCATGGAGGCTGCAGTCATTTAAAAAATAGTTATTGGATTTGATTGGTGAAACAAGAGCCGTTTTAATTACATACGATGGTCATTTTGCAATGTGCGGCATCGGGAGATGAAATAAAACAACGAAAGTAGATTCTATACTAATGTGAACTATGTGTCCGGGACTTAGTAAATCATAGACCGTAGGTCACGTGATAGGTGCGAGGAGTGACATGAACGCAGTGCCGCGAGCAGCAGAGATACAGACGAGCAACTTCTGAAAGTCGATTATCACGGTCTAAACTAGGCCTTATCTATACAAAACAAGCATTCAAAACATTTTGCGAAATTTAAAAAAATATTGCAACTTTTTCTTTGTCTAAGTCCCAGCTCCATAGTGCCTCCTTAGCTACCGTCTGACCCAATCTAAATATTATTTTTCCAAGATTTGTAATTGGTATGATATAAATAAAATTTGTGTTTTGTTGTAGAACGCCACATCGAGGGTAATTGGGTCCTTGGGATGATACCTTGTGGGTTCTGACAAGCTGGATCCCTCATATCCTGGCAGGATTCTATTCAGAGGAGGTAGATGAGAAAGACAGCCGAAAACTAAAAATATTGATTAATGGAACCTGGGTTACCAGCACTTACCCCCCTCCTCCTCATTGCGGAGCTTTGCTCACCCAGAAAGTCCCACCGACTCCGATAGCTCTACACATTTGGAAAGTAGACATGTCTCTTGAAGAATTTACTGGATACATTTATTGGAGTGAAGTGATCGAAAATTCCTGCGCATCTTATTTCTTCGGTGATACTCTAGTCACTACGAAAAGGACAGTGCTGGCGCCTTATGAAGCTCCTCTTTCTCGACTAAACAGGACATTCTTGGACACGATTGAGTATGAAGACCCTCGGGTTCTTATTGCCATGAATGAAGAGAGCACCTGCTCCTGGATGAGAACTTTAGATCATGTACACAAAAGAGTGATGGGGGTGAGAAGCAAGATATTTTTTAATCCTGATGGCTCAATTGCCCAACCCCCAGGTAACTGGAGACGTCTGAGCGACCTTGCATATTCGGATGGATTTAAAACTATCGTATTTGACTCTTTGGATATTTCAGATCTATGCCCCTTAAAGATCTTCAGAACGGTCCCAGCATTCATTGCTGCTGAGCCCGACGATCCTCATATTATCACCTCTCCCGAAGCTAATCTGTTACTTTCCTTAGACCCGAAATGGTCTGATCTTGCTTGCACGACCGACACCTCCATCCCAATCTTCAAGACGATGGGAGGATATTTTATCTCTATGTCGACTCCTTCAGGAACTGTACTTCAGCATCCAGATGAGCTTAAGGAGGTCAGATCAGATCATGTCTCGGTATTCAAGGACCATGTGAGCAAGCATAGGGCATTCAAACGAAGCTTATCATATCCAGTGATTGATCCTGAATACAACATGGAGACTGGATTAAAATGGATACAACGTATGAATAAAGTGAGGACTCCTCGTCACATCTTTCCAGCGGTTAAACGAACACCTGATTGGAGCAAAATATTTGACTCCGGAATGCGAAATACTTTTGACTATGCCTCTTACAGGTATTCGATGGACTCCATTATTAATCAGGATACCGCCGCTCTCAGGTCCATGCAGTTCTCAATCTGCCAAAACTTGCTTCTCCAATGGAGCAACCTATCTCCCCCAGACCTGGCCCCTAAAGTTGCTAGATATCAAGCGCAATCCCACATGGCATTCGGGGTATTCAATGAGGGTCAGTTTGGAGTGATGACCCCAACAATTGCAACTTCCGATTTCCACCTCATTCAACCTCTGCATCATTATAATGGGATGTTCCAGATCATGGAAAATGCCACTGGCATAGTGATGTGGTTAGAGCCTGTAACAGGAAGAACTTTCAGAATCCCAATATGGACGTTGTATTCTCTCTCCGCTCAGTGGGTCCCAACAATTGACGGAAATCAATACTTTCCCTTTGAGGATAGAGTGGTGGTAGTAGAGAGGTCATTCCGCCCTCTAAAAACCTCCAAGATGCCTTCTGCGTCACGACAGATCACAATCTACCACCAGGGGGAATCACCATCCATCTCTTGGGCCAATATGGTAGTTGGGCAGACCTCAACATCCCCGCACTGGATCCCACCGACATGGATGGACACGGCCATGTCTTACGCAGGACATATCCTCGCGGGGGTAGTCGTCTCTATCGTAATCACAGCGCTGATACCTAGCTGTATAAACTTATGCTCTTGCCTTAAATCAGTAAAATCGCCGGAACAATCCAGTTACTTTAGAGTCAGATAATCTAATACGACTTGTTGTCGGTCCCTAAATCCATTAAATATCGATATATAGTTTCGAATCGATTTACAAAAAAAGATATATTACCCACCACTAAGAAATACAATACCCAACAACCTTGACAATATGGAAGATCGATCAACAATCAAGATCAGAATGGGGGCTATTGATATGGAGGGAGAGAATTGACACTCTCTGTACATGGGAGTTCTAGGGAACATATAATTGCAAGATTCTTAGATTATGCACAACTTCGATATGAGCAAAATTTTGTTATTAAACAAATAAATAAAAATTTGGCCCTTTTACAGAAGACATACAATTGATATACAATTTCAGAAGTGGTTATCATTGAGACCTCCCAATCTAGCACATAATGTAGCCCATTATATAACTCTCACTCACTCAACTCTCCAATGATATTATGGGTTGAGCCGGTTACTGAAATTTTATTCGCTACACCGATTAAAACACATTACTCAATGAGTGCCACATGAATCCCTGGGATAAATGGAACAGCTATAAATCCCTCTACTGGGAAAATAAGTAAACCTGAAACAACTGTTGGTCAATTAAAGATGATTGAACAAGATTTTAAATTATTTTTATGCATTCACAATGCAATTTTTGTAAGTATAGGAAAAATGTGATAGTAAAAAACCACGAGCCCTATAATTTTTCCTATACTTACAAAAATTGCATTGTAAATGCATAAAAATAATATAAAATCTCAATATGGCTGTTTCATCTTAATCGATTGTTAGACATTTGTAAAAGTGTTTCTTTCGGATGCGAGGGTTACCTCACATTGATGCCAACGCTGGCCTGCAGCGTAACAAGTGATAGCAAAATTCGACGAGTCGTGTAAGCCTTTCGGTAGCTTAGTTGGTCAGAGCATCGGGCCGGATTCCCGGAGGCGCGGGTTCGAATCTCGCCTGAAAGCTACTTATAGGGCTCGTGGTTTTTTACTATCACATTTTTCCTATACTTACAAAAACTGCATTGTAAATGCATAAAAATAATATAAAATCTTTTATTGAAAAGTTAGAACGTTTCAAACAAACTAAGCTGTCCCACATGTCAACAAATTCATTTTGACAGCTTAGTTCGTATACGAACATCTATTGGTCTGTAACACTCGTAGCGTTCGACTGGTTTTCGATCGAACTTTTTCGATTATGAAATTCTGACAATATAAAAACTGTTATATTTGAATTTCGAGCTAATAAATGTGAACTTTTCTCGAATGCGTGAGAATCGGGCCCCAGGCCTAAGAAGGTAGTTCCCTGCGCTTCCCGTGAATTTGATGATTTAATGTTTTACAGTTTGCATTTGCATGTCACACTTGTCGCGCGCGTTTGCAAACATACCTCGGCGGTATACCAAGCAGCAGTACCTGGAGATGGTACTATGCTATAGAGAAAGCAACGAAGTACGGCTGCGGTGCACCTTTACGAAGAATGACTTGGGGGTACGAGTCGGGCACCAAACTGTTTTAAACGCAGTGTACCGATTTCGGGAGCATGGCCGAATTGACCCACCTGCAGTGGATGCAGGGAGACCCCGAATCCGAGCGGATTTGGAAGAGATTCTGGCATTCTTCCGACGTCACCGCATGGCGAGCATAGGGACGGCGCTGCAGTTTTTGGCGTCAGCCAGAATACGGTGTGGCGGCTTCTTCGTGAGGAGAAAGCACCCGCGTACCAATTCACGCGGGTACAAGAGCTGCACGCCACTGATTACCCGGCTCGGTTAGAGTTTTGCCGATGGCTTCGCCAAGAGCATCGGCAAATTTTGTTGACAGACGAGTCCACATTTACGCGAGTTGACATGTTTATGTTTAATGTGCACGACTCGCATTACTGGAGCACGGAAAATCCTCATGTGGTCCATGTGCACAACTCGCATTACTGGAGCACGGCAAATCCTCATGCGGCTCACCCGGACCATTTCCAACGCAGTTTCAGTGTGAACGTTTGGGCAGGGATTTTAGAGGACCAAGTTCTTGGTCCAGTTTTTCTAGAACGGCTCAATACAGAGTCCTACATGCATTTCCTCCAAAACCCAATTCTCTACTGGAAGACGCCCCTTTGGCTTGGCTTAGGGGGATGTTCCAACACGATGGAGCTCCAGCCCATTATTCGCAGTTAGTTCGCGAGTATCTATATGTGACATATTATTATGGTGAAAGGTGGATTGGTCGTGGAGCCCATTGGATTATTTCTTATGGGGTCGAGTGAAGGAACTTGTTTATGGTGAAAGCGGACACATGATTAGGGACTTGGGTGAACTCAAGAGAAATATCGAAACTGCTTTTGAAGTAGTAAAAAGTGAAAGACACACATTACTTAAAGTGAAGAAACACATCAGAAAACGTGCATTTTGCTATATTGAGGGGGGAGGTGTCTTTGTGAAACAATTTTGAAAATAGTTTTTTTAAAGTAAATATCTGTGTAAATAAACTTGGTAAATAATTAATTTTGTAATAATAGGTGATGAACTTTTAAACACGCCGAGTAAGTGTAATAGTAACTAAATGTTGACAAAGGTAATTATTTCGTTATTATTTATAACGTATATCATGACTTACGTCATGTTTAGTTATTATTGCCATTTTTCGTCAGTCCAAAGGCTGTCAATTGTTAAAAGAAATCACTCGTATCGATAAAGAAATACATAAAAGCTACATTGTTTTAGCAAGCTCCATTTCAAATACATTGTTTTAGCAAGCTCAAAACACACTGAAAAGGTTTCGAACACTGGATACGACGAATGCGAAGGATGGAAAGAAGCTTCTGATATTGCCGAGTCGATGTCAATAGATACAACTATTAAAGAACGTAGAGTACCCAACCAAATGAAAAATGATGCCACTTACTCCAAGGCAAAGAATTATACCACCGACAAACGCAATATTGGATCGTACTTTAATGGAAATTTAGAAGGAAGAGGCACTGCTTTGACGAAAGAAGCTGTAGAAACTGTAGTTCTGACATTTTCAGGACAGAAACTGTAGTTCTGACATTTTCAGGACAGAAACTACCAGCATATGTGTATTGTTTTTTCATGTCCCTCCCGGTGGAATGTCACATAGGTACGTGGTTCCAACCATACAATGCAACAAATGTTGCAGATTTGGTCACATACAATCTCAATGTAGGTACACAACCTCATGAGGATCATACTTGCAAAAAGGATACGCCGACCTGCTTGTTCTACTCGAGTGCCATTAAGGCGACTAACCCTTCGTGCCCAGAACATTCAAGGCAAAAACAAATCAAATTGTTTATGTCACACTAAAATATATCATATTCCGAGGCAACAGCCAGATTCGCACAGGTTCGCAAGTCATTTGCTGACACAGCCAGAGCCGAACCAGTCTACCCCCTTCTCCCTCTCTATACCCTATTTCTCTCCCTTCTCCCAATAGTAGTAATAACATCTCATACCGTAAAACGGTCACTTGTCCCGGGCACCAACATCTTCCTGCGGCAAGTGTTGGCTATAATCTTCAAACTCATTCTGCCATCATCGTTGAAACCCCCCGGTCTCAACTCACTAATGGGTGTGCTATCTCCGATAGTCCCCAGGTCCCACCCAGTTAGGTAACTAACGATCACTTGATATCACTACTCCTCTCGACTATTATTAATCTCCTCGGCCGATTTAGTGGTGTCGAGTTACCGAACAATGTCCGTACAAAACTTACTCAGCTCATCCATATAGCCAGTTCCAGAGGCTTCAATCCTCCAATAGAACTGTCGCAGCAGCGGGAATAAGATGCATGAGATCACCTCATAAATTAATATACTCCCATTATTTTCGCTGTTCAGGAGATACAGATTCAGAACTTATGGAAAAGCATGGGTTCGGACTGAGCCGTAAAGAAGTGATGTAGTTAGTAGGGATGTATGTTATTTCAAACCAGTTGACAACTCCTTTTAAGAATGGATACGAGGTAAAGAATGGTTTGTGGCTTTTGCAAAAAGGCAAAATCTATCTATTAAAAAACCAAAGTTAGTGGAAAATGTACGACGAAAAGCATGTGATCCATTCGTAATGAAGGCTTACTACAATTTGCTGGTAGATACTATTTCCAATCTAGGTTTGTGTACCATAAACCAGGCCAAATTTGGAATTTTGACGAAACGTCATTTTTCAGTGATCCCAAAAAGACCAAAATAGTTGGACTCAAGGGATATTCCGCTACTAAGCCAATATCATCGAGTGGAAAAATTAATATCACTGTTTTGCTAGGCGTAGCCGCTGATGGAAAAAAAGCTCTTCCCTTAATAATTGTCAAAGGCTAGCAGCAGCTTTATAGGACGAGTGGACGTCACCTGAAGGTTACGTAGGCACAATGAATGCCGAAACCAAAAACTGATGCATGGAGGCTGCAGTCATTTAAAAAATAGTTATTGGATTTGATTGGTGAAACAAGAGCCGTTTTAATTACATACGATGGTCATTTTGCAATGTGCGGCATCGGGAGATGAAATAAAACAACGAAAGTAGATTCTATACTAATGTGAACTATGTGTCCGGGACTTAGTAAATCATAGACCGTAGGTCACGTGATAGGTGCGAGGAGTGACATGAACGCAGTGCCGCGAGCAGCAGAGATACAGACGAGCAACTTCTGAAAGTCGATTATCACGGTCTAAACTAGGCCTTATCTATACAAAACAAGCATTCAAAACATTTTGCGAAATTTAAAAAAATATTGCAACTTTTTCTTTGTCTAAGTCCCAGCTCCATAGTGCCTCCTTAGCTACCGTCTGACCCAATCTAAATATTATTTCTCCAAGATTTGTAATTGGTATGATATAAATAAAATTTGTGTTTTGTTGTAGAACGCCACATCGAGGGTAATTGGGTCCTTGGGATGATACCTTGTGGGTTCTGACAAGCTGGATCCCTCATATCCTGGCAGGATTCTATTCAGAGGAGGTAGATGAGAAAGACAGCCGAAAACTAAAAATATTGATTAATGGAACCTGGGTTACCAGCACTTACCCCCCTCCTCCTCATTGCGGAGCTTTGCTCACCCAGAAAGTCCCACCGACTCCGATAGCTCTACACATTTGGAAAGTAGACATGTCTCTTGAAGAATTTACTGGATACATTTATTGGAGTGAAGTGATCGAAAATTCCTGCGCATCTTATTTCTTCGGTGATACTCTAGTCACTACGAAAAGGACAGTGCTGGCGCCTTATGAAGCTCCTCTTTCTCGACTAAACAGGACATTCTTGGACACGATTGAGTATGAAGACCCTCGGGTTCTTATTGCCATGAATGAAGAGAGCACCTGCTCCTGGATGAGAACTTTAGATCATGTACACAAAAGAGTGATGGGGGTGAGAAGCAAGATATTTTTTAATCCTGATAGCTCAATTGCCCAACCCCCAGGTAACTGGAGACGTCTGAGCGACCTTGCATATTCGGATGGATTTAAAACTATCGTATTTGACTCTTTGGATATTTCAGATCTATGCCCCTTAAAGATCTTCAGAACGGTCCCAGCATTCATTGCTGCTGAGCCCGACGATCCTCATATTATCACCTCTCCCGAAGCTAATCTGTTACTTTCCTTAGACCCGAAATGGTCTGATCTTGCTTGCACGACCGAAACCTCCATCCCAATCTTCAAGACGATGGGAGGATATTTTATCTCTATGTCGACTCCTTCAGGAACTGTACTTCAGCATCCAGATGAGCTTAAGGAGGTCAGATCAGATCATGTCTCGGTATTCAAGGACCATGTGAGCAAGCATAGGGCATTCAAACGAAGCTTATCATATCCAGTGATTGATCCTGAATACAACATGGAGACTGGATTAAAATGGATACAACGTATGAATAAAGTGAGGACTCCTCGTCACATCTTTCCAGCGGTTAAACGAACACCTGATTGGAGCAAAATATTTGACTCCGGAATGCGAAATACTTTTGACTATGCCTCTTACAGGTATTCGATGGACTCCATTATTAATCAGGATACCGCCGCTCTCAGGTCCATGCATTTCTCAATCTGCCAAAACTTGCTTCTCCAATGGAGCAACCTATCTCCCCCAGACCTGGCCCCTAAAGTTGCTAGATATCAAGCGCAATCCCACATGGCATTCGGGGTATTCAATGAGGGTCAGTTTGGAGTGATGACCCCAACAATTGCAACTTCCGATTTCCACCTCATTCAACCTCTGCATCATTATAATGGGATGTTCCAGATCATGGAAAATGCCACTGGCATAGTGATGTGGTTAGAGCCTGTAACAGGAAGAACTTTCAGAATCCCAATATGGACGTTGTATTCTCTCTCCGCTCAGTGGGTCCCAACAATTGACGGAAATCAATACTTTCCCTTTGAGGATAGAGTGGTGGTAGTAGAGAGGTCATTCCGCCCTCTAAAAACCTCCAAGATGCCTTCTGCGTCACGACAGATCACAATCTACCACCAGGGGGAATCCCCATCCATCTCTTGGGCCAATATGGTAGTTGGGCAGACCTCAACATCCCCGCACTGGATCCCACCGACATGGATGGACACGGCCATGTCTTACGCAGGACATATCCTCGCGGGGGTAGTCGTCTCTATCGTAATCACAGCGCTGATACCTAGCTGTATAAACTTATGCTCTTGCCTTAAATCAGTAAAATCGCCGGAACAATCCAGTTACTTTAGAGTCAGATAATCTAATACGACTTGTTGTCGGTCCCTAAATCCATTAAATATCGATATATAGTTTCGAATCGATTTACAAAAAAAGATATATTACCCACCACTAAGAAATACAATACCCAACAACCTTGACAATATGGAAGATCGATCAACAATCAAGATCAGAATGGGGGCTATTGATATGGAGGGAGAGAATTGACACTCTCTGTACATGGGAGTTCTAGGGAACATATAATTGCAAGATTCTTAGATTATGCACAACTTCGATATGAGCAAAATTTTGTTATTAAACAAATAAATAAAAATTTGGCCCTTTTACAGAAGACATACAATTGATATACAATTTCAGAAGTGGTTATCATTGAGACCTCCCAATCTAGCACATAATGTAGCCCATTATATAACTCTCACTCACTCAACTCTCCAATGATATTATGGGTTGAGCCATGGGCAATGGGCAATTTTTGTAAGTATAGGAAAAATGTGATAGTAAAAAACCACGAGCCCTATAATTTTTCCTATACTTACAAAAATTGCATTGTAAATGCATAAAAATAATATAAAATCTCAATATGGCTGTTTCATCTTAATCGATTGTTAGACATTTGTAAAAGTGTTTCTTTCGGATGCGAGGGTTACCTCACATTGATGCCAACGCTGGCCTGCAGCGTAACAAGTGATAGCAAAATTCGACGAGTCGTGTAAGCCTTTCGGTAGCTTAGTTGGTCAGAGCATCGGGCCGGATTCCCGGAGGCGCGGGTTCGAATCCCGCCTGAAAGCTACTTATAGGGCTCGTGGTTTTTTACTATCACATTTTTCCTATACTTACAAAAACTGCATTGTAAATGCATAAAAATAATATAAAATCTTTTATTGAAAAGTTAGAACGTTTCAAACAAACTAAGCTGTCCCACATGTCAACAAATTCATTTTGACAGCTTAGTTCGTATACGAACATCTATTGGTCTGTAACACTCGTAGCGTTCGACTGGTTTTCGATCGAACTTTTTCGATTATGAAATTCTGACAATATAAAAACTGTTATATTTGAATTTCGAGCTAATAAATGTGAACTTTTCTCGAATGCGTGAGAATCGGGCCCCAGGCCTAAGAAGGTAGTTCCCTGCGCTTCCCGTGAATTTGACGATTTAATGTTTTACAGTTTGCATTTGCATGTCACACTTGTCGCGCGCGTTTGCAAACATACCTCGGCGGTATACCAAGCAGCAGTACCTGGAGATGGTACTATGCTATAGAGAAAGCAACGAAGTACGGCTGCGGTGCACCTTTACGAAGAATGACTTGGGGGTACGAGTCGGGCACCAAACTGTTTTAAACGCAGTGTACCGATTTCGGGAGCATGGCCGAATTGACCCACCTGCAGTGGATGCAGGGAGACCCCGAATCCGAGCGGATTTGGAAGAGATTCTGGCATTCTTCCGACGTCACCGCATGGCGAGCATAGGGACGGCGCTGCAGTTTTTGGCGTCAGCCAGAATACGGTGTGGCGGCTTCTTCGTGAGGAGAAAGCACCCGCGTACCAATTCACGCGGGTACAAGAGCTGCACGCCACTGATTACCCGGCTCGGTTAGAGTTTTGCCGATGGCTTCGCCAAGAGCATCGGCAAATTTTGTTGACAGACGAGTCCACATTTACGCGAGTTGACATGTTTATGTTTAATGTGCACGACTCGCATTACTGGAGCACGGAAAATCCTCATGTGGTCCATGTGCACAACTCGCATTACTGGAGCACGGCAAATCCTCATGCGGCTCACCCGGACCATTTCCAACGCAGTTTCAGTGTGAACGTTTGGGCAGGGATTTTAGAGGACCAAGTTCTTGGTCCAGTTTTTCTAGAACGGCTCAATACAGAGTCCTACATGCATTTCCTCCAAAACCCAATTCTCTACTGGAAGACGCCCCTTTGGCTTGGCTTAGGGGGATGTTCCAACACGATGGAGCTCCAGCCCATTATTCGCAGTTAGTTCGCGAGTATCTATATGTGACATATTATTATAGTGAAAGGTGGATTGGTCGTGGAGCCCATTGGATTATTTCTTATGGGGTCGAGTGAAGGAACTTGTTTATGGTGAAAGCGGACACATGATTAGGGACTTGGGTGAACTCAAGAGAAATATCGAAACTGCTTTTGAAGTAGTAAAAAGTGAAAGACACACATTACTTAAAGTGAAGAAACACATCAGAAAACGTGCATTTTGCTATATTGAGGGGGGAGGTGTCTTTGTGAAACAATTTTGAAAATAGTTTTTTTAAAGTAAATATCTGTGTAAATAAACTTGGTAAATAATTAATTTTGTAATAATAGGTGATGAACTTTTAAACACGCCGAGTAAGTGTAATAGTAACTAAATGTTGACAAAGGTAATTATTTCGTTATTATTTATAACGTATATCATGACTTACGTCATGTTTAGTTATTATTGCCATTTTTCGTCAGTCCAAAGGCTGTCAATTGTTAAAAGAAATCACTCGTATCGATAAAGAAATACATAAAAGCTACATTGTTTTAGCAAGCTCCATTTCAAATACATTGTTTTAGCAAGCTCAAAACACACTGAAAAGGTTTCGAACACTGGATACGACGAATGCGAAGGATGGAAAGAAGCTTCTGATATTGCCGAGTCGATGTCAATAGATACAACTATTAAAGAACGTAGAGTACCCAACCAAATGAAAAATGATGCCACTTACTCCAAGGCAAAGAATTATACCACCGACAAACGCAATATTGGATCGTACTTTAATGGAAATTTAGAAGGAAGAGGCACTGCTTTGACGAAAGAAGCTGTAGAAACTGTAGTTCTGACATTTTCAGGACAGAAACTGTAGTTCTGACATCTTCAGGACAGAAACTACCAGCATATGTGTATTGTTTTTTCATGTCCCTCCCGGTGGAATGTCACATAGGTACGTGGTTCCAACCATACAATGCAACAAATGTTGCAGATTTGGTCACATACAATCTCAATGTAGGTACACAACCTCATGAGGATCATACTTGCAAAAAGGATACGCCGACCTGCTTGTTCTACTCGAGTGCCATTAAGGCGACTAACCCTTCGTGCCCAGAACATTCAAGGCAAAAACAAATCAAATTGTTTATGTCACACTAAAATATATCATATTCCGAGGCAACAGCCAGATTCGCACAGGTTCGCAAGTCATTTGCTGACACAGCCAGAGCCGAACCAGTCTACCCCCTTCTCCCTCTCTATACCCTATTTCTCTCCCTTCTCCCAATAGTAGTAATAACATCTCATACCGTAAAACGGTCACTTGTCCCGGGCACCAACATCTTCCTGCGGCAAGTGTTGGCTATAATCTTCAAACTCATTCTGCCATCATCGTTGAAACCCCCCGGTCTCAACTCACTAATGGGTGTGCTATCTCCGATAGTCCCCAGGTCCCACCCAGTTAGGTAACTAACGATCACTTGATATCACTACTCCTCTCGACTATTATTAATCTCCTCGGCCGATTTAGTGGTGTCGAGTTACCGAACAATGTCCGTACAAAACTTACTCAGCTCATCCATATAGCCAGTTCCAGAGGCTTCAATCCTCCAATAGAACTGTCGCAGCAGCGGGAATAAGATGCATGAGATCACCTCATAAATTAATATACTCCCATTATTTTCGCTGTTCAGGAGATACAGATTCAGAACTTATGGAAAAGCATGGGTTCGGACTGAGCCGTAAAGAAGTGATGTAGTTAGTAGGGATGTATGTTATTTCAAACCAGTTGACAACTCCTTTTAAGAATGGATACGAGGTAAAGAATGGTTTGTGGCCTTTGCAAAAAGGCAAAATCTATCTATTAAAAAACCAAAGTTAGTGGAAAATGTACGACGAAAAGCATGTGATCCATTCGTAATGAAGGCTTACTACAATTTGCTGGTAGATACTATTTCCAATCTAGGTTTGTGTACCATAAACCAGGCCAAATTTGGAATTTTGACGAAACGTCATTTTTCAGTGATCCCAAAAAGACCAAAATATTTGGACTCAAGGGATATTCCGCTACTAAGCCAATATCATCGAGTGGAAAAATTAATATCACTGTTTTGCTAGGCGTAGCCGCTGATGGAAAAAAAGCTCTTCCCTTAATAATTGTCAAAGGCTAGCAGCAGCTTTATAGGACGAGTGGACGTCACCTGAAGGTTACGTAGGCACAATGAATGCCGAAACCAAAAACTGATGCATGGAGGCTGCAGTCATTTAAAAAATAGTTATTGGATTTGATTGGTGAAACAAGAGCCGTTTTAATTACATACGATGGTCATTTTGCAATGTGCGGCATCGGGAGATGAAATAAAACGAAAGTAGATTCTATACTAATGTGAACTATGTGTCCGGGACTTAGTAAATCATAGACCGTAGGTCACGTGATAGGTGCGAGGAGTGACATGAACGCAGTGCCGCGAGCAGCAGAGTTACAGACGAGCAACTTCTGAAAGTCGATTATCACGGTCTAAACTAGGCCTTATCTATACAAAACAAGCATTCAAAACATTTTGCGAAATTTAAAAAAATATTGCAACTTTTTCTTTGTCTAAGTCCCAGCTCCATAGTGCCTCCTTAGCTACCGTCTGACCCAATCTAAATATTATTTTTCCAAGATTTGTAATTGGTATGATATAAATAAAATCATTATAATGGGATGTTCCAGATCATGGAAAATGCCACTGGCATAGTGATGTGGTTAGAGCCTGTAACAGGAAGAACTTTCAGAATCCCAATATGGACGTTGTATTCTCTCTCCGCTCAGTGGGTCCCAACAATTGACGGAAATCAATACTTTCCCTTTGAGGATAGAGTGGTGGTAGTAGAGAGGTCATTCCGCCCTCTAAAAACCTCCAAGATGCCTTCTGCGTCACGACAGATCACAATCTACCACCAGGGGGAATCCCCATCCATCTCTTGGGCCAATATGGTAGTTGGGCAGACCTCAACATCCCCGCACTGGATCCCACCGACATGGATGGACACGGCCATGTCTTACGCAGGACATATCCTCGCGGGGGTAGTCGTCTCTATCGTAATCACAGCGCTGATACCTAGCTGTATAAACTTATGCTCTTGCCTTAAATCAGTAAAATCGCCGGAACAATCCAGTTACTTTAGAGTCAGATAATCTAATACGACTTGTTGTCGGTCCCTAAATCCATTAAATATCGATATATAGTTTCGAATCGATTTACAAAAAAAGATATATTACCCACCACTAAGAAATACAATACCCAACAACCTTGACAATATGGAAGATCGATCAACAATCAAGATCAGAATGGGGGCTATTGATATGGAGGGAGAGAATTGACACTCTCTGTACATGGGAGTTCTAGGGAACATATAATTGCAAGATTCTTAGATTATGCACAACTTCGATATGAGCAAAATTTTGTTATTAAACAAATAAATAAAAATTTGGCCCTTTTACAGAAGACATACAATTGATATACAATTTCAGAAGTGGTTATCATTGAGACCTCCCAATCTAGCACATAATGTAGCCCATTATATAACTCTCACTCACTCAACTCTCCAATGATATTATGGGTTGAGCCATGGGCAATGGGCAATTTTTGTAAGTATAGGAAAAATGTGATAGTAAAAAACCACGAGCCCTATAATTTTTCCTATACTTACAAAAATTGCATTGTAAATGCATAAAAATAATATAAAATCTCAATATGGCTGTTTCATCTTAATCGATTGTTAGACATTTGTAAAAGTGTTTCTTTCGGATGCGAGGGTTACCTCACATTGATGAAGCAACGCTGGCCTGCAGCGTAACAAGTGATAGCAAAATTCGACGAGTCGTGTAAGCCTTTCGGTAGCTTAGTTGGTCAGAGCATCGGGCCGGATTCCCGGAGGCGCGGGTTCGAATCTCGCCTGAAAGCTACTTATAGGGCTCGTGGTTTTTTACTATCACATTTTTCCTATTCTTACAAAAACTGCATTGTAAATGCATAAAAATAATATAAAATCTTTTATTGAAAAGTTAGAACGTTTCAAACAAACTAAGCTGTCCCACATGTCAACAAATTCATTTTGACAGCTTAGTTCGTATACGAACATCTATTGGTCTGTAACACTCGAAGCGTTCGACTGGTTTTCGATCGAACTTTTTCGATTATGAAATTCTGACAATATAAAAACTGTTATATTTGAATTTCGAGCTAATAAATGTGAACTTTTCTCGAATGCGTGAGAATCGGGCCCCAGGCCTAAGAAGGTAGTTCCCTGCGCTTCCCGTGAATTTGACGATTTAATGTTTTACAGTTTGCATTTGCATGTCACACTTGTCGCGCGCGTTTGCAAACATACCTCGGCGGTATACCAAGCAGCAGTACCTGGAGATGGTACTATGCTATAGAGAAAGCAACGAAGTACGGCTGCGGTGCACCTTTACGAAGAATGACTTGGGGGTACGAGTCGGGCACCAAACTGTTTTAAACGCAGTGTACCGATTTCGGGAGCATGGCCGAATTGACCCACCTGCAGTGGATGCAGGGAGACCCCGAATCCGAGCGGATTTGGAAGAGATTCTGGCATTCTTCCGACGTCACCGCATGGCGAGCATAGGGACGGCGCTGCAGTTTTTGGCGTCAGCCAGAATACGGTGTGGCGGCTTCTTCGTGAGGAGAAAGCACCCGCGTACCAATTCACGCGGGTACAAGAGCTGCACGCCACTGATTACCCGGCTCGGTTAGAGTTTTGCCGATGGCTTCGCCAAGAGCATCGGCAAATTTTGTTGACAGACGAGTCCACATTTACGCGAGTTGACATGTTTATGTTTAATGTGCACGACTCGCATTACTGGAGCACGGAAAATCCTCATGTGGTCCATGTGCACAACTCGCATTACTGGAGCACGGCAAATCCTCATGCGGCTCACCCGGACCATTTCCAACGCAGTTCCAGTGTGAACGTTTGGGCAGGGATTTTAGAGGACCAAGTTCTTGGTCCAGTTTTTCTAGAACGGCTCAATACAGAGTCCTACATGCATTTCCTCCAAAACCCAATTCTCTACTGGAAGACGCCCCTTTGGCTTGGCTTAGGGGGATGTTCCAACACGATGGAGCTCCAGCCCATTATTCGCAGTTAGTTCGCGAGTATCTATATGTGACATATTATTATGGTGAAAGGTGGATTGGTCGTGGAGCCCATTGGATTATTTCTTATGGGGTCGAGTGAAGGAACTTGTTTATGGTGAAAGCGGACACATGATTAGGGACTTGGGTGAACTCAAGAGAAATATCGAAACTGCTTTTGAAGTAGTAAAAAGTGAAAGACACACATTACTTAAAGTGAAGAAACACATCAGAAAACGTGCATTTTGCTATATTGAGGGGGGAGGTGTCTTTGTGAAACAATTTTGAAAATAGTTTTTTTAAAGTAAATATCTGTGTAAATAAACTTGGTAAATAATTAATTTTGTAATAATAGGTGATGAACTTTTAAACACGCCGAGTAAGTGTAATAGTAACTAAATGTTGACAAAGGTAATTATTTCGTTATTATTTATAACGTATATCATGACTTACGTCATGTTTAGTTATTATTGCCATTTTTCGTCAGTCCAAAGGCTGTCAATTGTTAAAAGAAATCACTCGTATCGATAAAGAAATACATAAAAGCTACATTGTTTTAGCAAGCTCCATTTCAAATACATTGTTTTAGCAAGCTCAAAACACACTGAAAAGGTTTCGAACACTGGATACGACGAATGCGAAGGATGGAAAGAAGCTTCTGATATTGCCGAGTCGATGTCAATAGATACAACTATTAAAGAACGTAGAGTACCCAACCAAATGAAAAATGATGCCACTTACTCCAAGGCAAAGAATTATACCACCGACAAACGCAATATTGGATCGTACTTTAATGGAAATTTAGAAGGAAGAGGCACTGCTTTGACGAAAGAAGCTGTAGAAACTGTAGTTCTGACATTTTCAGGACAGAAACTGTAGTTCTGACATTTTCAGGACAGAAACTACCAGCATATGTGTATTGTTTTTTCATGTCCCTCCCGGTGGAATGTCACATAGGTACGTGGTTCCAACCATACAATGCAACAAATGTTGCAGATTTGGTCACATACAATCTCAATGTAGGTACACAACCTCATGAGGATCATACTTGCAAAAAGGATACGCCGACCTGCTTGTTCTACTCGAGTGCCATTAAGGCGACTAACCCTTCGTGCCCAGAACATTCAAGGCAAAAACAAATCAAATTGTTTATGTCACACTAAAATATATCATATTCCGAGGCAACAGCCAGATTCGCACAGGTTCGCAAGTCATTTGCTGACACAGCCAGAGCCGAACCAGTCTACCCCCTTCTCCCTCTCTATACCCTATTTCTCTCCCTTCTCCCAATAGTAGTAATAACATCTCATACCGTGAAACGGTCACTTGTCCCGGGCACCAACATCTTCCTGCGGCAAGTGTTGGCTATAATCTTCAAACTCATTCTGCCATCATCGTTGAAACCCCCCGGTCTCAACTCACTAATGGGTGTGCTATCTCCGATAGTCCCCAGGTCCCACCCAGTTAGGTAACTAACGATCACTTGATATCACTACTCCTCTCGACTATTATTAATCTCCTCGGCCGATTTAGTGGTGTCGAGTTACCGAACAATGTCCGTACAAAACTTACTCAGCTCATCCATATAGCCAGTTCCAGAGGCTTCAATCCTCCAATAGAACTGTCGCAGCAGCGGGAATAAGATGCATGAGATCACCTCATAAATTAATATACTCCCATTATTTTCGCTGTTCAGGAGATACAGATTCAGAACTTATGGAAAAGCATGGGTTCGGACTAAGCCGTAAAGAAGTGATGTAGTTAGTAGGGATGTATGTTATTTCAAACCAGTTGACAACTCCTTTTAAGAATGGATACGAGGTAAAGAATGGTTTGTGGCTTTTGCAAAAAGGCAAAATCTATCTATTAAAAAACCAAAGTTAGTGGAAAATGTACGACGAAAAGCATGTGATCCATTCGTAATGAAGGCTTACTACAATTTGCTGGTAGATACTATTTCCAATCTAGGTTTGTGTACCATAAACCAGGCCAAATTTGGAATTTTGACGAAACGTCATTTTTCAGTGATCCCAAAAAGACCAAAATAGTTGGACTCAAGGGATATTCCGCTACTAAGCCAATATCATCGAGTGGAAAAATTAATATCACTGTTTTGCTAGGCGTAGCCGCTGATGGAAAAAAAGCTCTTCCCTTAATAATTGTCAAAGGCTAGCAGCAGCTTTATAGGACGAGTGGACGTCACCTGAAGGTTACGTAGGCACAATGAATGCCGAAACCAAAAACTGATGCATGGAGGCTGCAGTCATTTAAAAAATAGTTATTGGATTTGATTGGTGAAACAAGAGCCGTTTTAATTACATACGATGGTCATTTTGCAATGTGCGGCATCGGGAGATGAAATAAAACAACGAAAGTAGATTCTATACTAATGTGAACTATGTGTCCGGGACTTAGTAAATCATAGACCGTAGGTCACGTGATAGGTGCGAGGAGTGACATGAACGCAGTGCCGCGAGCAGCAGAGATACAGACGAGCAACTTCTGAAAGTCGATTATCACGGTCTAAACTAGGCCTTATCTATACAAAACAAGCATTCAAAACATTTTGCGAAATTTAAAAAAATATTGCAACTTTTTCTTTGTCTAAGTCCCAGCTCCATAGTGCCTCCTTAGCTACCGTCTGACCCAATCTAAATATTATTTTTCCAAGATTTGTAATTGGTATGATATAAATAAAATTTGTGTTTTGTTGTAGAACGCCACATCGAGGGTAATTGGGTCTTTGGGATGATACCTTGTGGGTTCTGACAAGCTGGATCCCTCATATCCTGGCAGGATTCTATTCAGAGGAGGTAGATGAGAAAGACAGCCGAAAACTAAAAATATTGATTAATGGAACCTGGGTTACCAGCACTTACCCCCCTCCTCCTCATTGCGGAGCTTTGCTCACCCAGAAAGTCCCACCGACTCCGATAGCTCTACACATTTGGAAAGTAGACATGTCTCTTGAAGAATTTACTGGATACATTTATTGGAGTGAAGTGATCGAAAATTCCTGCGCATCTTATTTCTTCGGTGATACTCTAGTCACTACGAAAAGGACAGTGCTGGCGCCTTATGAAGCTCCTCTTTCTCGACTAAACAGGACATTCTTGGACACGATTGAGTATGAAGACCCTCGGGTTCTTATTGCCATGAATGAAGAGAGCACCTGCTCCTGGATGAGAACTTTAGATCATGTACACAAAAGAGTGATGGGGGTGAGAAGCAAGATATTTTTTAATCCTGATAGCTCAATTGCCCAACCCCCAGGTAACTGGAGACGTCTGAGCGACCTTGCATATTCGGATGGATTTAAAACTATCGTATTTGACTCTTTGGATATTTCAGATCTATGCCCCTTAAAGATCTTCAGAACGGTCCCAGCATTCATTGCTGCTGAGCCCGACGATCCTCATATTATCACCTCTCCCGAAGCTAATCTGTTACTTTCCTTAGACCCGAAATGGTCTGATCTTGCTTGCACGACCGACACCTCCATCCCAATCTTCAAGACGATGGGAGGATATTTTATCTCTATGTCGACTCCTTCAGGAACTGTACTTCAGCATCCAGATGAGCTTAAGGAGGTCAGATCAGATCATGTCTCGGTATTCAAGGACCATGTGAGCAAGCATAGGGCATTCAAACGAAGCTTATCATATCCAGTGATTGATCCTGAATACAACATGGAGACTGGATTAAAATGGATACAACGTATGAATAAAGTGAGGACTCCTCGTCACATCTTTCCAGCGGTTAAACGAACACCTGATTGGAGCAAAATATTTGACTCCGGAATGCGAAATACTTTTGACTATGCCTCTTACAGGTATTCGATGGACTCCATTATTAATCAGGATACCGCCGCTCTCAGGTCCATGCATTTCTCAATCTGCCAAAACTTGCTTCTCCAATGGAGCAACCTATCTCCCCCAGACCTGGCCCCTAAAGTTGCTAGATATCAAGCGCAATCCCACATGGCATTCGGGGTATTCAATGAGGGTCAGTTTGGAGTGATGACCCCAACAATTGCAACTTCCGATTTCCACCTCATTCAACCTCTGCATCATTATAATGGGATGTTCCAGATCATGGAAAATGCCACTGGCATAGTGATGTGGTTAGAGCCTGTAACAGGAAGAACTTTCAGAATCCCAATATGGACGTTGTATTCTCTCTCCGCTCAGTGGGTCCCAACAATTGACGGAAATCAATACTTTCCCTTTGAGGATAGAGTGGTGGTAGTAGAGAGGTCATTCCGCCCTCTAAAAACCTCCAAGATGCCTTCTGCGTCACGACAGATCACAATCTACCACCAGGGGGAATCCCCATCCATCTCTTGGGCCAATATGGTAGTTGGGCAGACCTCAACATCCCCGCACTGGATCCCACCGACATGGATGGACACGGCCATGTCTTACGCAGGACATATCCTCGCGGGGGTAGTCGTCTCTATCGTAATCACAGCGCTGATACCTAGCTGTATAAACTTATGCTCTTGCCTTAAATCAGTAAAATCGCCGGAACAATCCAGTTACTTTAGAGTCAGATAATCTAATACGACTTGTTGTCGGTCCCTAAATCCATTAAATATCGATATATAGTTTCGAATCGATTTACAAAAAAAGATATATTACCCACCACTAAGAAATACAATACCCAACAACCTTGACAATATGGAAGATCGATCAACAATCAAGATCAGAATGGGGGCTATTGATATGGAGGGAGAGAATTGACACTCTCTGTACATGGGAGTTCTAGGGAACATATAATTGCAAGATTCTTAGATTATGCACAACTTCGATATGAGCAAAATTTTGTTATTAAACAAATAAATAAAAATTTGGCCCTTTTACAGAAGACATACAATTGATATACAATTTCAGAAGTGGTTATCATTGAGACCTCCCAATCTAGCACATAATGTAGCCCATTATATAACTCTCACTCACTCAACTCTCCAATGATATTATGGGTTGAGCCATGGGCAATGGGCAATTTTTGTAAGTATAGGAAAAATGTGATAGTAAAAAACCACGAGCCCTATAATTTTTCCTATACTTACAAAAATTGCATTGTAAATGCATAAAAATAATATAAAATCTCAATATGGCTGTTTCATCTTAATCGATTGTTAGACATTTGTAAAAGTGTTTCTTTCGGATGCGAGGGTTACCTCACATTGATGAAGCAACGCTGGCCTGCAGCGTAACAAGTGATAGCAAAATTCGACGAGTCGTGTAAGCCTTTCGGTAGCTTAGTTGGTCAGAGCATCGGGCCGGATTCCCGGAGGCGCGGGTTCGAATCCCGCCTGAAAGCTACTTATAGGGCTCGTGGTTTTTTACTATCACATTTTTCCTATACTTACAAAAACTGCATTGTAAATGCATAAAAATAATATAAAATCTTTTATTGAAAAGTTAGAACGTTTCAAACAAACTAAGCTGTCCCACATGTCAACAAATTCATTTTGACAGCTTAGTTCGTATACGAACATCTATTGGTCTGTAACACTCGTAGCGTTCGACTGGTTTTCGATCGAACTTTTTCGATTATGAAATTCTGACAATATAAAAACTGTTATATTTGAATTTCGAGCTAATAAATGTGAACTTTTCTCGAATGCGTGAGAATCGGGCCCCAGGCCTAAGAAGGTAGTTCCCTGCGCTTCCCGTGAATTTGACGATTTAATGTTTTACAGTTTGCATTTGCATGTCACACTTGTCGCGCGCGTTTGCAAACATACCTCGGCGGTATACCAAGCAGCAGTACCTGGAGATGGTACTATGCTATAGAGAAAGCAACGAAGTACGGCTGCGGTGCACCTTTACGAAGAATGACTTGGGGGTACGAGTCGGGCACCAAACTGTTTTAAACGCAGTGTACCGATTTCGGGAGCATGGCCGAATTTACCCACCTGCAGTGGATGCAGGGAGACCCCGAATCCGAGCGGATTTGGAAGAGATTCTGGCATTCTTCCGACGTCACCGCATGGCGAGCATAGGGACGGCGCTGCAGTTTTTGGCGTCAGCCAGAATACGGTGTGGCGGCTTCTTCGTGAGGAGAAAGCACCCGCGTACCAATTCACGCGGGTACAAGAGCTGCACGCCACTGATTACCCGGCTCGGTTAGAGTTTTGCCGATGGCTTCGCCAAGAGCATCGGCAAATTTTGTTGACAGACGAGTCCACATTTACGCGAGTTGACATGTTTATGTTTAATGTGCACGACTCGCATTACTGGAGCACGGAAAATCCTCATGTGGTCCATGTGCACAACTCGCATTACTGGAGCACGGCAAATCCTCATGCGGCTCACCCGGACCATTTCCAACGCAGTTTCAGTGTGAACGTTTGGGCAGGGATTTTAGAGGACCAAGTTCTTGGTCCAGTTTTTCTAGAACGGCTCAATACAGAGTCCTACATGCATTTCCTCCAAAACCCAATTCTCTACTGGAAGACGCCCCTTTGGCTTGGCTTAGGGGGATGTTCCAACACGATGGAGCTCCAGCCCATTATTCGCAGTTAGTTCGCGAGTATCTATATGTGACATATTATTATGGTGAAAGGTGGATTGGTCGTGGAGCCCATTGGATTATTTCTTATGGGGTCGAGTGAAGGAACTTGTTTATGGTGAAAGCGGACACATGATTAGGGACTTGGGTGAACTCAAGAGAAATATCGAAACTGCTTTTGAAGTAGTAAAAAGTGAAAGACACACATTACTTAAAGTGAAGAAACACATCAGAAAACGTGCATTTTGCTATATTGAGGGGGGAGGTGTCTTTGTGAAACAATTTTGAAAATAGTTTTTTTAAAGTAAATATCTGTGTAAATAAACTTGGTAAATAATTAATTTTGTAATAATAGGTGATGAACTTTTAAACACGCCGAGTAAGTGTAATAGTAACTAAATGTTGACAAAGGTAATTATTTCGTTATTATTTATAACGTATATCATGACTTACGTCATGTTTAGTTATTATTGCCATTTTTCGTCAGTCCAAAGGCTGTCAATTGTTAAAAGAAATCACTCGTATCGATAAAGAAATACATAAAAGCTACATTGTTTTAGCAAGCTCCATTTCAAATACATTGTTTTAGCAAGCTCAAAACACACTGAAAAGGTTTCGAACACTGGATACGACGAATGCGAAGGATGGAAAGAAGCTTCTGATATTGCCGAGTCGATGTCAATAGATACAACTATTAAAGAACGTAGAGTACCCAACCAAATGAAAAATGATGCCACTTACTCCAAGGCAAAGAATTATACCACCGACAAACGCAATATTGGATCGTACTTTAATGGAAATTTAGAAGGAAGAGGCACTGCTTTGACGAAAGAAGCTGTAGAAACTGTAGTTCTGACATTTTCAGGACAGAAACTGTAGTTCTGACATTTTCAGGACAGAAACTACCAGCATATGTGTATTGTTTTTTCATGTCCCTCCCGGTGGAATGTCACATAGGTACGTGGTTCCAACCATACAATGCAACAAATGTTGCAGATTTGGTCACATACAATCTCAATGTAGGTACACAACCTCATGAGGATCATACTTGCAAAAAGGATACGCCGACCTGCTTGTTCTACTCGAGTGCCATTAAGGCGACTAACCCTTCGTGCCCAGAACATTCAAGGCAAAAACAAATCAAATTGTTTATGTCACACTAAAATATATCATATTCCGAGGCAACAGCCAGATTCGCACAGGTTCGCAAGTCATTTGCTGACACAGCCAGAGCCGAACCAGTCTACCCCCTTCTCCCTCTCTATACCCTATTTCTCTCCCTTCTCCCAATAGTAGTAATAACATCTCATACCGTAAAACGGTCACTTGTCCCGGGCACCAACATCTTCCTGCGGCAAGTGTTGGCTATAATCTTCAAACTCATTCTGCCATCATCGTTGAAACCCCCCGGTCTCAACTCACTAATGGGTGTGCTATCTCCGATAGTCCCCAGGTCCCACCCAGTTAGGTAACTAACGATCACTTGATATCACTACTCCTCTCGACTATTATTAATCTCCTCGGCCGATTTAGTGGTGTCGAGTTACCGAACAATGTCCGTACAAAACTTACTCAGCTCATCCATATAGCCAGTTCCAGAGGCTTCAATCCTCCAATAGAACTGTCGCAGCAGCGGGAATAAGATGCATGAGATCACCTCATAAATTAATATACTCCCATTATTTTCGCTGTTCAGGAGATACAGATTCAGAACTTATGGAAAAGCATGGGTTCGGACTGAGCCGTAAAGAAGTGATGTAGTTAGTAGGGATGTATGTTATTTCAAACCAGTTGACAACTCCTTTTAAGAATGGATACGAGGTAAAGAATGGTTTGTGGCTTTTGCAAAAAGGCAAAATCTATCTATTAAAAAACCAAAGTTAGTGGAAAATGTACGACGAAAAGCATGTGATCCATTCGTAATGAAGGCTTACTACAATTTGCTGGTAGATACTATTTCCAATCTAGGTTTGTGTACCATAAACCAGGCCAAATTTGGAATTTTGACGAAACGTCATTTTTCAGTGATCCCAAAAAGACCAAAATAGTTGGACTCAAGGGATATTCCGCTACTAAGCCAATATCATCGAGTGGAAAAATTAATATCACTGTTTTGCTAGGCGTAGCCGCTGATGGAAAAAAAGCTCTTCCCTTAATAATTGTCAAAGGCTAGCAGCAGCTTTATAGGACGAGTGGACGTCACCTGAAGGTTACGTAGGCACAATGAATGCCGAAACCAAAAACTGATGCATGGAGGCTGCAGTCATTTAAAAAATAGTTATTGGATTTGATTGGTGAAACAAGAGCCGTTTTAATTACATACGATGGTCATTTTGCAATGTGCGGCATCGGGAGATGAAATAAAACAACGAAAGTAGATTCTATACTAATGTGAACTATGTGTCCGGGACTTAGTAAATCATAGACCGTAGGTCACGTGATAGGTGCGAGGAGTGACATGAACGCAGTGCCGCGAGCAGCAGAGATACAGACGAGCAACTTCTGAAAGTCGATTATCACGGTCTAAACTAGGCCTTATCTATACAAAACAAGCATTCAAAACATTTTGCGAAATTTAAAAAAATATTGCAACTTTTTCTTTGTCTAAGTCCCAGCTCCATAGTGCCTCCTTAGCTACCGTCTGACCCAATCTAAATATTATTTTTCCAAGATTTGTAATTGGTATGATATAAATAAAATTTGTGTTTTGTTGTAGAACGCCACATCGAGGGTAATTGGGTCCTTGGGATGATACCTTGTGGGTTCTGACAAGCTGGATCCCTCATATCCTGGCAGGATTCTATTCAGAGGAGGTAGATGAGAAAGACAGCCGAAAACTAAAAATATTGATTAATGGAACCTGGGTTACCAGCACTTACCCCCCTCCTCCTCATTGCGGAGCTTTGCTCACCCAGAAAGTCCCACCGACTCCGATAGCTCTACACATTTGGAAAGTAGACATGTCTCTTGAAGAATTTACTGGATACATTTATTGGAGTGAAGTGATCGAAAATTCCTGCGCATCTTATTTCTTCGGTGATACTCTAGTCACTACGAAAAGGACAGTGCTGGCGCCTTATGAAGCTCCTCTTTCTCGACTAAACAGGACATTCTTGGACACGATTGAGTATGAAGACCCTCGGGTTCTTATTGCCATGAATGAAGAGAGCACCTGCTCCTGGATGAGAACTTTAGATCATGTACACAAAAGAGTGATGGGGGTGAGAAGCAAGATATTTTTTAATCCTGATGGCTCAATTGCCCAACCCCCAGGTAACTGGAGACGTCTGAGCGACCTTGCATATTCGGATGGATTTAAAACTATCGTATTTGACTCTTTGGATATTTCAGATCTATGCCCCTTAAAGATCTTCAGAACGGTCCCAGCATTCATTGCTGCTGAGCCCGACGATCCTCATATTATCACCTCTCCCGAAGCTAATCTGTTACTTTCCTTAGACCCGAAATGGTCTGATCTTGCTTGCACGACCGACACCTCCATCCCAATCTTCAAGACGATGGGAGGATATTTTATCTCTATGTCGACTCCTTCAGGAACTGTACTTCAGCATCCAGATGAGCTTAAGGAGGTCAGATCAGATCATGTCTCGGTATTCAAGGACCATGTGAGCAAGCATAGGGCATTCAAACGAAGCTTATCATATCCAGTGATTGATCCTGAATACAACATGGAGACTGGATTAAAATGGATACAACGTATGAATAAAGTGAGGACTCCTCGTCACATCTTTCCAGCGGTTAAACGAACACCTGATTGGAGCAAAATATTTGACTCCGGAATGCGAAATACTTTTGACTATGCCTCTTACAGGTATTCGATGGACTCCATTATTAATCAGGATACCGCCGCTCTCAGGTCCATGCAGTTCTCAATCTGCCAAAACTTGCTTCTCCAATGGAGCAACCTATCTCCCCCAGACCTGGCCCCTAAAGTTGCTAGATATCAAGCGCAATCCCACATGGCATTCGGGGTATTCAATGAGGGTCAGTTTGGAGTGATGACCCCAACAATTGCAACTTCCGATTTCCACCTCATTCAACCTCTGCATCATTATAATGGGATGTTCCAGATCATGGAAAATGCCACTGGCATAGTGATGTGGTTAGAGCCTGTAACAGGAAGAACTTTCAGAATCCCAATATGGACGTTGTATTCTCTCTCCGCTCAGTGGGTCCCAACAATTGACGGAAATCAATACTTTCCCTTTGAGGATAGAGTGGTGGTAGTAGAGAGGTCATTCCGCCCTCTAAAAACCTCCAAGATGCCTTCTGCGTCACGACAGATCACAATCTACCACCAGGGGGAATCACCATCCATCTCTTGGGCCAATATGGTAGTTGGGCAGACCTCAACATCCCCGCACTGGATCCCACCGACATGGATGGACACGGCCATGTCTTACGCAGGACATATCCTCGCGGGGGTAGTCGTCTCTATCGTAATCACAGCGCTGATACCTAGCTGTATAAACTTATGCTCTTGCCTTAAATCAGTAAAATCGCCGGAACAATCCAGTTACTTTAGAGTCAGATAATCTAATACGACTTGTTGTCGGTCCCTAAATCCATTAAATATCGATATATAGTTTCGAATCGATTTACAAAAAAAGATATATTACCCACCACTAAGAAATACAATACCCAACAACCTTGACAATATGGAAGATCGATCAACAATCAAGATCAGAATGGGGGCTATTGATATGGAGGGAGAGAATTGACACTCTCTGTACATGGGAGTTCTAGGGAACATATAATTGCAAGATTCTTAGATTATGCACAACTTCGATATGAGCAAAATTTTGTTATTAAACAAATAAATAAAAATTTGGCCCTTTTACAGAAGACATACAATTGATATACAATTTCAGAAGTGGTTATCATTGAGACCTCCCAATCTAGCACATAATGTAGCCCATTATATAACTCTCACTCACTCAACTCTCCAATGATATTATGGGTTGAGCCGGTTACTGAAATTTTATTCGCTACACCGATTAAAACACATTACTCAATGAGTGCCACATGAATCCCTGGGATAAATGGAACAGCTATAAATCCCTCTACTGGGAAAATAAGTAAACCTGAAACAACTGTTGGTCAATTAAAGATGATTGAACAAGATTTTAAATTATTTTTATGCATTCACAATGCAATTTTTGTAAGTATAGGAAAAATGTGATAGTAAAAAACCACGAGCCCTATAATTTTTCCTATACTTACAAAAATTGCATTGTAAATGCATAAAAATAATATAAAATCTCAATATGGCTGTTTCATCTTAATCGATTGTTAGACATTTGTAAAAGTGTTTCTTTCGGATGCGAGGGTTACCTCACATTGATGCCAACGCTGGCCTGCAGCGTAACAAGTGATAGCAAAATTCGACGAGTCGTGTAAGCCTTTCGGTAGCTTAGTTGGTCAGAGCATCGGGCCGGATTCCCGGAGGCGCGGGTTCGAATCTCGCCTGAAAGCTACTTATAGGGCTCGTGGTTTTTTACTATCACATTTTTCCTATACTTACAAAAACTGCATTGTAAATGCATAAAAATAATATAAAATCTTTTATTGAAAAGTTAGAACGTTTCAAACAAACTAAGCTGTCCCACATGTCAACAAATTCATTTTGACAGCTTAGTTCGTATACGAACATCTATTGGTCTGTAACACTCGTAGCGTTCGACTGGTTTTCGATCGAACTTTTTCGATTATGAAATTCTGACAATATAAAAACTGTTATATTTGAATTTCGAGCTAATAAATGTGAACTTTTCTCGAATGCGTGAGAATCGGGCCCCAGGCCTAAGAAGGTAGTTCCCTGCGCTTCCCGTGAATTTGATGATTTAATGTTTTACAGTTTGCATTTGCATGTCACACTTGTCGCGCGCGTTTGCAAACATACCTCGGCGGTATACCAAGCAGCAGTACCTGGAGATGGTACTATGCTATAGAGAAAGCAACGAAGTACGGCTGCGGTGCACCTTTACGAAGAATGACTTGGGGGTACGAGTCGGGCACCAAACTGTTTTAAACGCAGTGTACCGATTTCGGGAGCATGGCCGAATTGACCCACCTGCAGTGGATGCAGGGAGACCCCGAATCCGAGCGGATTTGGAAGAGATTCTGGCATTCTTCCGACGTCACCGCATGGCGAGCATAGGGACGGCGCTGCAGTTTTTGGCGTCAGCCAGAATACGGTGTGGCGGCTTCTTCGTGAGGAGAAAGCACCCGCGTACCAATTCACGCGGGTACAAGAGCTGCACGCCACTGATTACCCGGCTCGGTTAGAGTTTTGCCGATGGCTTCGCCAAGAGCATCGGCAAATTTTGTTGACAGACGAGTCCACATTTACGCGAGTTGACATGTTTATGTTTAATGTGCACGACTCGCATTACTGGAGCACGGAAAATCCTCATGTGGTCCATGTGCACAACTCGCATTACTGGAGCACGGCAAATCCTCATGCGGCTCACCCGGACCATTTCCAACGCAGTTTCAGTGTGAACGTTTGGGCAGGGATTTTAGAGGACCAAGTTCTTGGTCCAGTTTTTCTAGAACGGCTCAATACAGAGTCCTACATGCATTTCCTCCAAAACCCAATTCTCTACTGGAAGACGCCCCTTTGGCTTGGCTTAGGGGGATGTTCCAACACGATGGAGCTCCAGCCCATTATTCGCAGTTAGTTCGCGAGTATCTATATGTGACATATTATTATGGTGAAAGGTGGATTGGTCGTGGAGCCCATTGGATTATTTCTTATGGGGTCGAGTGAAGGAACTTGTTTATGGTGAAAGCGGACACATGATTAGGGACTTGGGTGAACTCAAGAGAAATATCGAAACTGCTTTTGAAGTAGTAAAAAGTGAAAGACACACATTACTTAAAGTGAAGAAACACATCAGAAAACGTGCATTTTGCTATATTGAGGGGGGAGGTGTCTTTGTGAAACAATTTTGAAAATAGTTTTTTTAAAGTAAATATCTGTGTAAATAAACTTGGTAAATAATTAATTTTGTAATAATAGGTGATGAACTTTTAAACACGCCGAGTAAGTGTAATAGTAACTAAATGTTGACAAAGGTAATTATTTCGTTATTATTTATAACGTATATCATGACTTACGTCATGTTTAGTTATTATTGCCATTTTTCGTCAGTCCAAAGGCTGTCAATTGTTAAAAGAAATCACTCGTATCGATAAAGAAATACATAAAAGCTACATTGTTTTAGCAAGCTCCATTTCAAATACATTGTTTTAGCAAGCTCAAAACACACTGAAAAGGTTTCGAACACTGGATACGACGAATGCGAAGGATGGAAAGAAGCTTCTGATATTGCCGAGTCGATGTCAATAGATACAACTATTAAAGAACGTAGAGTACCCAACCAAATGAAAAATGATGCCACTTACTCCAAGGCAAAGAATTATACCACCGACAAACGCAATATTGGATCGTACTTTAATGGAAATTTAGAAGGAAGAGGCACTGCTTTGACGAAAGAAGCTGTAGAAACTGTAGTTCTGACATTTTCAGGACAGAAACTGTAGTTCTGACATTTTCAGGACAGAAACTACCAGCATATGTGTATTGTTTTTTCATGTCCCTCCCGGTGGAATGTCACATAGGTACGTGGTTCCAACCATACAATGCAACAAATGTTGCAGATTTGGTCACATACAATCTCAATGTAGGTACACAACCTCATGAGGATCATACTTGCAAAAAGGATACGCCGACCTGCTTGTTCTACTCGAGTGCCATTAAGGCGACTAACCCTTCGTGCCCAGAACATTCAAGGCAAAAACAAATCAAATTGTTTATGTCACACTAAAATATATCATATTCCGAGGCAACAGCCAGATTCGCACAGGTTCGCAAGTCATTTGCTGACACAGCCAGAGCCGAACCAGTCTACCCCCTTCTCCCTCTCTATACCCTATTTCTCTCCCTTCTCCCAATAGTAGTAATAACATCTCATACCGTAAAACGGTCACTTGTCCCGGGCACCAACATCTTCCTGCGGCAAGTGTTGGCTATAATCTTCAAACTCATTCTGCCATCATCGTTGAAACCCCCCGGTCTCAACTCACTAATGGGTGTGCTATCTCCGATAGTCCCCAGGTCCCACCCAGTTAGGTAACTAACGATCACTTGATATCACTACTCCTCTCGACTATTATTAATCTCCTCGGCCGATTTAGTGGTGTCGAGTTACCGAACAATGTCCGTACAAAACTTACTCAGCTCATCCATATAGCCAGTTCCAGAGGCTTCAATCCTCCAATAGAACTGTCGCAGCAGCGGGAATAAGATGCATGAGATCACCTCATAAATTAATATACTCCCATTATTTTCGCTGTTCAGGAGATACAGATTCAGAACTTATGGAAAAGCATGGGTTCGGACTGAGCCGTAAAGAAGTGATGTAGTTAGTAGGGATGTATGTTATTTCAAACCAGTTGACAACTCCTTTTAAGAATGGATACGAGGTAAAGAATGGTTTGTGGCTTTTGCAAAAAGGCAAAATCTATCTATTAAAAAACCAAAGTTAGTGGAAAATGTACGACGAAAAGCATGTGATCCATTCGTAATGAAGGCTTACTACAATTTGCTGGTAGATACTATTTCCAATCTAGGTTTGTGTACCATAAACCAGGCCAAATTTGGAATTTTGACGAAACGTCATTTTTCAGTGATCCCAAAAAGACCAAAATAGTTGGACTCAAGGGATATTCCGCTACTAAGCCAATATCATCGAGTGGAAAAATTAATATCACTGTTTTGCTAGGCGTAGCCGCTGATGGAAAAAAAGCTCTTCCCTTAATAATTGTCAAAGGCTAGCAGCAGCTTTATAGGACGAGTGGACGTCACCTGAAGGTTACGTAGGCACAATGAATGCCGAAACCAAAAACTGATGCATGGAGGCTGCAGTCATTTAAAAAATAGTTATTGGATTTGATTGGTGAAACAAGAGCCGTTTTAATTACATACGATGGTCATTTTGCAATGTGCGGCATCGGGAGATGAAATAAAACAACGAAAGTAGATTCTATACTAATGTGAACTATGTGTCCGGGACTTAGTAAATCATAGACCGTAGGTCACGTGATAGGTGCGAGGAGTGACATGAACGCAGTGCCGCGAGCAGCAGAGATACAGACGAGCAACTTCTGAAAGTCGATTATCACGGTCTAAACTAGGCCTTATCTATACAAAACAAGCATTCAAAACATTTTGCGAAATTTAAAAAAATATTGCAACTTTTTCTTTGTCTAAGTCCCAGCTCCATAGTGCCTCCTTAGCTACCGTCTGACCCAATCTAAATATTATTTCTCCAAGATTTGTAATTGGTATGATATAAATAAAATTTGTGTTTTGTTGTAGAACGCCACATCGAGGGTAATTGGGTCCTTGGGATGATACCTTGTGGGTTCTGACAAGCTGGATCCCTCATATCCTGGCAGGATTCTATTCAGAGGAGGTAGATGAGAAAGACAGCCGAAAACTAAAAATATTGATTAATGGAACCTGGGTTACCAGCACTTACCCCCCTCCTCCTCATTGCGGAGCTTTGCTCACCCAGAAAGTCCCACCGACTCCGATAGCTCTACACATTTGGAAAGTAGACATGTCTCTTGAAGAATTTACTGGATACATTTATTGGAGTGAAGTGATCGAAAATTCCTGCGCATCTTATTTCTTCGGTGATACTCTAGTCACTACGAAAAGGACAGTGCTGGCGCCTTATGAAGCTCCTCTTTCTCGACTAAACAGGACATTCTTGGACACGATTGAGTATGAAGACCCTCGGGTTCTTATTGCCATGAATGAAGAGAGCACCTGCTCCTGGATGAGAACTTTAGATCATGTACACAAAAGAGTGATGGGGGTGAGAAGCAAGATATTTTTTAATCCTGATAGCTCAATTGCCCAACCCCCAGGTAACTGGAGACGTCTGAGCGACCTTGCATATTCGGATGGATTTAAAACTATCGTATTTGACTCTTTGGATATTTCAGATCTATGCCCCTTAAAGATCTTCAGAACGGTCCCAGCATTCATTGCTGCTGAGCCCGACGATCCTCATATTATCACCTCTCCCGAAGCTAATCTGTTACTTTCCTTAGACCCGAAATGGTCTGATCTTGCTTGCACGACCGACACCTCCATCCCAATCTTCAAGACGATGGGAGGATATTTTATCTCTATGTCGACTCCTTCAGGAACTGTACTTCAGCATCCAGATGAGCTTAAGGAGGTCAGATCAGATCATGTCTCGGTATTCAAGGACCATGTGAGCAAGCATAGGGCATTCAAACGAAGCTTATCATATCCAGTGATTGATCCTGAATACAACATGGAGACTGGATTAAAATGGATACAACGTATGAATAAAGTGAGGACTCCTCGTCACATCTTTCCAGCGGTTAAACGAACACCTGATTGGAGCAAAATATTTGACTCCGGAATGCGAAATACTTTTGACTATGCCTCTTACAGGTATTCGATGGACTCCATTATTAATCAGGATACCGCCGCTCTCAGGTCCATGCATTTCTCAATCTGCCAAAACTTGCTTCTCCAATGGAGCAACCTATCTCCCCCAGACCTGGCCCCTAAAGTTGCTAGATATCAAGCGCAATCCCACATGGCATTCGGGGTATTCAATGAGGGTCAGTTTGGAGTGATGACCCCAACAATTGCAACTTCCGATTTCCACCTCATTCAACCTCTGCATCATTATAATGGGATGTTCCAGATCATGGAAAATGCCACTGGCATAGTGATGTGGTTAGAGCCTGTAACAGGAAGAACTTTCAGAATCCCAATATGGACGTTGTATTCTCTCTCCGCTCAGTGGGTCCCAACAATTGACGGAAATCAATACTTTCCCTTTGAGGATAGAGTGGTGGTAGTAGAGAGGTCATTCCGCCCTCTAAAAACCTCCAAGATGCCTTCTGCGTCACGACAGATCACAATCTACCACCAGGGGGAATCCCCATCCATCTCTTGGGCCAATATGGTAGTTGGGCAGACCTCAACATCCCCGCACTGGATCCCACCGACATGGATGGACACGGCCATGTCTTACGCAGGACATATCCTCGCGGGGGTAGTCGTCTCTATCGTAATCACAGCGCTGATACCTAGCTGTATAAACTTATGCTCTTGCCTTAAATCAGTAAAATCGCCGGAACAATCCAGTTACTTTAGAGTCAGATAATCTAATACGACTTGTTGTCGGTCCCTAAATCCATTAAATATCGATATATAGTTTCGAATCGATTTACAAAAAAAGATATATTACCCACCACTAAGAAATACAATACCCAACAACCTTGACAATATGGAAGATCGATCAACAATCAAGATCAGAATGGGGGCTATTGATATGGAGGGAGAGAATTGACACTCTCTGTACATGGGAGTTCTAGGGAACATATAATTGCAAGATTCTTAGATTATGCACAACTTCGATATGAGCAAAATTTTGTTATTAAACAAATAAATAAAAATTTGGCCCTTTTACAGAAGACATACAATTGATATACAATTTCAGAAGTGGTTATCATTGAGACCTCCCAATCTAGCACATAATGTAGCCCATTATATAACTCTCACTCACTCAACTCTCCAATGATATTATGGGTTGAGCCATGGGCAATGGGCAATTTTTGTAAGTATAGGAAAAATGTGATAGTAAAAAACCACGAGCCCTATAATTTTTCCTATACTTACAAAAATTGCATTGTAAATGCATAAAAATAATATAAAATCTCAATATGGCTGTTTCATCTTAATCGATTGTTAGACATTTGTAAAAGTGTTTCTTTCGGATGCGAGGGTTACCTCACATTGATGCCAACGCTGGCCTGCAGCGTAACAAGTGATAGCAAAATTCGACGAGTCGTGTAAGCCTTTCGGTAGCTTAGTTGGTCAGAGCATCGGGCCGGATTCCCGGAGGCGCGGGTTCGAATCCCGCCTGAAAGCTACTTATAGGGCTCGTGGTTTTTTACTATCACATTTTTCCTATACTTACAAAAACTGCATTGTAAATGCATAAAAATAATATAAAATCTTTTATTGAAAAGTTAGAACGTTTCAAACAAACTAAGCTGTCCCACATGTCAACAAATTCATTTTGACAGCTTAGTTCGTATACGAACATCTATTGGTCTGTAACACTCGTAGCGTTCGACTGGTTTTCGATCGAACTTTTTCGATTATGAAATTCTGACAATATAAAAACTGTTATATTTGAATTTCGAGCTAATAAATGTGAACTTTTCTCGAATGCGTGAGAATCGGGCCCCAGGCCTAAGAAGGTAGTTCCCTGCGCTTCCCGTGAATTTGACGATTTAATGTTTTACAGTTTGCATTTGCATGTCACACTTGTCGCGCGCGTTTGCAAACATACCTCGGCGGTATACCAAGCAGCAGTACCTGGAGATGGTACTATGCTATAGAGAAAGCAACGAAGTACGGCTGCGGTGCACCTTTACGAAGAATGACTTGGGGGTACGAGTCGGGCACCAAACTGTTTTAAACGCAGTGTACCGATTTCGGGAGCATGGCCGAATTGACCCACCTGCAGTGGATGCAGGGAGACCCCGAATCCGAGCGGATTTGGAAGAGATTCTGGCATTCTTCCGACGTCACCGCATGGCGAGCATAGGGACGGCGCTGCAGTTTTTGGCGTCAGCCAGAATACGGTGTGGCGGCTTCTTCGTGAGGAGAAAGCACCCGCGTACCAATTCACGCGGGTACAAGAGCTGCACGCCACTGATTACCCGGCTCGGTTAGAGTTTTGCCGATGGCTTCGCCAAGAGCATCGGCAAATTTTGTTGACAGACGAGTCCACATTTACGCGAGTTGACATGTTTATGTTTAATGTGCACGACTCGCATTACTGGAGCACGGAAAATCCTCATGTGGTCCATGTGCACAACTCGCATTACTGGAGCACGGCAAATCCTCATGCGGCTCACCCGGACCATTTCCAACGCAGTTTCAGTGTGAACGTTTGGGCAGGGATTTTAGAGGACCAAGTTCTTGGTCCAGTTTTTCTAGAACGGCTCAATACAGAGTCCTACATGCATTTCCTCCAAAACCCAATTCTCTACTGGAAGACGCCCCTTTGGCTTGGCTTAGGGGGATGTTCCAACACGATGGAGCTCCAGCCCATTATTCGCAGTTAGTTCGCGAGTATCTATATGTGACATATTATTATGGTGAAAGGTGGATTGGTCGTGGAGCCCATTGGATTATTTCTTATGGGGTCGAGTGAAGGAACTTGTTTATGGTGAAAGCGGACACATGATTAGGGACTTGGGTGAACTCAAGAGAAATATCGAAACTGCTTTTGAAGTAGTAAAAAGTGAAAGACACACATTACTTAAAGTGAAGAAACACATCAGAAAACGTGCATTTTGCTATATTGAGGGGGGAGGTGTCTTTGTGAAACAATTTTGAAAATAGTTTTTTTAAAGTAAATATCTGTGTAAATAAACTTGGTAAATAATTAATTTTGTAATAATAGGTGATGAACTTTTAAACACGCCGAGTAAGTGTAATAGTAACTAAATGTTGACAAAGGTAATTATTTCGTTATTATTTATAACGTATATCATGACTTACGTCATGTTTAGTTATTATTGCCATTTTTCGTCAGTCCAAAGGCTGTCAATTGTTAAAAGAAATCACTCGTATCGATAAAGAAATACATAAAAGCTACATTGTTTTAGCAAGCTCCATTTCAAATACATTGTTTTAGCAAGCTCAAAACACACTGAAAAGGTTTCGAACACTGGATACGACGAATGCGAAGGATGGAAAGAAGCTTCTGATATTGCCGAGTCGATGTCAATAGATACAACTATTAAAGAACGTAGAGTACCCAACCAAATGAAAAATGATGCCACTTACTCCAAGGCAAAGAATTATACCACCGACAAACGCAATATTGGATCGTACTTTAATGGAAATTTAGAAGGAAGAGGCACTGCTTTGACGAAAGAAGCTGTAGAAACTGTAGTTCTGACATTTTCAGGACAGAAACTGTAGTTCTGACATTTTCAGGACAGAAACTACCAGCATATGTGTATTGTTTTTTCATGTCCCTCCCGGTGGAATGTCACATAGGTACGTGGTTCCAACCATACAATGCAACAAATGTTGCAGATTTGGTCACATACAATCTCAATGTAGGTACACAACCTCATGAGGATCATACTTGCAAAAAGGATACGCCGACCTGCTTGTTCTACTCGAGTGCCATTAAGGCGACTAACCCTTCGTGCCCAGAACATTCAAGGCAAAAACAAATCAAATTGTTTATGTCACACTAAAATATATCATATTCCGAGGCAACAGCCAGATTCGCACAGGTTCGCAAGTCATTTGCTGACACAGCCAGAGCCGAACCAGTCTACCCCCTTCTCCCTCTCTATACCCTATTTCTCTCCCTTCTCCCAATAGTAGTAATAACATCTCATACCGTAAAACGGTCACTTGTCCCGGGCACCAACATCTTCCTGCGGCAAGTGTTGGCTATAATCTTCAAACTCATTCTGCCATCATCGTTGAAACCCCCCGGTCTCAACTCACTAATGGGTGTGCTATCTCCGATAGTCCCCAGGTCCCACCCAGTTAGGTAACTAACGATCACTTGATATCACTACTCCTCTCGACTATTATTAATCTCCTCGGCCGATTTAGTGGTGTCGAGTTACCGAACAATGTCCGTACAAAACTTACTCAGCTCATCCATATAGCCAGTTCCAGAGGCTTCAATCCTCCAATAGAACTGTCGCAGCAGCGGGAATAAGATGCATGAGATCACCTCATAAATTAATATACTCCCATTATTTTCGCTGTTCAGGAGATACAGATTCAGAACTTATGGAAAAGCATGGGTTCGGACTGAGCCGTAAAGAAGTGATGTAGTTAGTAGGGATGTATGTTATTTCAAACCAGTTGACAACTCCTTTTAAGAATGGATACGAGGTAAAGAATGGTTTGTGGCCTTTGCAAAAAGGCAAAATCTATCTATTAAAAAACCAAAGTTAGTGGAAAATGTACGACGAAAAGCATGTGATCCATTCGTAATGAAGGCTTACTACAATTTGCTGGTAGATACTATTTCCAATCTAGGTTTGTGTACCATAAACCAGGCCAAATTTGGAATTTTGACGAAACGTCATTTTTCAGTGATCCCAAAAAGACCAAAATATTTGGACTCAAGGGATATTCCGCTACTAAGCCAATATCATCGAGTGGAAAAATTAATATCACTGTTTTGCTAGGCGTAGCCGCTGATGGAAAAAAAGCTCTTCCCTTAATAATTGTCAAAGGCTAGCAGCAGCTTTATAGGACGAGTGGACGTCACCTGAAGGTTACGTAGGCACAATGAATGCCGAAACCAAAAACTGATGCATGGAGGCTGCAGTCATTTAAAAAATAGTTATTGGATTTGATTGGTGAAACAAGAGCCGTTTTAATTACATACGATGGTCATTTTGCAATGTGCGGCATCGGGAGATGAAATAAAACGAAAGTAGATTCTATACTAATGTGAACTATGTGTCCGGGACTTAGTAAATCATAGACCGTAGGTCACGTGATAGGTGCGAGGAGTGACATGAACGCAGTGCCGCGAGCAGCAGAGTTACAGACGAGCAACTTCTGAAAGTCGATTATCACGGTCTAAACTAGGCCTTATCTATACAAAACAAGCATTCAAAACATTTTGCGAAATTTAAAAAAATATTGCAACTTTTTCTTTGTCTAAGTCCCAGCTCCATAGTGCCTCCTTAGCTACCGTCTGACCCAATCTAAATATTATTTTTCCAAGATTTGTAATTGGTATGATATAAATAAAATTTGTGTTTTGTTGTAGAACGCCACATCGAGGGTAATTGGGTCCTTGGGATGATACCTTGTGGGTTCTGACAAGCTGGATCCCTCATATCCTGGCAGGATTCTATTCAGAGGAGGTAGATGAGAAAGACAGCCGAAAACTAAAAATATTGATTAATGGAACCTGGGTTACCAGCACTTACCCCCCTCCTCCTCATTGCGGAGATTTGCTCACCCAGAAAGTCCCACCGACTCCGATAGCTCTACACATTTGGAAAGTAGACATGTCTCTTGAAGAATTTACTGGATACATTTATTGGAGTGAAGTGATCGAAAATTCCTGCGCATCTTATTTCTTCGGTGATACTCTAGTCACTACGAAAAGGACAGTGCTGGCGCCTTATGAAGCTCCTCTTTCTCGACTAAACAGGACATTCTTGGACACGATTGAGTATGAAGACCCTCGGGTTCTTATTGCCATGAATGAAGAGAGCACCTGCTCCTGGATGAGAACTTTAGATCATGTACACAAAAGAGTGATGGGGGTGAGAAGCAAGATATTTTTTAATCCTGATAGCTCAATTGCCCAACCCCCAGGTAACTGGAGACGTCTGAGCGACCTTGCATATTCGGATGGATTTAAAACTATCGTATTTGACTCTTTGGATATTTCAGATCTATGCCCCTTAAAGATCTTCAGAACGGTCCCAGCATTCATTGCTGCTGAGCCCGACGATCCTCATATTATCACCTCTCCCGAAGCTAATCTGTTACTTTCCTTAGACCCGAAATGGTCTGATCTTGCTTGCACGACCGACACCTCCATCCCAATCTTCAAGACGATGGGAGGATATTTTATCTCTATGTCGACTCCTTCAGGAACTGTACTTCAGCATCCAGATGAGCTTAAGGAGGTCAGATCAGATCATGTCTCGGTATTCAAGGACCATGTGAGCAAGCATAGGGCATTCAAACGAAGCTTATCATATCCAGTGATTGATCCTGAATACAACATGGAGACTGGATTAAAATGGATACAACGTATGAATAAAGTGAGGACTCCTCGTCACATCTTTCCAGCGGTTAAACGAACACCTGATTGGAGCAAAATATTTGACTCCGGAATGCGAAATACTTTTGACTATGCCTCTTACAGGTATTCGATGGACTCCATTATTAATCAGGATACCGCCGCTCTCAGGTCCATGCATTTCTCAATCTGCCAAAACTTGCTTCTCCAATGGAGCAACCTATCTCCCCCAGACCTGGCCCCTAAAGTTGCTAGATATCAAGCGCAATCCCACATGGCATTCGGGGTATTCAATGAGGGTCAGTTTGGAGTGATGACCCCAACAATTGCAACTTCCGATTTCCACCTCATTCAACCTCTGCATCATTATAATGGGATGTTCCAGATCATGGAAAATGCCACTGGCATAGTGATGTGGTTAGAGCCTGTAACAGGAAGAACTTTCAGAATCCCAATATGGACGTTGTATTCTCTCTCCGCTCAGTGGGTCCCAACAATTGACGGAAATCAATACTTTCCCTTTGAGGATAGAGTGGTGGTAGTAGAGAGGTCATTCCGCCCTCTAAAAACCTCCAAGATGCCTTCTGCGTCACGACAGATCACAATCTACCACCAGGGGGAATCCCCATCCATCTCTTGGGCCAATATGGTAGTTGGGCAGACCTCAACATCCCCGCACTGGATCCCACCGACATGGATGGACACGGCCATGTCTTACGCAGGACATATCCTCGCGGGGGTAGTCGTCTCTATCGTAATCACAGCGCTGATACCTAGCTGTATAAACTTATGCTCTTGCCTTAAATCAGTAAAATCGCCGGAACAATCCAGTTACTTTAGAGTCAGATAATCTAATACGACTTGTTGTCGGTCCCTAAATCCATTAAATATCGATATATAGTTTCGAATCGATTTACAAAAAAAGATATATTACCCACCACTAAGAAATACAATACCCAACAACCTTGACAATATGGAAGATCGATCAACAATCAAGATCAGAATGGGGGCTATTGATATGGAGGGAGAGAATTGACACTCTCTGTACATGGGAGTTCTAGGGAACATATAATTGCAAGATTCTTAGATTATGCACAACTTCGATATGAGCAAAATTTTGTTATTAAACAAATAAATAAAAATTTGGCCCTTTTACAGAAGACATACAATTGATATACAATTTCAGAAGTGGTTATCATTGAGACCTCCCAATCTAGCACATAATGTAGCCCATTATATAACTCTCACTCACTCAACTCTCCAATGATATTATGGGTTGAGCCATGGGCAATGGGCAATTTTTGTAAGTATAGGAAAAATGTGATAGTAAAAAACCACGAGCCCTATAATTTTTCCTATACTTACAAAAATTGCATTGTAAATGCATAAAAATAATATAAAATCTCAATATGGCTGTTTCATCTTAATCGATTGTTAGACATTTGTAAAAGTGTTTCTTTCGGATGCGAGGGTTACCTCACATTGATGAAGCAACGCTGGCCTGCAGCGTAACAAGTGATAGCAAAATTCGACGAGTCGTGTAAGCCTTTCGGTAGCTTAGTTGGTCAGAGCATCGGGCCGGATTCCCGGAGGCGCGGGTTCGAATCTCGCCTGAAAGCTACTTATAGGGCTCGTGGTTTTTTACTATCACATTTTTCCTATTCTTACAAAAACTGCATTGTAAATGCATAAAAATAATATAAAATCTTTTATTGAAAAGTTAGAACGTTTCAAACAAACTAAGCTGTCCCACATGTCAACAAATTCATTTTGACAGCTTAGTTCGTATACGAACATCTATTGGTCTGTAACACTCGAAGCGTTCGACTGGTTTTCGATCGAACTTTTTCGATTATGAAATTCTGACAATATAAAAACTGTTATATTTGAATTTCGAGCTAATAAATGTGAACTTTTCTCGAATGCGTGAGAATCGGGCCCCAGGCCTAAGAAGGTAGTTCCCTGCGCTTCCCGTGAATTTGACGATTTAATGTTTTACAGTTTGCATTTGCATGTCACACTTGTCGCGCGCGTTTGCAAACATACCTCGGCGGTATACCAAGCAGCAGTACCTGGAGATGGTACTATGCTATAGAGAAAGCAACGAAGTACGGCTGCGGTGCACCTTTACGAAGAATGACTTGGGGGTACGAGTCGGGCACCAAACTGTTTTAAACGCAGTGTACCGATTTCGGGAGCATGGCCGAATTGACCCACCTGCAGTGGATGCAGGGAGACCCCGAATCCGAGCGGATTTGGAAGAGATTCTGGCATTCTTCCGACGTCACCGCATGGCGAGCATAGGGACGGCGCTGCAGTTTTTGGCGTCAGCCAGAATACGGTGTGGCGGCTTCTTCGTGAGGAGAAAGCACCCGCGTACCAATTCACGCGGGTACAAGAGCTGCACGCCACTGATTACCCGGCTCGGTTAGAGTTTTGCCGATGGCTTCGCCAAGAGCATCGGCAAATTTTGTTGACAGACGAGTCCACATTTACGCGAGTTGACATGTTTATGTTTAATGTGCACGACTCGCATTACTGGAGCACGGAAAATCCTCATGTGGTCCATGTGCACAACTCGCATTACTGGAGCACGGCAAATCCTCATGCGGCTCACCCGGACCATTTCCAACGCAGTTTCAGTGTGAACGTTTGGGCAGGGATTTTAGAGGACCAAGTTCTTGGTCCAGTTTTTCTAGAACGGCTCAATACAGAGTCCTACATGCATTTCCTCCAAAACCCAATTCTCTACTGGAAGACGCCCCTTTGGCTTGGCTTAGGGGGATGTTCCAACACGATGGAGCTCCAGCCCATTATTCGCAGTTAGTTCGCGAGTATCTATATGTGACATATTATTATGGTGAAAGGTGGATTGGTCGTGGAGCCCATTGGATTATTTCTTATGGGGTCGAGTGAAGGAACTTGTTTATGGTGAAAGCGGACACATGATTAGGGACTTGGGTGAACTCAAGAGAAATATCGAAACTGCTTTTGAAGTAGTAAAAAGTGAAAGACACACATTACTTAAAGTGAAGAAACACATCAGAAAACGTGCATTTTGCTATATTGAGGGGGGAGGTGTCTTTGTGAAACAATTTTGAAAATAGTTTTTTTAAAGTAAATATCTGTGTAAATAAACTTGGTAAATAATTAATTTTGTAATAATAGGTGATGAACTTTTAAACACGCCGAGTAAGTGTAATAGTAACTAAATGTTGACAAAGGTAATTATTTCGTTATTATTTATAACGTATATCATGACTTACGTCATGTTTAGTTATTATTGCCATTTTTCGTCAGTCCAAAGGCTGTCAATTGTTAAAAGAAATCACTCGTATCGATAAAGAAATACATAAAAGCTACATTGTTTTAGCAAGCTCCATTTCAAATACATTGTTTTAGCAAGCTCAAAACACACTGAAAAGGTTTCGAACACTGGATACGACGAATGCGAAGGATGGAAAGAAGCTTCTGATATTGCCGAGTCGATGTCAATAGATACAACTATTAAAGAACGTAGAGTACCCAACCAAATGAAAAATGATGCCACTTACTCCAAGGCAAAGAATTATACCACCGACAAACGCAATATTGGATCGTACTTTAATGGAAATTTAGAAGGAAGAGGCACTGCTTTGACGAAAGAAGCTGTAGAAACTGTCTGACATTTTCAGGACAGAAACTGTAGTTCTGACATTTTCAGGACAGAAACTACCAGCATATGTGTATTGTTTTTTCATGTCCCTCCCGGTGGAATGTCACATAGGTACGTGGTTCCAACCATACAATGCAACAAATGTTGCAGATTTGGTCACATACAATCTCAATGTAGGTACACAACCTCATGAGGATCATACTTGCAAAAAGGATACGCCGACCTGCTTGTTCTACTCGAGTGCCATTAAGGCGACTAACCCTTCGTGCCCAGAACATTCAAGGCAAAAACAAATCAAATTGTTTATGTCACACTAAAATATATCATATTCCGAGGCAACAGCCAGATTCGCACAGGTTCGCAAGTCATTTGCTGACACAGCCAGAGCCGAACCAGTCTACCCCCTTCTCCCTCTCTATACCCTATTTCTCTCCCTTCTCCCAATAGTAGTAATAACATCTCATACCGTAAAACGGTCACTTGTCCCGGGCACCAACATCTTCCTGCGGCAAGTGTTGGCTATAATCTTCAAACTCATTCTGCCATCATCGTTGAAACCCCCCGGTCTCAACTCACTAATGGGTGTGCTATCTCCGATAGTCCCCAGGTCCCACCCAGTTAGGTAACTAACGATCACTTGATATCACTACTCCTCTCGACTATTATTAATCTCCTCGGCCGATTTAGTGGTGTCGAGTTACCGAACAATGTCCGTACAAAACTTACTCAGCTCATCCATATAGCCAGTTCCAGAGGCTTCAATCCTCCAATAGAACTGTCGCAGCAGCGGGAATAAGATGCATGAGATCACCTCATAAATTAATATACTCCCATTATTTTCGCTGTTCAGGAGATACAGATTCAGAACTTATGGAAAAGCATGGGTTCGGACTGAGCCGTAAAGAAGTGATGTAGTTAGTAGGGATGTATGTTATTTCAAACCAGTTGACAACTCCTTTTAAGAATGGATACGAGGTAAAGAATGGTTTGTGGCTTTTGCAAAAAGGCAAAATCTATCTATTAAAAAACCAAAGTTAGTGGAAAATGTACGACGAAAAGCATGTGATCCATTCGTAATGAAGGCTTACTACAATTTGCTGGTAGATACTATTTCCAATCTAGGTTTGTGTACCATAAACCAGGCCAAATTTGGAATTTTGACGAAACGTCATTTTTCAGTGATCCCAAAAAGACCAAAATAGTTGGACTCAAGGGATATTCCGCTACTAAGCCAATATCATCGAGTGGAAAAATTAATATCACTGTTTTGCTAGGCGTAGCCGCTGATGGAAAAAAAGCTCTTCCCTTAATAATTGTCAAAGGCTAGCAGCAGCTTTATAGGACGAGTGGACGTCACCTGAAGGTTACGTAGGCACAATGAATGCCGAAACCAAAAACTGATGCATGGAGGCTGCAGTCATTTAAAAAATAGTTATTGGATTTGATTGGTGAAACAAGAGCCGTTTTAATTACATACGATGGTCATTTTGCAATGTGCGGCATCGGGAGATGAAATAAAACAACGAAAGTAGATTCTATACTAATGTGAACTATGTGTCCGGGACTTAGTAAATCATAGACCGTAGGTCACGTGATAGGTGCGAGGAGTGACATGAACGCAGTGCCGCGAGCAGCAGAGTTACAGACGAGCAACTTCTGAAAGTCGATTATCACGGTCTAAACTAGGCCTTATCTATACAAAACAAGCATTCAAAACATTTTGCGAAATTTAAAAAAATATTGCAACTTTTTCTTTGTCTAAGTCCCAGCTCCATAGTGCCTCCTTAGCTACCGTCTGACCCAATCTAAATATTATTTTTCCAAGATTTGTAATTGGTATGATATAAATAAAATTTGTGTTTTGTTGTAGAACGCCACATCGAGGGTAATTGGGTCCTTGGGATGATACCTTGTGGGTTCTGACAAGCTGGATCCCTCATATCCTGGCAGGATTCTATTCAGAGGAGGTAGATGAGAAAGACAGCCGAAAACTAAAAATATTGATTAATGGAACCTGGGTTACCAGCACTTACCCCCCTCCTCCTCATTGCGGAGCTTTGCTCACCCAGAAAGTCCCACCGACTCCGATAGCTCTACACATTTGGAAAGTAGACATGTCTCTTGAAGAATTTACTGGATACATTTATTGGAGTGAAGTGATCGAAAATTCCTGGGCATCTTATTTCTTCGGTGATACTCTAGTCACTACGAAAAGGACAGTGCTGGCGCCTTATGAAGCTCCTCTTTCTCGACTAAACAGGACATTCTTGGACACGATTGAGTATGAAGACCCTCGGGTTCTTATTGCCATGAATGAAGAGAGCACCTGCTCCTGGATGAGAACTTTAGATCATGTACACAAAAGAGTGATGGGGGTGAGAAGCAAGATATTTTTTAATCCTGATAGCTCAATTGCCCAACCCCCAGGTAACTGGAGACGTCTGAGCGACCTTGCATATTCGGATGGATTTAAAACTATCGTATTTGACTCTTTGGATATTTCAGATCTATGCCCCTTAAAGATCTTCAGAACGGTCCCAGCATTCATTGCTGCTGAGCCCGACGATCCTCATATTATCACCTCTCCCGAAGCTAATCTGTTACTTTCCTTAGACCCGAAATGGTCTGATCTTGCTTGCACGACCGACACCTCCATCCCAATCTTCAAGACGATGGGAGGATATTTTATCTCTATGTCGACTCCTTCAGGAACTGTACTTCAGCATCCAGATGAGCTTAAGGAGGTCAGATCAGATCATGTCTCGGTATTCAAGGACCATGTGAGCAAGCATAGGGCATTCAAACGAAGCTTATCATATCCAGTGATTGATCCTGAATACAACATGGAGACTGGATTAAAATGGATACAACGTATGAATAAAGTGAGGACTCCTCGTCACATCTTTCCAGCGGTTAAACGAACACCTGATTGGAGCAAAATATTTGACTCCGGAATGCGAAATACTTTTGACTATGCCTCTTACAGGTATTCGATGGACTCCATTATTAATCAGGATACCGCCGCTCTCAGGTCCATGCAGTTCTCAATCTGCCAAAACTTGCTTCTCCAATGGAGCAACCTATCTCCCCCAGACCTGGCCCCTAAAGTTGCTAGATATCAAGCGCAATCCCACATGGCATTCGGGGTATTCAATGAGGGTCAGTTTGGAGTGATGACCCCAACAATTGCAACTTCCGATTTCCACCTCATTCAACCTCTGCATCATTATAATGGGATGTTCCAGATCATGGAAAATGCCACTGGCATAGTGATGTGGTTAGAGCCTGTAACAGGAAGAACTTTCAGAATCCCAATATGGACGTTGTATTCTCTCTCCGCTCAGTGGGTCCCAACAATTGACGGAAATCAATACTTTCCCTTTGAGGATAGAGTGGTGGTAGTAGAGAGGTCATTCCGCCCTCTAAAAACCTCCAAGATGCCTTCTGCGTCACGACAGATCACAATCTACCACCAGGGGGAATCCCCATCCATCTCTTGGGCCAATATGGTAGTTGGGCAGACCTCAACATCCCCGCACTGGATCCCACCGACATGGATGGACACGGCCATGTCTTACGCAGGACATATCCTCGCGGGGGTAGTCGTCTCTATCGTAATCACAGCGCTGATACCTAGCTGTATAAACTTATGCTCTTGCCTTAAATCAGTAAAATCGCCGGAACAATCCAGTTACTTTAGAGTCAGATAATCTAATACGACTTGTTGTCGGTCCCTAAATCCATTAAATATCGATATATAGTTTCGAATCGATTTACAAAAAAAGATATATTACCCACCACTAAGAAATACAATACCCAACAACCTTGACAATATGGAAGATCGATCAACAATCAAGATCAGAATGGGGGCTATTGATATGGAGGGAGAGAATTGACACTCTCTGTACATGGGAGTTCTAGGGAACATATAATTGCAAGATTCTTAGATTATGCACAACTTCGATATGAGCAAAATTTTGTTATTAAACAAATAAATAAAAATTTGGCCCTTTTACAGAAGACATACAATTGATATACAATTTCAGAAGTGGTTATCATTGAGACCTCCCAATCTAGCACATAATGTAGCCCATTATATAACTCTCACTCACTCAACTCTCCAATGATATTATGGGTTGAGCCGGTTACTGAAATTTTATTCGCTACACCGATTAAAACACAATACTCAATGAGTGCCACATGAATCCCTGGGATAAATGGAACAGCTATAAATCCCTCTACTGGGAAAATAAGTAAACCTGAAACAACTGTTGGTCAATTAAAGATGATTGAACAAGATTTTAAATTATTTTTATGCATTCACAATGCAATTTTTGTAAGTATAGGAAAAATGTGATAGTAAAAAACCACGAGCCCTATAATTTTTCCTATACTTACAAAAATTGCATTGTAAATGCATAAAAATAATATAAAATCTCAATATGGCTGTTTCATCTTAATCGATTGTTAGACATTTGTAAAAGTGTTTCTTTCGGATGCGAGGGTTACCTCACATTGATGCCAACGCTGGCCTGCAGCGTAACAAGTGATAGCAAAATTCGACGAGTCGTGTAAGCCTTTCGGTAGCTTAGTTGGTCAGAGCATCGGGCCGGATTCCCGGAGGCGCGGGTTCGAATCCCGCCTGAAAGCTACTTATAGGGCTCGTGGTTTTTTACTATCACATTTTTCCTATACTTACAAAAACTGCATTGTAAATGCATAAAAATAATATAAAATCTTTTATTGAAAAGTTAGAACGTTTCAAACAAACTAAGCTGTCCCACATGTCAACAAATTCATTTTGACAGTTTAGTTCGTATACGAACATCTATTGGTCTGTAACACTCGTAGCGTTCGACTGGTTTTCGATCGAACTTTTTCGATTATGAAATTCTGACAATATAAAAACTGTTATATTTGAATTTCGAGCTAATAAATGTGAACTTTTCTCGAATGCGTGAGAATCGGGCCCCAGGCCTAAGAAGGTAGTTCCCTGCGCTTCCCGTGAATTTGACGATTTAATGTTTTACAGTTTGCATTTGCATGTCACACTTGTCGCGCGCGTTTGCAAACATACCTCGGCGGTATACCAAGCAGCAGTACCTGGAGATGGTACTATGCTATAGAGAAAGCAACGAAGTACGGCTGCGGTGCACCTTTACGAAGAATGACTTGGGGGTACGAGTCGGGCACCAAACTGTTTTAAACGCAGTGTACCGATTTCGGGAGCATGGCCGAATTGACCCACCTGCAGTGGATGCAGGGAGACCCCGAATCCGAGCGGATTTGGAAGAGATTCTGGCATTCTTCCGACGTCACCGCATGGCGAGCATAGGGACGGCGCTGCAGTTTTTGGCGTCAGCCAGAATACGGTGTGGCGGCTTCTTCGTGAGGAGAAAGCACCCGCGTACCAATTCACGCGGGTACAAGAGCTGCACGCCACTGATTACCCGGCTCGGTTAGAGTTTTGCCGATGGCTTCGCCAAGAGCATCGGCAAATTTTGTTGACAGACGAGTCCACATTTACGCGAGTTGACATGTTTATGTTTAATGTGCACGACTCGCATTACTGGAGCACGGAAAATCCTCATGTGGTCCATGTGCACAACTCGCATTACTGGAGCACGGCAAATCCTCATGCGGCTCACCCGGACCATTTCCAACGCAGTTTCAGTGTGAACGTTTGGGCAGGGATTTTAGAGGACCAAGTTCTTGGTCCAGTTTTTCTAGAACGGCTCAATACAGAGTCCTACATGCATTTCCTCCAAAACCCAATTCTCTACTGGAAGACGCCCCTTTGGCTTGGCTTAGGGGGATGTTCCAACACGATGGAGCTCCAGCCCATTATTCGCAGTTAGTTCGCGAGTATCTATATGTGACATATTATTATGGTGAAAGGTGGATTGGTCGTGGAGCCCATTGGATTATTTCTTATGGGGTCGAGTGAAGGAACTTGTTTATGGTGAAAGCGGACACATGATTAGGGACTTGGGTGAACTCAAGAGAAATATCGAAACTGCTTTTGAAGTAGTAAAAAGTGAAAGACACACATTACTTAAAGTGAAGAAACACATCAGAAAACGTGCATTTTGCTATATTGAGGGGGGAGGTGTCTTTGTGAAACAATTTTGAAAATAGTTTTTTTAAAGTAAATATCTGTGTAAATAAACTTGGTAAATAATTAATTTTGTAATAATAGGTGATGAACTTTTAAACACGCCGAGTAAGTGTAATAGTAACTAAATGTTGACAAAGGTAATTATTTCGTTATTATTTATAACGTATATCATGACTTACGTCATGTTTAGTTATTATTGCCATTTTTCGTCAGTCCAAAGGCTGTCAATTGTTAAAAGAAATCACTCGTATCGATAAAGAAATACATAAAAGCTACATTGTTTTAGCAAGCTCCATTTCAAATACATTGTTTTAGCAAGCTCAAAACACACTGAAAAGGTTTCGAACACTGGATACGACGAATGCGAAGGATGGAAAGAAGCTTCTGATATTGCCGAGTCGATGTCAATAGATACAACTATTAAAGAACGTAGAGTACCCAACCAAATGAAAAATGATGCCACTTACTCCAAGGCAAAGAATTATACCACCGACAAACGCAATATTGGATCGTACTTTAATGGAAATTTAGAAGGAAGAGGCACTGCTTTGACGAAAGAAGCTGTAGAAACTGTAGTTCTGACATTTTCAGGACAGAAACTGTAGTTCTGACATTTTCAGGACAGAAACTACCAGCATATGTGTATTGTTTTTTCATGTCCCTCCCGGTGGAATGTCACATAGGTACGTGGTTCCAACCATACAATGCAACAAATGTTGCAGATTTGGTCACATACAATCTCAATGTAGGTACACAACCTCATGAGGATCATACTTGCAAAAAGGATACGCCGACCTGCTTGTTCTACTCGAGTGCCATTAAGGCGACTAACCCTTCGTGCCCAGAACATTCAAGGCAAAAACAAATCAAATTGTTTATGTCACACTAAAATATATCATATTCCGAGGCAACAGCCAGATTCGCACAGGTTCGCAAGTCATTTGCTGACACAGCCAGAGCCGAACCAGTCTACCCCCTTCTCCCTCTCTATACCCTATTTCTCTCCCTTCTCCCAATAGTAGTAATAACATCTCATACCGTGAAACGGTCACTTGTCCCGGGCACCAACATCTTCCTGCGGCAAGTGTTGGCTATAATCTTCAAACTCATTCTGCCATCATCGTTGAAACCCCCCGGTCTCAACTCACTAATGGGTGTGCTATCTCCGATAGTCCCCAGGTCCCACCCAGTTAGGTAACTAACGATCACTTGATATCACTACTCCTCTCGACTATTATTAATCTCCTCGGCCGATTTAGTGGTGTCGAGTTACCGAACAATGTCCGTACAAAACTTACTCAGCTCATCCATATAGCCAGTTCCAGAGGCTTCAATCCTCCAATAGAACTGTCGCAGCAGCGGGAATAAGATGCATGAGATCACCTCATAAATTAATATACTCCCATTATTTTCGCTGTTCAGGAGATACAGATTCAGAACTTATGGAAAAGCATGGGTTCGGACTAAGCCGTAAAGAAGTGATGTAGTTAGTAGGGATGTATGTTATTTCAAACCAGTTGACAACTCCTTTTAAGAATGGATACGAGGTAAAGAATGGTTTGTGGCTTTTGCAAAAAGGCAAAATCTATCTATTAAAAAACCAAAGTTAGTGGAAAATGTACGACGAAAAGCATGTGATCCATTCGTAATGAAGGCTTACTACAATTTGCTGGTAGATACTATTTCCAATCTAGGTTTGTGTACCATAAACCAGGCCAAATTTGGAATTTTGACGAAACGTCATTTTTCAGTGATCCCAAAAAGACCAAAATAGTTGGACTCAAGGGATATTCCGCTACTAAGCCAATATCATCGAGTGGAAAAATTAATATCACTGTTTTGCTAGGCGTAGCCGCTGATGGAAAAAAAGCTCTTCCCTTAATAATTGTCAAAGGCTAGCAGCAGCTTTATAGGACGAGTGGACGTCACCTGAAGGTTACGTAGGCACAATGAATGCCGAAACCAAAAACTGATGCATGGAGGCTGCAGTCATTTAAAAAATAGTTATTGGATTTGATTGGTGAAACAAGAGCCGTTTTAATTACATACGATGGTCATTTTGCAATGTGCGGCATCGGGAGATGAAATAAAACAACGAAAGTAGATTCTATACTAATGTGAACTATGTGTCCGGGACTTAGTAAATCATAGACCGTAGGTCACGTGATAGGTGCGAGGAGTGACATGAACGCAGTGCCGCGAGCAGCAGAGATACAGACGAGCAACTTCTGAAAGTCGATTATCACGGTCTAAACTAGGCCTTATCTATACAAAACAAGCATTCAAAACATTTTGCGAAATTTAAAAAAATATTGCAACTTTTTCTTTGTCTAAGTCCCAGCTCCATAGTGCCTCCTTAGCTACCGTCTGACCCAATCTAAATATTATTTTTCCAAGATTTGTAATTGGTATGATATAAATAAAATTTGTGTTTTGTTGTAGAACGCCACATCGAGGGTAATTGGGTCTTTGGGATGATACCTTGTGGGTTCTGACAAGCTGGATCCCTCATATCCTGGCAGGATTCTATTCAGAGGAGGTAGATGAGAAAGACAGCCGAAAACTAAAAATATTGATTAATGGAACCTGGGTTACCAGCACTTACCCCCCTCCTCCTCATTGCGGAGCTTTGCTCACCCAGAAAGTCCCACCGACTCCGATAGCTCTACACATTTGGAAAGTAGACATGTCTCTTGAAGAATTTACTGGATACATTTATTGGAGTGAAGTGATCGAAAATTCCTGCGCATCTTATTTCTTCGGTGATACTCTAGTCACTACGAAAAGGACAGTGCTGGCGCCTTATGAAGCTCCTCTTTCTCGACTAAACAGGACATTCTTGGACACGATTGAGTATGAAGACCCTCGGGTTCTTATTGCCATGAATGAAGAGAGCACCTGCTCCTGGATGAGAACTTTAGATCATGTACACAAAAGAGTGATGGGGGTGAGAAGCAAGATATTTTTTAATCCTGATAGCTCAATTGCCCAACCCCCAGGTAACTGGAGACGTCTGAGCGACCTTGCATATTCGGATGGATTTAAAACTATCGTATTTGACTCTTTGGATATTTCAGATCTATGCCCCTTAAAGATCTTCAGAACGGTCCCAGCATTCATTGCTGCTGAGCCCGACGATCCTCATATTATCACCTCTCCCGAAGCTAATCTGTTACTTTCCTTAGACCCGAAATGGTCTGATCTTGCTTGCACGACCGACACCTCCATCCCAATCTTCAAGACGATGGGAGGATATTTTATCTCTATGTCGACTCCTTCAGGAACTGTACTTCAGCATCCAGATGAGCTTAAGGAGGTCAGATCAGATCATGTCTCGGTATTCAAGGACCATGTGAGCAAGCATAGGGCATTCAAACGAAGCTTATCATATCCAGTGATTGATCCTGAATACAACATGGAGACTGGATTAAAATGGATACAACGTATGAATAAAGTGAGGACTCCTCGTCACATCTTTCCAGCGGTTAAACGAACACCTGATTGGAGCAAAATATTTGACTCCGGAATGCGAAATACTTTTGACTATGCCTCTTACAGGTATTCGATGGACTCCATTATTAATCAGGATACCGCCGCTCTCAGGTCCATGCATTTCTCAATCTGCCAAAACTTGCTTCTCCAATGGAGCAACCTATCTCCCCCAGACCTGGCCCCTAAAGTTGCTAGATATCAAGCGCAATCCCACATGGCATTCGGGGTATTCAATGAGGGTCAGTTTGGAGTGATGACCCCAACAATTGCAACTTCCGATTTCCACCTCATTCAACCTCTGCATCATTATAATGGGATGTTCCAGATCATGGAAAATGCCACTGGCATAGTGATGTGGTTAGAGCCTGTAACAGGAAGAACTTTCAGAATCCCAATATGGACGTTGTATTCTCTCTCCGCTCAGTGGGTCCCAACAATTGACGGAAATCAATACTTTCCCTTTGAGGATAGAGTGGTGGTAGTAGAGAGGTCATTCCGCCCTCTAAAAACCTCCAAGATGCCTTCTGCGTCACGACAGATCACAATCTACCACCAGGGGGAATCCCCATCCATCTCTTGGGCCAATATGGTAGTTGGGCAGACCTCAACATCCCCGCACTGGATCCCACCGACATGGATGGACACGGCCATGTCTTACGCAGGACATATCCTCGCGGGGGTAGTCGTCTCTATCGTAATCACAGCGCTGATACCTAGCTGTATAAACTTATGCTCTTGCCTTAAATCAGTAAAATCGCCGGAACAATCCAGTTACTTTAGAGTCAGATAATCTAATACGACTTGTTGTCGGTCCCTAAATCCATTAAATATCGATATATAGTTTCGAATCGATTTACAAAAAAGATATATTACCCACCACTAAGAAATACAATACCCAACAACCTTGACAATATGGAAGATCGATCAACAATCAAGATCAGAATGGGGGCTATTGATATGGAGGGAGAGAATTGACACTCTCTGTACATGGGAGTTCTAGGGAACATATAATTGCAAGATTCTTAGATTATGCACAACTTCGATATGAGCAAAATTTTGTTATTAAACAAATAAATAAAAATTTGGCCCTTTTACAGAAGACATACAATTGATATACAATTTCAGAAGTGGTTATCATTGAGACCTCCCAATCTAGCACATAATGTAGCCCATTATATAACTCTCACTCACTCAACTCTCCAATGATATTATGGGTTGAGCCATGGGCAATGGGCAATTTTTGTAAGTATAGGAAAAATGTGATAGTAAAAAACCACGAGCCCTATAATTTTTCCTATACTTACAAAAATTGCATTGTAAATGCATAAAAATAATATAAAATCTCAATATGGCTGTTTCATCTTAATCGATTGTTAGACATTTGTAAAAGTGTTTCTTTCGGATGCGAGGGTTACCTCACATTGATGAAGCAACGCTGGCCTGCAGCGTAACAAGTGATAGCAAATTTCGACGAGTCGTGTAAGCCTTTCGGTAGCTTAGTTGGTCAGAGCATCGGGCCGGATTCCCGGAGGCGCGGGTTCGAATCTCGCCTGAAAGCTACTTATAGGGCTCGTGGTTTTTTACTATCACATTTTTCCTATACTTACAAAAACTGCATTGTAAATGCATAAAAATAATATAAAATCTTTTATTGAAAAGTTAGAACGTTTCAAACAAACTAAGCTGTCCCACATGTCAACAAATTCATTTTGACAGCTTAGTTCGTATACGAACATCTATTGGTCTGTAACACTCGTAGCGTTCGACTGGTTTTCGATCGAACTTTTTCGATTATGAAATTCTGACAATATAAAAACTGTTATATTTGAATTTCGAGCTAATAAATGTGAACTTTTCTCGAATGCGTGAGAATCGGGCCCCAGGCCTAAGAAGGTAGTTCCCTGCGCTTCCCGTGAATTTGACGATTTAATGTTTTACAGTTTGCATTTGCATGTCACACTTGTCGCGCGCGTTTGCAAACATACCTCGGCGGTATACCAAGCAGCAGTACCTGGAGATGGTACTATGCTATAGAGAAAGCAACGAAGTACGGCTGCGGTGCACCTTTACGAAGTATGACTTGGGGGTACGAGTCGGGCACCAAACTGTTTTAAACGCAGTGTACCGATTTCGGGAGCATGGCCGAATTGACCCACCTGCAGTGGATGCAGGGAGACCCCGAATCCGAGCGGATTTGGAAGAGATTCTGGCATTCTTCCGACGTCACCGCATGGCGAGCATAGGGACGGCGCTGCAGTTTTTGGCGTCAGCCAGAATACGGTGTGGCGGCTTCTTCGTGAGGAGAAAGCACCCGCGTACCAATTCACGCGGGTACAAGAGCTGCACGCCACTGATTACCCGGCTCGGTTAGAGTTTTGCCGATGGCTTCGCCAAGAGCATCGGCAAATTTTGTTGACAGACGAGTCCACATTTACGCGAGTTGACATGTTTATGTTTAATGTGCACGACTCGCATTACTGGAGCACGGAAAATCCTCATGTGGTCCATGTGCACAACTCGCATTACTGGAGCACGGCAAATCCTCATGCGGCTCACCCGGACCATTTCCAACGCAGTTCCAGTGTGAACGTTTGGGCAGGGATTTTAGAGGACCAAGTTCTTGGTCCAGTTTTTCTAGAACGGCTCAATACAGAGTCCTACATGCATTTCCTCCAAAACCCAATTCTCTACTGGAAGACGCCCCTTTGGCTTGGCTTAGGGGGATGTTCCAACACGATGGAGCTCCAGCCCATTATTCGCAGTTAGTTCGCGAGTATCTATATGTGACATATTATTATGGTGAAAGGTGGATTGGTCGTGGAGCCCATTGGATTATTTCTTATGGGGTCGAGTGAAGGAACTTGTTTATGGTGAAAGCGGACACATGATTAGGGACTTGGGTGAACTCAAGAGAAATATCGAAACTGCTTTTGAAGTAGTAAAAAGTGAAAGACACACATTACTTAAAGTGAAGAAACACATCAGAAAACGTGCATTTTGCTATATTGAGGGGGGAGGTGTCTTTGTGAAACAATTTTGAAAATAGTTTTTTTAAAGTAAATATCTGTGTAAATAAACTTGGTAAATAATTAATTTTGTAATAATAGGTGATGAACTTTTAAACACGCCGAGTAAGTGTAATAGTAACTAAATGTTGACAAAGGTAATTATTTCGTTATTATTTATAACGTATATCATGACTTACGTCATGTTTAGTTATTATTGCCATTTTTCGTCAGTCCAAAGGCTGTCAATTGTTAAAAGAAATCACTCGTATCGATAAAGAAATACATAAAAGCTACATTGTTTTAGCAAGCTCCATTTCAAATACATTGTTTTAGCAAGCTCAAAACACACTGAAAAGGTTTCGAACACTGGATACGACGAATGCGAAGGATGGAAAGAAGCTTCTGATATTGCCGAGTCGATGTCAATAGATACAACTATTAAAGAACGTAGAGTACCCAACCAAATGAAAAATGATGCCACTTACTCCAAGGCAAAGAATTATACCACCGACAAACGCAATATTGGATCGTACTTTAATGGAAATTTAGAAGGAAGAGGCACTGCTTTGACGAAAGAAGCTGTAGAAACTGTAGTTCTGACATTTTCAGGACAGAAACTGTAGTTCTGACATTTTCAGGACAGAAACTACCAGCATATGTGTATTGTTTTTTCATGTCCCTCCCGGTGGAATGTCACATAGGTACGTGGTTCCAACCATACAATGCAACAAATGTTGCAGATTTGGTCACATACAATCTCAATGTAGGTACACAACCTCATGAGGATCATACTTGCAAAAAGGATACGCCGACCTGCTTGTTCTACTCGAGTGCCATTAAGGCGACTAACCCTTCGTGCCCAGAACATTCAAGGCAAAAACAAATCAAATTGTTTATGTCACACTAAAATATATCATATTCCGAGGCAACAGCCAGATTCGCACAGGTTCGCAAGTCATTTGCTGACACAGCCAGAGCCGAACCAGTCTACCCCCTTCTCCCTCTCTATACCCTATTTCTCTCCCTTCTCCCAATAGTAGTAATAACATCTCATACCGTAAAACGGTCACTTGTCCCGGGCACCAACATCTTCCTGCGGCAAGTGTTGGCTATAATCTTCAAACTCATTCTGCCATCATCGTTGAAACCCCCCGGTCTCAACTCACTAATGGGTGTGCTATCTCCGATAGTCCCCAGGTCCCACCCAGTTAGGTAACTAACGATCACTTGATATCACTACTCCTCTCGACTATTATTAATCTCCTCGGCCGATTTAGTGGTGTCGAGTTACCGAACAATGTCCGTACAAAACTTACTCAGCTCATCCATATAGCCAGTTCCAGAGGCTTCAATCCTCCAATAGAACTGTCGCAGCAGCGGGAATAAGATGCATGAGATCACCTCATAAATTAATATACTCCCATTATTTTCGCTGTTCAGGAGATACAGATTCAGAACTTATGGAAAAGCATGGGTTCGGACTGAGCCGTAAAGAAGTGATGTAGTTAGTAGGGATGTATGTTATTTCAAACCAGTTGACAACTCCTTTTAAGAATGGATACGAGGTAAAGAATGGTTTGTGGCTTTTGCAAAAAGGCAAAATCTATCTATTAAAAAACCAAAGTTAGTGGAAAATGTACGACGAAAAGCATGTGATCCATTCGTAATGAAGGCTTACTACAATTTGCTGGTAGATACTATTTCCAATCTAGGTTTGTGTACCATAAACCAGGCCAAATTTGGAATTTTGACGAAACGTCATTTTTCAGTGATCCCAAAAAGACCAAAATAGTTGGACTCAAGGGATATTCCGCTACTAAGCCAATATCATCGAGTGGAAAAATTAATATCACTGTTTTGCTAGGCGTAGCCGCTGATGGAAAAAAAGCTCTTCCCTTAATAATTGTCAAAGGCTAGCAGCAGCTTTATAGGACGAGTGGACGTCACCTGAAGGTTACGTAGGCACAATGAATGCCGAAACCAAAAACTGATGCATGGAGGCTGCAGTCATTTAAAAAATAGTTATTGGATTTGATTGGTGAAACAAGAGCCGTTTTAATTACATACGATGGTCATTTTGCAATGTGCGGCATCGGGAGATGAAATAAAACAACGAAAGTAGATTCTATACTAATGTGAACTATGTGTCCGGGACTTAGTAAATCATAGACCGTAGGTCACGTGATAGGTGCGAGGAGTGACATGAACGCAGTGCCGCGAGCAGCAGAGATACAGACGAGCAACTTCTGAAAGTCGATTATCACGGTCTAAACTAGGCCTTATCTATACAAAACAAGCATTCAAAACATTTTGCGAAATTTAAAAAAATATTGCAACTTTTTCTTTGTCTAAGTCCCAGCTCCATAGTGCCTCCTTAGCTACCGTCTGACCCAATCTAAATATTATTTCTCCAAGATTTGTAATTGGTATGATATAAATAAAATTTGTGTTTTGTTGTAGAACGCCACATCGAGGGTAATTGGGTCCTTGGGATGATACCTTGTGGGTTCTGACAAGCTGGATCCCTCATATCCTGGCAGGATTCTATTCAGAGGAGGTAGATGAGAAAGACAGCCGAAAACTAAAAATATTGATTAATGGAACCTGGGTTACCAGCACTTACCCCCCTCCTCCTCATTGCGGAGATTTGCTCACCCAGAAAGTCCCACCGACTCCGATAGCTCTACACATTTGGAAAGTAGACATGTCTCTTGAAGAATTTACTGGATACATTTATTGGAGTGAAGTGATCGAAAATTCCTGCGCATCTTATTTCTTCGGTGATACTCTAGTCACTACGAAAAGGACAGTGCTGGCGCCTTATGAAGCTCCTCTTTCTCGACTAAACAGGACATTCTTGGACACGATTGAGTATGAAGACCCTCGGGTTCTTATTGCCATGAATGAAGAGAGCACCTGCTCCTGGATGAGAACTTTAGATCATGTACACAAAAGAGTGATGGGGGTGAGAAGCAAGATATTTTTTAATCCTGATAGCTCAATTGCCCAACCCCCAGGTAACTGGAGACGTCTGAGCGACCTTGCATATTCGGATGGATTTAAAACTATCGTATTTGACTCTTTGGATATTTCAGATCTATGCCCCTTAAAGATCTTCAGAACGGTCCCAGCATTCATTGCTGCTGAGCCCGACGATCCTCATATTATCACCTCTCCCGAAGCTAATCTGTTACTTTCCTTAGACCCGAAATGGTCTGATCTTGCTTGCACGACCGACACCTCCATCCCAATCTTCAAGACGATGGGAGGATATTTTATCTCTATGTCGACTCCTTCAGGAACTGTACTTCAGCATCCAGATGAGCTTAAGGAGGTCAGATCAGATCATGTCTCGGTATTCAAGGACCATGTGAGCAAGCATAGGGCATTCAAACGAAGCTTATCATATCCAGTGATTGATCCTGAATACAACATGGAGACTGGATTAAAATGGATACAACGTATGAATAAAGTGAGGACTCCTCGTCACATCTTTCCAGCGGTTAAACGAACACCTGATTGGAGCAAAATATTTGACTCCGGAATGCGAAATACTTTTGACTATGCCTCTTACAGGTATTCGATGGACTCCATTATTAATCAGGATACCGCCGCTCTCAGGTCCATGCATTTCTCAATCTGCCAAAACTTGCTTCTCCAATGGAGCAACCTATCTCCCCCAGACCTGGGGGGCTACCGGCTAAAAATATGAAGTTCATTCGATCATTCAGTCGATTCCATAATATGGGCTTCAATTGGAGCTACCGGCTAACTGTTTTTCCGGATCTGGATTTCGCGAGTGAATGATAGTCGCGTCTTGTTGCATCATATCAAATAAATACCAATATTTAACAAAATATTATTATTTCTCTGCATTTTTTACTCTTATTATTTATATTTTAAATGACAACGGACAAAGTCGATAAAAACAATTAATTTAGTTCTTCATAGTATTAAAAACAAGTATTCCTAAAATAAATAATGTACGTATCAATTAATAACCAAACGCAAATGACAAGCCTTTCTACAGTATTCCACTTATGAAATATCTTTGTCCAATATGCATTTCATCAAAGAATTTATCAATGAAACCATTCGAAGTTGTCCTCGTCCAATTTCTTGGATCAAATATTTGATAAGTGGAATACCACCCTTAACTTTACTTTTTGAATTAAGTAAATAACACAAAATTAATAAAATATAACGAAAAAGGCATATCTTTGAGGGTCAACTATGGTTTCTCTTCGATTTGTGTGCGCTAATTACGTGAACAATTTGACAAATGACCCCGTCATGGCAAAATTTTGTAGAAGTTATTGTTTGGTTGGGTATTTTGTGGTTAATGTTCTTCATTTCCTCTTATGATACTACCCGTAAGGCTCATTATCAGAGCAAGGTTGCAGATATTTATCAAGATTTAAAGAAAAGCAGACCGAATGTTCCTTATAAGTTTAATATTGACATGATGGAATGGACGGCTACTCCAAGACAAGAACATTGTTTATAAGATGATAATTACAGAGAAAATCATTCAACAGAACCTTTAAAAGATAAACAGTACAAAGTATACCGTAATAATGTCTTAAAATATGTGTTGTGAACTTGTGACAATAACAACTTGGTTAATAAATGCATGATGATACCATTTTGCAGTTCTTTATTTCTGGTTGTTAATTTCTTGTACTTACCTACTTATACCTTTGTGTTTACATAAATTATTAGTATATTGTGACAAATTCAGACTAAACAAAGCCAATATTCTCAATTAAGAAGTGCTACAACACAACCCTTCCAGAATTGAAAATAAGCAATGTTTAGTTTCTTGAATTCATATTTTTAACACTTATTTATGTAACATAGGTAGGTACTTATTTTTATCATTATCTTTATTTTATATAAATTTGCTATGAAAGAGAAATAAAATTACTATCATTTATGAGGATGATTAAATAGTTAGACCTGTAAATACATAAGTTATTTATTTCTTCAGCGGCCAAATGTTATTTTATTTTCTATGATTTTTCAGTTTAGCACATTTTATGTTTTCAGTTGCTAACTTAAATATAAATAAGTGGGTTTTTGACATTACAATTTAACAGCAATTAAGAAAATTAACAAATTGTCTATCAACTCATAATTTTATTTGGAAAATATGAGCTTTAAGCGCTGTCTCCTAGAGTTGCACACAAAAGACAGGTATAGATGTGCATTGTAGCTATGCTATATTGTACTTAGTAAGTACAACATAGCATAGCATATTATGTAGTTGTACTACTTACTACAAAATACTTTTACAAAATAGCACATAACGTGGATTAGGTACTTTGAATAGAAATTGCTAAATAAATAGGTTAATAATATGGATTATTTATTCAGTAATTCTAAAATAATTGCATCGTCCCGAAACGAAAAACAGACAAACTAGAGTTAGTCTGTTAAGTATAGAGTATCTAACAAATGATAACAGATGGGAGCTTTTATTGAAATTTATAACTTAAACTTCTATCGATTAGGTTAAAAATAAAAATTTATTTGTTCGACAGAAATGATTAAAAATAAGCAATGATTAAACTGTTCAAATAAAATAAAATTCCTTTATTTCAGACCATTTCTTTGCTTACTGACTATTTTAGTACAAAATCACAATATTAAAATTAAAATTGAAAAAGTAAATTAAAATATGCTACTTATGTTAACATAAAGTTTCACCTAGCAAAATATGGAGAGACTAACTTCTCTCCACTCTCCTCAGAATGCCTTTGAAAAAAGAAGCCAGATGCACTGCAGAAACGTGGAAGCGCCAACAAGGATTTAAAGATGTTACTGTATAACACACGCAGGGCATTGTAGGAAAGCTGGATAAAGTTTGACCACAGACTACTGGTATAAAAATTTTGACAATAGGCTTTAAATAAAGTAAAATTTACTTCTACTGTACACCAAGCAAACCTGTGTCTCACCATGTTACCACTGACCAACAAAGCCCTGCATCCCTATCCATCTATATCAGAATAAATTGTCATACAGAGTTTCAGTTACTATATGCCCAAGGTATTTAAACTGACTTACACGGCTCAAAGGAATCCTGTTCAAAAGTAACAGGGGCACATTTTCAAGTCTCTTAATGTTACCCCTGAAGATCATGAATTCACTCTATTTCTCGTTGTACCTTAGGCCGTGCTTCCATATATAGTCCTCGCAGGAGCTTTTTGGGCCACCCAGCGATAGGCAGAGCAGCACAGCACCATGCCATCAGCATAACTGATATTATTCACACAGACATTATCTATATAACAACCATGTGTGCTGCTCAGCCCAGCGATGAGCTTGTCCATATATACATATATAAGAGTGAAGTCAGCCCATCCTTTTTAACACCACATAAACTCTTCAGAGCATGTATTTCCCCACTTTACCACATTTTTCTGATTACCATACCAATGTGCCAGTAGGTACATTTATAACCTCAGCCAACGAGAAACATCTTTAAGTTTTGTCCAGAGGTCCAAAGCTTATCATAACTTCATAACACACAAGATCAAATGCTTTGCTGAGGTCTTAAAACATGCATTTATAGGAAGGAGTTAGCTTTATAACATAATAAATAACAGAGAACTTTAACACAGCTCAATATCACTTGTAAAATAATATGTCAATCAAATGCACTTTCCGTAGACAATATCCACAAAAAAGTCGCTATTGATAATATCACACAACACAATTACTCCAAGGAGGATAATAAGTATTATCTAGCACTTCAGCACACTTCAGCCAGAATGGTGGCTAGGCTAGGCTAGTGATTTGGTTTAATTTTTGTGTTTCGGATAAAAATCCTCAAAGCAGTAAAAACAAAATATATAACCGTACCTACATAAAATAAAACTTTCCTATTTTTGATTTACATAGTATCTTCATTACTTTAGTTAAATGCCTAATTTTTATCAAAAGTAGGTCAACAATTTATCTTTAAAGTTATGTAAATTCCGATAACGAAACAAGAAACGAAAATTTGAATTTCGCGGGTAAAATTCCATTACATGACTTCGAGAGAAAGGAACAGCGAAATAGCAATTTGTGTTTGTCTCTTTCGCTCCATCTTTTCGCTCTGCTTTTAAACTCTCTTCTGCTAAAGTTCAACGTTTTACAAGTGCTAGGGGTATATTTACTATAAATGAAGTTGATTACACTCAAAAGTAGCAAGTTACTTCACACAAATTGAGAAATTAAACTTTTCCATGAATCTTCCGATACCAAAATACTCGCCTGCTTCATTTGACATAACGATATGAATCTGGGTTTCGAGTTTTTACTTTTTAATTTTTACAAAATACCGATTCTGGGCTTCAACTGTCAAAAATGTATAGAGAATTTTCTTCGTCATTCACTCTTTTTCTGACATATGGGTATGGGAAGAAATATGAAGTCCATGGAATTAGGCGGTACCGCCAAGTTCAGATTATGGGCTTCAAATGTCAAATAAAGCCCATATCCATATCCAGATTTTTTAGGCGGTAGACCCCCAGGCCCCTAAAGTTGCTAGATATCAAGCGCAATCCCACATGGCATTCGGGGTATTCAATGAGGGTCAGTTTGGAGTGATGACCCCAACAATTGCAACTTCCGATTTCCACCTCATTCAACCTCTGCATCATTATAATGGGATGTTCCAGATCATGGAAAATGCCACTGGCATAGTGATGTGGTTAGAGCCTGTAACAGGAAGAACTTTCAGAATCCCAATATGGACGTTGTATTCTCTCTCCGCTCAGTGGGTCCCAACAATTGACGGAAATCAATACTTTCCCTTTGAGGATAGAGTGGTGGTAGTAGAGAGGTCATTCCGCCCTCTAAAAACCTCCAAGATGCCTTCTGCGTCACGACAGATCACAATCTACCACCAGGGGGAATCCCCATCCATCTCTTGGGCCAATATGGTAGTTGGGCAGACCTCAACATCCCCGCACTGGATCCCACCGACATGGATGGACACGGCCATGTCTTACGCAGGACATATGCTCGCGGGGGTAGTCGTCTCTATCGTAATCACAGCGCTGATACCTAGCTGTATAAACTTATGCTCTTGCCTTAAATCAGTAAAATCGCCGGAACAATCCAGTTACTTTAGAGTCAGATAATCTAATACGACTTGTTGTCGGTCCCTAAATCCATTAAATATCGATATATAGTTTCGAATCGATTTACAAAAAAAGATATATTACCCACCACTAAGAAATACAATACCCAACAACCTTGACAATATGGAAGATCGATCAACAATCAAGATCAGAATGGGGGCTATTGATATGGAGGGAGAGAATTGACACTCTCTGTACATGGGAGTTCTAGGGAACATATAATTGCAAGATTCTTAGATTATGCACAACTTCGATATGAGCAAAATTTTGTTATTAAACAAATAAATAAAAATTTGGCCCTTTTACAGAAGACATACAATTGATATACAATTTCAGAAGTGGTTATCATTGAGACCTCCCAATCTAGCACATAATGTAGCCCATTATATAACTCTCACTCACTCAACTCTCCAATGATATTATGGGTTGAGCCATGGGCAATGGGCAATTTTTGTAAGTATAGGAAAAATGTGATAGTAAAAAACCACGAGCCCTATAATTTTTCCTATACTTACAAAAATTGCATTGTAAATGCATAAAAATAATATAAAATCTCAATATGGCTGTTTCATCTTAATCGATTGTTAGACATTTGTAAAAGTGTTTCTTTCGGATGCGAGGGTTACCTCACATTGATGAAGCAACGCTGGCCTGCAGCGTAACAAGTGATAGCAAAATTCGACGAGTCGTGTAAGCCTTTCGGTAGCTTAGTTGGTCAGAGCATCGGGCCGGATTCCCGGAGGCGCGGGTTCGAATCCCGCCTGAAAGCTACTTATAGGGCTCGTGGTTTTTTACTATCACATTTTTCCTATACTTACAAAAACTGCATTGTAAATGCATAAAAATAATATAAAATCTTTTATTGAAAAGTTAGAACGTTTCAAACAAACTAAGCTGTCCCACATGTCAACAAATTCATTTTGACAGCTTAGTTCGTATACGAACATCTATTGGTCTGTAACACTCGTAGCGTTCGACTGGTTTTCGATCGAACTTTTTCGATTATGAAATTCTGACAATATAAAAACTGTTATATTTGAATTTCGAGCTAATAAATGTGAACTTTTCTCGAATGCGTGAGAATCGGGCCCCAGGCCTAAGAAGGTAGTTCCCTGCGCTTCCCGTGAATTTGACGATTTAATGTTTTACAGTTTGCATTTGCATGTCACACTTGTCGCGCGCGTTTGCAAACATACCTCGGCGGTATACCAAGCAGCAGTACCTGGAGATGGTACTATGCTATAGAGAAAGCAACGAAGTACGGCTGCGGTGCACCTTTACGAAGAATGACTTGGGGGTACGAGTCGGGCACCAAACTGTTTTAAACGCAGTGTACCGATTTCGGGAGCATGGCCGAATTGACCCACCTGCAGTGGATGCAGGGAGACCCCGAATCCGAGCGGATTTGGAAGAGATTCTGGCATTCTTCCGACGTCACCGCATGGCGAGCATAGGGACGGCGCTGCAGTTTTTGGCGTCAGCCAGAATACGGTGTGGCGGCTTCTTCGTGAGGAGAAAGCACCCGCGTACCAATTCACGCGGGTACAAGAGCTGCACGCCACTGATTACCCGGCTCGGTTAGAGTTTTGCCGATGGCTTCGCCAAGAGCATCGGCAAATTTTGTTGACAGACGAGTCCACATTTACGCGAGTTGACATGTTTATGTTTAAAGTGCACGACTCGCATTACTGGAGCACGGAAAATCCTCATGTGGTCCATGTGCACAACTCGCATTACTGGAGCACGGCAAATCCTCATGTGGCTCACCCGGACCATTTCCAACGCAGTTTCAGTGTGAACGTTTGGGCAGGGATTTTAGAGGACCAAGTTCTTGGTCCAGTTTTTCTAGAACGGCTCAATACAGAGTCCTACATGCATTTCCTCCAAAACCCAATTCTCTACTGGAAGACGCCCCTTTGGCTTGGCTTAGGGGGATGTTCCAACACGATGGAGCTCCAGCCCATTATTCGCAGTTAGTTCGCGAGTATCTATATGTGACATATTATTATGGTGAAAGGTGGATTGGTCGTGGAGCCCATTGGATTATTTCTTATGGGGTCGAGTGAAGGAACTTGTTTATGGTGAAAGCGGACACATGATTAGGGACTTGGGTGAACTCAAGAGAAATATCGAAACTGCTTTTGAAGTAGTAAAAAGTGAAAGACACACATTACTTAAAGTGAAGAAACACATCAGAAAACGTGCATTTTGCTATATTGAGGGGGGAGGTGTCTTTGTGAAACAATTTTGAAAATAGTTTTTTTAAAGTAAATATCTGTGTAAATAAACTTGGTAAATAATTAATTTTGTAATAATAGGTGATGAACTTTTAAACACGCCGAGTAAGTGTAATAGTAACTAAATGTTGACAAAGGTAATTATTTCGTTATTATTTATAACGTATATCATGACTTACGTCATGTTTAGTTATTATTGCCATTTTTCGTCAGTCCAAAGGCTGTCAATTGTTAAAAGAAATCACTCGTATCGATAAAGAAATACATAAAAGCTACATTGTTTTAGCAAGCTCCATTTCAAATACATTGTTTTAGCAAGCTCAAAACACACTGAAAAGGTTTCGAACACTGGATACGACGAATGCGAAGGATGGAAAGAAGCTTCTGATATTGCCGAGTCGATGTCAATAGATACAACTATTAAAGAACGTAGAGTACCCAACCAAATGAAAAATGATGCCACTTACTCCAAGGCAAAGAATTATACCACCGACAAACGCAATATTGGATCGTACTTTAATGGAAATTTAGAAGGAAGAGGCACTGCTTTGACGAAAGAAGCTGTAGAAACTGTAGTTCTGACATTTTCAGGACAGAAACTGTAGTTCTGACATTTTCAGGACAGAAACTACCAGCATATGTGTATTGTTTTTTCATGTCCCTCCCGGTGGAATGTCACATAGGTACGTGGTTCCAACCATACAATGCAACAAATGTTGCAGATTTGGTCACATACAATCTCAATGTAGGTACACAACCTCATGAGGATCATACTTGCAAAAAGGATACGCCGACCTGCTTGTTCTACTCGAGTGCCATTAAGGCGACTAACCCTTCGTGCCCAGAACATTCAAGGCAAAAACAAATCAAATTGTTTATGTCACACTAAAATATATCATATTCCGAGGCAACAGCCAGATTCGCACAGGTTCGCAAGTCATTTGCTGACACAGCCAGAGCCGAACCAGTCTACCCCCTTCTCCCTCTCTATACCCTATTTCTCTCCCTTCTCCCAATAGTAGTAATAACATCTCATACCGTAAAACGGTCACTTGTCCCGGGCACCAACATCTTCCTGCGGCAAGTGTTGGCTATAATCTTCAAACTCATTCTGCCATCATCGTTGAAACCCCCCGGTCTCAACTCACTAATGGGTGTGCTATCTCCGATAGTCCCCAGGTCCCACCCAGTTAGGTAACTAACGATCACTTGATATCACTACTCCTCTCGACTATTATTAATCTCCTCGGCCGATTTAGTGGTGTCGAGTTACCGAACAATGTCCGTACAAAACTTACTCAGCTCATCCATATAGCCAGTTCCAGAGGCTTCAATCCTCCAATAGAACTGTCGCAGCAGCGGGAATAAGATGCATGAGATCACCTCATAAATTAATATACTCCCATTATTTTCGCTGTTCAGGAGATACAGATTCAGAACTTATGGAAAAGCATGGGTTCGGACTGAGCCGTAAAGAAGTGATGTAGTTAGTAGGGATGTATGTTATTTCAAACCAGTTGACAACTCCTTTTAAGAATGGATACGAGGTAAAGAATGGTTTGTGGCTTTTGCAAAAAGGCAAAATCTATCTATTAAAAAACCAAAGTTAGTGGAAAATGTACGACGAAAAGCATGTGATCCATTCGTAATGAAGGCTTACTACAATTTGCTGGTAGATACTATTTCCAATCTAGGTTTGTGTACCATAAACCAGGCCAAATTTGGAATTTTGACGAAACGTCATTTTTCAGTGATCCCAAAAAGACCAAAATAGTTGGACTCAAGGGATATTCCGCTACTAAGCCAATATCATCGAGTGGAAAAATTAATATCACTGTTTTGCTAGGCGTAGCCGCTGATGGAAAAAAAGCTCTTCCCTTAATAATTGTCAAAGGCTAGCAGCAGCTTTATAGGACGAGTGGACGTCACCTGAAGGTTACGTAGGCACAATGAATGCCGAAACCAAAAACTGATGCATGGAGGCTGCAGTCATTTAAAAAATAGTTATTGGATTTGATTGGTGAAACAAGAGCCGTTTTAATTACATACGATGGTCATTTTGCAATGTGCGGCATCGGGAGATGAAATAAAACAACGAAAGTAGATTCTATACTAATGTGAACTATGTGTCCGGGACTTAGTAAATCATAGACCGTAGGTCACGTGATAGGTGCGAGGAGTGACATGAACGCAGTGCCGCGAGCAGCAGAGATACAGACGAGCAACTTCTGAAAGTCGATTATCACGGTCTAAACTAGGCCTTATCTATACAAAACAAGCATTCAAAACATTTTGCGAAATTTAAAAAAATATTGCAACTTTTTCTTTGTCTAAGTCCCAGCTCCATAGTGCCTCCTTAGCTACCGTCTGACCCAATCTAAATATTATTTTTCCAAGATTTGTAATTGGTATGATATAAATAAAATTTGTGTTTTGTTGTAGAACGCCACATCGAGGGTAATTGGGTCTTTGGGATGATACCTTGTGGGTTCTGACAAGCTGGATCCCTCATATCCTGGCAGGATTCTATTCAGAGGAGGTAGATGAGAAAGACAGCCGAAAACTAAAAATATTGATTAATGGAACCTGGGTTACCAGCACTTACCCCCCTCCTCCTCATTGCGGAGCTTTGCTCACCCAGAAAGTCCCACCGACTCCGATAGCTCTACACATTTGGAAAGTAGACATGTCTCTTGAAGAATTTACTGGATACATTTATTGGAGTGAAGTGATCGAAAATTCCTGCGCATCTTATTTCTTCGGTGATACTCTAGTCACTACGAAAAGGACAGTGCTGGCGCCTTATGAAGCTCCTCTTTCTCGACTAAACAGGACATTCTTGGACACGATTGAGTATGAAGACCCTCGGGTTCTTATTGCCATGAATGAAGAGAGCACCTGCTCCTGGATGAGAACTTTAGATCATGTACACAAAAGAGTGATGGGGGTGAGAAGCAAGATATTTTTTAATCCTGATAGCTCAATTGCCCAACCCCCAGGTAACTGGAGACGTCTGAGCGACCTTGCATATTCGGATGGATTTAAAACTATCGTATTTGACTCTTTGGATATTTCAGATCTATGCCCCTTAAAGATCTTCAGAACGGTCCCAGCATTCATTGCTGCTGAGCCCGACGATCCTCATATTATCACCTCTCCCGAAGCTAATCTGTTACTTTCCTTAGACCCGAAATGGTCTGATCTTGCTTGCACGACCGACACCTCCATCCCAATCTTCAAGACGATGGGAGGATATTTTATCTCTATGTCGACTCCTTCAGGAACTGTACTTCAGCATCCAGATGAGCTTAAGGAGGTCAGATCAGATCATGTCTCGGTATTCAAGGACCATGTGAGCAAGCATAGGGCATTCAAACGAAGCTTATCATATCCAGTGATTGATCCTGAATACAACATGGAGACTGGATTAAAATGGATACAACGTATGAATAAAGTGAGGACTCCTCGTCACATCTTTCCAGCGGTTAAACGAACACCTGATTGGAGCAAAATATTTGACTCCGGAATGCGAAATACTTTTGACTATGCCTCTTACAGGTATTCGATGGACTCCATTATTAATCAGGATACCGCCGCTCTCAGGTCCATGCATTTCTCAATCTGCCAAAACTTGCTTCTCCAATGGAGCAACCTATCTCCCCCAGACCTGGCCCCTAAAGTTGCTAGATATCAAGCGCAATCCCACATGGCATTCGGGGTATTCAATGAGGGTCAGTTTGGAGTGATGACCCCAACAATTGCAACTTCCGATTTCCACCTCATTCAACCTCTGCATCATTATAATGGGATGTTCCAGATCATGGAAAATGCCACTGGCATAGTGATGTGGTTAGAGCCTGTAACAGGAAGAACTTTCAGAATCCCAATATGGACGTTGTATTCTCTCTCCGCTCAGTGGGTCCCAACAATTGACGGAAATCAATACTTTCCCTTTGAGGATAGAGTGGTGGTAGTAGAGAGGTCATTCCGCCCTCTAAAAACCTCCAAGATGCCTTCTGCGTCACGACAGATCACAATCTACCACCAGGGGGAATCCCCATCCATCTCTTGGGCCAATATGGTAGTTGGGCAGACCTCAACATCCCCGCACTGGATCCCACCGACATGGATGGACACGGCCATGTCTTACGCAGGACATATCCTCGCGGGTGTAGTCGTCTCTATCGTAATCACAGCGCTGATACCTAGCTGTATAAACTTATGCTCTTGCCTTAAATCAGTAAAATCGCCGGAACAATCCAGTTACTTTAGAGTCAGATAATCTAATACGACTTGTTGTCGGTCCCTAAATCCATTAAATATCGATATATAGTTTCGAATCGATTTACAAAAAAAGATATATTACCCACCACTAAGAAATACAATACCCAACAACCTTGACAATATGGAAGATCGATCAACAATCAAGATCAGAATGGGGGCTATTGATATGGAGGGAGAGAATTGACACTCTCTGTACATGGGAGTTCTAGGGAACATATAATTGCAAGATTCTTAGATTATGCACAACTTCGATATGAGCAAAATTTTGTTATTAAACAAATAAATAAAAATTTGGCCCTTTTACAGAAGACATACAATTGATATACAATTTCAGAAGTGGTTATCATTGAGACCTCCCAATCTAGCACATAATGTAGCCCATTATATAACTCTCACTCACTCAACTCTCCAATGATATTATGGGTTGAGCCATGGGCAATGGGCAATTTTTGTAAGTATAGGAAAAATGTGATAGTAAAAAACCACGAGCCCTATAATTTTTCCTATACTTACAAAAATTGCATTGTAAATGCATAAAAATAATATAAAATCTCAATATGGCTGTTTCATCTTAATCGATTGTTAGACATTTGTAAAAGTGTTTCTTTCGGATGCGAGGGTTACCTCACATTGATGAAGCAACGCTGGCCTGCAGCGTAACAAGTGATAGCAAAATTCGACGAGTCGTGTAAGCCTTTCGGTAGCTTAGTTGGTCAGAGCATCGGGCCGGATTCCCGGAGGCGCGGGTTCGAATCCCGCCTGAAAGCTACTTATAGGGCTCGTGGTTTTTTACTATCACATTTTTCCTATACTTACAAAAACTGCATTGTAAATGCATAAAAATAATATAAAATCTTTTATTGAAAAGTTAGAACGTTTCAAACAAACTAAGCTGTCCCACATGTCAACAAATTCATTTTGACAGCTTAGTTCGTATACGAACATCTATTGGTCTGTAACACTCGTAGCGTTCGACTGGTTTTCGATCGAACTTTTTCGATTATGAAATTCTGACAATATAAAAACTGTTATATTTGAATTTCGAGCTAATAAATGTGAACTTTTCTCGAATGCGTGAGAATCGGGCCCCAGGCCTAAGAAGGTAGTTCCCTGCGCTTCCCGTGAATTTGACGATTTAATGTTTTACAGTTTGCATTTGCATGTCACACTTGTCGCGCGCGTTTGCAAACATACCTCGGCGGTATACCAAGCAGCAGTACCTGGAGATGGTACTATGCTATAGAGAAAGCAACGAAGTACGGCTGCGGTGCACCTTTACGAAGAATGACTTGGGGGTACGAGTCGGGCACCAAACTGTTTTAAACGCAGTGTACCGATTTCGGGAGCATGGCCGAATTGACCCACCTGCAGTGGATGCAGGGAGACCCCGAATCCGAGCGGATTTGGAAGAGATTCTGGCATTCTTCCGACGTCACCGCATGGCGAGCATAGGGACGGCGCTGCAGTTTTTGGCGTCAGCCAGAATACGGTGTGGCGGCTTCTTCGTGAGGAGAAAGCACCCGCGTACCAATTCACGCGGGTACAAGAGCTGCACGCCACTGATTACCCGGCTCGGTTAGAGTTTTGCCGATGGCTTCGCCAAGAGCATCGGCAAATTTTGTTGACAGACGAGTCCACATTTACGCGAGTTGACATGTTTATGTTTAAAGTGCACGACTCGCATTACTGGAGCACGGAAAATCCTCATGTGGTCCATGTGCACAACTCGCATTACTGGAGCACGGCAAATCCTCATGTGGCTCACCCGGACCATTTCCAACGCAGTTTCAGTGTGAACGTTTGGGCAGGGATTTTAGAGGACCAAGTTCTTGGTCCAGTTTTTCTAGAACGGCTCAATACAGAGTCCTACATGCATTTCCTCCAAAACCCAATTCTCTACTGGAAGACGCCCCTTTGGCTTGGCTTAGGGGGATGTTCCAACACGATGGAGCTCCAGCCCATTATTCGCAGTTAGTTCGCGAGTATCTATATGTGACATATTATTATGGTGAAAGGTGGATTGGTCGTGGAGCCCATTGGATTATTTCTTATGGGGTCGAGTGAAGGAACTTGTTTATGGTGAAAGCGGACACATGATTAGGGACTTGGGTGAACTCAAGAGAAATATCGAAACTGCTTTTGAAGTAGTAAAAAGTGAAAGACACACATTACTTAAAGTGAAGAAACACATCAGAAAACGTGCATTTTGCTATATTGAGGGGGGAGGTGTCTTTGTGAAACAATTTTGAAAATAGTTTTTTTAAAGTAAATATCTGTGTAAATAAACTTGGTAAATAATTAATTTTGTAATAATAGGTGATGAACTTTTAAACACGCCGAGTAAGTGTAATAGTAACTAAATGTTGACAAAGGTAATTATTTCGTTATTATTTATAACGTATATCATGACTTACGTCATGTTTAGTTATTATTGCCATTTTTCGTCAGTCCAAAGGCTGTCAATTGTTAAAAGAAATCACTCGTATCGATAAAGAAATACATAAAAGCTACATTGTTTTAGCAAGCTCCATTTCAAATACATTGTTTTAGCAAGCTCAAAACACACTGAAAAGGTTTCGAACACTGGATACGACGAATGCGAAGGATGGAAAGAAGCTTCTGATATTGCCGAGTCGATGTCAATAGATACAACTATTAAAGAACGTAGAGTACCCAACCAAATGAAAAATGATGCCACTTACTCCAAGGCAAAGAATTATACCACCGACAAACGCAATATTGGATCGTACTTTAATGGAAATTTAGAAGGAAGAGGCACTGCTTTGACGAAAGAAGCTGTAGAAACTGTAGTTCTGACATTTTCAGGACAGAAACTGTAGTTCTGACATTTTCAGGACAGAAACTACCAGCATATGTGTATTGTTTTTTCATGTCCCTCCCGGTGGAATGTCACATAGGTACGTGGTTCCAACCATACAATGCAACAAATGTTGCAGATTTGGTCACATACAATCTCAATGTAGGTACACAACCTCATGAGGATCATACTTGCAAAAAGGATACGCCGACCTGCTTGTTCTACTCGAGTGCCATTAAGGCGACTAACCCTTCGTGCCCAGAACATTCAAGGCAAAAACAAATCAAATTGTTTATGTCACACTAAAATATATCATATTCCGAGGCAACAGCCAGATTCGCACAGGTTCGCAAGTCATTTGCTGACACAGCCAGAGCCGAACCAGTCTACCCCCTTCTCCCTCTCTATACCCTATTTCTCTCCCTTCTCCCAATAGTAGTAATAACATCTCATACCGTAAAACGGTCACTTGTCCCGGGCACCAACATCTTCCTGCGGCAAGTGTTGGCTATAATCTTCAAACTCATTCTGCCATCATCGTTGAAACCCCCCGGTCTCAACTCACTAATGGGTGTGCTATCTCCGATAGTCCCCAGGTCCCACCCAGTTAGGTAACTAACGATCACTTGATATCACTACTCCTCTCGACTATTATTAATCTCCTCGGCCGATTTAGTGGTGTCGAGTTACCGAACAATGTCCGTACAAAACTTACTCAGCTCATCCATATAGCCAGTTCCAGAGGCTTCAATCCTCCAATAGAACTGTCGCAGCAGCGGGAATAAGATGCATGAGATCACCTCATAAATTAATATACTCCCATTATTTTCGCTGTTCAGGAGATACAGATTCAGAACTTATGGAAAAGCATGGGTTCGGACTGAGCCGTAAAGAAGTGATGTAGTTAGTAGGGATGTATGTTATTTCAAACCAGTTGACAACTCCTTTTAAGAATGGATACGAGGTAAAGAATGGTTTGTGGCTTTTGCAAAAAGGCAAAATCTATCTATTAAAAAACCAAAGTTAGTGGAAAATGTACGACGAAAAGCATGTGATCCATTCGTAATGAAGGCTTACTACAATTTGCTGGTAGATACTATTTCCAATCTAGGTTTGTGTACCATAAACCAGGCCAAATTTGGAATTTTGACGAAACGTCATTTTTCAGTGATCCCAAAAAGACCAAAATAGTTGGACTCAAGGGATATTCCGCTACTAAGCCAATATCATCGAGTGGAAAAATTAATATCACTGTTTTGCTAGGCGTAGCCGCTGATGGAAAAAAAGCTCTTCCCTTAATAATTGTCAAAGGCTAGCAGCAGCTTTATAGGACGAGTGGACGTCACCTGAAGGTTACGTAGGCACAATGAATGCCGAAACCAAAAACTGATGCATGGAGGCTGCAGTCATTTAAAAAATAGTTATTGGATTTGATTGGTGAAACAAGAGCCGTTTTAATTACATACGATGGTCATTTTGCAATGTGCGGCATCGGGAGATGAAATAAAACAACGAAAGTAGATTCTATACTAATGTGAACTATGTGTCCGGGACTTAGTAAATCATAGACCGTAGGTCACGTGATAGGTGCGAGGAGTGACATGAACGCAGTGCCGCGAGCAGCAGAGATACAGACGAGCAACTTCTGAAAGTCGATTATCACGGTCTAAACTAGGCCTTATCTATACAAAACAAGCATTCAAAACATTTTGCGAAATTTAAAAAAATATTGCAACTTTTTCTTTGTCTAAGTCCCAGCTCCATAGTGCCTCCTTAGCTACCGTCTGACCCAATCTAAATATTATTTTTCCAAGATTTGTAATTGGTATGATATAAATAAAATTTGTGTTTTGTTGTAGAACGCCACATCGAGGGTAATTGGGTCTTTGGGATGATACCTTGTGGGTTCTGACAAGCTGGATCCCTCATATCCTGGCAGGATTCTATTCAGAGGAGGTAGATGAGAAAGACAGCCGAAAACTAAAAATATTGATTAATGGAACCTGGGTTACCAGCACTTACCCCCCTCCTCCTCATTGCGGAGCTTTGCTCACCCAGAAAGTCCCACCGACTCCGATAGCTCTACACATTTGGAAAGTAGACATGTCTCTTGAAGAATTTACTGGATACATTTATTGGAGTGAAGTGATCGAAAATTCCTGCGCATCTTATTTCTTCGGTGATACTCTAGTCACTACGAAAAGGACAGTGCTGGCGCCTTATGAAGCTCCTCTTTCTCGACTAAACAGGACATTCTTGGACACGATTGAGTATGAAGACCCTCGGGTTCTTATTGCCATGAATGAAGAGAGCACCTGCTCCTGGATGAGAACTTTAGATCATGTACACAAAAGAGTGATGGGGGTGAGAAGCAAGATATTTTTTAATCCTGATAGCTCAATTGCCCAACCCCCAGGTAACTGGAGACGTCTGAGCGACCTTGCATATTCGGATGGATTTAAAACTATCGTATTTGACTCTTTGGATATTTCAGATCTATGCCCCTTAAAGATCTTCAGAACTGTCCCAGCATTCATTGCTGCTGAGCCCGACGATCCTCATATTATCACCTCTCCCGAAGCTAATCTGTTACTTTCCTTAGACCCGAAATGGTCTGATCTTGCTTGCACGACCGACACCTCCATCCCAATCTTCAAGACGATGGGAGGATATTTTATCTCTATGTCGACTCCTTCAGGAACTGTACTTCAGCATCCAGATGAGCTTAAGGAGGTCAGATCAGATCATGTCTCGGTATTCAAGGACCATGTGAGCAAGCATAGGGCATTCAAACGAAGCTTATCATATCCAGTGATTGATCCTGAATACAACATGGAGACTGGATTAAAATGGATACAACGTATGAATAAAGTGAGGACTCCTCGTCACATCTTTCCAGCGGTTAAACGAACACCTGATTGGAGCAAAATATTTGACTCCGGAATGCGAAATACTTTTGACTATGCCTCTTACAGGTATTCGATGGACTCCATTATTAATCAGGATACCGCCGCTCTCAGGTCCATGCATTTCTCAATCTGCCAAAACTTGCTTCTCCAATGGAGCAACCTATCTCCCCCAGACCTGGCCCCTAAAGTTGCTAGATATCAAGCGCAATCCCACATGGCATTCGGGGTATTCAATGAGGGTCAGTTTGGAGTGATGACCCCAACAATTGCAACTTCCGATTTCCACCTCATTCAACCTCTGCATCATTATAATGGGATGTTCCAGATCATGGAAAATGCCACTGGCATAGTGATGTGGTTAGAGCCTGTAACAGGAAGAACTTTCAGAATCCCAATATGGACGTTGTATTCTCTCTCCGCTCAGTGGGTCCCAACAATTGACGGAAATCAATACTTTCCCTTTGAGGATAGAGTGGTGGTAGTAGAGAGGTCATTCCGCCCTCTAAAAACCTCCAAGATGCCTTCTGCGTCACGACAGATCACAATCTACCACCAGGGGGAATCCCCATCCATCTCTTGGGCCAATATGGTAGTTGGGCAGACCTCAACATCCCCGCACTGGATCCCACCGACATGGATGGACACGGCCATGTCTTACGCAGGACATATCCTCGCGGGTGTAGTCGTCTCTATCGTAATCACAGCGCTGATACCTAGCTGTATAAACTTATGCTCTTGCCTTAAATCAGTAAAATCGCCGGAACAATCCAGTTACTTTAGAGTCAGATAATCTAATACGACTTGTTGTCGGTCCCTAAATCCATTAAATATCGATATATAGTTTCGAATCGATTTACAAAAAAAGATATATTACCCACCACTAAGAAATACAATACCCAACAACCTTGACAATATGGAAGATCGATCAACAATCAAGATCAGAATGGGGGCTATTGATATGGAGGGAGAGAATTGACACTCTCTGTACATGGGAGTTCTAGGGAACATATAATTGCAAGATTCTTAGATTATGCACAACTTCGATATGAGCAAAATTTTGTTATTAAACAAATAAATAAAAATTTGGCCCTTTTACAGAAGACATACAATTGATATACAATTTCAGAAGTGGTTATCATTGAGACCTCCCAATCTAGCACATAATGTAGCCCATTATATAACTCTCACTCACTCAACTCTCCAATGATATTATGGGTTGAGCCATGGGCAATGGGCAATTTTTGTAAGTATAGGAAAAATGTGATAGTAAAAAACCACGAGCCCTATAATTTTTCCTATACTTACAAAAATTGCATTGTAAATGCATAAAAATAATATAAAATCTCAATATGGCTGTTTCATCTTAATCGATTGTTAGACATTTGTAAAAGTGTTTCTTTCGGATGCGAGGGTTACCTCACATTGATGAAGCAACGCTGGCCTGCAGCGTAACAAGTGATAGCAAAATTCGACGAGTCGTGTAAGCCTTTCGGTAGCTTAGTTGGTCAGAGCATCGGGCCGGATTCCCGGAGGCGCGGGTTCGAATCTCGCCTGAAAGCTACTTATAGGGCTCGTGGTTTTTTACTATCACATTTTTCCTATACTTACAAAAACTGCATTGTAAATGCATAAAAATAATATAAAATCTTTTATTGAAAAGTTAGAACGTTTCAAACAAACTAAGCTGTCCCACATGTCAACAAATTCATTTTGACAGCTTAGTTCGTATACGAACATCTATTGGTCTGTAACACTCGTAGCGTTCGACTGGTTTTCGATCGAACTTTTTCGATTATGAAATTCTGACAATATAAAAACTGTTATATTTGAATTTCGAGCTAATAAATGTGAACTTTTCTCGAATGCGTGAGAATCGGGCCCCAGGCCTAAGAAGGTAGTTCCCTGCGCTTCCCGTGAATTTGACGATTTAATGTTTTACAGTTTGCATTTGCATGTCACACTTGTCGCGCGCGTTTGCAAACATACCTCGGCGGTATACCAAGCAGCAGTACCTGGAGATGGTACTATGCTATAGAGAAAGCAACGAAGTACGGCTGCGGTGCACCTTTACGAAGAATGACTTGGGGGTACGAGTCGGGCACCAAACTGTTTTAAACGCAGTGTACCGATTTCGGGAGCATGGCCGAATTGACCCACCTGCAGTGGATGCAGGGAGACCCCGAATCCGAGCGGATTTGGAAGAGATTCTGGCATTCTTCCGACGTCACCGCATGGCGAGCATAGGGACGGCGCTGCAGTTTTTGGCGTCAGCCAGAATACGGTGTGGCGGCTTCTTCGTGAGGAGAAAGCACCCGCGTACCAATTCACGCGGGTACAAGAGCTGCACGCCACTGATTACCCGGCTCGGTTAGAGTTTTGCCGATGGCTTCGCCAAGAGCATCGGCAAATTTTGTTGACAGACGAGTCCACATTTACGCGAGTTGACATGTTTATGTTTAATGTGCACGACTCGCATTACTGGAGCACGGAAAATCCTCATGTGGTCCATGTGCACAACTCGCATTACTGGAGCACGGCAAATCCTCATGCGGCTCACCCGGACCATTTCCAACGCAGTTTCAGTGTGAACGTTTGGGCAGGGATTTTAGAGGACCAAGTTCTTGGTCCAGTTTTTCTAGAACGGCTCAATACAGAGTCCTACATGCATTTCCTCCAAAACCCAATTCTCTACTGGAAGACGCCCCTTTGGCTTGGCTTAGGGGGATGTTCCAACACGATGGAGCTCCAGCCCATTATTCGCAGTTAGTTCGCGAGTATCTATATGTGACATATTATTATGGTGAAAGGTGGATTGGTCGTGGAGCCCATTGGATTATTTCTTATGGGGTCGAGTGAAGGAACTTGTTTATGGTGAAAGCGGACACATGATTAGGGACTTGGGTGAACTCAAGAGAAATATCGAAACTGCTTTTGAAGTAGTAAAAAGTGAAAGACACACATTACTTAAAGTGAAGAAACACATCAGAAAACGTGCATTTTGCTATATTGAGGGGGGAGGTGTCTTTGTGAAACAATTTTGAAAATAGTTTTTTTAAAGTAAATATCTGTGTAAATAAACTTGGTAAATAATTAATTTTGTAATAATAGGTGATGAACTTTTAAACACGCCGAGTAAGTGTAATAGTAACTAAATGTTGACAAAGGTAATTATTTCGTTATTATTTATAACGTATATCATGACTTACGTCATGTTTAGTTATTATTGCCATTTTTCGTCAGTCCAAAGGCTGTCAATTGTTAAAAGAAATCACTCGTATCGATAAAGAAATACATAAAAGCTACATTGTTTTAGCAAGCTCCATTTCAAATACATTGTTTTAGCAAGCTCAAAACACACTGAAAAGGTTTCGAACACTGGATACGACGAATGCGAAGGATGGAAAGAAGCTTCTGATATTGCCGAGTCGATGTCAATAGATACAACTATTAAAGAACGTAGAGTACCCAACCAAATGAAAAATGATGCCACTTACTCCAAGGCAAAGAATTATACCACCGACAAACGCAATATTGGATCGTACTTTAATGGAAATTTAGAAGGAAGAGGCACTGCTTTGACGAAAGAAGCTGTAGAAACTGTAGTTCTGACATTTTCAGGACAGAAACTGTAGTTCTGACATTTTCAGGACAGAAACTACCAGCATATGTGTATTGTTTTTTCATGTCCCTCCCGGTGGAATGTCACATAGGTACGTGGTTCCAACCATACAATGCAACAAATGTTGCAGATTTGGTCACATACAATCTCAATGTAGGTACACAACCTCATGAGGATCATACTTGCAAAAAGGATACGCCGACCTGCTTGTTCTACTCGAGTGCCATTAAGGCGACTAACCCTTCGTGCCCAGAACATTCAAGGCAAAAACAAATCAAATTGTTTATGTCACACTAAAATATATCATATTCCGAGGCAACAGCCAGATTCGCACAGGTTCGCAAGTCATTTGCTGACACAGCCAGAGCCGAACCAGTCTACCCCCTTCTCCCTCTCTATACCCTATTTCTCTCCCTTCTCCCAATAGTAGTTATAACATCTCATACCGTAAAACGGTCACTTGTCCCGGGCACCAACATCTTCCTGCGGCAAGTGTTGGCTATAATCTTCAAACTCATTCTGCCATCATCGTTGAAACCCCCCGGTCTCAACTCACTAATGGGTGTGCTATCTCCGATAGTCCCCAGGTCCCACCCAGTTAGGTAACTAACGATCACTTGATATCACTACTCCTCTCGACTATTATTAATCTCCTCGGCCGATTTAGTGGTGTCGAGTTACCGAACAATGTCCGTACAAAACTTACTCAGCTCATCCATATAGCCAGTTCCAGAGGCTTCAATCCTCCAATAGAACTGTCGCAGCAGCGGGAATAAGATGCATGAGATCACCTCATAAATTAATATACTCCCATTATTTTCGCTGTTCAGGAGATACAGATTCAGAACTTATGGAAAAGCATGGGTTCGGACTGAGCCGTAAAGAAGTGATGTAGTTAGTAGGGATGTATGTTATTTCAAACCAGTTGACAACTCCTTTTAAGAATGGATACGAGGTAAAGAATGGTTTGTGGCTTTTGCAAAAAGGCAAAATCTATCTATTAAAAAACCAAAGTTAGTGGAAAATGTACGACGAAAAGCATGTGATCCATTCGTAATGAAGGCTTACTACAATTTGCTGGTAGATACTATTTCCAATCTAGGTTTGTGTACCATAAACCAGGCCAAATTTGGAATTTTGACGAAACGTCATTTTTCAGTGATCCCAAAAAGACCAAAATAGTTGGACTCAAGGGATATTCCGCTACTAAGCCAATATCATCGAGTGGAAAAATTAATATCACTGTTTTGCTAGGCGTAGCCGCTGATGGAAAAAAAGCTCTTCCCTTAATAATTGTCAAAGGCTAGCAGCAGCTTTATAGGACGAGTGGACGTCACCTGAAGGTTACGTAGGCACAATGAATGCCGAAACCAAAAACTGATGCATGGAGGCTGCAGTCATTTAAAAAATAGTTATTGGATTTGATTGGTGAAACAAGAGCCGTTTTAATTACATACGATGGTCATTTTGCAATGTGCGGCATCGGGAGATGAAATAAAACAACGAAAGTAGATTCTATACTAATGTGAACTATGTGTCCGGGACTTAGTAAATCATAGACCGTAGGTCACGTGATAGGTGCGAGGAGTGACATGAACGCAGTGCCGCGAGCAGCAGAGATACAGACGAGCAACTTCTGAAAGTCGATTATCACGGTCTAAACTAGGCCTTATCTATACAAAACAAGCATTCAAAACATTTTGCGAAATTTAAAAAAATATTGCAACTTTTTCTTTGTCTAAGTCCCAGCTCCATAGTGCCTCCTTAGCTACCGTCTGACCCAATCTAAATATTATTTTTCCAAGATTTGTAATTGGTATGATATAAATAAAATTTGTGTTTTGTTGTAGAACGCCACATCGAGGGTAATTGGGTCTTTGGGATGATACCTTGTGGGTTCTGACAAGCTGGATCCCTCATATCCTGGCAGGATTCTATTCAGAGGAGGTAGATGAGAAAGACAGCCGAAAACTAAAAATATTGATTAATGGAACCTGGGTTACCAGCACTTACCCCCCTCCTCCTCATTGCGGAGCTTTGCTCACCCAGAAAGTCCCACCGACTCCGATAGCTCTACACATTTGGAAAGTAGACATGTCTCTTGAAGAATTTACTGGATACATTTATTGGAGTGAAGTGATCGAAAATTCCTGCGCATCTTATTTCTTCGGTGATACTCTAGTCACTACGAAAAGGACAGTGCTGGCGCCTTATGAAGCTCCTCTTTCTCGACTAAACAGGACATTCTTGGACACGATTGAGTATGAAGACCCTCGGGTTCTTATTGCCATGAATGAAGAGAGCACCTGCTCCTGGATGAGAACTTTAGATCATGTACACAAAAGAGTGATGGGGGTGAGAAGCAAGATATTTTTTAATCCTGATAGCTCAATTGCCCAACCCCCAGGTAACTGGAGACGTCTGAGCGACCTTGCATATTCGGATGGATTTAAAACTATCGTATTTGACTCTTTGGATATTTCAGATCTATGCCCCTTAAAGATCTTCAGAACGGTCCCAGCATTCATTGCTGCTGAGCCCGACGATCCTCATATTATCACCTCTCCCGAAGCTAATCTGTTACTTTCCTTAGACCCGAAATGGTCTGATCTTGCTTGCACGACCGACACCTCCATCCCAATCTTCAAGACGATGGGAGGATATTTTATCTCTATGTCGACTCCTTCAGGAACTGTACTTCAGCATCCAGATGAGCTTAAGGAGGTCAGATCAGATCATGTCTCGGTATTCAAGGACCATGTGAGCAAGCATAGGGCATTCAAACGAAGCTTATCATATCCAGTGATTGATCCTGAATACAACATGGAGACTGGATTAAAATGGATACAACGTATGAATAAAGTGAGGACTCCTCGTCACATCTTTCCAGCGGTTAAACGAACACCTGATTGGAGCAAAATATTTGACTCCGGAATGCGAAATACTTTTGACTATGCCTCTTACAGGTATTCGATGGACTCCATTATTAATCAGGATACCGCCGCTCTCAGGTCCATGCATTTCTCAATCTGCCAAAACTTGCTTCTCCAATGGAGCAACCTATCTCCCCCAGACCTGGCCCCTAAAGTTGCTAGATATCAAGCGCAATCCCACATGGCATTCGGGGTATTCAATGAGGGTCAGTTTGGAGTGATGACCCCAACAATTGCAACTTCCGATTTCCACCTCATTCAACCTCTGCATCATTATAATGGGATGTTCCAGATCATGGAAAATGCCACTGGCATAGTGATGTGGTTAGAGCCTGTAACAGGAAGAACTTTCAGAATCCCAATATGGACGTTGTATTCTCTCTCCGCTCAGTGGGTCCCAACAATTGACGGAAATCAATACTTTCCCTTTGAGGATAGAGTGGTGGTAGTAGAGAGGTCATTCCGCCCTCTAAAAACCTCCAAGATGCCTTCTGCGTCACGACAGATCACAATCTACCACCAGGGGGAATCCCCATCCATCTCTTGGGCCAATATGGTAGTTGGGCAGACCTCAACATCCCCGCACTGGATCCCACCGACATGGATGGACACGGCCATGTCTTACGCAGGACATATCCTCGCGGGTGTAGTCGTCTCTATCGTAATCACAGCGCTGATACCTAGCTGTATAAACTTATGCTCTTGCCTTAAATCAGTAAAATCGCCGGAACAATCCAGTTACTTTAGAGTCAGATAATCTAATACGACTTGTTGTCGGTCCCTAAATCCATTAAATATCGATATATAGTTTCGAATCGATTTACAAAAAAAGATATATTACCCACCACTAAGAAATACAATACCCAACAACCTTGACAATATGGAAGATCGATCAACAATCAAGATCAGAATGGGGGCTATTGATATGGAGGGAGAGAATTGACACTCTCTGTACATGGGAGTTCTAGGGAACATATAATTGCAAGATTCTTAGATTATGCACAACTTCGATATGAGCAAAATTTTGTTATTAAACAAATAAATAAAAATTTGGCCCTTTTACAGAAGACATACAATTGATATACAATTTCAGAAGTGGTTATCATTGAGACCTCCCAATCTAGCACATAATGTAGCCCATTATATAACTCTCACTCACTCAACTCTCCAATGATATTATGGGTTGAGCCGGTTACTGAAATTTTATTCGCTACACCGATTAAAACACATTACTCAATGAGTGCCACATGAATCCCTGGGATAAATGGAACAGCTATAAATCCCTCTACTGGGAAAATAAGTAAACCTGAAACAACTGTTGGTCAATTAAAGATGATTGAACAAGATTTTAAATTATTTTTATGCATTCACAATGCAATTTTTGTAAGTATAGGAAAAATGTGATAGTAAAAAACCACGAGCCCTATAATTTTTCCTATACTTACAAAAATTGCATTGTAAATGCATAAAAATAATATAAAATCTCAATATGGCTGTTTCATCTTAATCGATTGTTAGACATTTGTAAAAGTGTTTCTTTCGGATGCGAGGGTTACCTCACATTGATGAAGCAACGCTGGCCTGCAGCGTAACAAGTGATAGCAAAATTCGACGAGTCGTGTAAGCCTTTCGGTAGCTTAGTTGGTCAGAGCATCGGGCCGGATTCCCGGAGGCGCGGGTTCGAATCCCGCCTGAAAGCTACTTATAGGGCTCGTGGTTTTTTACTATCACATTTTTCCTATACTTACAAAAACTGCATTGTAAATGCATAAAAATAATATAAAATCTTTTATTGAAAAGTTAGAACGTTTCAAACAAACTAAGCTGTCCCACATGTCAACAAATTCATTTTGACAGTTTAGTTCGTATACGAACATCTATTGGTCTGTAACACTCGTAGCGTTCGACTGGTTTTCGATCGAACTTTTTCGATTATGAAATTCTGACAATATAAAAACTGTTATATTTGAATTTCGAGCTAATAAATGTGAACTTTTCTCGAATGCGTGAGAATCGGGCCCCAGGCCTAAGAAGGTAGTTCCCTGCGCTTCCCGTGAATTTGACGATTTAATGTTTTACAGTTTGCATTTGCATGTCACACTTGTCGCGCGCGTTTGCAAACATACCTCGGCGGTATACCAAGCAGCAGTACCTGGAGATGGTACTATGCTATAGAGAAAGCAACGAAGTACGGCTGCGGTGCACCTTTACGAAGAATGACTTGGGGGTACGAGTCGGGCACCAAACTGTTTTAAACGCAGTGTACCGATTTCGGGAGCATGGCCGAATTGACCCACCTGCAGTGGATGCAGGGAGACCCCGAATCCGAGCGGATTTGGAAGAGATTCTGGCATTCTTCCGACGTCACCGCATGGCGAGCATAGGGACGGCGCTGCAGTTTTTGGCGTCAGCCAGAATACGGTGTGGCGGCTTCTTCGTGAGGAGAAAGCACCCGCGTACCAATTCACGCGGGTACAAGAGCTGCACGCCACTGATTACCCGGCTCGGTTAGAGTTTTGCCGATGGCTTCGCCAAGAGCATCGGCAAATTTTGTTGACAGACGAGTCCACATTTACGCGAGTTGACATGTTTATGTTTAATGTGCACGACTCGCATTACTGGAGCACGGAAAATCCTCATGTGGTCCATGTGCACAACTCGCATTACTGGAGCACGGCAAATCCTCATGCGGCTCACCCGGACCATTTCCAACGCAGTTTCAGTGTGAACGTTTGGGCAGGGATTTTAGAGGACCAAGTTCTTGGTCCAGTTTTTCTAGAACGGCTCAATACAGAGTCCTACATGCATTTCCTCCAAAACCCAATTCTCTACTGGAAGACGCCCCTTTGGCTTGGCTTAGGGGGATGTTCCAACACGATGGAGCTCCAGCCCATTATTCGCAGTTAGTTCGCGAGTATCTATATGTGACATATTATTATGGTGAAAGGTGGATTGGTCGTGGAGCCCATTGGATTATTTCTTATGGGGTCGAGTGAAGGAACTTGTTTATGGTGAAAGCGGACACATGATTAGGGACTTGGGTGAACTCAAGAGAAATATCGAAACTGCTTTTGAAGTAGTAAAAAGTGAAAGACACACATTACTTAAAGTGAAGAAACACATCAGAAAACGTGCATTTTGCTATATTGAGGGGGGAGGTGTCTTTGTGAAACAATTTTGAAAATAGTTTTTTTAAAGTAAATATCTGTGTAAATAAACTTGGTAAATAATTAATTTTGTAATAATAGGTGATGAACTTTTAAACACGCCGAGTAAGTGTAATAGTAACTAAATGTTGACAAAGGTAATTATTTCGTTATTATTTATAACGTATATCATGACTTACGTCATGTTTAGTTATTATTGCCATTTTTCGTCAGTCCAAAGGCTGTCAATTGTTAAAAGAAATCACTCGTATCGATAAAGAAATACATAAAAGCTACATTGTTTTAGCAAGCTCCATTTCAAATACATTGTTTTAGCAAGCTCAAAACACACTGAAAAGGTTTCGAACACTGGATACGACGAATGCGAAGGATGGAAAGAAGCTTCTGATATTGCCGAGTCGATGTCAATAGATACAACTATTAAAGAACGTAGAGTACCCAACCAAATGAAAAATGATGCCACTTACTCCAAGGCAAAGAATTATACCACCGACAAACGCAATATTGGATCGTACTTTAATGGAAATTTAGAAGGAAGAGGCACTGCTTTGACGAAAGAAGCTGTAGAAACTGTAGTTCTGACATTTTCAGGACAGAAACTGTAGTTCTGACATTTTCAGGACAGAAACTACCAGCATATGTGTATTGTTTTTTCATGTCCCTCCCGGTGGAATGTCACATAGGTACGTGGTTCCAACCATACAATGCAACAAATGTTGCAGATTTGGTCACATACAATCTCAATGTAGGTACACAACCTCATGAGGATCATACTTGCAAAAAGGATACGCCGACCTGCTTGTTCTACTCGAGTGCCATTAAGGCGACTAACCCTTCGTGCCCAGAACATTCAAGGCAAAAACAAATCAAATTGTTTATGTCACACTAAAATATATCATATTCCGAGGCAACAGCCAGATTCGCACAGGTTCGCAAGTCATTTGCTGACACAGCCAGAGCCGAACCAGTCTACCCCCTTCTCCCTCTCTATACCCTATTTCTCTCCCTTCTCCCAATAGTAGTAATAACATCTCATACCGTAAAACGGTCACTTGTCCCGGGCACCAACATCTTCCTGCGGCAAGTGTTGGCTATAATCTTCAAACTCATTCTGCCATCATCGTTGAAACCCCCCGGTCTCAACTCACTAATGGGTGTGCTATCTCCGATAGTCCCCAGGTCCCACCCAGTTAGGTAACTAACGATCACTTGATATCACTACTCCTCTCGACTATTATTAATCTCCTCGGCCGATTTAGTGGTGTCGAGTTACCGAACAATGTCCGTACAAAACTTACTCAGCTCATCCATATAGCCAGTTCCAGAGGCTTCAATCCTCCAATAGAACTGTCGCAGCAGCGGGAATAAGATGCATGAGATCACCTCATAAATTAATATACTCCCATTATTTTCGCTGTTCAGGAGATACAGATTCAGAACTTATGGAAAAGCATGGGTTCGGACTGAGCCGTAAAGAAGTGATGTAGTTAGTAGGGATGTATGTTATTTCAAACCAGTTGACAACTCCTTTTAAGAATGGATACGAGGTAAAGAATGGTTTGTGGCTTTTGCAAAAAGGCAAAATCTATCTATTAAAAAACCAAAGTTAGTGGAAAATGTACGACGAAAAGCATGTGATCCATTCGTAATGAAGGCTTACTACAATTTGCTGGTAGATACTATTTCCAATCTAGGTTTGTGTACCATAAACCAGGCCAAATTTGGAATTTTGACGAAACGTCATTTTTCAGTGATCCCAAAAAGACCAAAATAGTTGGACTCAAGGGATATTCCGCTACTAAGCCAATATCATCGAGTGGAAAAATTAATATCACTGTTTTGCTAGGCGTAGCCGCTGATGGAAAAAAAGCTCTTCCCTTAATAATTGTCAAAGGCTAGCAGCAGCTTTATAGGACGAGTGGACGTCACCTGAAGGTTACGTAGGCACAATGAATGCCGAAACCAAAAACTGATGCATGGAGGCTGCAGTCATTTAAAAAATAGTTATTGGATTTGATTGGTGAAACAAGAGCCGTTTTAATTACATACGATGGTCATTTTGCAATGTGCGGCATCGGGAGATGAAATAAAACAACGAAAGTAGATTCTATACTAATGTGAACTATGTGTCCGGGACTTAGTAAATCATAGACCGTAGGTCACGTGATAGGTGCGAGGAGTGACATGAACGCAGTGCCGCGAGCAGCAGAGATACAGACGAGCAACTTCTGAAAGTCGATTATCACGGTCTAAACTAGGCCTTATCTATACAAAACAAGCATTCAAAACATTTTGCGAAATTTAAAAAAATATTGCAACTTTTTCTTTGTCTAAGTCCCAGCTCCATAGTGCCTCCTTAGCTACCGTCTGACCCAATCTAAATATTATTTTTCCAAGATTTGTAATTGGTATGATATAAATAAAATTTGTGTTTTGTTGTAGAACGCCACATCGAGGGTAATTGGGTCCTTGGGATGATACCTTGTGGGTTCTGACAAGCTGGATCCCTCATATCCTGGCAGGATTCTATTCAGAGGAGGTAGATGAGAAAGACAGCCGAAAACTAAAAATATTGATTAATGGAACCTGGGTTACCAGCACTTACCCCCCTCCTCCTCATTGCGGAGCTTTGCTCACCCAGAAAGTCCCACCGACTCCGATAGCTCTACACATTTGGAAAGTAGACATGTCTCTTGAAGAATTTACTGGATACATTTATTGGAGTGAAGTGATCGAAAATTCCTGCGCATCTTATTTCTTCGGTGATACTCTAGTCACTACGAAAAGGACAGTGCTGGCGCCTTATGAAGCTCCTCTTTCTCGACTAAACAGGACATTCTTGGACACGATTGAGTATGAAGACCCTCGGGTTCTTATTGCCATGAATGAAGAGAGCACCTGCTCCTGGATGAGAACTTTAGATCATGTACACAAAAGAGTGATGGGGGTGAGAAGCAAGATATTTTTTAATCCTGATAGCTCAATTGCCCAACCCCCAGGTAACTGGAGACGTCTGAGCGACCTTGCATATTCGGATGGATTTAAAACTATCGTATTTGACTCTTTGGATATTTCAGATCTATGCCCCTTAAAGATCTTCAGAACGGTCCCAGCATTCATTGCTGCTGAGCCCGACGATCCTCATATTATCACCTCTCCCGAAGCTAATCTGTTACTTTCCTTAGACCCGAAATGGTCTGATCTTGCTTGCACGACCGACACCTCCATCCCAATCTTCAAGACGATGGGAGGATATTTTATCTCTATGTCGACTCCTTCAGGAACTGTACTTCAGCATCCAGATGAGCTTAAGGAGGTCAGATCAGATCATGTCTCGGTATTCAAGGACCATGTGAGCAAGCATAGGGCATTCAAACGAAGCTTATCATATCCAGTGATTGATCCTGAATACAACATGGAGACTGGATTAAAATGGATACAACGTATGAATAAAGTGAGGACTCCTCGTCACATCTTTCCAGCGGTTAAACGAACACCTGATTGGAGCAAAATATTTGACTCCGGAATGCGAAATACTTTTGACTATGCCTCTTACAGGTATTCGATGGACTCCATTATTAATCAGGATACCGCCGCTCTCAGGTCCATGCAGTTCTCAATCTGCCAAAACTTGCTTCTCCAATGGAGCAACCTATCTCCCCCAGACCTGGCCCCTAAAGTTGCTAGATATCAAGCGCAATCCCACATGGCATTCGGGGTATTCAATGAGGGTCAGTTTGGAGTGATGACCCCAACAATTGCAACTTCCGATTTCCACCTCATTCAACCTCTGCATCATTATAATGGGATGTTCCAGATCATGGAAAATGCCACTGGCATAGTGATGTGGTTAGAGCCTGTAACAGGAAGAACTTTCAGAATCCCAATATGGACGTTGTATTCTCTCTCCGCTCAGTGGGTCCCAACAATTGACGGAAATCAATACTTTCCCTTTGAGGATAGAGTGGTGGTAGTAGAGAGGTCATTCCGCCCTCTAAAAACCTCCAAGATGCCTTCTGCGTCACGACAGATCACAATCTACCACCAGGGGGAATCCCCATCCATCTCTTGGGCCAATATGGTAGTTGGGCAGACCTCAACATCCCCGCACTGGATCCCACCGACATGGATGGACACGGCCATGTCTTACGCAGGACATATCCTCGCGGGGGTAGTCGTCTCTATCGTAATCACAGCGCTGATACCTAGCTGTATAAACTTATGCTCTTGCCTTAAATCAGTAAAATCGCCGGAACAATCCAGTTACTTTAGAGTCAGATAATCTAATACGACTTGTTGTCGGTCCCTAAATCCATTAAATATCGATATATAGTTTCGAATCGATTTACAAAAAAAGATATATTACCCACCACTAAGAAATACAATACCCAACAACCTTGACAATATGGAAGATCGATCAACAATCAAGATCAGAATGGGGGCTATTGATATGGAGGGAGAGAATTGACACTCTCTGTACATGGGAGTTCTAGGGAACATATAATTGCAAGATTCTTAGATTATGCACAACTTCGATATGAGCAAAATTTTGTTATTAAACAAATAAATAAAAATTTGGCCCTTTTACAGAAGACATACAATTGATATACAATTTCAGAAGTGGTTATCATTGAGACCTCCCAATCTAGCACATAATGTAGCCCATTATATAACTCTCACTCACTCAACTCTCCAATGATATTATGGGTTGAGCCGGTTACTGAAATTTTATTCGCTACACCGATTAAAACACATTACTCAATGAGTGCCACATGAATCCCTGGGATAAATGGAACAGCTATAAATCCCTCTACTGGGAAAATAAGTAAACCTGAAACAACTGTTGGTCAATTAAAGATGATTGAACAAGATTTTAAATTATTTTTATGCATTCACAATGCAATTTTTGTAAGTATAGGAAAAATGTGATAGTAAAAAACCACGAGCCCTATAATTTTTCCTATACTTACAAAAATTGCATTGTAAATGCATAAAAATAATATAAAATCTCAATATGGCTGTTTCATCTTAATCGATTGTTAGACATTTGTAAAAGTGTTTCTTTCGGATGCGAGGGTTACCTCACATTGATGAAGCAACGCTGGCCTGCAGCGTAACAAGTGATAGCAAAATTCGACGAGTCGTGTAAGCCTTTCGGTAGCTTAGTTGGTCAGAGCATCGGGCCGGATTCCCGGAGGCGCGGGTTCGAATCCCGCCTGAAAGCTACTTATAGGGCTCGTGGTTTTTTACTATCACATTTTTCCTATACTTACAAAAACTGCATTGTAAATGCATAAAAATAATATAAAATCTTTTATTGAAAAGTTAGAACGTTTCAAACAAACTAAGCTGTCCCACATGTCAACAAATTCATTTTGACAGTTTAGTTCGTATACGAACATCTATTGGTCTGTAACACTCGTAGCGTTCGACTGGTTTTCGATCGAACTTTTTCGATTATGAAATTCTGACAATATAAAAACTGTTATATTTGAATTTCGAGCTAATAAATGTGAACTTTTCTCGAATGCGTGAGAATCGGGCCCCAGGCCTAAGAAGGTAGTTCCCTGCGCTTCCCGTGAATTTGACGATTTAATGTTTTACAGTTTGCATTTGCATGTCACACTTGTCGCGCGCGTTTGCAAACATACCTCGGCGGTATACCAAGCAGCAGTACCTGGAGATGGTACTATGCTATAGAGAAAGCAACGAAGTACGGCTGCGGTGCACCTTTACGAAGAATGACTTGGGGGTACGAGTCGGGCACCAAACTGTTTTAAACGCAGTGTACCGATTTCGGGAGCATGGCCGAATTGACCCACCTGCAGTGGATGCAGGGAGACCCCGAATCCGAGCGGATTTGGAAGAGATTCTGGCATTCTTCCGACGTCACCGCATGGCGAGCATAGGGACGGCGCTGCAGTTTTTGGCGTCAGCCAGAATACGGTGTGGCGGCTTCTTCGTGAGGAGAAAGCACCCGCGTACCAATTCACGCGGGTACAAGAGCTGCACGCCACTGATTACCCGGCTCGGTTAGAGTTTTGCCGATGGCTTCGCCAAGAGCATCGGCAAATTTTGTTGACAGACGAGTCCACATTTACGCGAGTTGACATGTTTATGTTTAATGTGCACGACTCGCATTACTGGAGCACGGAAAATCCTCATGTGGTCCATGTGCACAACTCGCATTACTGGAGCACGGCAAATCCTCATGTGGCTCACCCGGACCACTTCCAACGCAGTTTCAGTGTGAACGTTTGGGCAGGGATTTTAGAGGACCAAGTTCTTGGTCCAGTTTTTCTAGAACGGCTCAATACAGAGTCCTACATGCATTTCCTCCAAAACCCAATTCTCTACTGGAAGACGCCCCTTTGGCTTGGCTTAGGGGGATGTTCCAACACGATGGAGCTCCAGCCCATTATTCGCAGTTAGTTCGCGAGTATCTATATGTGACATATTATTATGGTGAAAGGTGGATTGGTCGTGGAGCCCATTGGATTATTTCTTATGGGGTCGAGTGAAGGAACTTGTTTATGGTGAAAGCGGACACATGATTAGGGACTTGGGTGAACTCAAGAGAAATATCGAAACTGCTTTTGAAGTAGTAAAAAGTGAAAGACACACATTACTTAAAGTGAAGAAACACATCAGAAAACGTGCATTTTGCTATATTGAGGGGGGAGGTGTCTTTGTGAAACAATTTTGAAAATAGTTTTTTTAAAGTAAATATCTGTGTAAATAAACTTGGTAAATAATTAATTTTGTAATAATAGGTGATGAACTTTTAAACACGCCGAGTAAGTGTAATAGTAACTAAATGTTGACAAAGGTAATTATTTCGTTATTATTTATAACGTATATCATGACTTACGTCATGTTTAGTTATTATTGCCATTTTTCGTCAGTCCAAAGGCTGTCAATTGTTAAAAGAAATCACTCGTATCGATAAAGAAATACATAAAAGCTACATTGTTTTAGCAAGCTCCATTTCAAATACATTGTTTTAGCAAGCTCAAAACACACTGAAAAGGTTTCGAACACTGGATACGACGAATGCGAAGGATGGAAAGAAGCTTCTGATATTGCCGAGTCGATGTCAATAGATACAACTATTAAAGAACGTAGAGTACCCAACCAAATGAAAAATGATGCCACTTACTCCAAGGCAAAGAATTATACCACCGACAAACGCAATATTGGATCGTACTTTAATGGAAATTTAGAAGGAAGAGGCACTGCTTTGACGAAAGAAGCTGTAGAAACTGTAGTTCTGACATTTTCAGGACAGAAACTGTAGTTCTGACATTTTCAGGACAGAAACTACCAGCATATGTGTATTGTTTTTTCATGTCCCTCCCGGTGGAATGTCACATAGGTACGTGGTTCCAACCATACAATGCAACAAATGTTGCAGATTTGGTCACATACAATCTCAATGTAGGTACACAACCTCATGAGGATCATACTTGCAAAAAGGATACGCCGACCTGCTTGTTCTACTCGAGTGCCATTAAGGCGACTAACCCTTCGTGCCCAGAACATTCAAGGCAAAAACAAATCAAATTGTTTATGTCACACTAAAATATATCATATTCCGAGGCAACAGCCAGATTCGCACAGGTTCGCAAGTCATTTGCTGACACAGCCAGAGCCGAACCAGTCTACCCCCTTCTCCCTCTCTATACCCTATTTCTCTCCCTTCTCCCAATAGTAGTAATAACATCTCATACCGTAAAACGGTCACTTGTCCCGGGCACCAACATCTTCCTGCGGCAAGTGTTGGCTATAATCTTCAAACTCATTCTGCCATCATCGTTGAAACCCCCCGGTCTCAACTCACTAATGGGTGTGCTATCTCCGATAGTCCCCAGGTCCCACCCAGTTAGGTAACTAACGATCACTTGATATCACTACTCCTCTCGACTATTATTAATCTCCTCGGCCGATTTAGTGGTGTCGAGTTACCGAACAATGTCCGTACAAAACTTACTCAGCTCATCCATATAGCCAGTTCCAGAGGCTTCAATCCTCCAATAGAACTGTCGCAGCAGCGGGAATAAGATGCATGAGATCACCTCATAAATTAATATACTCCCATTATTTTCGCTGTTCAGGAGATACAGATTCAGAACTTATGGAAAAGCATGGGTTCGGACTGAGCCGTAAAGAAGTGATGTAGTTAGTAGGGATGTATGTTATTTCAAACCAGTTGACAACTCCTTTTAAGAATGGATACGAGGTAAAGAATGGTTTGTGGCTTTTGCAAAAAGGCAAAATCTATCTATTAAAAAACCAAAGTTAGTGGAAAATGTACGACGAAAAGCATGTGATCCATTCGTAATGAAGGCTTACTACAATTTGCTGGTAGATACTATTTCCAATCTAGGTTTGTGTACCATAAACCAGGCCAAATTTGGAATTTTGACGAAACGTCATTTTTCAGTGATCCCAAAAAGACCAAAATAGTTGGACTCAAGGGATATTCCGCTACTAAGCCAATATCATCGAGTGGAAAAATTAATATCACTGTTTTGCTAGGCGTAGCCGCTGATGGAAAAAAAGCTCTTCCCTTAATAATTGTCAAAGGCTAGCAGCAGCTTTATAGGACGAGTGGACGTCACCTGAAGGTTACGTAGGCACAATGAATGCCGAAACCAAAAACTGATGCATGGAGGCTGCAGTCATTTAAAAAATAGTTATTGGATTTGATTGGTGAAACAAGAGCCGTTTTAATTACATACGATGGTCATTTTGCAATGTGCGGCATCGGGAGATGAAATAAAACAACGAAAGTAGATTCTATACTAATGTGAACTATGTGTCCGGGACTTAGTAAATCATAGACCGTAGGTCACGTGATAGGTGCGAGGAGTGACATGAACGCAGTGCCGCGAGCAGCAGAGATACAGACGAGCAACTTCTGAAAGTCGATTATCACGGTCTAAACTAGGCCTTATCTATACAAAACAAGCATTCAAAACATTTTGCGAAATTTAAAAAAATATTGCAACTTTTTCTTTGTCTAAGTCCCAGCTCCATAGTGCCTCCTTAGCTACCGTCTGACCCAATCTAAATATTATTTTTCCAAGATTTGTAATTGGTATGATATAAATAAAATTTGTGTTTTGTTGTAGAACGCCACATCGAGGGTAATTGGGTCCTTGGGATGATACCTTGTGGGTTCTGACAAGCTGGATCCCTCATATCCTGGCAGGATTCTATTCAGAGGAGGTAGATGAGAAAGACAGCCGAAAACTAAAAATATTGATTAATGGAACCTGGGTTACCAGCACTTACCCCCCTCCTCCTCATTGCGGAGCTTTGCTCACCCAGAAAGTCCCACCGACTCCGATAGCTCTACACATTTGGAAAGTAGACATGTCTCTTGAAGAATTTACTGGATACATTTATTGGAGTGAAGTGATCGAAAATTCCTGCGCATCTTATTTCTTCGGTGATACTCTAGTCACTACGAAAAGGACAGTGCTGGCGCCTTATGAAGCTCCTCTTTCTCGACTAAACAGGACATTCTTGGACACGATTGAGTATGAAGACCCTCGGGTTCTTATTGCCATGAATGAAGAGAGCACCTGCTCCTGGATGAGAACTTTAGATCATGTACACAAAAGAGTGATGGGGGTGAGAAGCAAGATATTTTTTAATCCTGATAGCTCAATTGCCCAACCCCCAGGTAACTGGAGACGTCTGAGCGACCTTGCATATTCGGATGGATTTAAAACTATCGTATTTGACTCTTTGGATATTTCAGATCTATGCCCCTTAAAGATCTTCAGAACGGTCCCAGCATTCATTGCTGCTGAGCCCGACGATCCTCATATTATCACCTCTCCCGAAGCTAATCTGTTACTTTCCTTAGACCCGAAATGGTCTGATCTTGCTTGCACGACCGACACCTCCATCCCAATCTTCAAGACGATGGGAGGATATTTTATCTCTATGTCGACTCCTTCAGGAACTGTACTTCAGCATCCAGATGAGCTTAAGGAGGTCAGATCAGATCATGTCTCGGTATTCAAGGACCATGTGAGCAAGCATAGGGCATTCAAACGAAGCTTATCATATCCAGTGATTGATCCTGAATACAACATGGAGACTGGATTAAAATGGATACAACGTATGAATAAAGTGAGGACTCCTCGTCACATCTTTCCAGCGGTTAAACGAACACCTGATTGGAGCAAAATATTTGACTCCGGAATGCGAAATACTTTTGACTATGCCTCTTACAGGTATTCGATGGACTCCATTATTAATCAGGATACCGCCGCTCTCAGGTCCATGCAGTTCTCAATCTGCCAAAACTTGCTTCTCCAATGGAGCAACCTATCTCCCCCAGACCTGGCCCCTAAAGTTGCTAGATATCAAGCGCAATCCCACATGGCATTCGGGGTATTCAATGAGGGTCAGTTTGGAGTGATGACCCCAACAATTGCAACTTCCGATTTCCACCTCATTCAACCTCTGCATCATTATAATGGGATGTTCCAGATCATGGAAAATGCCACTGGCATAGTGATGTGGTTAGAGCCTGTAACAGGAAGAACTTTCAGAATCCCAATATGGACGTTGTATTCTCTCTCCGCTCAGTGGGTCCCAACAATTGACGGAAATCAATACTTTCCCTTTGAGGATAGAGTGGTGGTAGTAGAGAGGTCATTCCGCCCTCTAAAAACCTCCAAGATGCCTTCTGCGTCACGACAGATCACAATCTACCACCAGGGGGAATCCCCATCCATCTCTTGGGCCAATATGGTAGTTGGGCAGACCTCAACATCCCCGCACTGGATCCCACCGACATGGATGGACACGGCCATGTCTTACGCAGGACATATCCTCGCGGGGGTAGTCGTCTCTATCGTAATCACAGCGCTGATACCTAGCTGTATAAACTTATGCTCTTGCCTTAAATCAGTAAAATCGCCGGAACAATCCAGTTACTTTAGAGTCAGATAATCTAATACGACTTGTTGTCGGTCCCTAAATCCATTAAATATCGATATATAGTTTCGAATCGATTTACAAAAAAAGATATATTACCCACCACTAAGAAATACAATACCCAACAACCTTGACAATATGGAAGATCGATCAACAATCAAGATCAGAATGGGGGCTATTGATATGGAGGGAGAGAATTGACACTCTCTGTACATGGGAGTTCTAGGGAACATATAATTGCAAGATTCTTAGATTATGCACAACTTCGATATGAGCAAAATTTTGTTATTAAACAAATAAATAAAAATTTGGCCCTTTTACAGAAGACATACAATTGATATACAATTTCAGAAGTGGTTATCATTGAGACCTCCCAATCTAGCACATAATGTAGCCCATTATATAACTCTCACTCACTCAACTCTCCAATGATATTATGGGTTGAGCCGGTTACTGAAATTTTATTCGCTACACCGATTAAAACACATTACTCAATGAGTGCCACATGAATCCCTGGGATAAATGGAACAGCTATAAATCCCTCTACTGGGAAAATAAGTAAACCTGAAACAACTGTTGGTCAATTAAAGATGATTGAACAAGATTTTAAATTATTTTTATGCATTCACAATGCAATTTTTGTAAGTATAGGAAAAATGTGATAGTAAAAAACCACGAGCCCTATAATTTTTCCTATACTTACAAAAATTGCATTGTAAATGCATAAAAATAATATAAAATCTCAATATGGCTGTTTCATCTTAATCGATTGTTAGACATTTGTAAAAGTGTTTCTTTCGGATGCGAGGGTTACCTCACATTGATGAAGCAACGCTGGCCTGCAGCGTAACAAGTGATAGCAAAATTCGACGAGTCGTGTAAGCCTTTCGGTAGCTTAGTTGGTCAGAGCATCGGGCCGGATTCCCGGAGGCGCGGGTTCGAATCCCGCCTGAAAGCTACTTATAGGGCTCGTGGTTTTTTACTATCACATTTTTCCTATACTTACAAAAACTGCATTGTAAATGCATAAAAATAATATAAAATCTTTTATTGAAAAGTTAGAACGTTTCAAACAAACTAAGCTGTCCCACATGTCAACAAATTCATTTTGACAGTTTAGTTCGTATACGAACATCTATTGGTCTGTAACACTCGTAGCGTTCGACTGGTTTTCGATCGAACTTTTTCGATTATGAAATTCTGACAATATAAAAACTGTTATATTTGAATTTCGAGCTAATAAATGTGAACTTTTCTCGAATGCGTGAGAATCGGGCCCCAGGCCTAAGAAGGTAGTTCCCTGCGCTTCCCGTGAATTTGACGATTTAATGTTTTACAGTTTGCATTTGCATGTCACACTTGTCGCGCGCGTTTGCAAACATACCTCGGCGGTATACCAAGCAGCAGTACCTGGAGATGGTACTATGCTATAGAGAAAGCAACGAAGTACGGCTGCGGTGCACCTTTACGAAGAATGACTTGGGGGTACGAGTCGGGCACCAAACTGTTTTAAACGCAGTGTACCGATTTCGGGAGCATGGCCGAATTGACCCACCTGCAGTGGATGCAGGGAGACCCCGAATCCGAGCGGATTTGGAAGAGATTCTGGCATTCTTCCGACGTCACCGCATGGCGAGCATAGGGACGGCGCTGCAGTTTTTGGCGTCAGCCAGAATACGGTGTGGCGGCTTCTTCGTGAGGAGAAAGCACCCGCGTACCAATTCACGCGGGTACAAGAGCTGCACGCCACTGATTACCCGGCTCGGTTAGAGTTTTGCCGATGGCTTCGCCAAGAGCATCGGCAAATTTTGTTGACAGACGAGTCCACATTTACGCGAGTTGACATGTTTATGTTTAATGTGCACGACTCGCATTACTGGAGCACGGAAAATCCTCATGTGGTCCATGTGCACAACTCGCATTACTGGAGCACGGCAAATCCTCATGCGGCTCACCCGGACCATTTCCAACGCAGTTTCAGTGTGAACGTTTGGGCAGGGATTTTAGAGGACCAAGTTCTTGGTCCAGTTTTTCTAGAACGGCTCAATACAGAGTCCTACATGCATTTCCTCCAAAACCCAATTCTCTACTGGAAGACGCCCCTTTGGCTTGGCTTAGGGGGATGTTCCAACACGATGGAGCTCCAGCCCATTATTCGCAGTTAGTTCGCGAGTATCTATATGTGACATATTATTATGGTGAAAGGTGGATTGGTCGTGGAGCCCATTGGATTATTTCTTATGGGGTCGAGTGAAGGAACTTGTTTATGGTGAAAGCGGACACATGATTAGGGACTTGGGTGAACTCAAGAGAAATATCGAAACTGCTTTTGAAGTAGTAAAAAGTGAAAGACACACATTACTTAAAGTGAAGAAACACATCAGAAAACGTGCATTTTGCTATATTGAGGGGGGAGGTGTCTTTGTGAAACAATTTTGAAAATAGTTTTTTTAAAGTAAATATCTGTGTAAATAAACTTGGTAAATAATTAATTTTGTAATAATAGGTGATGAACTTTTAAACACGCCGAGTAAGTGTAATAGTAACTAAATGTTGACAAAGGTAATTATTTCGTTATTATTTATAACGTATATCATGACTTACGTCATGTTTAGTTATTATTGCCATTTTTCGTCAGTCCAAAGGCTGTCAATTGTTAAAAGAAATCACTCGTATCGATAAAGAAATACATAAAAGCTACATTGTTTTAGCAAGCTCCATTTCAAATACATTGTTTTAGCAAGCTCAAAACACACTGAAAAGGTTTCGAACACTGGATACGACGAATGCGAAGGATGGAAAGAAGCTTCTGATATTGCCGAGTCGATGTCAATAGATACAACTATTAAAGAACGTAGAGTACCCAACCAAATGAAAAATGATGCCACTTACTCCAAGGCAAAGAATTATACCACCGACAAACGCAATATTGGATCGTACTTTAATGGAAATTTAGAAGGAAGAGGCACTGCTTTGACGAAAGAAGCTGTAGAAACTGTAGTTCTGACATTTTCAGGACAGAAACTGTAGTTCTGACATTTTCAGGACAGAAACTACCAGCATATGTGTATTGTTTTTTCATGTCCCTCCCGGTGGAATGTCACATAGGTACGTGGTTCCAACCATACAATGCAACAAATGTTGCAGATTTGGTCACATACAATCTCAATGTAGGTACACAACCTCATGAGGATCATACTTGCAAAAAGGATACGCCGACCTGCTTGTTCTACTCGAGTGCCATTAAGGCGACTAACCCTTCGTGCCCAGAACATTCAAGGCAAAAACAAATCAAATTGTTTATGTCACACTAAAATATATCATATTCCGAGGCAACAGCCAGATTCGCACAGGTTCGCAAGTCATTTGCTGACACAGCCAGAGCCGAACCAGTCTACCCCCTTCTCCCTCTCTATACCCTATTTCTCTCCCTTCTCCCAATAGTAGTAATAACATCTCATACCGTAAAACGGTCACTTGTCCCGGGCACCAACATCTTCCTGCGGCAAGTGTTGGCTATAATCTTCAAACTCATTCTGCCATCATCGTTGAAACCCCCCGGTCTCAACTCACTAATGGGTGTGCTATCTCCGATAGTCCCCAGGTCCCACCCAGTTAGGTAACTAACGATCACTTGATATTACTACTCCTCTCGACTATTATTAATCTCCTCGGCCGATTTAGTGGTGTCGAGTTACCGAACAATGTCCGTACAAAACTTACTCAGCTCATCCATATAGCCAGTTCCAGAGGCTTCAATCCTCCAATAGAACTGTCGCAGCAGCGGGAATAAGATGCATGAGATCACCTCATAAATTAATATACTCCCATTATTTTCGCTGTTCAGGAGATACAGATTCAGAACTTATGGAAAAGCATGGGTTCGGACTGAGCCGTAAAGAAGTGATGTAGTTAGTAGGGATGTATGTTATTTCAAACCAGTTGACAACTCCTTTTAAGAATGGATACGAGGTAAAGAATGGTTTGTGGCTTTTGCAAAAAGGCAAAATCTATCTATTAAAAAACCAAAGTTAGTGGAAAATGTACGACGAAAAGCATGTGATCCATTCGTAATGAAGGCTTACTACAATTTGCTGGTAGATACTATTTCCAATCTAGGTTTGTGTACCATAAACCAGGCCAAATTTGGAATTTTGACGAAACGTCATTTTTCAGTGATCCCAAAAAGACCAAAATAGTTGGACTCAAGGGATATTCCGCTACTAAGCCAATATCATCGAGTGGAAAAATTAATATCACTGTTTTGCTAGGCGTAGCCGCTGATGGAAAAAAAGCTCTTCCCTTAATAATTGTCAAAGGCTAGCAGCAGCTTTATAGGACGAGTGGACGTCACCTGAAGGTTACGTAGGCACAATGAATGCCGAAACCAAAAACTGATGCATGGAGGCTGCAGTCATTTAAAAAATAGTTATTGGATTAGATTGGTGAAACAAGAGCCGTTTTAATTACATACGATGGTCATTTTGCAATGTGCGGCATCGGGAGATGAAATAAAACAACGAAAGTAGATTCTATACTAATGTGAACTATGTGTCCGGGACTTAGTAAATCATAGACCGTAGGTCACGTGATAGGTGCGAGGAGTGACATGAACGCAGTGCCGCGAGCAGCAGAGATACAGACGAGCAACTTCTGAAAGTCGATTATCACGGTCTAAACTAGGCCTTATCTATACAAAACAAGCATTCAAAACATTTTGCGAAATTTAAAAAAATATTGCAACTTTTTCTTTGTCTAAGTCCCAGCTCCATAGTGCCTCCTTAGCTACCGTCTGACCCAATCTAAATATTATTTTTCCAAGATTTGTAATTGGTATGATATAAATAAAATTTGTGTTTTGTTGTAGAACGCCACATCGAGGGTAATTGGGTCCTTGGGATGATACCTTGTGGGTTCTGACAAGCTGGATCCCTCATATCCTGGCAGGATTCTATTCAGAGGAGGTAGATGAGAAAGACAGCCGAAAACTAAAAATATTGATTAATGGAACCTGGGTTACCAGCACTTACCCCCCTCCTCCTCATTGCGGAGCTTTGCTCACCCAGAAAGTCCCACCGACTCCGATAGCTCTACACATTTGGAAAGTAGACATGTCTCTTGAAGAATTTACTGGATACATTTATTGGAGTGAAGTGATCGAAAATTCCTGCGCATCTTATTTCTTCGGTGATACTCTAGTCACTACGAAAAGGACAGTGCTGGCGCCTTATGAAGCTCCTCTTTCTCGACTAAACAGGACATTCTTGGACACGATTGAGTATGAAGACCCTCGGGTTCTTATTGCCATGAATGAAGAGAGCACCTGCTCCTGGATGAGAACTTTAGATCATGTACACAAAAGAGTGATGGGGGTGAGAAGCAAGATATTTTTTAATCCTGATAGCTCAATTGCCCAACCCCCAGGTAACTGGAGACGTCTGAGCGACCTTGCATATTCGGATGGATTTAAAACTATCGTATTTGACTCTTTGGATATTTCAGATCTATGCCCCTTAAAGATCTTCAGAACGGTCCCAGCATTCATTGCTGCTGAGCCCGACGATCCTCATATTATCACCTCTCCCGAAGCTAATCTGTTACTTTCCTTAGACCCGAAATGGTCTGATCTTGCTTGCACGACCGACACCTCCATCCCAATCTTCAAGACGATGGGAGGATATTTTATCTCTATGTCGACTCCTTCAGGAACTGTACTTCAGCATCCAGATGAGCTTAAGGAGGTCAGATCAGATCATGTCTCGGTATTCAAGGACCATGTGAGCAAGCATAGGGCATTCAAACGAAGCTTATCATATCCAGTGATTGATCCTGAATACAACATGGAGACTGGATTAAAATGGATACAACGTATGAATAAAGTGAGGACTCCTCGTCACATCTTTCCAGCGGTTAAACGAACACCTGATTGGAGCAAAATATTTGACTCCGGAATGCGAAATACTTTTGACTATGCCTCTTACAGGTATTCGATGGACTCCATTATTAATCAGGATACCGCCGCTCTCAGGTCCATGCATTTCTCAATCTGCCAAAACTTGCTTCTCCAATGGAGCAACCTATCTCCCCCAGACCTGGCCCCTAAAGTTGCTAGATATCAAGCGCAATCCCACATGGCATTCGGGGTATTCAATGAGGGTCAGTTTGGAGTGATGACCCCAACAATTGCAACTTCCGATTTCCACCTCATTCAACCTCTGCATCATTATAATGGGATGTTCCAGATCATGGAAAATGCCACTGGCATAGTGATGTGGTTAGAGCCTGTAACAGGAAGAACTTTCAGAATCCCAATATGGACGTTGTATTCTCTCTCCGCTCAGTGGGTCCCAACAATTGACGGAAATCAATACTTTCCCTTTGAGGATAGAGTGGTGGTAGTAGAGAGGTCATTCCGCCCTCTAAAAACCTCCAAGATGCCTTCTGCGTCACGACAGATCACAATCTACCACCAGGGGGAATCCCCATCCATCTCTTGGGCCAATATGGTAGTTGGGCAGACCTCAACATCCCCGCACTGGATCCCACCGACATGGATGGACACGGCCATGTCTTACGCAGGACATATCCTCGCGGGGGTAGTCGTCTCTATCGTAATCACAGCGCTGATACCTAGCTGTATAAACTTATGCTCTTGCCTTAAATCAGTAAAATCGCCGGAACAATCCAGTTACTTTAGAGTCAGATAATCTAATACGACTTGTTGTCGGTCCCTAAATCCATTAAATATCGATATATAGTTTCGAATCGATTTACAAAAAAAGATATATTACCCACCACTAAGAAATACAATACCCAACAACCTTGACAATATGGAAGATCGATCAACAATCAAGATCAGAATGGGGGCTATTGATATGGAGGGAGAGAATTGACACTCTCTGTACATGGGAGTTCTAGGGAACATATAATTGCAAGATTCTTAGATTATGCACAACTTCGATATGAGCAAAATTTTGTTATTAAACAAATAAATAAAAATTTGGCCCTTTTACAGAAGACATACAATTGATATACAATTTCAGAAGTGGTTATCATTGAGACCTCCCAATCTAGCACATAATGTAGCCCATTATATAACTCTCACTCACTCAACTCTCCAATGATATTATGGGTTGAGCCATGGGCAATGGGCAATTTTTGTAAGTATAGGAAAAATGTGATAGTAAAAAACCACGAGCCCTATAATTTTTCCTATACTTACAAAAATTGCATTGTAAATGCATAAAAATAATATAAAATCTCAATATGGCTGTTTCATCTTAATCGATTGTTAGACATTTGTAAAAGTGTTTCTTTCGGATGCGAGGGTTACCTCACATTGATGAAGCAACGCTGGCCTGCAGCGTAACAAGTGATAGCAAAATTCGACGAGTCGTGTAAGCCTTTCGGTAGCTTAGTTGGTCAGAGCATCGGGCCGGATTCCCGGAGGCGCGGGTTCGAATCCCGCCTGAAAGCTACTTATAGGGCTCGTGGTTTTTTACTATCACATTTTTCCTATACTTACAAAAACTGCATTGTAAATGCATAAAAATAATATAAAATCTTTTATTGAAAAGTTAGAACGTTTCAAACAAACTAAGCTGTCCCACATGTCAACAAATTCATTTTGACAGCTTAGTTCGTATACGAACATCTATTGGTCTGTAACACTCGTAGCGTTCGACTGGTTTTCGATCGAACTTTTTCGATTATGAAATTCTGACAATATAAAAACTGTTATATTTGAATTTCGAGCTAATAAATGTGAACTTTTCTCGAATGCGTGAGAATCGGGCCCCAGGCCTAAGAAGGTAGTTCCCTGCGCTTCCCGTGAATTTGACGATTTAATGTTTTACAGTTTGCATTTGCATGTCACACTTGTCGCGCGCGTTTGCAAACATACCTCGGCGGTATACCAAGCAGCAGTACCTGGAGATGGTACTATGCTATAGAGAAAGCAACGAAGTACGGCTGCGGTGCACCTTTACGAAGAATGACTTGGGGGTACGAGTCGGGCACCAAACTGTTTTAAACGCAGTGTACCGATTTCGGGAGCATGGCCGAATTGACCCACCTGCAGTGGATGCAGGGAGACCCCGAATCCGAGCGGATTTGGAAGAGATTCTGGCATTCTTCCGACGTCACCGCATGGCGAGCATAGGGACGGCGCTGCAGTTTTTGGCGTCAGCCAGAATACGGTGTGGCGGCTTCTTCGTGAGGAGAAAGCACCCGCGTACCAATTCACGCGGGTACAAGAGCTGCACGCCACTGATTTAAAAAAAATAAAATTTAAAAAAATATTGCAACTTTTTCTTTGTCTAAGTCCCAGCTCCATAGTGCCTCCTTAGCTACCGTCTGACCCAATCTAAATATTATTTTTCCAAGATTTGTAATTGGTATGATATAAATAAAATTTGTGTTTTGTTGTAGAACGCCACATCGAGGGTAATTGGGTCCTTGGGATGATACCTTGTGGGTTCTGACAAGCTGGATCCCTCATATCCTGGCAGGATTCTATTCAGAGGAGGTAGATGAGAAAGACAGCCGAAAACTAAAAATATTGATTAATGGAACCTGGGTTACCAGCACTTACCCCCCTCCTCCTCATTGCGGAGCTTTGCTCACCCAGAAAGTCCCACCGACTCCGATAGCTCTACACATTTGGAAAGTAGACATGTCTCTTGAAGAATTTACTGGATACATTTATTGGAGTGAAGTGATCGAAAATTCCTGCGCATCTTATTTCTTCGGTGATACTCTAGTCACTACGAAAAGGACAGTGCTGGCGCCTTATGAAGCTCCTCTTTCTCGACTAAACAGGACATTCTTGGACACGATTGAGTATGAAGACCCTCGGGTTCTTATTGCCATGAATGAAGAGAGCACCTGCTCCTGGATGAGAACTTTAGATCATGTACACAAAAGAGTGATGGGGGTGAGAAGCAAGATATTTTTTAATCCTGATAGCTCAATTGCCCAACCCCCAGGTAACTGGAGACGTCTGAGCGACCTTGCATATTCGGATGGATTTAAAACTATCGTATTTGACTCTTTGGATATTTCAGATCTATGCCCCTTAAAGATCTTCAGAACGGTCCCAGCATTCATTGCTGCTGAGCCCGACGATCCTCATATTATCACCTCTCCCGAAGCTAATCTGTTACTTTCCTTAGACCCGAAATGGTCTGATCTTGCTTGCACGACCGACACCTCCATCCCAATCTTCAAGACGATGGGAGGATATTTTATCTCTATGTCGACTCCTTCAGGAACTGTACTTCAGCATCCAGATGAGCTTAAGGAGGTCAGATCAGATCATGTCTCGGTATTCAAGGACCATGTGAGCAAGCATAGGGCATTCAAACGAAGCTTATCATATCCAGTGATTGATCCTGAATACAACATGGAGACTGGATTAAAATGGATACAACGTATGAATAAAGTGAGGACTCCTCGTCACATCTTTCCAGCGGTTAAACGAACACCTGATTGGAGCAAAATATTTGACTCCGGAATGCGAAATACTTTTGACTATGCCTCTTACAGGTATTCGATGGACTCCATTATTAATCAGGATACCGCCGCTCTCAGGTCCATGCAGTTCTCAATCTGCCAAAACTTGCTTCTCCAATGGAGGAACCTATCTCCCCCAGACCTGGCCCCTAATGTTGCTAGATATCAAGCGCAATCCCACATGGCATTCGGGGTATTCAATGAGGGTCAGTTTGGAGTGATGACCCCAACAATTGCAACTTCCGATTTCCACCTCATTCAACCTCTGCATCATTATAATGGGATGTTCCAGATCATGGAAAATGCCACTGGCATAGTGATGTGGTTAGAGCCTGTAACAGGAAGAACTTTCAGAATCCCAATATGGACGTTGTATTCTCTCTCCGCTCAGTGGGTCCCAACAATTGACGGAAATCAATACTTTCCCTTTGAGGATAGAGTGGTGGTAGTAGAGAGGTCATTCCGCCCTCTAAAAACCTCCAAGATGCCTTCTGCGTCACGACAGATCACAATCTACCACCAGGGGGAATCCCCATCCATCTCTTGGGCCAATATGGTAGTTGGGCAGACCTCAACATCCCCGCACTGGATCCCACCGACATGGATGGACACGGCCATGTCTTACGCAGGACATATCCTCGCGGGGGTAGTCGTCTCTATCGTAATCACAGCGCTGATACCTAGCTGTATAAACTTATGCTCTTGCCTTAAATCAGTAAAATCGCCGGAACAATCCAGTTACTTTAGAGTCAGATAATCTAATACGACTTGTTGTCGGTCCCTAAATCCATTAAATATCGATATATAGTTTCGAATCGATTTACAAAAAAAGATATATTACCCACCACTAAGAAATACAATACCCAACAACCTTGACAATATGGAAGATCGATCAACAATCAAGATCAGAATGGGGGCTATTGATATGGAGGGAGAGAATTGACACTCTCTGTACATGGGAGTTCTAGGGAACATATAATTGCAAGATTCTTAGATTATGCACAACTTCGATATGAGCAAAATTTTGTTATTAAACAAATAAATAAAAATTTGGCCCTTTTACAGAAGACATACAATTGATATACAATTTCAGAAGTGGTTATCATTGAGACCTCCCAATCTAGCACATAATGTAGCCCATTATATAACTCTCACTCACTCAACTCTCCAATGATATTATGGGTTGAGCCATGGGCAATGGGCAATTTTTGTAAGTATAGGAAAAATGTGATAGTAAAAAACCACGAGCCCTATAATTTTTCCTATACTTACAAAAATTGCATTGTAAATGCATAAAAATAATATAAAATCTCAATATGGCTGTTTCATCTTAATCGATTGTTAGACATTTGTAAAAGTGTTTCTTTCGGATGCGAGGGTTACCTCACATTGATGAAGCAACGCTGGCCTGCAGCGTAACAAGTGATAGCAAAATTCGACGAGTCGTGTAAGCCTTTCGGTAGCTTAGTTGGTCAGAGCATCGGGCCGGATTCCCGGAGGCGCGGGTTCGAATCCCGCCTGAAAGCTACTTATAGGGCTCGTGGTTTTTTACTATCACATTTTTCCTATACTTACAAAAACTGCATTGTAAATGCATAAAAATAATATAAAATCTTTTATTGAAAAGTTAGAACGTTTCAAACAAACTAAGCTGTCCCACATGTCAACAAATTCATTTTGACAGCTTAGTTCGTATACGAACATCTATTGGTCTGTAACACTCGTAGCGTTCGACTGGTTTTCGATCGAACTTTTTCGATTATGAAATTCTGACAATATAAAAACTGTTATATTTGAATTTCGAGCTAATAAATGTGAACTTTTCTCGAATGCGTGAGAATCGGGCCCCAGGCCTAAGAAGGTAGTTCCCTGCGCTTCCCGTGAATTTGACGATTTAATGTTTTACAGTTTGCATTTGCATGTCACACTTGTCGCGCGCGTTTGCAAACATACCTCGGCGGTATACCAAGCAGCAGTACCTGGAGATGGTACTATGCTATAGAGAAAGCAACGAAGTACGGCTGCGGTGCACCTTTACGAAGAATGACTTGGGGGTACGAGTCGGGCACCAAACTGTTTTAAACGCAGTGTACCGATTTCGGGAGCATGGCCGAATTGACCCACCTGCAGTGGATGCAGGGAGACCCCGAATCCGAGCGGATTTGGAAGAGATTCTGGCATTCTTCCGACGTCACCGCATGGCGAGCATAGGGACGGCGCTGCAGTTTTTGGCGTCAGCCAGAATACGGTGTGGCGGCTTCTTCGTGAGGAGAAAGCACCCGCGTACCAATTCACGCGGGTACAAGAGCTGCACGCCACTGATTACCCGGCTCGGTTAGAGTTTTGCCGATGGCTTCGCCAAGAGCATCGGCAAATTTTGTTGACAGACGAGTCCACATTTACGCGAGTTGACATGTTTATGTTTAATGTGCACGACTCGCATTACTGGAGCACGGAAAATCCTCATGTGGTCCATGTGCACAACTCGCATTACTGGAGCACGGCAAATCCTCATGTGGCTCACCCGGACCATTTCCAACGCAGTTTCAGTGTGAACGTTTTGGCAGGGATTTTAGAGGACCAAGTTCTTGGTCCAGTTTTTCTAGAACGGCTCAATACAGAGTCCTACATGCATTTCCTCCAAAACCCAATTCTCTACTGGAAGACGCCCCTTTGGCTTGGCTTAGGGGGATGTTCCAACACGATGGAGCTCCAGCCCATTATTCGCAGTTAGTTCGCGAGTATCTATATGTGACATATTATTATGGTGAAAGGTGGATTGGTCGTGGAGCCCATTGGATTATTTCTTATGGGGTCGAGTGAAGGAACTTGTTTATGGTGAAAGCGGACACATGATTAGGGACTTGGGTGAACTCAAGAGAAATATCGAAACTGCTTTTGAAGTAGTAAAAAGTGAAAGACACACATTACTTAAAGTGAAGAAACACATCAGAAAACGTGCATTTTGCTATATTGAGGGGGGAGGTGTCTTTGTGAAACAATTTTGAAAATAGTTTTTTTAAAGTAAATATCTGTGTAAATAAACTTGGTAAATAATTAATTTTGTAATAATAGGTGATGAACTTTTAAACACGCCGAGTAAGTGTAATAGTAACTAAATGTTGACAAAGGTAATTATTTCGTTATTATTTATAACGTATATCATGACTTACGTCATGTTTAGTTATTATTGCCATTTTTCGTCAGTCCAAAGGCTGTCAATTGTTAAAAGAAATCACTCGTATCGATAAAGAAATACATAAAAGCTACATTGTTTTAGCAAGCTCCATTTCAAATACATTGTTTTAGCAAGCTCAAAACACACTGAAAAGGTTTCGAACACTGGATACGACGAATGCGAAGGATGGAAAGAAGCTTCTGATATTGCCGAGTCGATGTCAATAGATACAACTATTAAAGAACGTAGAGTACCCAACCAAATGAAAAATGATGCCACTTACTCCAAGGCAAAGAATTATACCACCGACAAACGCAATATTGGATCGTACTTTAATGGAAATTTAGAAGGAAGAGGCACTGCTTTGACGAAAGAAGCTGTAGAAACTGTAGTTCTGACATTTTCAGGACAGAAACTGTAGTTCTGACATTTTCAGGACAGAAACTACCAGCATATGTGTATTGTTTTTTCATGTCCCTCCCGGTGGAATGTCACATAGGTACGTGGTTCCAACCATACAATGCAACAAATGTTGCAGATTTGGTCACATACAATCTCAATGTAGGTACACAACCTCATGAGGATCATACTTGCAAAAAGGATACGCCGACCTGCTTGTTCTACTCGAGTGCCATTAAGGCGACTAACCCTTCGTGCCCAGAACATTCAAGGCAAAAACAAATCAAATTGTTTATGTCACACTAAAATATATCATATTCCGAGGCAACAGCCAGATTCGCACAGGTTCGCAAGTCATTTGCTGACACAGCCAGAGCCGAACCAGTCTACCCCCTTCTCCCTCTCTATACCCTATTTCTCTCCCTTCTCCCAATAGTAGTAATAACATCTCATACCGTAAAACGGTCACTTGTCCCGGGCACCAACATCTTCCTGCGGCAAGTGTTGGCTATAATCTTCAAACTCATTCTGCCATCATCGTTGAAACCCCCCGGTCTCAACTCACTAATGGGTGTGCTATCTCCGATAGTCCCCAGGTCCCACCCAGTTAGGTAACTAACGATCACTTGATATCACTACTCCTCTCGACTATTATTAATCTCCTCGGCCGATTTAGTGGTGTCGAGTTACCGAACAATGTCCGTACAAAACTTACTCAGCTCATCCATATAGCCAGTTCCAGAGGCTTCAATCCTCCAATAGAACTGTCGCAGCAGCGGGAATAAGATGCATGAGATCACCTCATAAATTAATATACTCCCATTATTTTCGCTGTTCAGGAGATACAGATTCAGAACTTATGGAAAAGCATGGGTTCGGACTGAGCCGTAAAGAAGTGATGTAGTTAGTAGGGATGTATGTTATTTCAAACCAGTTGACAACTCCTTTTAAGAATGGATACGAGGTAAAGAATGGTTTGTGGCTTTTGCAAAAAGGCAAAATCTATCTATTAAAAAACCAAAGTTAGTGGAAAATGTACGACGAAAAGCATGTGATCCATTCGTAATGAAGGCTTACTACAATTTGCTGGTAGATACTATTTCCAATCTAGGTTTGTGTACCATAAACCAGGCCAAATTTGGAATTTTGACGAAACGTCATTTTTCAGTGATCCCAAAAAGACCAAAATATTTGGACTCAAGGGATATTCCGCTACTAAGCCAATATCATCGAGTGGAAAAATTAATATCACTGTTTTGCTAGGCGTAGCCGCTGATGGAAAAAAAGCTCTTCCCTTAATAATTGTCAAAGGCTAGCAGCAGCTTTATAGGACGAGTGGACGTCACCTGAAGGTTACGTAGGCACAATGAATGCCGAAACCAAAAACTGATGCATGGAGGCTGCAGTCATTTAAAAAATAGTTATTGGATTTGATTGGTGAAACAAGAGCCGTTTTAATTACATACGATGGTCATTTTGCAATGTGCGGCATCGGGAGATGAAATAAAACAACGAAAGTAGATTCTATACTAATGTGAACTATGTGTCCGGGACTTAGTAAATCATAGACCGTAGGTCACGTGATAGGTGCGAGGAGTGACATGAACGCAGTGCCGCGAGCAGCAGAGTTACAGACGAGCAACTTCTGAAAGTCGATTATCACGGTCTAAACTAGGCCTTATCTATACAAAACAAGCATTCAAAACATTTTGCGAAATTTAAAAAAATATTGCAACTTTTTCTTTGTCTAAGTCCCAGCTCCATAGTGCCTCCTTAGCTACCGTCTGACCCAATCTAAATATTATTTTTCCAAGATTTGTAATTGGTATGATATAAATAAAATTTGTGTTTTGTTGTAGAACGCCACATCGAGGGTAATTGGGTCCTTGGGATGATACCTTGTGGGTTCTGACAAGCTGGATCCCTCATATCCTGGCAGGATTCTATTCAGAGGAGGTAGATGAGAAAGACAGCCGAAAACTAAAAATATTGATTAATGGAACCTGGGTTACCAGCACTTACCCCCCTCCTCCTCATTGCGGAGCTTTGCTCACCCAGAAAGTCCCACCGACTCCGATAGCTCTACACATTTGGAAAGTAGACATGTCTCTTGAAGAATTTACTGGATACATTTATTGGAGTGAAGTGATCGAAAATTCCTGCGCATCTTATTTCTTCGGTGATACTCTAGTCACTACGAAAAGGACAGTGCTGGCGCCTTATGAAGCTCCTCTTTCTCGACTAAACAGGACATTCTTGGACACGATTGAGTATGAAGACCCTCGGGTTCTTATTGCCATGAATGAAGAGAGCACCTGCTCCTGGATGAGAACTTTAGATCATGTACACAAAAGAGTGATGGGGGTGAGAAGCAAGATATTTTTTAATCCTGATAGCTCAATTGCCCAACCCCCAGGTAACTGGAGACGTCTGAGCGACCTTGCATATTCGGATGGATTTAAAACTATCGTATTTGACTCTTTGGATATTTCAGATCTATGCCCCTTAAAGATCTTCAGAACGGTCCCAGCATTCATTGCTGCTGAGCCCGACGATCCTCATATTATCACCTCTCCCGAAGCTAATCTGTTACTTTCCTTAGACCCGAAATGGTCTGATCTTGCTTGCACGACCGACACCTCCATCCCAATCTTCAAGACGATGGGAGGATATTTTATCTCTATGTCGACTCCTTCAGGAACTGTACTTCAGCATCCAGATGAGCTTAAGGAGGTCAGATCAGATCATGTCTCGGTATTCAAGGACCATGTGAGCAAGCATAGGGCATTCAAACGAAGCTTATCATATCCAGTGATTGATCCTGAATACAACATGGAGACTGGATTAAAATGGATACAACGTATGAATAAAGTGAGGACTCCTCGTCACATCTTTCCAGCGGTTAAACGAACACCTGATTGGAGCAAAATATTTGACTCCGGAATGCGAAATACTTTTGACTATGCCTCTTACAGGTATTCGATGGACTCCATTATTAATCAGGATACCGCCGCTCTCAGGTCCATGCAGTTCTCAATCTGCCAAAACTTGCTTCTCCAATGGAGGAACCTATCTCCCCCAGACCTGGCCCCTAAAGTTGCTAGATATCAAGCGCAATCCCACATGGCATTCGGGGTATTCAATGAGGGTCAGTTTGGAGTGATGACCCCAACAATTGCAACTTCCGATTTCCACCTCATTCAACCTCTGCATCATTATAATGGGATGTTCCAGATCATGGAAAATGCCACTGGCATAGTGATGTGGTTAGAGCCTGTAACAGGAAGAACTTTCAGAATCCCAATATGGACGTTGTATTCTCTCTCCGCTCAGTGGGTCCCAACAATTGACGGAAATCAATACTTTCCCTTTGAGGATAGAGTGGTGGTAGTAGAGAGGTCATTCCGCCCTCTAAAAACCTCCAAGATGCCTTCTGATTCAGATCACAATCTACCACCAGGGGGAATCCCCATCCATCTCTTGGGCCAATATGGTAGTTGGGCAGACCTCAACATCCCCGCACTGGATCCCACCGACATGGATGGACACGGCCATGTCTTACGCAGGACATATCCTCGCGGGGGTAGTCGTCTCTATCGTAATCACAGCGCTGATACCTAGCTGTATAAACTTATGCTCTTGCCTTAAATCAGTAAAATCGCCGGAACAATCCAGTTACTTTAGAGTCAGATTATTATTTTTTTATTATTAAAAACTTTATTACACAAAAACAATTTACAATTTTAATTACATTTCTTCGCAAAACCTAATGATAGGTTTGTCTGCGAGTTGGTAGGTAAGTTATTTACTTACGTATATTATCTTATGTTTTATAATATTTAATCTAGTTACAAAAAAAAACAAAAAAATTACTTAGGTTACATACATTTATCAAATTACTTACATTACTGTGTGTTCAGGTAGTGTTTCTTAAGCTTGTTACTAAATATCCTAAAATTGTCTATTGCTAAGAGATCAGCAGGCAGACTGTTCAGTAAATAGGGCACGCGCTTAGATAGGGTTCTATCGCCGTACACGCTGGTGACGCGTGGTACACTGTACTTGCCGCGTGACACGGCTCGCATTGCGTGGCCGTGGTGCAGTGGTGTCAGGCGCTCCCGACAGTTATAGTTGTTGATCAGTAATAGGGATTTTTGTTTGAGACTGACGGGAAGAATTTTACATACTTTAAATAGTTCATAATAATTGTGTTTGTATTTATTTTTTGTTTTATTGTCTACAAGTAATTTAAGAAAGCGGATCTGCAACGATTCTATTTTTTTAATGTGAGTTGAGTAAGTTAGGCCATAACTGTCGAGAGCGTATGACATCACACTCTCCACTAACGCCTTGTACATACACTTAAGAATGCTAAGAGGTATTTTATGTTTCAAGTGATAAAATTTCCCCAAAAGTATTCGTAGCTTGTTACATATGTTATCTATGTGCACAGTCCATGAGAAAAATTCATCTACTGATACTCCTAAATATTTAACGTATGGAACTATTTCAATATTAGTACAACTACATGGGCTTACGGGTTTATGCATACAGGCGTAGCTGTGGGTGACAATATTACAATTAGTGTTTTTATAAATGCTATGAGGTGATCTTATTATTAACATATTGGTTTTTGAGGTGTTTATTACAATCCCGTTGTCATGGCACCATTTCACTATGTTGTCAACATCTTGCTGAACGTATTTACGAATCTCGTCCAGGTCGGTGCCGGCTCGCAGCACGCACAGATCGTCGGCAAACATGTACGTGGAGCAGTGATGTATCACGTTGGGCAAGCTGTTGACGTGCATCAAAAAGCAGATTGGTCCGCTTCCACTTCCTTGCGGAACTCCGCACGTAACCGACCTGGGCGAGCTTTTGCCGTCCCGCACTTTGACATAAAAAGTCCGCTCTGTCAAGTACTCACGGAACCACGCGCTCAGGGGATTGGTGACACCGCACTCTTCGATGGCTTTAATCAGGGTGTCGTGTTCTAAAACGTCAAACGCCTTTTTGAAGTCAAAGAATACCGCGACTACAACTTTTTTATTATGCAGATATTCATTTATTTCGTTAGTGAATTTACTTAATAATGAGACAGTACTTTTACCTTGTTGAAAACCGTATTGGCAATCAATCAGAATATTGTTTGACTTCAAATAGGCGTTCAGTTGATGTATGATGCATTTTTCAATAATTTTTTCGACGCTGGATAAAATTGCTATGGGTCTGTAATTACTGTAATTTTTATGGTCACCTTTTTTGTAAATTGGTCTTATAATGGATTCTTTAAGTTTAGCGGGAAATTTACAGTATTTAATACATAAGTTGGTGAGCTTTGCAATGACGGGACTTATTTTTTCAGATATAAATTGGATGTCGCTCATACGGATAGAATCACTACCGGGTGATTTTTTATGTGACATTTTTTTAATAATTCCAGCAATATCGTGTTTATTTACAGGTTCCCATCTCATACATAAGTTAGGTTTTTTTATATACGAGTTCCTATTTAGAAATTTGTCCCCACAGCCACGCTTAATTTGGTCGACATCGTTTTCAAAACAGGATGCAAATTCGTTACAAATGTCATTTACGCTGTTATTAGTAGTATTCATGTTTTTCAAAATAGTGTTGTCTATGTCATTTTTACTGTTTCCTAATAATATATTTATTCTTTCCCATAGTTTTCTGATGTTATTTTTACAATCTTTTATAGTATTTTTCTCGTAATTATTTCTAGCCTTTACAAAAAATTTAGTACATTTGTTTCGAAACTTAGTATATTCTAACCGCTTGGTCATATTAGTAGCGTCGTTACTCCATACACTGAACAATCTGTCTCTTTCTATAATAAGTTTATTCATATGTCTAGTCACCCATGGATTGTTACCTCGATTACTATTTATTGAAATTTTTTTATCAACGTAGCAACACTCATAAATATCGTTGAATAATCTATTTAACTCCGTATACATCTGAATAGGGCAATCATAACTCAATAACTCGCCGAAATCGGCAGTGAGTAGTTGCTGTTTGACCTTATTATTATCTAAGATGCGACGAGTCGTGGGCGCTGATAAGGCATCAGGCACGCTCGCACGAGCGGAGCGGGCGGCTGAGCGATTCACAGAGGTCGGATTTAATTTGATTGCTGCAGTTATGTAATAATGATCAGAGGTTTTTTGCGTTATAATTGCTGAGTGAATTAGTGAACAAGACGATTTAATAAAAATATGGTCTAAACAAGATTCAACTAGTTTGCCTGCCACGATTTCTCTTCTAGTTACACCACTAATACATTTATTAAAACCGAATTCACATAACAAATTCTCGTAGGTGATTACAGAGTTATCCTTTTTGTTTAATAAATTAATGTTAATGTCTCCGACGAAAATAGCTTTACACGAATTAGGCAGTTGTTCCAATAGTATTTTAAGTTCTGTAAGAAATTGCTGCAGTTTATTTAGTTTCTTTATTCTAGGTGGCCTATAAACAGATATTAACGTAATAATTTCGGTTCCGTAACATACCTTGAGAACGACACACTCAGCCGACACCATGATCGCAGCCTCTGGAATGCAAACCCGCGCGCTCAGGCTCGCGCGAACGAACACCAGGACCCCGCCGCCCCGCCGCCCCTCCCGCGTATAATTGTACACATCGAATCCGGGAATATGAAATAGTGGCAAATTATTGTAGTTCACATTAGGTTCCGTTATAATTATTATGCTGAGTTTACTTAAATGGTCCTTTAATGTTATCAGGAGTTCACTAAAGTGTTTATTAAGGGATCTTATATTGATATGCATTATATTTAAATCTATGGAATTATTACTAAATGATGAGTACCATGCATTAAAATCAGTATAACATTTTTCAGTAACTAAGTTATTAGAGATGGAACTGAGATCGTAATCTGCGAATTTTATTTATAATTATTGCACGATAACTTAATTCTAAACTAATAATAAAAAAATTAAAAAATTAAAAATAAACTGAGATCAATGTCTTATGACACTAGGTACCTGGATAAGTACCTTACAAATCCAAGGTCTTTAGATCGTCTTCCGAGCGAATCCAGATGGCTTTTTCGTTTTCTCCTTCACTTTTCTTCGCAAGGACTCTCCCGTTGGCGACCCAGATGAAGCGATACTTGCCTCGTAGCTGATTCTTGGTTTTCCAGAGTAATTCACGGACCTGTTTGTTAAGATCTTCATTGATGTATATTTTGGATTGAGAAGCTCCACCCGTTATCGAGTCACTGGTCAACAAGGCACGGGATCTTCGGTTAGACAGCCAGGCGGCTCGGTCTGCACTCTCAGCAGGTGGCGTCGCGCGCAGGGTGCCCGCGCCCGCGCCGTCGGCGTCGTCGCTGGTGCTGCAGCCGCTGCTGCCGGCGCCGCCCGCGCCACCGCCGCCGTCACCGCTGCCGCCACTGCATATTGTTGCTTTAAATCCAATTATAATAGAGGGCGTCTTTCCTTCCTTACGCTGTGGAAGTCTCTTAACCCAAGCTATCTCGTTAGTTGGTAGTTTTAATGCGGTCGCGATTTTTTTCACCAATTCAAGAGGCTTTTCTTTTGGTAATAGTTCCACACCAGAGATCTCAATGTTGTTTTTCCGGGAAGATTGTTCTACTTCTTGTAATTTTTGTTCTAATGACATGTTGTATTTTTGCAGGTAGACGTATTTATTAGTTAAGTCAGTATTATTTTTTTCCAGTTTTGTTATTCTCTGCTTCATGGAAACTTGTTCTTCAAGGATTTTATCATATTTATCGGAAAGCATAGATATTGACTCATTAATGCTATTGAGTTGTGACTTAAACCCTGGGATTTCGTTGACCTTTTTAAGGATTTGCTTGAGGGTACGGCTGGTATCCATTTGGAGGTCGGTTTCGCCATCTGACGCTTCGTCCTCGTCTTCCTCGCAGTTGGTACAGTGCGTCCTTATTTTTCCCGCTTTCATGGCCGCTGCCAGCCCTCGAACACATGTGCGATGAAAAGTTCCCTGGCAGTCGCCTTGGCAAACAAAATGCGATCCTCGTTTCGACAACACTTTTTTGCACTTCATGCACTCCATTTTAAAACTTTTAGAATTAAATACACAACTAGAATTCTCAATAGGTAGGTAACCGATCACGTTCGCGATCGCGCGGCGCGGCGCGTGGATACGGTCAGTGACCCTATGCGCAACAGGAGCACCGAGCGACGCGGACGGGAGCTCGCGGAAGACTGATAATCTAATACGACTTGTTGTCGGTCCCTAAATCCATTAAATATCGATATATGTTTCGAATCGATTTACAAAAAAAGATATATTACCCACCACTAAGAAATACAATACCCAACAACCTTGACAATATGGAAGATCGATCAACAATCAAGATCAGAATGGGGGCTATTGATATGGAGGGAGAGAATTGACACTCTCTGTACATGGGAGTTCTAGGGAACATATAATTGCAAGATTCTTAGATTATGCACAACTTCGATATGAGCAAAATTTTGTTATTAAACAAATAAATAAAAATTTGGCCCTTTTACAGAAGACATACAATTGATATACAATTTCAGAAGTGGTTATCATTGAGACCTCCCAATCTAGCACATAATGTAGCCCATTATATAACTCTCACTCACTCAACTCTCCAATGATATTATGGGTTGAGCCGGTTACTGAAATTTTATTCGCTACACCGATTAAAACACATTACTCAATGAGTGCCACATGAATCCCTGGGATAAATGGAACAGCTATAAATCCCTCTACTGGGAAAATAAGTAAACCTGAAACAACTGTTGGTCAATTAAAGATGATTGAACAAGATTTTAAATTATTTTTATGCATTCACAATGCAATTTTTGTAAGTATAGGAAAAATGTGATAGTAAAAAACCACGAGCCCTATAATTTTTCCTATACTTACAAAAATTGCATTGTAAATGCATAAAAATAATATAAAATCTCAATATGGCTGTTTCATCTTAATCGATTGTTAGACATTTGTAAAAGTGTTTCTTTCGGATGCGAGGGTTACCTCACATTGATGAAGCAACGCTGGCCTGCAGCGTAACAAGTGATAGCAAAATTCGACGAGTCGTGTAAGCCTTTCGGTAGCTTAGTTGGTCAGAGCATCGGGCCGGATTCCCGGAGGCGCGGGTTCGAATCCCGCCTGAAAGCTACTTATAGGGCTCGTGGTTTTTTACTATCACATTTTTCCTATACTTACAAAAACTGCATTGTAAATGCATAAAAATAATATAAAATCTTTTATTGAAAAGTTAGAACGTTTCAAACAAACTAAGCTGTCCCACATGTCAACAAATTCATTTTGACAGCTTAGTTCGTATACGAACATCTATTGGTCTGTAACACTCGTAGCGTTCGACTGGTTTTCGATCGAACTTTTTCGATTATGAAATTCTGACAATATAAAAACTGTTATATTTGAATTTCGAGCTAATAAATGTGAACTTTTCTCGAATGCGTGAGAATCGGGCCCCAGGCCTAAGAAGGTAGTTCCCTGCGCTTCCCGTGAATTTGACGATTTAATGTTTTACAGTTTGCATTTGCATGTCACACTTGTCGCGCGCGTTTGCAAACATACCTCGGCGGTATACCAAGCAGCAGTACCTGGAGATGGTACTATGCTATAGAGAAAGCAACGAAGTACGGCTGCGGTGCACCTTTACGAAGAATGACTTGGGGGTACGAGTCGGGCACCAAACTGTTTTAAACGCAGTGTACCGATTTCGGGAGCATGGCCGAATTGACCCACCTGCAGTGGATGCAGGGAGACCCCGAATCCGAGCGGATTTGGAAGAGATTCTGGCATTCTTCCGACGTCACCGCATGGCGAGCATAGGGACGGCGCTGCAGTTTTTGGCGTCAGCCAGAATACGGTGTGGCGGCTTCTTCGTGAGGAGAAAGCACCCGCGTACCAATTCACGCGGGTACAAGAGCTGCACGCCACTGATTACCCGGCTCGGTTAGAGTTTTGCCGATGGCTTCGCCAAGAGCATCGGCAAATTTTGTTGACAGACGAGTCCACATTTACGCGAGTTGACATGTTTATGTTTAAAGTGCACGACTCGCATTACTGGAGCACGGAAAATCCTCATGTGGTCCATGTGCACAACTCGCATTACTGGAGCACGGCAAATCCTCATGTGGCTCACCCGGACCATTTCCAACGCAGTTTCAGTGTGAACGTTTGGGCAGGGATTTTAGAGGACCAAGTTCTTGGTCCAGTTTTTCTAGAACGGCTCAATACAGAGTCCTACATGCATTTCCTCCAAAACCCAATTCTCTACTGGAAGACGCCCCTTTGGCTTGGCTTAGGGGGATGTTCCAACACGATGGAGCTCCAGCCCATTATTCGCAGTTAGTTCGCGAGTATCTATATGTGACATATTATTATGGTGAAAGGTGGATTGGTCGTGGAGCCCATTGGATTATTTCTTATGGGGTCGAGTGAAGGAACTTGTTTATGGTGAAAGCGGACACATGATTAGGGACTTGGGTGAACTCAAGAGAAATATCGAAACTGCTTTTGAAGTAGTAAAAAGTGAAAGACACACATTACTTAAAGTGAAGAAACACATCAGAAAACGTGCATTTTGCTATATTGAGGGGGGAGGTGTCTTTGTGAAACAATTTTGAAAATAGTTTTTTTAAAGTAAATATCTGTGTAAATAAACTTGGTAAATAATTAATTTTGTAATAATAGGTGATGAACTTTTAAACACGCCGAGTAAGTGTAATAGTAACTAAATGTTGACAAAGGTAATTATTTCGTTATTATTTATAACGTATATCATGACTTACGTCATGTTTAGTTATTATTGCCATTTTTCGTCAGTCCAAAGGCTGTCAATTGTTAAAAGAAATCACTCGTATCGATAAAGAAATACATAAAAGCTACATTGTTTTAGCAAGCTCCATTTCAAATACATTGTTTTAGCAAGCTCAAAACACACTGAAAAGGTTTCGAACACTGGATACGACGAATGCGAAGGATGGAAAGAAGCTTCTGATATTGCCGAGTCGATGTCAATAGATACAACTATTAAAGAACGTAGAGTACCCAACCAAATGAAAAATGATGCCACTTACTCCAAGGCAAAGAATTATACCACCGACAAACGCAATATTGGATCGTACTTTAATGGAAATTTAGAAGGAAGAGGCACTGCTTTGACGAAAGAAGCTGTAGAAACTGTAGTTCTGACATTTTCAGGACAGAAACTGTAGTTCTGACATTTTCAGGACAGAAACTACCAGCATATGTGTATTGTTTTTTCATGTCCCTCCCGGTGGAATGTCACATAGGTACGTGGTTCCAACCATACAATGCAACAAATGTTGCAGATTTGGTCACATACAATCTCAATGTAGGTACACAACCTCATGAGGATCATACTTGCAAAAAGGATACGCCGACCTGCTTGTTCTACTCGAGTGCCATTAAGGCGACTAACCCTTCGTGCCCAGAACATTCAAGGCAAAAACAAATCAAATTGTTTATGTCACACTAAAATATATCATATTCCGAGGCAACAGCCAGATTCGCACAGGTTCGCAAGTCATTTGCTGACACAGCCAGAGCCGAACCAGTCTACCCCCTTCTCCCTCTCTATACCCTATTTCTCTCCCTTCTCCCAATAGTAGTAATAACATCTCATACCGTAAAACGGTCACTTGTCCCGGGCACCAACATCTTCCTGCGGCAAGTGTTGGCTATAATCTTCAAACTCATTCTGCCATCATCGTTGAAACCCCCCGGTCTCAACTCACTAATGGGTGTGCTATCTCCGATAGTCCCCAGGTCCCACCCAGTTAGGTAACTAACGATCACTTGATATCACTACTCCTCTCGACTATTATTAATCTCCTCGGCCGATTTAGTGGTGTCGAGTTACCGAACAATGTCCGTACAAAACTTACTCAGCTCATCCATATAGCCAGTTCCAGAGGCTTCAATCCTCCAATAGAACTGTCGCAGCAGCGGGAATAAGATGCATGAGATCACCTCATAAATTAATATACTCCCATTATTTTCGCTGTTCAGGAGATACAGATTCAGAACTTATGGAAAAGCATGGGTTCGGACTGAGCCGTAAAGAAGTGATGTAGTTAGTAGGGATGTATGTTATTTCAAACCAGTTGACAACTCCTTTTAAGAATGGATACGAGGTAAAGAATGGTTTGTGGCTTTTGCAAAAAGGCAAAATCTATCTATTAAAAAACCAAAGTTAGTGGAAAATGTACGACGAAAAGCATGTGATCCATTCGTAATGAAGGCTTACTACAATTTGCTGGTAGATACTATTTCCAATCTAGGTTTGTGTACCATAAACCAGGCCAAATTTGGAATTTTGACGAAACGTCATTTTTCAGTGATCCCAAAAAGACCAAAATAGTTGGACTCAAGGGATATTCCGCTACTAAGCCAATATCATCGAGTGGAAAAATTAATATCACTGTTTTGCTAGGCGTAGCCGCTGATGGAAAAAAAGCTCTTCCCTTAATAATTGTCAAAGGCTAGCAGCAGCTTTATAGGACGAGTGGACGTCACCTGAAGGTTACGTAGGCACAATGAATGCCGAAACCAAAAACTGATGCATGGAGGCTGCAGTCATTTAAAAAATAGTTATTGGATTTGATTGGTGAAACAAGAGCCGTTTTAATTACATACGATGGTCATTTTGCAATGTGCGGCATCGGGAGATGAAATAAAACAACGAAAGTAGATTCTATACTAATGTGAACTATGTGTCCGGGACTTAGTAAATCATAGACCGTAGGTCACGTGATAGGTGCGAGGAGTGACATGAACGCAGTGCCGCGAGCAGCAGAGATACAGACGAGCAACTTCTGAAAGTCGATTATCACGGTCTAAACTAGGCCTCATCTATACAAAACAAGCATTCAAAACATTTTGCGAAATTTAAAAAAATATTGCAACTTTTTCTTTGTCTAAGTCCCAGCTCCATAGTGCCTCCTTAGCTACCGTCTGACCCAATCTAAATATTATTTCTCCAAGATTTGTAATTGGTATGATATAAATAAAATTTGTGTTTTGTTGTAGAACGCCACATCGAGGGTAAATTACCCAGGTAAGGACCCAATTGGGTCCTTGGGATGATAGAGGATGACTCAAAAAATCTCAGGCTTGAGGTGTGTACTGGTGCCCTTAATCCAGAAACACGTTGAGGAGGGCACCACGATTCACACTGATTTCTGGAGAGCATATGATTGCCTTGCTGTATATGTATGGGTAGATACACAAAAAGGTGATTGCCTTGCTGTATATGTATGGGTAGATACACAAAAAGGTGAATCATTCGAACCCTGAAAATCCATTTATTGCACCTGATTGAACCCATACACAGCGTATAGAATTCCAATGGAGAGCTGTGAAACGATTTTTCGCAAAGAAAACTATAACAATACAGAATATTTTGACGATGTAGTGTATGGATAACCATCACTACATCGTCGCTACATTGTGGCATCGCAATGTAAAAATACATTTAAAGGACCCATTCCTAGAATGTGTAAAATGTATTAAGTATGTATGTATAAATAAATAAAATAAAAATAAAAAAGCCTTTTATTTACCATGCCAGCATTTCAACTTAAAACCTAATTAATGTTACCTTACTATTATTTTTTTAACTATATTTAACATACTTAATACTTTTTGTAACAATCTTAATAATAAAAAAATAAAAAAACTTAATTAGCATAGTCCCCAGCTTGGGTAAAGGCCTCCTCCAAGGATGCCCACTTCTCTCTATCCTTTGCTATTTGTACCCAGTTTGAGCCAGCGATTTTTCTTATATCATCTTCCCATCGTGTAGGGGGTCTACCCCTCTTTCTTTTTCCTGGGGGTCCTCTCCATGTGGTTGTTAAATAAGTCCATCTATTGTCTGCCCATTTCCACTTCAGCTTTTGTGCGTGACTCAAGGCATTAGTGGTGTTCAGTACACCCCTGCCTAGACCCGCGGAACCGGCATGGCGCAGTGGAAGGTTATCATGAGTATAGACTCCGGACAAAACTTGGTTTCAGCCGGGATGTAACTGAACAATTGAACTGCGATACACAGCGACTTAATGTGAAGTAAGGTGATTTTACATACGGGTCCGTGGTGTCGAAAGTCTCCTGGGCAGCGGAGAGAGGGGGCGCGCCCCCTGGTAGCTCCTTCTTCTTCTGCAGACCTTACCAATTCGTCACCTTACTCACAACACAAATACCACACAGGGTCCCAAGACACTGGACATCCCAACAATACACAGTAACACACGCGGGGCTTGCTTATTAAGATATATTGTCCCGACAACAACGCGTGGTGGAAAATTATCTTTCAAAGCACCGCGACCGGCCACTCGTCAAGATGGCGTCAAAATCTTGGTCGTACAACACGGGATCAAATAGATAATTCAAGATTCAATTAAAACTCGATATGCCAGGCATATTCAAGGCGAGCGTTTTTTAACAATTCAGCAAAATTTAATCCGACATTTTTCTTACAAGAATTCCAATCAAGTCAGGAACTGTCAACTTCAAGTGACAGCTAATGTCAATTTGACGTGACATTAGAGATGCGTTCAGAAACGTCGATCTTTTCCGAACATCCCCCCGCCCCGGACCGTTAAGAACGGTACGTCAACCTACGGGTAATCGGGAGAGCCCACTAACTGCTCTCTTCAAAACCGAATCTCGAACCAAAACCTCAGCAAAACGAGGAACTCCGTCAGTTCCGGGGTAGAGTTTAACAATGCGCCCCCTTCGCCAACATAGGGGCGGCAGGTTAGCATCCTTAATCAACACGAGGTCGCCAGTCTGGGGTGGGGTGGTTTTATCTGTCCACTTCACGCGCTGTTGTAGGATATGCAAATACTCCATCGACCAACGTGCCCAGAAGTTTTGGGACATCTGTTTCAAAAGTTGGTATCGCGACAAACGATGGGATCCTACATCCTGAATCGGATATTCAGGCAAAGCCAAAAGGGGCTGTCCGATCAAGAAATGACCTGGGGTCAACGCTTCCAGGTCATTCGGGTCCGAAGACAACGGGCACAAGGGTCGCGAGTTGAGGACGGCCTCAATTTTACAAAATACCGTATCAAGTTCCTCAAACGTGAGAATAGTTTCTCCAATCACGCGACGCAAGTGTGTCTTGGCAGCCTTTACACAAGCTTCAAAAATTCCTCCCCAGGTCGGACAAGCTGGAGGGCTAAACTTCCAGATTATCCCACGCCGGGAGAGGGTGGTTCCAATGTCTATTTTATTATCAACAAAAAACTTAACTACTTCCTTAAGATAATTACACGTTCCCTTATAATTAGTACCACAATCGGAACGTATCAATGTCGGCAGTCCTCTACGGGAAACAAATCTGCTCAAGGCGGCGACAAAGGCTTCGGTAGACAATTCCGAGACAATTTCCAAATGGACAGCCTTGGTGGACAAACACACAAACACGCACAAGTACGCCTTATCGGTTTTAGCATTACGCAGTCTCGAAGCCTTTACAGTAAAGGGACCGGCGAAGTCGGTGGCGACTCCGGCAAAAGCTCTACATTCCGTGACGCGATCAGCAGGCAAATCACCCATCTGGGGCTGCATGGTCGCGGCCTTCAATCGATAACAAGGCAGGCAACGGAAAACCACAGTGCGAATGGCTCGACGAGCAGACAAAATCCAAAATTCACGCTGCAAAATGGCCAACAAAGCATTACAGCCAGCATGTTGTGCATTCACATGGCGATCTGTTATTATCAGTTGAGTCAAATGTCCGGCTTTAGGTAACAAAAGGGGGTGACGAGCTCCATACGGCAGGTTCGCATTTCGAAGTCTTCCGCCGACTCGCAAAAGCCCACTCTCGTCCAGGAAGGGATTTAATCGCGATACCGCGCCCTTCAACTTGCGACGGCCTAAACGCAAAATTTCAATCTCGGACTCAAAACTTTCAGCTTGTACTCTCCGGACCCAAAACAAGAGCGCGTCCCTACGCTCGTCCGGAGTGAGAACCGACGAATCACGCCTCGCGCGTGGGTTTCTGCAATTGTACGCAAAACGTCTGATCCAAGCGGTAACACCAAGCAGCTTCTGTAAGGAGCTGTACCGATCCAACAACAAATCCTTTTCCCCGGCGGGGTTAGTCTCCAGGACGCATGCCCGCATATCAGGAACGGCTACGTTCGACAACGCTGGAGAGGGCGGCCACTCCGACTCAGGCCGCATCAACCACTGTGGGCCCCACCAGAGGGGGTGGTTAATTAGGGTTGGGGCTACACAACCCCGAGACGCACAATCCGCGGGATTCATGGTTCCCGGCACGTGTCTCCAAATCAACTCGATGTCGGAATTACAAATCTGCGACACTCGATTGGCCACAAACACGTCCAAGGTGTGCGCCGGAGCCTTCAACCAACAAAGGACGACCTGACTGTCCGTCCAAGCATAAACCTCTTGTATCTTAATAGATCGACCTAATGTGAGCCATACGTGGTTCAACAAACGCATTAGGAGGGCAGCTCCACACAATTCCAACCTCGGGATCGTATGACGAGTCCGAAGGGGAGCGACTTTGCTTTTCGCTATCACCAGATGCACAGCAACAACTCCGTCAACAGTAACGGTGCGGAGGTACACGGCCGCAGCAAATCCACGTTCGGAGGCATCGGAAAAGCCGTGAAGAGTAACTTTACAATTTTCAGAAGGGAGGAATAGCCTCGGCAAATGCACTTCATTAATCTCGGGGAGGGATGAAACGAAGCTCGACCAATCTCGGAGTAACTCGTCCGAGAGGGGTTCATCCCACGACACACCCGAAGCCCATAACCGTTGCAAGAAACACTTGGCCATAAACAGCACGGGGCAAATCCACCCATTGGGGTCAAAGGTACGTGCGACAGTAGACAATACTAAACGCTTGGTCCAGACTTTCGGTGGTCGTAAATCCACACAATAAGTGAACGTGTCAGAGACCGGTTTGTACTGTACGCCAAGGACGGTCACCACATGGGGATTATCAACATTTTCGAATAGGTGGGGGTCCTGCTGGTGCTCTTCGGGCAAACCTACCAGTACATCAGGCGAGTTGGATATCCATTTCCTCAACTCGTAACCTCCCGACTTCAAAAGGGCGGTGAGTTCATCTCTCAGGACAATCGCCTCTGAGACAGATGAGGCGCCCGTGCAAATGTCATCCACATAGACGTTACTGGCCAAAATGGCGGAGGCGCGAGGGTATCTCAAGCGCTCCTTCTCGGCCAACTCCAACAAAGAACGAATCGCAACAAACGGGCTCGAAGCCAAACCATACGTATTCGTATTCAATTCATAAATCAACAAGGGGTCCCTAGGACTCTCTCTCCACAAAATCAATTGGTACCTCCTATCCTCTGGATGGATGACCGTTTGTCTGAACATCATCCGGATGTCAGTCATAAATACAATTTGGTGCCGCCGGAAGTTGGTCAAAATGTCTGAGATCTCCGTGTGCAGCTTGGGACCTACATGCAGACACTGGTTCAAGGACGCTCCAGTAGAGGTGGGAGCCGAACCGTCAAAGACCACCCGAATCTTTCCGGATTTCAAAACGGCGTGGTGCGGCAAAAAGAAGTGCTCAACGGAGCGCCAATCCAAATCGCTCACGGACATGTGCCCTAACTCCTCATACTCCCGCATGAATTCAACATACTTCTGGCGGAAGACCGGATCCTTGCTCATGCGACGCTCCATCGCCACTAGCCTACGTTCCGCTAGCGGTCGGGATTCGCCCAGAGGAGGTCGGCCGGCACGAAAGGGGAGACGGGTGATCAAACGACCAGAGCGGAGGCGACCAGTGTTATTCTGGTAATACAACTCGCATTCATCCGCTACTGGGTCGACCCGCGGGGCTGGTGGAGGTTCCTCAACCTCCCAAAACTTCTGCACCACTTCGGAGAGAGACACATTAAAAACAAGACCGCGATCCTCATCAAGGGAATCCAAAACGCGGCGAGCAGGGCCCATCACAACTGTACCGAGTGTCGTCTGCAGAGCTACCAAGCCATCTGGCTGCAAAACTCGCTTCCCCGTCAACAAAACTCGCCCCAGGACATCGGCTCCAAGGAGAGCATCAATCGGGCCTGGGCGGAAGAAATTTGGATCGGCGAGTGGGGAATCAGACACCAAAGACAACATCCTCGGTCCCAAGTCAACTGAAGGTTGACGGCCAACAACTGTGTCCAACACAATCGCCGAGGTCTTAATGCCTGGCGTGGACTTATTACGTGATGTAAATGTGAAGTCAACATGCCCTAACAACCCGGGGACTTTCACATCGCCAACACCTCTCACGCCTTCCGTGTGGGGGTGCACCTTGAGGCCCAACCGCCTAACTAACCAAGATGACACAACACACCCCTGAGCACCGGAATCCAACAAGGCGCGAACTTCCACAAGGTCGCCATTCAATCCCCTGACAAGCACAGAGGCCGTGGGCAACAAAACGGTCTCTGGAGGGGTGGCTACAATCGACCGTAAACACGTTGATTGCTAGTATGTGGGGTCCCCAGACGTCCCCCCATGGTAAGGGGGTCGCTCATAGCGATCCAGTGGGTCCCATTCTCCCACATACTGCCTACGTCCAATTCGCCCGGTATCAGGCGGGTTATATCTCCCGGCCCCTTGAAGACGGGGCGGGCGCCGCTCCAAACGCGGGTATTCGGCGAGCGGCGGCGAGAATCGGTGCCTATCATCCACCGTGTACGTCGCCCCATAGTCGCGGGGGCACGGTGACCGATTTTCAGAAGGGGGTCCCGTGGACCCCCGGCTGTGCGAGGCTCAACACGTTGCGGGGGGCTTCTACGACCTCCAGCATCGCTCGCTAAATCGAACCCCCTAGTTGGGGACCGATTTCCCATGGGGGGGTCCGTGGGACCCCCGCCCGTGCGAGGCTCAAAACGTCGCGGGGGGCCTCTACGACCTCCGGCAACGCTCGCATGACTCATCCCCATCCTTGGGGATCGGTTTCCCATGGGGGGGTCCCTGGGACCCCCGCCCGTTTGAGGCTCCAAACGTGGTGGAGAGCGTCTGGGGCCACTCTGGTGGCCACTAGAACTGCTGCGGGATGCAAACACCGCGGGGGGTCCGAGACCCCCACCCATACGAGGTGATCCTGCAGCGACGCGCTGCGGCGCTCCGCCGCCCTCTGGGCTGTTCATGCAGAGGAGGGGATGGTGGTTGCCCTTACAAAAGCGGCATGGGTGCGCTTGGGTACATTCGCGCTGCATGTGCAGGCCCAAGCACGAGTAGCACCATGTCCGTTGTCGCGCGATCGCTCGACGGCCTTGGACGCGCTGGTCGAGGAACTTATCACAACGGGTCGTGCTGTGACCCGGTTCCCGACAGTACAAGCAGCGGGCGGTCTCCTGGACGGCGGCATAGCGGCCGGGCGCGCGAGGGGCCATACGCCCCCTACGGGGGGGTCCGGTGGGGGACCTACTCTGTGGCACAGGTCGTTCGGGTCCCATAGGACCGGCCAGAGAGGAATTATCTGCCAGTCTACTCTCTCCTTCCAGGAACGTCAAGAGGTCCGAGAAGGGTGGCAGATAAGTCGCACTATCCCCACCATACTGCTGCTCAAAACGGACCTTAACAGAGTCCGGCAACTTTCCCAGGACAATGTGCAGTAACAAAAACGACCACTGCTCCACTGGGAGTGTTAAGTTTTTTAATGCGTTGTAGGCAACCAACAGCGGATTCAACAAAGCCACTCTCAAGTGCATCACGCTGGCAACGCGGGGTAAATTCAAAATGGCGGCAACATGGTTGTCCGCCAGACGTCGTACGTTCTGGTACCGACGGGCAATCAAATCCCTAGCAATAGGGTAGTTTTCATCCGAGGGGGCCAAATGTTGAACCGATTCAAGGGCCTCCCCTTCCAACACGGATAACAAGTAAGCCAACTTCTGGCCCTGGGTCAAATCATCCCGGGCATGTACGAGACTATCAAAAATATTAATAAAGCCCTCCCAGTCCTCTAGACGACCAGCAAAACGCCTTAAATCTAAGGGGGCCAATCTAGCAAATAGAGGGGGCATACTCTTAGATGTGACCGGGGACGGGCTCGGTTCATTCTCTCTTGCCACTTGCAAAGGTCGAGCCACCTGGGTAATTCTGTCCGCAAAATCATAACACTGGTCCACATCCAAACCGACTTCTTGTCGCATTTCCACATCGGCCTCAACAGTCTTTTCCAAAAATAAGGCATACTGTTCATCAACAACAGCCAAACGTACGGGCAGATCTACGTATCTGTTCAACAAGGCCTCCGTCCTATCCGGTCGATCCAACAATGCAACCGCAAAAGCTAACCACCGTAACTCAGAACGTATTTTGGCTTTAGCAGAGGAGGCCGTCATTGTAACGTCACAAATTTATCAACAAAAACAACAAATTCAAAATATTCACTATAACACAAAATCTCCAATATTTGGAGGTTATTAATAACCACAAAATTCCAATATTACAACAACAAAGTATTTATAATGACACAAACTCTTAAATATTTGGAGGTTATCAGAAAACAACAAAACTCAAGTATATAATTATAACTCTAACTCTCAAGAGGTTATAACTTAGACACAAACTAACTTTGACTTTATAAGTCAAAAGTTATTCAGTTCAAACAAATCACTGACTATTGAAATTCACTTGGATATCAACATACAACAAGCTAATTTTAATTATTTCAAAGCACAAGTTTCAATAAGTTTCAATGTGTAAATAATGTCTTAAATCATTTAAGTTTCACTAAGTATTGAGTGCAAACTTATTAAGTACCCAAGCCTTTTTAGGACAACTTTTCATTAGCTATTATTTAGCAACAACTTGTCAATATTCACAACTCAAATTTGCTAACAAAACTAAATAATAATTATTATGAACAAAGAAAGGCATCTGTTTACATTTTGGAACTTCAATACATGACAATTAATTACAAGACATGGAACCAATAACAAAAGGAATGCCCTTTACTTTTCAAATGCAAGTTAATTACCATTTACAAGTACAAATTAATCCAGTCCGGACCAGATGGTCATCAAAACGGCACTGATTAATAGACAAAGTTTTGGCGTGGGCCTCTCAGGCCTTCAAGTGTAGGGGGTCTACCCCTCTTTCTTTTTCCTGGGGGTCCTCTCCATGTGGTTGTTAAATAAGTCCATCTATTGTCTGCCCATTTCCACTTCAGCTTTTGTGCGTGACTCAAGGCATTAGTGGTGTTCAGTACACCCCTGCCTAGACCCGCGGAACCGGCATGGCGCAGTGGAAGGTTATCATGAGTATAGACTCCGGACAAAACTTGGTTTCAGCCGGGATGTAACTGAACAATTGAACTGCGATACACAGCGACTTAATGTGAAGTAAGGTGATTTTACATACGGGTCCGTGGTGTCGAAAGTCTCCTGGGCAGCGGAGAGAGGGGGCGCGCCCCCTGGTAGCTCCTTCTTCTTCTGCAGACCTTACCAATTCGTCACCTTACTCACAACACAAATACCACACAGGGTCCCAAGACACTGGACATCCCAACAATACACAGTAACACACGCGGGGCTTGCTTATTAAGATATATTGTCCCGACAACAACGCGTGGTGGAAAATTATCTTTCAAAGCACCGCGACCGGCCACTCGTCAAGATGGCGTCAAAATCTTGGTCGTACAACACGGGATCAAATAGATAATTCAAGATTCAATTAAAACTCGATATGCCAGGCATATTCAAGGCGAGCGTTTTTTAACAATTCAGCAAAATTTAATCCGACATTTTTCTTACAAGAATTCCAATCAAGTCAGGAACTGTCAACTTCAAGTGACAGCTAATGTCAATTTGACGTGACATTAGAGATGCGTTCGAATTCGTTCGAAATCGAACGTCGATCTTTTCCGAACAAGTGGCTTTCGTTATTGCTCTTATTTTTGTATGTCGTATCTTGTCTAGTTTCTTCACCTTGAGCATGCTTCTCTCCATTCTTCGCTGGCAGGTCGTGATTTTGCGCTTAACTTCTGCCGTAAATTGCCACGTTTGGCACGCATATGTCAAGCACGGTAGGAGGCTAGAGTTCATTATCTTTGTTTTTAGATTTATAGGCTCTTAAAAATTTCTTTCATGCTCCAAAATTTATTCCATGTTCGCTGTACTTTTCTTTCAATTTCGGATGCGTTGTTTTCTTTTTCAAATGTGATTGTTTTTCCTAAGTAAATGTATTGGTCGGTGTATTTCAGTGGGTTGCCATTGACATTTATTTGTTTTTTATAGCCATTTGTCATTGCCATGGTCTTACTGAGATTGATTTCCAGTCCAACTTTAGTGCTAGCTTTATGTAAGTCTTCCATCATGAGCTGTAGTTGTGAGCTTGACTCGGATAGTAGCACTATGTCATCGGCGAATCGCAAATGACTTAGAAAGGCTCCATGTAAGTAAATTCCACGTTTGCTCCAGTTTAGATTATTGATGATGTCTTCAAGTATGGCTATAAATAGTTTTGGCGATAGTGGGTCGCCCTGTCTCACACCTCTCTTTATAGGGAAGCTCGGACCCAACGTTTCCAGTTTTATTCTGCCCGTGTTGTTATTATATATTTTTCTGATGACCTTTAGGTAAACTTCGCTTACTCCCTGATCTTTCAAGCTTTGCCAAACACTATCGTGAGTTACTGTGTCGAAGGCCTTTTGGTAATCTATAAATGCAATGTATAGTGGTGTCTGATATTCTCGATACTTCTCTATAATCAACTCTAAGGTGTGTATATGATCCACTGTAGAGAAGCCCCTCCTGAAACCGGCTTGCTCTACAGGTTGGCCTGCTTCGATTACGGGGCTGATTCTTAAGTTTATTATAGTGGAGAACAGTTTGTACAGACTTGGTAGTAGACTTATAGGTCTGTAGTTACCTATATCTTTTGGGTCTCCCTTTTTATAAATTAGAATTATATTAGATTCGGACCACTGAGTTGGTGTTTCAGATGTTTGGATTATCAAATTGAATAGTTCAGCAAGTGGAGTTGCCAATATATCGTATGCTGTCTTTAAAGATTCGTTTGTAATGTTGTCTGACCCAGGGGATTTTTCTAGTTTTAGCCGCTTTATTGCTTCTATGATTTCTTCTTCATCTATTGCTATGATATTCTTTTTATTTTCATGTTCAATGGGGTCAATGGTGTTGTGTTGAATTGAAGTAGTTTGTCTCTTATCATTATAAAGCTCTTTGTAGAAATCAGTTGCTGCGGTGATAATGTCTTTCCGTTTATTTAGGTCCTTGTCAAACTTCTTCAGTCCTTCTATCCAGGTTCTGTTTGTTCTGAGCTCTCTGTAGGCCTTTTTCGTGCTGCCGGCGAGATTTAGATGTTTTACTATAGTATCTTGTCTGTATTTTGCATAGTCTTTTCTTATATACTTATTTACTAGTTTGTAGAGTGCAGAAAGTTCGTTTTTCATGCTACGCGATTTAATTTTGGCTTTTTGTAGCTCTTTTCTTCTTTGTAAAAGAGTAGTTGTCCGTGCCGATAGTATCTTGTGTCGTTTGTCTTCCTTCCCTGTTGCTTGAACTGACCTTAAACTCTTGGTGATCGCATTTATAATGTTGTCGTATTGGGATTGTACTGAGATATTGCCATGGCAAGCACCTTTGCTTGATAGTATTTCTGATAATGTTTCTCGGTACTTTGAGATATCTTCTTCGCTTTTTAGTCGACTAGCATGTTTATTTGTGTATTAATTCTGCTCTTCTTTTGGTTAGTTAGTTTCACTCTTGCTCTGATTATTCTATGGTCTGACGGGTAGTTTAAGTTCATAGTGCCAATATCTTGAAATATACTCGGTTGGTTTGTTAAAATATAATCGACTTCGTTTTTGGTTTTTCCGTCCGGAGATCTCCATGTCCATCTTTTGCTTGGCTTCTTTTTAAAACATGTATTTATTATGGTAAGTTTGTGCTCTAATGCAAAGTCCACTAATCGCTGGCCTCTGCCATTTCTTTTTCCGTAGCCAATTTTTTTTATTACTAAATGTTCTTCCTTCTTGGGAAATCCAATCTTTGCATTGAAGTCTCCCATTAGTATAATATTCTCGTGAACGTCCTCTAGTGCTTTGCCAACTGTTTTGTAGAATTCGTCTATTTCATCCTCATTTGCCGCTTCCGTTGGCGCGTATACCTGAATGATAGAGAGCTGATAGCCTTGAATGTTCATATTTAGTACTGCGACTCGTTCCGATATGCCGGTGAAGCTCTCTATATTGTCTTTGTGTATTTTATTTATTATAAATCCTACTCCATAAAGGCCGGGTGTGTGTCCCACGTAACAAAATATAAATTTTGCATGTTCTTCTATGTTGGTACCTAGCCGTCTCGTTTCTGATATTCCTATAATGTCATATTTAGTTTCTTGTATCGCTGCCTCTAATTCTAATAAGCGTTCGTATGATGATAAAGTTCTAACGTTGTATGTTGCTATATGTATTTGTTGTCTTTTTTCGTTGTTTTTGTTCTGTATTGTTGTGGTTTTTTCCTTTGGAGGGTTTTGGTCGTACTCTTCCACGGTGACCAGCCGGGTTGTATATGTCACCGGAAAATAACAACACAATTTGTACAATGCCGCGCTGCAGGGTAGAAACACTATTAAGGAACATTATTGTTCATGTTTGCACGGCCATAGAACTTTGGGAAGCTGTACCCATATCATCAGTATTTTATATTTTCTTAGGTTGGGCCAGACAGACACCCCAGCATCGTTAGCTAGAAGCTGGACAGTGACAGATGCTGGCAAGCGGCAGTCTGCGGCAGCGGGAGTCAGCGGAGAGGGCGCGAGAAGAGGACGCTCAGGCGGTCCTTATCCGCCGCAGACGGCTGGGGAGAAGAAGGCGTCAGTATGACCGCCTCATTCCGTAGTGTTGTCGGCCGGCGATGGAGCGTGTTGTCGTTAGCATTGCACGGCGCACGCCGTCTGGGGAGACGCTCACATTTGCTCGTCGTCTCCCGCCGCGTGGGGGCCAGGAAAGCCAGGCCACCCGTCGGGTCGGAGGGGAGACTGTCGTCACATCCCCCGTGACCGGTCGACGGAGAGAGAGCAAGTAGTGAGGGGTTTAGCTGGTAGTGGTACCTGATCTCGACCACCCCATCTGGTCAGCCCACCTCAATTGGGTAACCTTATGGGGAGATCGGGAGAAGGCTCTCTCCCTTTTCCCCTTCTGGGGAGAGGTTAAAACACTCAAGTTCCCCCGACGAGCCTACTATTCAGGCTCGACGGGGGCGCTGGGGGCGGCGAGAGACAGCCCAGGAGGCCTGGTATAAACGGGACATACGGCTTCCTGTGCGCTGACAGAGTCCAGCATGCCAGCTATTTGCCTTCGCTAAGCTTCACTCTCATAAAATAAAAAGGTTGCGCCAGACACGAAGAGGTTTTAACCATCCTGCTGATTTCTTGGATAGCGGTCTGATTGAGTGTTTGATTAACTAAATTTTATTATGATACCCTCAATATAAAATTTTTATATTGAGGGTATAGATGGCGCTGATGGCGATACAATAGGACTCCAAACTATTGATGGTATCGCAGTCAACAATAATTCACGTGACGATACTATGTATTCAATTCTGACAATTTTGAGATCAAACTCACGAAGGTTCTGTTAGATTACAACAAAATATGTACTCACTATTTCTTACGACTTTAAGCTTTGTTAATAATATTAAATGAGCCAACCTTCAAGCATTTTAACATATTTTTGAATGAAGTACTTAAAAATAATTTATTAAACTATTTAAAAATCGACGCCTGAATAATGATGCTCGGCAGAAGCTAATGAGAAACTGCAATATGTAAACTAGTTTATTGCAAATTTCAGTTTAATTTTGCGATAATTTTAACCCATTTCTATATTTACCGTGATGTATAGCTATATGTACGTGCCATTTTTTTATAAGTATTAGTTTATCATTACATGATAGTTATCTTTATTGAGTAATTAGCGTTAACAAATAAACGTACGACATATTTCTAAAAATATCAATTTCCATAAATATATACCATTTTAAACGATCGTGTCTTTAACCGACTTCAAAAAAAGGAGGTTCTCTATAATCATTTACTTAATGTGCGCGAAAAAAGGATTGTCAAAACTAAATGGAGGAAGAGAACAACCACTCACGATTACAGGCCATGATGGCCGATCACAGACAATCACGCCCTCTATACAATCGTGCGTGTCTGTAATCGCCCATCATGGACCATTGTGAAAAGGAGCCATAAAATAAGTATTATTTTTAATTTCAATATAATAACCGTGTTGATAATTTGCCATCAATCTTTGTCATCAATGTCAATGGAAATAAAATTGAAAATATTAAAAAACGATTTCAACGGTTTGCTTATTATAAAAAAAGTTTACGTGATTTTGTTCATCATACATCACCATCTCTTGAATCCATAGGAGCCACCCCCGAACAATTGGCGCTCTTGAATGACACCCTAACTGGACAAAACCCTGTCATATCAACATTTACAGCTGCTTCCGCAGTCTCTCCCGCAGAACCTCTAGCTAGATGATCTCCTTGGTAAGCTAAAGAATTATTGGCTTCAACTGCCTGACCCTCTTGATGAAAAGATCTTCTGGAAGAGATCTCCCTTTTAATCAAAGATACTCGGTTAGATTTGATAACCAAATATAAAGCGCTTGTCAATTTAACCGGGGATGAGTTTGAAGGGATTCTTGATGAACTCATACCGGCAGCAATGGATGGACCCAAGGTTCTCAAGAAAATGATCAAGATAGCATTGATAGCCTACACGGCAGCAGCTGCGATAAATTCATGATCTGCAGTTTCGGATATATCAACAGCCGCTGCCGAACTCACCTCCATGGCTCAGATAACCATAGAACAGTATGTCGAATTTAAGACATCCCTAGAACACATCACGATTGCGTGGAACTCTGTGGCCAGTAGCATGACAGATTACATGGGGTCAATAGATCGAAAGCTGCTTGCTGCCTCCTAACCCACGAAATCCTTTCATACACCTGCCCCATCCCCATCCATTGAATCAAGGGGCTCTCCCGATCAGGTAGCAGGATCTCTCTTGAAATTACATAGTGGATATTCTTATCAGTGTTAGTTGGGTACTCTGTCCTATATTGATTCTCGCAATATGAGTTTCATGTCTGATACCGCAGAAGGGGCCATCATTGCCAAAGTAGTCAATACCATCAAGAAACCTAAGATACTCAAGGCCCTCTTAAACACCAACTTAACAAAACTTTGTCAGTACATAAAAGATAACATAGAGGGATTGAACAAATACCCCAGATCTGACCCTCAAGAAAGACAGAGATTCCAAACCGAATTAGTAGAGAGAGTCCCCACACAATGTGATCAGTGGACCACTCATGACAACTGACTCAAATTGTAATATAGAAATTTTTATTTGTTTATATTACATATAGAGATCGGATAATCGGATGCATATTTACCTAAAGTTGAAGTGTTGGCTGTTATGGAATGCACTTTTGTATCGAAAAATCCCGGGATTTCGGAATGGACAAATATAGTGTTTTGGTTATATAGAATCAAATCTGGTAGGTACCTATTTACTTATATTCAGATGTTGCCTAAAATGCAATGCACTTTTGTATCAAAAATATATCTAAAAATAATAACTCCTTTATAATTTTACATTTCTTCACATACTTTTTCAAGTTTCGAAACATATTATTATTTCAAACGAATAATAAATTAGAAATAATAAAAAAAGCCATTCAAGTTCTTGATTATTAGAGTAAAACAACATCACCAACAAAATCCCGCGCTCAACTAACAGAAGTTTCTGTACCTACCTATCGTATTAAAGGAATAAGTTAGTTGAATGTTTAGGATACACAGTATCTATGTAACTTCACTGCCTCCTACCACAAACGCAACTCATTGGCATACTTAAAGTTGCAAGTACGTACGTACCTAAACGTCATATTTTGGTGTACATCTATGAAACATACACCAATCAACAGAGAAAACATTTTTAAACAACAAATAATCTTTGACAAAAAGTCGTAAATGATGTACCTACTTTTTGAAATATTTCACTCTGAATCATCACTACATAGTATAAAACAAAGTCGCTTTCTCTTTCCCTATGTCCCTTTGTATGCTTAAATCTTTGAAACTACGCAACGGATTTTGATGCGTTTTTTTTAATAGATAGAGTGATTCAAGAGGAAGGTTTATATGTACTTTTTATCCCGATATTCCCACGGGAACGGGAACCACGCGGGTGAAACCGCGGGCGGCCGCTAGTGTGTATAATAAAACTTAGTATATTAAAACTTGACATTTTTAGGTAGGTACTTGGAACTTTAGGTATGCCAGGCTTCATATAAAAAAGTTATTTTATTTTATTTATTCACAACGGGGTAGCACTTAGCCTTCATCACACCTGATGACAATTGGTGATAAGGCTGAAGGTGGAAGCGCACTACTCCCGGAATCCTCAATAACTGAGGAACTGGCTATCTTATCTCTAACTGCCGGAACACAATAATGCTGAAAACATCATTGTTATGGCGTCAGACTTAGATAAGATGGTGGTAGCTAGCCAGGCGGACTAAGAACAAGTCCTACCACCAACCAAACCGAATACAATATGTACCCCCATTGGGAATCGCACCCGGGACCTCTGGGTCTGAAATCGGTGGTATGAACCACTAGACCACAGAGGCGGGTAAAAAAAAAAGTTGGAATCTTTTGAGTGGCTTTCAGGTATTGGTAAGTATTGTAGGCTTTCTCTTGTATTAAATTTGTCGTATTGTCATTGGCGTTGTCAATAGAAATAGACAATTCACGCGCAACGTTGCTAGATCTCCATAGCTCGGCTTGTACAGTACCCGCAAAATTACTTGGCGGCTCTGAAGTTCGCGCGGAATGCTGCGCAGTAGACGAATACAGGTGTACCCGGCGTAAGATAGAAAATAGTTTAGTAACTATTTTCTATCTTACGCCGGATACACAGGGATTTATCTGTTACGTAGTCGTAACAGATAAATCCCTCTGTCTATATAAAAGCTAAAATACCTACGCTATATTAGCCTACAAAAACCACTGCAGAACCGCTGCAAGAAGAAACGTATTTTACGGACGCGCTCCAAGAATCGAGATTCCCGCGTACTTTGCGAGAGCACGTCATCGAGCGAAATCGTCAAGCAAGGTTGTACAAAGAACATAAATTAAACAAAATGGCTGAAGTGAAATAAATTTTACTATTTATGAATAATGCAATGCAATGGAGTGAAGTAAATGTGCTATAATTTTATAAAATGATCTATATTTTTTATTCCATCTTTGAAGTCATGGTTATTAAATTTTACTGGCGAAAATATTCTGAATCGTGTGAACAATTTACAATGATTTAACCATAGGTAACCACAAGGTAAGGATTGTTTGATTGGACAAAGTAATTTAAATGTATCGATATATATTTGGAAAATGTAATGTTTTGTTTAAAAGTTTGCAATGAAAAATTTACGTCAGTGTAATGTACACGTAAATTTTTCACTGCTCTGAATCTTATAGTTCGTACGGGCTAAAATAGACAATTTACAACATTTTTATATAAAATTTTGAACATCGTTCTGTAATTTTACCAAAACCGTTTTGCGATACAAATATGGCCAAATCTGGGGATTTCAGTCAAATCGTCAACGTCAGATTTCAGTAACCAAACCATAGTGATAGATAGTGATTAAAGTTATAGTAACCGAGGTAATATTTACGCCAAATCAGGATACCATAAGCTCACCTCTGTACATTTCAATGAAGGATATTTAAAGTAGGTACTTAATTTATTAAAAGTATATTTATGTTTGGTATCTTGTAATTATGTCCAATAAAGTATTATTGTAAGTAGGTACTTATTGTTTATTTAAACTAACCCTCACTACTCTTCCTCTAACACTCTACATACTCATAAATCGCATTAGAAACTTAAGTAAACTTCAAGTGAATACGTATGAATAGTTGTGTAAGTAAACCCAGAAACCCCGGATTTAAAAAAAATAAATACCACATGCTAAAGGCTTCGTTTTTACACCATGTTACAGACTAGTTTTGCATTCCCGAATTTTCTGGAATCCCGGGATTTATATTTAAAAAACATATTTTAAGAAGCCGCTTCCATAGTTAGTTAGCCAAAAATTAACTTTAGGTAAATATGCATCCGATTATCCGATCACTGTACATAACAGAAGGTATTTAAACCGTGTAAACCATGAAGTGTACCTATCTACTAAATTTTTTTTAAAACGGCACTTCACGCTCACCGAGTGAGTCGCGCGATGGCGTTCATTTCTGGTTTTGTAACGGATGTATCAAAGAGGTTCTTTTTAAAAGCAGCACATTTTGCCGAGGCTTGGACGAGCGTGTAGAGCCGGTGTCATGTACCGTGCCGCGTTATTATTCAGTAACTTTTATACATGTAACGTAGGTACGTTAGTACAATATGCCTCAGTGCATGTGTAACAATAATCTTGTAATAAGTACCTACTTATCTGTCATAATTTTCTTTCCAGATTTTGTAAATAGATTAGAAGTTACTGGAACACTGGGTTTATTTGTACTTACCTACATATCTAACAGAAGGTATGTAAACTATATGAAGTGTTGGGTACTAAAGAATGTTTTTTATTCCATGTACTTATGTAACAACAATAAATGGATATGGACGTTGATAGCTGGAAAGCAACAGGAAAATCGCAGAAAAAATTGATGGATTGTGTGCGGAATTATATGAATGTGAAGGGAGTGTATGAGGAGATGACGAGTGACATATGGAAAAGAAGGTCGCACTGCACCGACCACAAATAAATTGGGATAAGGGTAGCGATAATGATGAACATAACATGATAATTATAACAGACACAATTTTCTTTCCAGATTTTGTGGATAATTGCCATAAGTACTTACAATGCCAGGAAGAAAAAGATCAAATCTTTCCCAGATATCTAGAAGTGCCTAAAGGTTGATGGCGATTAGGTCTCAAGAATTTGATGTCGATCGTGAGGAACGTTTAACTGCCGACAGAGAACGCCATGCTGAGTCTCGCGCCACTGAAACGTTTACGCAACATGAGGACCGTTTAACTGCCGACAGAGTACGGCACGCTGAAACTTGCGCCTGTGAAACGTTTACGCACCGCAAGAAACGTTCAACCGCCGAACGTGAACGTCGTGCTCAGTCTCGCGCCTCTGAAACGTTTACGCAACACGAGGAAAGTTTAACCGCCGAACGTGATCGTCGTGCTGAGTCTCGCGCCTCTGAAACGTTTACGCAAAGCGAGGAACGTTTAACCGCCGATTGTGAGCGTCACGCTGAGTCTCGCGCCTCTGAAACATTCACGCAACGCGAGGAACGATTAACCGTCGATAGTGAATGTCACGCTGAGTCTCGCGCCTCTGAAACATTCACGCAACGCGAGGAACGTTTAACCGCCGAACGTGAATGTCGTGCTGAATCTCAAGCCTCTGAAACCTCCACTGAATATGAGTTGCGATTGCAGTTTCCCAGGAAGAATTATCACGGGACGCAAAACGAACTCACTGCTCAAAGATTGCACGATCGTGACCGTGTCGATCAAGTACGTCAGTCACAGTCTACTTGTGATGTAGTGATAAATTGTATCACGTTCATAGAAGAACGTGATATCAATGGAAAATAACTATCTCCCTGATAGTTAGAGGTGGCCTTCCCATCTCACGTAGTCTTAAGTATATATATGTAAAGTTGTGATTAAAGAGGAGGACTTCCACAATGAACGAGTATCTTACTTAACGTCCCGATCCCACCTCCTTACATACTGAACAGCGTGATGAACAACTCGAATTAGATCGCCAGCGCCACGTTGTTTACAGATTGTCGATCAGTGACAACGAATCCATCATTTACGAACCTGAAGATCTGCCCTGGACAAATAAAGAAAAATCAGGGTTCGGATACAACCCCTTCTTCTTCTTCTTCTTCTTCTTCAATCGGTACGGGCGTTTTCTATTTTGCGTGTGGAGGGCAAGACAGGACCTGTCGAAGGCCTAAAAGATGGCTTATCTCCTCTCCAACCTTGAGGAGGAAGCGCGGTCGCTCATCCAGCACCTCCCGGTGGAGGATGACCAATATGACACGGCGTGGGAGCTGTTGTACTCCCGCTATCAAAATGTGCGTTTGTTGGCCGACGCACACGCGGCGCCGTTGCTGGCGTTGCCCAAGGTTTCATTTCCGACAAATAATCTTGCTGTACGTTGTTCAGCACGATGGTCTGATGAAGCCATGGTTTAAGTTTTTGCAACGGTGCCCCTAACACCCTGTATAACTTGGTCTTTTTCGGAAAGTGGGCACGGCAAGAGTGTTGCCAATGGCATTGGGGTGCAATTAAAAGACAGTTAGATAGGCATGCGCCTTTCGGACTGTAGGTTCCACTGCGAGGTTCCACTAATGGGTCCAACAAAATTTTCAAATACTCTTGTCTCCACTACATAATAATGGTGGCGCTATTAGGATGTGCAAATACTTATGTCTCCACTTGACTAAAAAGCAAAAAAAATAATATTACAGTGAGCTTTGTTGACCGCGTTAGGAACTCAATTAAGCTATATCGCAAGTTTAATCATAAAGAGAAATAACAAGCAAAAAAAAAATTGAAAAATGGCGTTATAAGTTTTTTACCTCCCGACGCATGCGCTTTAACAACAGTTTATAACATGTTTATAAGAAATGTATTTAGCTTACATGAATTATTACACCTGTATGATATACTTAAAACTATAATGCTGTGGCTTCACCTGCGTGACGCCTAACAGCGTTAATAACGGCATGTTCATGGCATGTTTGTATCAATTTAGTGCGCTAAGACCCAGCTACATCTGCGTATTATATTAAATAGCGCGCTAATTAATGGCATTAGACGCAGGTGAAGCTCGGGCATTACCAATAATAGAAACCAATATTAGAATTTATATATACTACAAAAAAAAATATCATGAAGGTTTCAATCAAGTATGGATAGTGGGGCTACTAATACAATAAAATATATTTATAAATTAGTATTCTTAGTTCCACGACCTAAATGGGTCCATGAGTATTTGAAAATTTGGTTGGACCCATTAGTGGAACCTAGCAGTGGAACCTACAGTCCGAAAGGGGCATGCGGCTTATGGGCATTATGTTAAAGACGCAGATGATGCTTATCATCATCTATCAAGCAGCCTGAAATCCATTAAATGTTTTATAGTCTCTGATAGTGATATCGAGAACATGAAGAAAATTATACCAATAAACCTAGAAGCTGTTCCGGAGACTGTGAAAGTACACTAGATCATATCTGTTGATGTCGGGCTTTACTATCGTATTTTGAGTTGCTTCTGCGGCGATAAACGTGGTCATCACTTGCTTAAAATTAAATATTAAAAGTCATTGCTTTCATTCTGATCAGAATCATTCAGTTGTTCATTTCGAAATGACACCTCATAATAATATCATCTCTGTTGCTGACATTGCACCTTGCCATAAAACTAACCAGGGTACCCTGGTATTTGGTGTTCAAATTATTAAACGCTTCTCCTACCAGTGAATACGACCAGAATCATCGTACTGGTTACATTAGCTCAGATGTTTCCGACAATGCCTCTTTAAAAATGGACGTAAAAATTGATAAAGACAAGGAAAATACTAATAATAGTAAGAATAGCGAACTGCCGTTAAATATAGGTCGATCATATAAAAAGTTTAAAGTATCAATAAAAGAAGAAAAACGTCATTCTACTCATTCAAGGTCTCTAAAAATTATAGTAAATAGAAATTTTAAATACTTATTAAAAAATTTGAGAAAGTTTAAACTACATGACTACCCTAGGAGAAGCGATAAAGAATAAGTTTATTGTCTTTAGTTTTTAGTTTGGATAAACTCCTTGTACTACACTACAGCTAAAGTTAATCGAATTCTCACCAAAGTAGTACCATCAAATAAAACTTCTGAGTTAACGGGAAAAAAATACAAATTTTCATATTTTTTTTTATATTTTCAATATTAACTTAAAATAAAACAGAAGTAGGTACATTAGAAGTACAAAAAAATTACAAGTTTTTGAGGGTGTGGTACTCCATCCCACAGGTGTCAGAGCACAAGGCCACGTCGCAGAAACTGCACATCAGTAGGGCTAGCACAACTTGCGCGCGACTCGAGTGAGAAAGAGCAGAGCCGCGGGCACTTTCGACCAATCAGATCGCTCGTAAATAGCGCACGTGACATAAGGCGACCTGTTGATTGACTGGAAGGAGCGCGACAAAGAGTCGCGCTAAGTTGTGCTAGCACTACAGGGAGACCAGTGCGCCTGTTCGCGGCAAGGCACTGCACACACCTCTTCTGCTGACTTCTAGTCCCCGCCCGAAACGTATGCTTAACAAAATGATGCTTCATTAAGGCTTAGGGAATTTTTTAAGTAGCCCTAAGGCTACTTCGATTCGAAACTGGCGGGTGGGACAGTGGCTTCGCAGCCACAGCCATTTAGACACTGCGGTGACCAGTTTGACATCTTTCCGCGCTGTCAAACACCGCAGTATCTAGCTATCTGATCCCCCCTCTGCATGATCTTAGGATTAGCGCGCTTGATGTCATCGGGAACATGAACCCGACAAGGGTTCATGGTCCCGATGACATCGGTTTTTCTGGATTGGTTCAAGGACCTTGTCAAGGGCAACAAGTTATACCAGTTGTCCATGTCAAGGCAACGACCAGCGTCCAAGAACCCATCCATGAGCTCGAGAACTACCTTTGCGGTAGAGTTCTCGAACCCATGGATAGGTTCTTCCCACGCACCTCTGCCACGCATACTCATTCGTCTGGCGCACAATCTCTTCAATTATTGGAATTTGATTAAACTAAAAACTAAATAAAAAAAGGAAACAATTAATGAAGGCAAATATAAAAATTTAAATAAGAAACTATTTACATAAAATAAAATTTAAACTTACAATTAAACACTTAACTAATTATATCAAATAAAACTACTTAAAAACTAATAATAAAATTAAATAATCTGTATACGGAATCATCAACGCTCGTCGTAATGGTTTCAAATATTGCGCCTGCGATCCCTGTTTAAACAAAAGAAATTAGTATCCAAAAAACTCCCAGGCGCGCCGCGGAGGCTCACGAGCGTGCACTCGACTATCATCGGATTTTCCCAGCCGCACGACTGTTTTAAAGGTCTGAGGCGAAGGCTGTGTCGCTTGCTCTAAAGTAATTAAATACGTTTTCCACGAGAAAAAATAAAATCCCGCTGGGGTGAGTTCTAATATGCATTTATATTAAGTGTTAGTATGTAAGGTGTTCTAGGGTAGCTAAAATACTTAAATTATAGCTGGCATCTGTCCGATTTCCCTTTCCTCCGGGACGCTGTGACCTTTCGACCGGCCTTTCTAGAAAACCGACGCTAATGCTACCACCCTCTGGTCTTCCAGGATTTTTTCAAGTACTACTAAAACTTACTAGAAGTTTCTCTATTGCTGCACTTCTAGACTTCAAGCTACACCAGAAGTCACATAATCCCACGTACTCAAATTCAAGATACAATCCTCAACCTTTGAAGAACAATATACCAGGAAGGTGGAGGAGTGCACCAATTCTGTCATAGTCAGACCAGTGTCCCCCTATCTCAGATGTCTAAGAGTGCGAGTCCCAGATTTACGGGCAGAATAAATATCTTACAATTTGTACGACTATTTTGTTATTTCGAACCCACTACCTGCGGCGGGCCAGTAGCTAATCTACCAGGTGCCGCAGTGGCGCCTACAACGTGTTATTCTGTGGGACTTATCACTTTTGGATATATTCCTTAGCCTGTCATAATAAAGAGTTGCATATTATTGATATCAATATGTTGTTGAATAATGTATACTTGATAAAAGATAAATACTATCTGCCTAATTATTTTAAGAGACAAATCTTTTTATTTTCAACAATTAGCCAATAATTTGGCTTTTAAAACCACTGCTTCTATTGAGCAGTTAAATTCTGACATGAATAATACAACTTTGGAATCTGAAACAATTCGATTCTTTTGAATCTGAATACTGACTTGGTTAATTTAAATTACCATTAGAGACAACAGAGGCGCCCTCTAGCCCAGTGTTGACAAGAGGAAAGCCAAGCAGTTTAACAATTGTTCATCAAAATATGCAAGGCTTTTCTAAAAGATTCAAAAGATCTCAAAGATTTCAAAGATCTAGAATTAAGTTTGTTTTTAAACTGTAATAATGTTGACGTGTTATGTGATACTGAGCATTGGTTTAAACCACATGAATTAATGTTAAACTTAGATAATTATAGAGTTGTAAGCTCGTTTAGTAGGCAATCTGCAACCAGAGGAGGGTCCCTTATAATGTTACATGATAATTTCCAATACAAATGTATCACTCTCTATTGAACGAGTCATTGAACTATCCTGTGTGGAACTTGACCAACTAATTATAATATGTCTTTATAGACCCCCTAATAGTAATTATCCTGAGTTTGAGTCCACTATGGAGGAAGTGTTAAGAGTAACTAGTAGAACCAATAAAAAAGTTGTCATATGTGGGGATTTCAATGTAGATATTTTAGACCGTAAATTAGCCACACTCTCAAGTAGATTTTTAAATTTGTTTAAGTCATTTAATTTAATACACACTTTTAATGAGCCTACACGAATCACACCCACATCTGGAAGTTGCTTGGACAATATTTTTACAGACTGTTCGGTGATAGAAAAAAAAGTAATTGATATCATAAAATCTGACCATAGTGGACAAATAGCCTCTATGGAGCACCATCATGTCTGTCCTAAACGTAAAATAATATGTAGGCCAATTACGAAAAAGGGCATTGATAAATTTAGAAATAATGTAATTGATAAAATTGAAACTTTACCAGCTCCTATTATGCAACCTAATAATCTCTATAGTGATTTATTTAGTGTAGTGCAAAGCGAATTTAGTAAAACATTCAAACAAAAGGTGATCAACAGTAATACTAATAGAAAGAAGTTTAGTGATTGGGCCACGCCAGGGATTTATACAAGTAGAAGGAAATTATATGAACTTTATGCATTAAAGCGAACTTCATGTGACCCTAGTTTTATTGAATATGTCAAGAAATATTCTAAAACTTTTAGAAAGGTATGTGCGGCTGCCAAGTCCACTTACATCGCTAATAAAATAAAAGTAGCTGATAATAAGATCAAGGCTACATGGAATATTATTAACCAAGAAACTGGTAAAACAAAAAATCATATAAATTCCTCCACTCTTAAAGCAAATAATAAAACATTTACATCAGACGATGAGGTTGCTCGTGTCTTTGAAGACTTCTTCTCTCGGGTACCCTTAGAAACTACGAAGAATTTAAATTCCTGTCCTAATATTGCAGCTGCCCTCTTGGTGTCATGTGTTGATAAGTGTAACAAAGTATTTAATTTTCAACATATAAATAGCGAAGACATTCTAAAAGCTTTTAAAACAATAAATATTAAAAAATCAGAAGACTTATGGGGTATATCAACTAATGTTATTAAATCAATAATTGATCCAATAGCTCCTTATTTAGCTTTTATTTTTAACCCTAGAAAGATAATCTACGTCAAAATGACTCCGTGTGTTTCAAAATATTGCTGTCTCTCTCTAATTCGCGCGAATCCGGCGCAGTGCTTTACGGACATTTCAGTTGCCGGGCGGAGCTATCGAGTGGCGGTCGCGGCACCGAAGTAAGTGTTCCCGGTTTCGAATTACAACAGTCAAAATGACGTATGATTATCTTTAACGTGACTTTTAGGATTTTTGTATGCATTTCAATTAGGGTTCTTTTTAGTAACTTTTATTTGTTTTAGCGATAGTTTTACCTTTATATTATATTTATAAATATTACAGAATATCCTGTCGAAATGGAAAATCGGAATTTACAAGACGAAAGCATCCTGTCGGCTCTTTTAGAGAGCGATGAAGATCTTTCATCTGCCGACACTGACAGCGAGCTCGAGGACCATCTGAGCGAAGACGACGTGCAGAGTGACGTTGAGGAGGCATTCGTCGACGAGGAGAGGGACCAAGAGTCAATAGCATCCAGTCTACCACCTGAAGGAAATGCTGAACAAGTACCACCAACTACAGCTTCTCGTCGTCTGATAACCGTGTCTCGGCCTAGCATAAGAGGTAAGAATAAACATTGCTGGTCTACTACAAAGGCATCAAGACGAGGACGAATCTCAGCACTGAATATTATAAGGTCACAAAGGGGTCCGAGGCGAATGTGTCGCAATCTTTATGAAGCTTTGCATTGCTTCAATATTTTCTTTACTGATGAGATAATTGCTGAAATAGTTAAGTGGACAAATGCTGAAATATCTCTAAGACGAAAGGAAACCATGATAAGTGCTACATTTCGTGACACCAATGATACTGAAATTCGTGCTTTGATCGGCATCCTGGTAATGACAGCAGTGAGAAAAGATAATCATATGTCCACAGATGAGTTATTTGATCGATCTTCGTCAATGATTTATGTTTCCGTTATGAGTCGAGATCGGTTTGATTTTTTGATCCGATGCCTTAGAATGGACGACAAAACTATCCGTCCAACACTTCGAGCCACTGACATTTTTACTCCAATGCGCAAAGTATGGGATCTATTTATTGACCAGTGCATAAATAATTACACTCCAGGAGAACATCTCACCATAGATGAACAGCTCCTTGCTTTTAGAGGTAGATGCTCATTCAGGATGTACATTCCCAATAAGCCAAGCAAATATGGCATAAAAATCGTCATGGTATGCGACAGTGGTACATCGTATATGATAAACGCAGTGCCTTATTTGGGAAGAGGAACGGAAACAAATGGCGTACCCCTCGGAGAGTACTACGTGAAGGAGTTGACAAAGCCTGTCCACGGCAGTTGTCGCAATATAACCTGTGATAATTGGTTCACATCGATTCCTTTGGCTCAATCTTTGCTTCAAGAGCCTTATAAACTGACACTGGTCGGGACCATTCGCTCTAATAAAAGAGAGATACCTGAAGAATTGAAGAACAGTCACTCCAGACCAGTAGGAACATCAATGTTTTGTTTTGACGGACCCCTGACACTTGTCTCATATAAACCGAAGCCGGCCAAGATGGTTTACCTTTTGTCATCATGTGACGAAGACGCGGCCATAAACGAAGTTACTGGGAAACCAGAAATGATCATGTACTACAACCAAACCAAGGGAGGAGTAGATACCCTTGATCAGATGTGCTCTCTTATGTCGTGCAGTAGGAAGACTAACAGATGGCCCATGTGCCTTTTTTATGGAATGCTGAATATTGCATTCGTAAATGCATATATAATATACAGGCACAATGTTGTCACTAAAGGCGAGAAGCCTCTAAACCGCCGCAAATTCATGAAACACTTGAGCATGGCTCTAACTTCACCCTATATGGCCAAGCGCTTGGAAGCACCCACTTTGAAGCGATATTTGCGAGATGAGATAAAGAATACGTTACCGAAAGCTGCTCCTGGACCAACCGAAGATGACACAGAAGAGCCCAATCCAAAGAAACGTACTTACTGTGCCTATTGCCCCTCTAAAAAAAAGCGTAAGGCTAGCGGATGTTGCAAAAAGTGCAAAAAGGTTATTTGTCGTGAACATAACATTGACATGTGCCTGAGCTGCATCTAATCGACCTCCGTAGATTTAAGTGTTAAAAATATATAGATTCTATTGTTTCAAACTAACAGTATTACTAGAAATGACTGATTAGTTTAAAAAATGAGATTTATTAATTATAAGAGAAGTTCCTATGTTTTGTTACTTTAAAATGATAGCCTTATGTTTCGTTCCTTTTTTTAAATAATTAATAAACAGTACTTATATATAATTATATTGTATTTTTATTTAAACTGATATGAGAAATACATACACACCATAGTTCATCAAATTAAGTAACTAATCTTTGAAATAATAGCCATTTAAAACTAAGGAGTAATTTTGACGTATGATTATCTTTTCCGTACATCTAAATAAGATTATCTATCTAGGGTTAATAAGTGTATTGACGAAGGAGTCTTCCCCGATTTAATGAAATGTAGTAAGTTAATTCCGCTTTTTAAATCTGGAGACAAGAGTGACCCCACTAACTTTAGGCCGATATCAATTTTACCAGCACTTAGTAAAATTTTTGAAAAGTTAATATACGCTCAATTAGTAGATTATTTGGTATTAAATCAAATCCTTCATAAGAATCAATTCGGATTCTCGAAAAGTAAAAATACCACAGATGCTGGAATTGCACTTCTAAAACATATCCTTGACGCTTGGGAGGGAAGGCAGGACGTAATTGGTGTATTGTTATATGTGACCTTTCCAAAGCTTTCGATTGCGTTGATCACCAAACTCTTTTAATGAAGTTAGAACATTATGGTGTCTCGAAAAAATCAGTTAACCTTTTGCGTTCATATTTGAGTAATAGAAATCAAAAAGTGATTGTTTATAATACTGCATCCTCTGGAGCCCCCATTATAATGGGCGTGCCCCAAGGCTCAATATTGGGTCCTTTACTATTTTTAATCTACATAAACGATCTACCTTACTACGCGCATAATTTATGTGAGACAGTACTATTTGCAGATGATACTTCTCTAATTTTTAAAATTGACCGAGGGAATAATTGCTCTGACGAAGTAAATAGTGCTCTCGCAAAGGTCGCACATTGGTTTGACATTAATAACTTGTCTTTAAACCCTAAAAAAACAAATTGTGTCAAATTCTCACTACCAAATGTAAGGAAGGTTGATTTAAGTATTAGTTTGAATGCAGATGCAGTCGAATTAGTTGACAGCACGAAATTCCTTGGTATTACCTTAGATTCACGACTACAGTGAGATCCACATATTGAGGCCTTGTCGAGTAGACTCAGTTCTGCTGCGTTTGCAGTAAAAAAGATAAGGCTATTAACTGATATTGAAACGGCAAGACTTGTTTACTTTAGTTATTTTCATAGTGTCATGTCCTATGGCGTGTTGTTGTGGGGCTCAGCAGCCAATATTGGAAATATTTTTGTACTTCAAAAAAGAGCGGTACGCCATTTACAGCCTCCGCCGGCGCGATTCATTAAAAGTTTTGTTTAAAGAAATTAATATACTAACCTTAGCAGGGCAATACATCTATGAGAATATATTATATGCAGTGATCGGATAATCGGATGCATATTTACCTAAAGTTGAGGTGTTAGCTGTTATGGAGTGCACTTTTGTATCAAAAATTTTAAATAAATAAATAATAAATAACTTCTTACTATCACACCAATTATCTAAGCCCATGTTAATTTCATTAAGAAACTGTGTTATGGAAAACTTGATAACGGATAAATATATACTTAAATACTTTTTGTTTGTAAATACATACTTAATATACATAGTAAACACCCAGACCAAGACAAATAGACATGTTCATGCAGACAAATATTTGTCTTGTTCGGGAATCGAACCCGAGACCTCTGGCGCTGAAGGTGGGTAGTCTACCCCTGCGCCAAATCGGTCGTATAAATACCTTATGCTAAAGACGTCGTTTCCACATCATGTTACTAACTAATTTTGCATTCGCGAATTTTCTGGATTCCAGGGATTTATATTAAAAAAAAATGTTTTAAGAAGCCGCTTCCATAATTTCTTAGCCTAATATTAACTTTAGGTAAATATGCATCCGATTATCCGATCTCTAATTATATGTTAGGAAACATCTTGACTCGTTCACTAAGAATAGTGATATTCATAATTTTAACACAAGAAATAAAAATAAGCTTGCCGTTCCAAGATTTAGACTTGAAAAAAGTAGAGGCTCGTTTTTGGGAAAAGGCATAGCATTCTTTAATAAAGTTCGCCAAGAAGTAATCGAGCTGCCTTTAAATAAATTAAAAAAACATGTTAAAAAGACGCTCTTAAGCAAAGGCTATTACAAAGTAGAAGATTATTTAAATGATCACAACGCTTGGTTGTCATAATTATAGTAACACTAACAATGTATAAAAGGAAAATATTCCTATACATAAGTATAAGAATACTTTATTTCAGCATTAGCCTTTTGTATAAATTTTATTATTGTATAATTTTGTCCAGCAACGACATATTTTTTTTTGTAAATGCGTTGCTTCTGTTAAAGCTGATGAGTTTTTTTCGCCTGTTTTTCTTGTCAGTTAAAAGATGTCCATAACAGGTGGTAGGTAAAAAAATATTGGACGATTCATAAGCATTAATTTTATTTAATCTATATAAATAAAAAATTTATGACTATGACTATGACTATGACTCTAGCCTAGCTGCTAGCTTTCGATACAAGCTAAAAGAAGCTGAGAATGTAAAGGTGCTCGCGCGTAGTAGCTGACAGTGTTATAAACGATAGGGACTGTATAATAGGAAACAAGGAAAAACAAAGCGACTGAGAGTGAGCAAATTTCTATAATGATAGCAACTATGACACTAGTAAAAACCAAAAACAGAACTTCAAATAAAAAGATAAGGTAAACAAGCATAGAGCAATATAAAAACATACAAACTATAAAAAACCTAAAAGCTATATAAACCTCCAAACATAAAACCTCAAACAAGTGTCATTGACCAATTTAAAGAAATGTCCACTGAAAAACGGGGTCTAGGTAGAACAACTTTAGTTACTCACTACATTGATACTTGAGATTTCTTACCTATAAGACAACGCTATTATCGTGTCTCTCCTGAAAAGCTACGAATAACAACGGAGCAATTTGACGAAATGTTAGCTTTGGTTGTAGTTGAGGAATGTGAAAGTCCCTGGTCGTCACCTGTTCTACTTATAACTAAAAAAGATGGGAAACTTCAATTCTGTCTGGATAGCCGGAAACTGAATTATGTAACTAAGAAGGATGCATATAAGCTACCTAATATAGCCGATATCTTAGATAATCTAAAAAATGCTACATACTTTAGCAGTATAGCCTTATCCAAAGTATTTTGGCAGACGCCTATTGCTGAAAACGATCGTAACAAGACTGCTTTCTATATTCCACGTGGAACCTTCAAATTCGTCACTGTGCCTTTCGGATTGACAAATTCTCCCGCTACCCAGCAAAGATTGGTTGATAATACATTGTTTTCTGGGCCTGAATTTGAGGCCTGAATTTGAAGTCGGGCGTGAAACATTTGTTTGTTTGTTTGTTTATGTTGTTTTTGTTAAAAAAAAACCCGCCCGACTTCAAAGTACTTACGTTATTTGGTGTGAATACAGTATAAGAGGGATTATTTCTTACTTTTTTCGATGTCATTTTTTTGAAGGCGGTTTTAATTTTTAAGGAAAAATAATTTTAATTTCACTCTTTTTAGTGCATCATACATCATGCAGGCAATTTTCGTGTATTCTGGTAAATAGGTATGTGATCAAACTGAGAACCTCCTTTTTTGAAGTTTGAAGTCGGTTAAAATACCTTGAGGTATCCCATTTACAACAAAACAAGAATCATCTAAATCGGTTTATAAACAAAGGAGTTATGCCTAAAGATACGTAATAAATTCACATAAAGTGGTAACGAAAACGACAGAATTTTCAAGATTCCCTGAAAACTACTAAACTGATTTCAAAATTTAAAAAAAATGGGACCAACTTAGGACAAAACCTGATGTTATAACGTTTGACTCATTTCAATCGGTTCAGCCGTCTTCGAGTAATCGGTGTACATACATATAAAAACAAAAAAATAAACGCGACGCATAGAATATAACCTCCTTCTCTTTAATTTTTGAAGTCGGTTAAAAATGAACGTATATGAAAGACATTTTTACAAGATACTTAAATAATCTTGAAACTGAATAAATCGGGACCTGGTACAAACAAAACTAAGGAGTAACACTTGTATAAACAACTTCTGTTTCTGAAAAAAAAAGCGCTGCAAATATAACTGTATCAAGCATAATGGAGGAAGACGAAGAGGAAAATATACAATATGTATACGTTTGGCCCGAGTCATTGATGCTGCGATTTGTGCCCGAGACGATTGGGTTTGGTGCTATTACTATTACCAGACAAGAATTCATTGAGAGACACGTAACTTATTTTGCTAATGAACTTTATAATACCAATGTTAAAGACCGCAAAGTCATTGTAATAGCAGACACAACTTATGCTTATATTGAGAAATCCAGACATTTTAAATTGCTGCGACAGTCTTTCAATATGCATAAAGGCGTCATGTAGTTAAACCGGGCTTATTAGTGGCACCAAATGGTCATATTCTTGTTGTTGAACATGATCTTTATTACTGGAATCCGTGAAATATGGGCCATATTTCACGGATTCCAGAAACAATGATGCAGCTATTATTGGGGACGAATTTGAACAAGATAGGAACGGTATTGATCGGTGGTATCAAAATGGATATATAATGTTGATAGATAGAGGCTATCGCGATGCAGTACCCTTTCTAGAAAGCAAAGGAATAACATGCTAAATGCCAGGGTGCATTGTGCGTGGTCACTCTCAGTCGTGGGCCACACTGGAGCGGCGCGTCTTGCGTCCGCGTTGAGCGGGAAAAACAAATATATTGAGATGGACGGGAGGGGCCATACTGGCGCGTCCGGCGGTTGCCGCGACCGGCGGAGGGAATTGCCGCGACCGGCGGAGGGAATAGTACGTGTTCGCGCGTCCTGCGGATCCGCAGGGCGCCTCCGCGCCCCGCGGTCGCTCCAGTGTGGCCCACGACTCAGCATCCTACTTACTAGCCAACGAATCGCGAATCATCACAAAGTTAAGATGGGTGGTCGAGACACGTAATTGACATCTAAAATCGATATTCAAATTATTTAAGTGCATCATCCCTAAAGCACATGTTTTGCATCTGAATTATTACTATGAAAAAGCTGCTGCGATACTTAACAGATTCCACGTACAAATAACAATGGAGGACGCAACAATCCCGAATCGTCCCGAATTTTAGCCAAATCCGTTCAGCCGTTTTGTCGTGATTGAGTAACAAACATCCAAACATCTATACTTTCACATTTAATATTAGTAGCCTTTGCTCTCTGTATACCTATAAAGCAGTGTGCCTAAGTCGCGTTATGTCTATTATGTCATTTCAAATAAGCGTTTGGTCTATATCTCACACACATTGTCCATTTCGCGATACGACTATGTTGCTATTGGACTATATCTCACATTGCCCATTCCGCGATACGACTAAGTCGCTATTGGACAATTTTTTTACATTGGTTTTTACTCTCATTTACATTATAATATAACGAACAATTCGACAACGCTATTATCAGTTGTCGCCCGTTAAGCTCAAGGTTCTTAACGAAGAGATTGACAAGATGCTGGAGTTAGGAGTTATTCGTCCTTCGCGGTCTCCTTGGGCTTCACCCGTTGTGATGGTTACCAAGAAAGATGGTAGTGTCCGGTTTTGCGTGGACAGTCGGAAGTTAAACAGCGTGACCGTACGAGACTCCTATCCTCTCCCACGCGTCCAGGATATCTTAGATAACCTTCGGGGTGCTAAATATCTGACTTCACTGGATTTTAGGAGTGCTTTTTGGCAAATCCCCTTGTCGGACAAGGCTAGTTGCGAGAAAACAGCTTTTATCGTGCCGCAAAGAGGTCTGTTTGAGTTCGTACGCCTTCTGGCCTTACGAACGCAGCGTCCGAAATGCAGAGGCTCACCGACATGATAGAGTTAACTTTGAATTTTCCCCAGAGTCCAATGACTTCGTTTTTGGCGTCCGAATGCAGAGGTTTACCGACATGATAGAGTTAACTTTGAATTTTCCCCAGAGTCCAATGACTTCGTTTTTGGTTATGTGGATGATCTGATTTTGGTTTCTCGGGATTTTGACAGCCATCTTCGACTTATCCGCAAGGTTTGTGATAGGTTAAAGGAGGCTGGCCTTACCGTCAATCTAAAGAAGTGCGAGTTTTGTAAATCGGAGTTAAGATACCTTGGCTACATCTTCAATGAGCGGGGTCTTCAGACTGATCCGAAGAAACTTGAGGCGTTAAGTGATTATCCGACACCCACAAGTGCCAAGTCCCTCTGTGCCTTTATTGGCATGTGCTCATATTACCGACGATGGTTCGTAGATGGTTTCTCTTCGATTATTGCACCTCTTACAGCGTTGATAAGTAAAAGGAAAGGACGTGATCCCATCGATTGGAATCACAGCGCTGCGACGGCCTTTGCGAAGTTAAAGGATGCCTTGATGAACTCACTCACTCGCTTATGACCTGATTTCTCGAAGTCTTTTATCCTACAGTGCGACGCTAGCCAAGTCGGCCTTGGTTCAGTACTTGCACAGGAATTTGATGGCGTCGAGCACCCGATCGCTTATTATTCGCGTTTGTTCACTAAGGCTGAACGTAATTATGGCACGACTGAACACGAGCTTCTCGCGGTCATTGATTCCATCAAGCATTTTCGCGGATACCTCGATGGGATGAAATTTAAAATCGCTCTTAAATGGTTAATCACTCTCGATAATCCTACAGGGCGTTTGGCCCGCTGGGCAACTTTGATTTCACAATATAATTTTGAGGTCGAACACAAGAAGGGTGTTTTAAATGTTGTTCCTGACGCCTTATCCCGTGCTCAGGTAGGGCTTATTTCGTTTGAACGCGGTGTTGAACCTTCTGGGGACCCCTGGTTCGAACGTGTTTTTAACGGCGTAAGGGAGACCCCCCAGATGTTCTCAGCGTTTGCTTTGCGCGGTGGTGTTTTAATGCGTAAAGTAGCTGTTGAGTCATGGCGTTTTGTTTTGCCTGCGTCAAAGACCAGAGAGGCCATCGCTGAAATCCACAACGGTTTCCCTAATGTGCACCCTGGTGCTATGAAGACGTACCTAAAGGCTCGAGACTTATATTATTGGCCGTACATGTTCCGAGATGTCACCAGATTCCTTTCTGAATGTCAAGTCTGTAAAGCGTATAAAATCGCTAATTCGCAGCCACGCGGTCAGCAGCTATATCCACGCCCTGTCGTCGCCCCAATGGATCTGCTGTCAATTGATTTGATAGGTCCACTGCCTGACACTCGCAATGGTTTCCGTTACATCCTTACGATGGTAGACGTGTTTACCAAGTTTGTGTGGCTGTCTCCACTCAAAAGGGTGAACGCGGCAACTATTTCTGCAGCGTTAGAAACTGAAGTTTTCCTGCGTTACGGCGTTCCGGCCGACATTCTGTGCGATAACGCTACTGTTTTTCACAGCACTCAGTTTTTAAATTTTTTATCGAGCTTCGATTTTCCCAATCCGTGTTATACTCCCTATTATTCTCCACAAGCGAACGTTGTGGAAAGGTATAACCAGGTAGTGGTTACCACTCTTAGCATTTTGGCTGGCAACGATCAGCGCAGTTGGCGGATAATTTGCGCCGGGTCGCTCTTTATCTAAATTCTTGCATTAATTTAGCTACTTATACACTGAATTTCCTTATGTATGGACGCGAGGTTTCGATGATTCGTCAACGTGTGGATGGCCAGGTTGTGGACCAAGAGGTGGGACACAGCCGGGACGAGCACGCCTCTAATCTTTGTACGCTTCGTGCGGTTTATGAGAGGGTTGCGGATTTGATGGTTCTAGCTTTCCATCGTAACGCTAGGAAATTCAACGCGAACCGTAGGTCAGTTATGTTCGATGTTGGACAGGTTTCAACCCCCTCTGTGGTCATACCACCGATTTCAGACCCAGAGGTCCCGGGTTCGATTTCCAGTGGGGGTACATATTGTATTCGGTTTGGTTGGCGGTAGGACTTGTTCTTAGTCCGCCTGGCTAGCTACCACCATCTTATCTAAGTCTGACGCCATAACAATGATGTTTTCAGCATTATTGTGTTCCGGCAGTTAGAGATAAGATAGCCAGTTCCTCAGTTATTGAGGATTCCGGGAGTAGTGCGCTTCCACCTTCAGCCTTATCACAACTTATCATCAGGTGTGATGAAGGCTAAGTGCTACCCCGTTGTGAATAAATAAATAAAATAAAGGTTGTCTGGCGCAGAAATTTCCAAAGAGGGACTTCTGACGCATTCAGAGGTGGCAAGTTCGCGCCACGCTTTGTGCAGTGTCAAGTTGTTGATCGCGTGTCTCCGCAAGTTTACGTTTTGGCCGATGCGGATTCGGAACACGTGGGCTAATATCATATAAAAGATATTTTAAAGTCATTTGTTCCGATTTGGTCTGGCCGCACCTAGCTGTTGTTGCAGTGTTGCCACCCACTGCTAATCTCCCAATATTAATATTATTTATAAATACTGAAAACATTGATTTGCTTGCAATAGATAGATAAAAAGAAAAATAGTTTCGGTTATTAATGTTTTATTATTTTAAAGAATTCTATTTCATTATTTTTTAATTTGTTGTTGTTTTCATTAAAATACTAGAACATGCTAAATATTTACTAAAAGCAGCACTTATTGATGAGGTGTTATGCCTTTATTATAAATATTTAGTTTTACGACAAATTGCGAGTTTTTGAATAAAATAAACGAATAAAAACTAATAGATATACATTCAGTCGTAAGTTTAAGAATTGTAATTTATTTAGTGAAGAGCGGGGTCTCCTGAAACAGGTATTTTATATACTTAACAGGTTGGTCCCAACCACATAAAATTACTGAAAGTTTGTAATACCGTAAAATTTATATAAAAAAAAAAAAAAAAAGATAAAAGAATCTTTGCACAAATTGCCATAATTAATGGAATGAAATGGAAATCTTTCGTTTTTTCAGTCCTACGTAAAACTCATGAACGAGCATTAAATTGAATACTCTGAAAATCCCTTAAACGTAATTCTGTCTGCTTTAAATATTACCGCTTTTACATAATTTCTCCCTAAATCTAGGGTAAAACCTCCAAAATTGTCAACACTGCCAAGTTGGTCCGGTCGGAAGCCTACACACGTTCCGATTTGGTAGGAAGTGAAGTTCGTGCGAACCAAATCCAGCCGACCGCGTCAAACAGGAATAATAATAATTATGGTCGGACGACGACGCTACACACGTCCAGATTTGGTCTGGAGCAGACCAAATCGGCTGTCGGATCGGAACGTGTGTAGTCTATAACAGAGACAAACAGATATGCAGACCAAACACTGTCTGCAGTATCGACTAAAGGTGTGCTATTATGTTATATTCGTATATCACTGCATAACGTTATGCTACATTAAAATATGAGGTTATTTTTTATGCTATAATATATTAGTATTAAGTACCTAATATAATAAATAACCTAATAAAACCCATGTTAAACTAAAAGTAGATTACTATATATATACTTAATGATCAATAACTATTAATAAATTAATTCTTTATTCTTTGTATACCCATTACACTATTTTACAAATAACAACACGAATAAATTCATATAACGCTATTAAAAACAGAATTCGTAAGTATTTTTTAAGCCCCGAGCGAGCGTGAGTTCGCGATCAAGAATTCCACAGTACAGCATTAGTTAAATATTATAACAGTAATAAATATTATAGCAGAAAAATAACATGTTCGTTCAAATCGCAGGTCGTACGTGATTTATGATATTAGTCTTTATTGATAAGACATTAGAGTCTGTCTCAAATATAACGCGTTATTTGGTTTTCCAGCTTTTAAATCCACGTGATAGAGTTGAATTTTGATAGATTTGATTACCAAAAAAAGAGAGAGCAATACTTGCATCGCGTGCGGCTGGATCAAGAAGCCTATAACGGCAGGATAGAGAAAGAGAACACAGTTCATTCGTTCAGTTCTGTCATTTCATTTGTTCATTTCGAATACACTAAATGGCGTGCGGAGATCCTGCTTGATATAATTTAATATAGCAATAGCTGAATCAGTTATATTTTTATATTAGGTGCGATAGTTATATTTTTCTAACGTTATGCTATATGCGTTATCGAATATAACGCACACCTTTAGTATCGACTGACCCTACAAAAAAAAACGGTCCTGCTTGATATAATTTAATATAGCAATAGCAGAATCAGTTATATTTTTATATTAGGTGCGATAGTTATATTTTTCTAACGTTATGCTATATGCGTCATCGAATATAACGCACACCTTTAGAATCGACTGACCCTACAAAAAAAAACTAGGACCACTTAAGCGACAGACTCCAACTGATCGAGTCAAGAAGAGTCTTACTTTTCGTTTGATGGCTTTGGAACCACTCCTTACTTTGGGCGTATAATGTCCTATAATCGTTATCATTTGTTAAAAACATTTCACCATTTCATCGACAATCAAACGACGACCGACTTGACTAAACTCCTTAGACCATTTTAATGACAAATTCAGCAGACTTTACAATCCCGGCCAAGAAATTGCCGTTGACGAATCACTTTTAAAATGGCATGGCCGATTGAATTTTGCTCAGAAAATCGCCACAAAGGCAGCGCAAGTGGGGGTTAATACATACGAAATTTGCAAATCGTCAACGGGATACTTATGGAATTTTTTTGTTTACACTGGAAAAGACGAATCAAACCGAACAGACTGACCTACAAACCCCAACGACGATGACATAACAGACGACGTTCAGGACAGACCAGATGACGTCCAAAACCTTACCGACGACAGACGTGAATCTCGACCGACAAATGTGACTACAAAAATAGTATACGACTTGATAGCACCGACGCTTCACAAATGACATACACTAATAATGGTAAATTTTTACAATAGTCCATTATTAGCGCGATGCCTGAAACGAGACGGACAGACTGACGTTTCCGGATCTGCGACTGCCTCAGGAATTCGTTCCTGACTCTATAAAAACTTTGACCAAGACTGATGTACGACAACAAGGTGAAGTAGTGGTCTCTTACTGTTCTGATCTTGCAGTGATGTTGTGGAGAGATTCTTACTTTGTTAGCATGATCTCTACCTACACACCATCCACTCCTGATTGGAACAAGGGAGACTTACAACCAACTGACATAATATAAACCCGTGATTGTACCTAGATTATAATAAATCTATGGGGGGAGGGTACCGTAAGGACCAGTATCTCGCCGGTCAACCACTCGAGCGACAACGAAACAAAGTGTGGTATAAAAAACTTTTTCGTCGCATGTTAAATGCGGCGATCTTTAACTGCTACATTTTGTTCACTAGCAACGAGATCCACAAACTTAGAAATCGCCAGTTTAAAATAGTCTTTGAGGAAAAACTTTTGCAAGTACATTGCCGTGTTGACTTGACTGCTGAGCCTAGACTTTAAAATAAAAAGACCAAAGCTTTGCCTACGACGTCCAACGCTGCAATGGCACTGACGCTACTCGACTAAGACGACGAGACTCGACTACTACTACACCAACGACAGAAACTTCTACACGACGGGATCACAGGCGTCAACTGTTGTCAGGAGACATGTACGTTCACATATCCACGGAAATCACTTTCCCGCAGCCAGTAGTAGCAGATATGCCCGTTGCTGGCTATGTAGCAAAAGTAAAAAAACGTCCAGAACGGCATACAAATGCGAAGAGTGTGTCGTGAACCTTTGCATATTAGGCTGTTTTAAAGCATATCACAAGCCTTAATATGTACAGCCGAGGTCTAGCGATTTTGCTACGATATGTTCAATTGTTCAATACTTTATGCCATAGTCAATTTTAAAGAAATTAAGAAAATAATGGTCATTATGTGACCGTGTGTGTTAAATTATACAATCAAGTAGGTATAATTTAACACACACTGTTGCACAGTCTGTTATTTAGCCTTAGTTGCGGCCATCGTTTTTTTGAGACTTTTGGAAAGACAATAGCCATACAAAACCTCGTAAAACTTTCGTGGCTTAATGTATCACTAGCTTTCCGCCCGCGGCTTCGCCCGCGTGGACTACACGACGTTATCCCGCGGGAATGTAATTTTTTTTCGGGATAAAAAGTAGCCTATGTTCCTCTCCAGGCTATAAAATATCTGTCCCAAATTTCAGCCAAATCCGTCGAGCCGTTTTGGCGTGATTGAGTAACAAACATCCAAACATCTAAACTTTCACATTTATAATATTAATTAATAATAGGATAGAAGGATAGTAGAAAAATCCATAGTCACCATAGAAACGTGTTTTTGGCTTAGCAGAAAAATGACCATGTTTCTGTTAATATTCTGTTAATATTCTCGACATAACATTAATTAATTTTGCAATAGCATTTTGCGAAGCCTCGTACGATGGCAATAAGAATCCCGAGGAATTAGAAGCCTTTTTATCTGGCGTGAAAACGTTTAGGACCATAGAGTATATAACGGATAGCAAAGCCCTTGCGGACTGCCGTTACTATTAAGAGGTGAAGTTAGTAAATGGTGGTAGGGACTGAAGAAGAAGGTTACTACTTGGACTGACTTTAAAGATCGCTTATGCAATAGTTTTGCGCCCTAAGGCCTAGTTGCCCGATTCTGCATGAGACCGTGGTAGAAAAACAAGGTGCTTCGGAATTTCCGGAAGTGCAATTTATTGGACATTCTTTATTACCTCCTCAATATCAAAATTAGAGAGCGGTTGCCTCGAACAGGGTTTCAAACGTATGACGAGCTACTTAGTGCAGCAAGGGGCATTGAGCAAATCCTGCAAGAGAAGAGTTGCAGTCAACCAAACCAAAAGTTAGAACATGGCAAGGTTCCGAAAATTCGATGTAATTATTGTAAGACTTTTACTCACACTATAGCAAATTGCACGAGAAAGGCCAAGAAACCCATTTCACGTCCAACTTCTAAAGCTGAATATGTAGAAACCAAAAACTCAGTTCCCATCGCCATCACAGCCGAAGGTATCATGGTATGGTTGCGAGGCACCTGGTTTCGTTAAAACAAACTGGACATGTGCCCAGAAAACTGTTAAAGTAGAGCAAGTTGACTTCTGTGCAACGGTCACACAAACATATGTTCACCCGAGGCCTGTCATTCGCTATCGGAGACTTTCATGGAATTGCGTACATAGATACTTACCCTAAGTCATGTATAGCATCATTCTTGTTTTGGACTACTTCAAAGAAAAAAGGCTTTCAATTCATTGAGAAAGCTATGAATATAGTGCTCGCAGATGGCATTCCACGTCGACAGACTACCTCGATCGTGACTGCTCCCGTGTCCCTGTGTGGACAGCCTATTTCTACGACTTTCATTGTTTTGCCAGAAGCACGAGACAACAAGACTTTGTAGGGTATTGGATTTCTAGCGGAAGCAGGAATGATAATTGATGAACCTCAGTTTACATGGCACTACAATGACGCTCCAGAGATAAAGTATGAGCAGTATGACGAGGACTTCTTGTGCCCTAAAAGCCTAGCGCTGACAGCAGACAGTAGCCCACTCGAAGATGTGTGTCGGGACTGTCGTTTATTTCTGTATTTTTTTTCAATAAGTTTGAATTTATCTGCATTCGGAGTGTTGAAAGATTTTTGTAATTATTTATTACTAGCGGCCGCCCGCGGTTTCACCCGCGTGGTTCCCGTTCCCGTGGGAATATCGGGATAAAAAGTACATATAAACCTTCCTCTTGAATCACTCTATCTATAAAAAAAACGCATCAAAATCCGTTGCGTAGTTTCAAAGATTTAAGCATACAAAGGGACATAGGGACAGAGAAAGCGACTTTGTTTTATACTATGTAGTGATGTTTCTTGAGGGCCAAGGTCAGTACTCCTTAATAACACTTAAAATGTTGGTAGTTTTTTGTTCTCTGCGCAGATAAACGTACTATTAGAAAAAGTTTGATGCGCGATATTTTGATTATGCGCAAGGTTCTGTTAAGATTAGTTTAATACATTCAATATTCGAAAACAAAACTTCAAAAAAGCATAATGAGCATTTTTTTTTGAGTTTTTTCTTGTACATCCACAAATATGACGAAAAATATATATGTTTTCAGATTCACATTCTAAATATCACCTTTGGAAGTTATCACGAAAATAGTACGAACTTGTCAGAAGTTAGGCACCGAATGTATTTCCGTCTTATAAGACAGTGCAAAAATATAAACTTCGCTCATTCATATTCACCAACTGTCCAAGTGACGGAAACTGGAGTTGTACCACTTCAGAGTTTATTGGATCATACAGGCATTCGATTATTGGAAGCTTTGAAGGATATCCTAAAATCTCAGGATACAAAAATAAAGGACAAATAAAGACAACGAAAAAGAAGTTAAAACTAAAAAAAACAGTTGAATCACTAACAGAGTTGTTAAAAGAATTTAAAGCCGATGTAATAAAAATTTAAATCCGATAAAATAATACAAGACTTGTATTGAAAATTTTGATGATGATGAAATAGCTGTGCATTGCGATTTCTCTGAAAACTTTGAATGCAAAATGGCAAGAGGAAATCCAGTCAATGCATTTTGTTGCCAGCCGAGTTTAGGTCACTCTACAAACGGGTGCTATAATTTCAAAGGCCGACAAAAAACATTTTGTACTGTCTCACCTTCCAATATTCATCAGCCACATGCCGATTTGACCGATTTGGCGCAGGGGTAAACTACCCGCCTTCTGCGCCAGAGGTCTCGGGTTCGATTCCCGAACAAGATAAATATTTCTGTGCATGAACATGTCTTTTTGTCTTGGTCTGGGTGTTTTCTATGTTTATGTATGTATTTACAAACAAAAAGTATTTAAGTATATATTTATCCGTTATCAAGATCACGTAGACAGTTTCTTAAGAAATTAACTACTTAAATAACTGGTGTGATTGTAAGAAAAATATTATTATATTATACACTCGGCGTCAAAAAAATCGCACCTTTTAAAATTCTTCTTTAAAAATTCTTAAACAATATTTAGATAATAGTATTGGGTATCATTAGAAAGGTAACAAAAAGGAGTATCAAAAAACAATTAAATTTAACTTTCTGTTTAATTATAATTATACAAACAACATAAAATTTTTAAAAAAATATAAAAATCCTTAATTAAGTCCTAATTAACAACAGATAATTTGAAAAGAAAAATGTACAAAAAGTGTCTTTAAATTAACTTAAAATCTAGTGTTACCCACCCTTGCCCTGATAACGGCTTCCATACGGTCCCTCATGGACCTCACCAACTTCAGGAGCTCTTCTTGAGGGATAAGCCCCCATTCTTTAATCACCGCGTCTTGGAGCTCCTGTAGAGTCGAAGGAGCTGGATCCCGAGATCGAACCTTACGTTTAAGATGGTCCCAGAGGTGCTCTATCGGATTCAGATCCGGACTTGTCGCTGGCCACTGCATCACAGAGATTTGGGACCTCTGTAAGAAGTCGCTCACGATGACTGCAGTGTGAGCGCGAGCGTTGTCGTGCATTAATGTGAACCCCTCGCCAAAAGATTCGGCAAAGGGGACCACACGCACTTCCAGGATCTCTGTGACATAGCGGCGAGCAGTCAGCGACCCTTGTCCGCGAGCACCTCCAGTCCGGGAGACGCAGACAAGGTCGGTTTTGCCGGCAGCCGACATTCCGCCCCAGAACATGCAGGATCTGCCTCCATATTCCACCGTCTCCTGGATGCAGGCTTGGGCGAAACGTTCACCCTGCCTCCGGTATACTCTTCTCCGTCGGTCGTTGCAGAAAAGACACACTCGCGTCTCGTCTGAGAAGAGAACAGCTCTCCACTGCTCAAGGGTCCAATCGACGTGCTCACGAGCGAACTGCAAGCGGGCTCGCCGATGCGCTGCAGTCAATTTTGGACCCGTAGCAGCTCTGTGGGCCGCTATCTTCTTCTCCTTTAATCTTCTTCTAACCGTAGTGACGCTCACAGTGCGTCTGCGAACTGCCTGGAGCTGCTGTTGCAACTCAACAGCGTTGGAGAAACGATTTCTCAAAGAGTTCGACACAACGAACCGGTCGTCTCTTTCCGAAGTGCAGCGACGTCTACCGGACCCGTGTCTCCGGATATAGCCACCGGTTTCTATGAAGCGCTGGTACACTCTTCGAACGGAAAAACGGCGCAGGTTCAGTTGCCGGGCGACATCACACTGCCGCATCCCTGATTGCAGTAGTGCAACCACTTGAGCGGCTTCATCAGCTGTGGTAGCCATCTTCGATTTGTTTTTTCTTCAGTAAAATCTGTGCCTGTGTTCTCTTCAAGGGTTGAATAGCGAATGACCCACATTGACTTTTTTTTTTTTTTGCGTCGAACGACCGACCGTTTCCTATTGAAACAATCGCTCATCCGGCAACCTTCCGAACTACGGGGGAAGGAGGCAGTGAATCCTCATGGATACCATTACAGCCGGCTGTAATGGTTATGTCGGACTCTTACCGACTAAACACTGCCTGAAAACAGCTGTTACGTGGACGGGTATTTCAGCATATCTGTGGCGACCACGTCCCAGGAGGGCCGTGGCGCAGGACCCACATTGACCCCGTGTTGACCGTTTTATACCCACAAAGGTAGCAAAATTTGCATCGAATTTTTGTGACACTTTATTTGTTGCATTAGGTTTTATTTGATAATGAAAAGTAATGTTTTTTATTAAGGTTATTAAGTAACCTTTTAAATAAAATCATAATTAATGCGACTGCATGTGCATATCAAGAGTTAATGACATTTGAAAGTGTTTTTCTAAGAGGTGCGATTTTTTTGACGCCGAGTGTATTATATTACATGCCAAATGGGTCTACTTCAAACAAGATGTTTGAAAAAATAACACTTGAGCAATTATTAACGCATTTTACTTTAAGTAAACTCTTGCCACAATAAACAGTTTGGTTTTACAAAGGGTAGATCTACTACGGATGCTGGGGTAGCACTTATTGAGAATGTTTTGGGGCCTGGGAAGGGTCGCAGAATATATCTATCCATCTAATCTAATGAAGCCTTTTGCAATAGTATGTGCCAACGGATACATTGTCGATGTACTGGGCCCGTATCCAGCAACAACAACAGATGCCACCGTAACGATTAATGAATTTAGTGACGAAACAAAGCCATTGCGGCAATATTTTCGTGCAGGCGATGTTATGTTGATGGAAAGGGTTTTAAGGACTCTGTAGCATTGTTAAGACAATGTAAATTATTTTGTCTATATGCCTGAATAATTACAACAGGGTGAAATGCAGCTATCAACAATTGCAGCTAACAGATGGAGATATATCACTGCTTGTGATGGGTGTTGGAAGCCGTGAATGGAATATTCAAGCATTCGTTTAAACTGCTCAGACATGACCTTTTTTAACCGTGCATCTACACATGCCATGACAGATTTCTGAATTGCCGAATCGCCGCGATTATAAATAGGTTTCACCAAAGAGTACGAGATATGGAAGACGCGGCGCAAATCCTTGATATTATAAACAGGAAATTTTGTTATTCAAAATAATTTAAAATTAAGGCGATACTCGGAAAAATTATGCTAAAGCGAGATAGCAATGAAAAAACGACGCGCGCGGGAGCGAGACCGATTTTGCCGATTACGCAAAAAAAGCACAAAATCACTTCGTATTCAAAAACTACAGCGATTTTAAAAAAATGCTTCTATACGATCCTATATATTATTGGTGTCCACTAATTAAACCAATTTTCAATAGTATATGTATCCCCATTTAAGAATAATCTTGATATTTCTTATTTTTAAGAGGTATTTTCGAAAATAAAAAGTGTCGAGCCAAAATCATAAAATCGTGTTTCTGAAACTATACGATTCTAGATAAAGGTATGAAGAAATACATATCTTATTACCAGATTTATAACAACTCTAACCGTCCTATAGTTTTATATCAAAGGGTCCATACTTTTTCCGAGTAGCGCCTTAAATAGAAGGCGGACAGACTTTCAAAGTATAAATGTAAACATTTACAATGTTCCATTTCCAAGAATGGAAATAGATGAACTAATTAATTACATGTGGTACCTACCATTTAACACAAGCACGCTCATATTATGGGGCGCACATAAGGCCAAACGGTTCCTATACTATTGAAGTGTGTAGAGACTCGGCCAGCAACCTACTGGATGGTTATATCAAATACTATAATAGAAACTCTACCGAGTTAATACGTACAGCTTCGGCAGAATTCGGGCAAGCAAGCGACACTAGCGCACCTAGCGGCTTGAGGTGAACGATTAGTTTTGAATGTTTGTCATGTGGTATTAGTTTGTGTTGTGTTGTGGTTCAAGTTTCGTTTGTTAAATTTTTAATAATTATTGTAACTACTTACTGGGAAATAAACTTATAAATAAAATGTCTCAAAAACCTTGTACCTATGCTCGTGGTTCGATTTGTGCTGTTTATGGATGCAAGAATTATAAATTTCAAAAAGATTCGAAGTCGTTCTTTAGAATGCCTAAAGATATAGAGAGGTTAGTTAAATGTTTGGATTTTTGTTTTTGAAGGCATAATGTGTTATTGTTTTCAATATATCGATATGTAAATGATTTTCAGATTGAAAAAATGGATCGTGGCCTGCAAACGAAGCGATTTAGATGCGTTATTAAAAGTGAAAGATGCCGATTATTTTAATAAGAATTATGTGATTTGTTCGGATCATTTTACTATAGAATGCTTCAGAAATAAGGATTTATACAGTCAGGGGTGAGTTTTCTAATGCTGGAATATGTGATTGACTTTTATAATAATTTTCGAACTAAATTTTATACCTACTTACTTACCTGCTTTCTTTTTCAGACTACTAGCAAATTCAATACAAACTTTGAATTTGTATAATATTAGAGAACCCCTTAAAAGAAAGAGTCGGTGTGATAATAGTATTGTGGAATGTGCAACAAGGTAATATTAACCATAATAGTAGTATAATGCAAAATGTAGCTGAATGAATCAACTACATTTTACTGTAAAATACAATAATAATATTTATTTCTTTGTTGTAGTTCAAAGAAAATTAAATTAAATCCAGAGATAGAGAAAGAAAATGAAGCCCCTCTTCCGCCCAGTGTAAGCAGCCTTCAGGAGGAAAATTTGAAATTGCAGCAAACCATTCAGGAATATAAAAAGAACCTAAATAATAAGTGTAGTCTTTTGTCAAAATATAAGAAAAAATGCTCGCTTTTGAAGCAAAAGTTGATGCAAACTGAAAGTACCAATCCTGTTACCCAATCTGGTAAGATGACTAAAGTTTGTGAACAGTTTATTAAATCCCAAGAAAAATTAAGTAGCAAACATAAATTAGGGAGACGATATGAAACATCCGATAAAGAGCTTGCATTAGCTCTTTATTACTGTTCAACCAAATCGTATACATTATTACAAAAGTTTTTCTGTTTGCCAAGTATAAGTTCACTTCGCAGTTGGTTGAATAATTTGCATGTGAGCTGTGGTTTAAACAGTACAGTTTTACAGTTATTAAAAATTAAGGCTGATAAATTAAGTAGTAAAGAAAAAGTAGTTTCATTAGTTTTTGATGAAATGTCTTTGAAAGAATTTTTGAATTATAATGCACGTAGGGACATATTTGAAGGTTTTCAAGATTTTGGTAAACAAAGTCTTGAAAACTTACAATTATGTAATCAGGCAATGGTTTTTATGATTAAGGGTATATATGTAGATTTTAAACAAGTGGTAGGTTATTTTTTGAGTAAGGATGCCACGCCTGGTGTTATGTTACACAAGTTGTTTTTAGACATAATTGAGAAGATATTTGACACTGGTTTCATTATCAAAGCAATAGTTTGTGATCTGGGTTCAAACAATGTGAAATTGCGAAAACTTCTTTCAGTTTCAATTACTGAACCCTATATTGAATACAGGGGTCATAAAATTTATTTCTTTTATTTATGATTCACCACATTTGCTCAAATGTATTAGAAATAACTTTAAAAATTACAATTTTCAATATCATGATACTGTAGCGTCATGGTCCCATGTTGAAGATTTTTATAAGATTGATTCTCAACAGATACCAAGAATGGCGCCTTAATTAAATAAAAAGTGCATTACTCTTCCTCCATTTAGTCCAATGAGAGTATGTTTGGCAGCCAGAGTATTTAGCCATTCAGTAAATGTTGGAATACTCTGTAACGTTACATTAAATAATTTGCCAGCAAGTGCAACACATACAGCTGATTTCATAGAAAAAATAGACACCCTTTTTGATATATTCAATTCATGTAAATATAAAGAGTGTAAAAAATATAGACGTCCAATTTCACTAAATTCGGATCATATTAATAAATTAAATGAGTTGTGTGCCTTTTTGAAAGATTTAGTTGTTTTAAATAAAAAAAAAAGTTAACCCCTTGTGTATAAATGGTTGGATTTCAAATATTGTAGCAATAAAAATGTTGTGGGAGGATTTGAAATCCAATTATGATTTTAAATTTTTATTTACACGTAGGCTTACACAGGACTGTATTGAAAATTTATTTTCAATAATTAGATATAAAGGTGGCAATAACGTCACTCCTGACTGTACAAAGTTTAGGTGCAGTTTGAGGTCCGTTATGGCAAATCAATTGTTACAGCCTTCGTCTGATAGCAACAGTGAAATCGATGCTTGTGAGTTCTTACTGCAAAAAGAGTTAATTTTGCAGAAAGACGTAACACTTCCGATCGTACAAGTAAACAAATTATATGCAGATAATGAAATCATACAGTACCCTCTCGACATGTCTAAAAAAATTCTGAATGTTATGTATTAGGTTGGGTATGCAGTCAATTGTTACATGATGATTGCAGAAATTTACTGTGTAGTCTATATAATGATTATAGTATAGAAAACACACAAATAGAGCTAAAAAAATATAATGACTCTTCAAGGCTTTTCTTCCCCAATGAAGATGCTAAAAGAATGTCAGACATCATTAATCAAGTTTTTAAAGATAATATAGATAATTACTTAAAAGTGTCTGTAAATAATGTTAAGGCTAGGTTATGTTCCAATGTAAATACAGAAGATATGTTAATATGTAAGGATTGTACCAAATTGTTTTTAGATAAGTATTTCAATGTATTAATTAAGGCTTATGTAAATAAAATTAACGACACAAAAGAAAATACAATTAAGACAGATAGGAAATTAAAGAAAATTACTCATTCATAATTTATTTGTTGTTTTATTTGAATTAAACTAGTAAGTACTCGCCACTATTACTTTACTTGGAGAACCGACAAACAAAATGATCACCTCGTGTCAACAGATGGCGCTATTTCAGAGGTTGCCAAGTCATTGTATGAGAAACGTCAAGAGCTGTGCGTATTAACTCTGTTCTATAGTATTTGGCATGGAGCTAGACTTAATACTGAGGTAACTGGAGTTTTCACCCTGAATAAAAAAGTGTGCCTAGCAAATTTGACATTTAGTATGTAGTGGCTGTCAGTTGTCTCATATGATCATACGTATTTTTTCAAAGTGTAAGTGAGACGGAAGACAGCCACAGTGTAATTTGTGGCCACAAAAAAGTGTTAGTACTGCACTCTCCAGTTACCTCAGTATGTAGTCTAAACTTTTTGGTATTTGGTTATATGTTACTATCTAAAGCCCCCAGTACAGGTTGGCCGACCATGACCATTACATCGTACATTGACACTTTTGAACGAACAAGTTTAAAAAGGTTCTTTCAAAAGTGTCAATGTACGATGTATTGGTCATGGTCGCCGACCATGGTCGGCCAACCTGTACTGGGGGAATTACCGCTAACCAATCTTAAAAAATGCTATACGCAATCTGATTGGCCGACTCGCTTTTTGGACTCAACCAATCACCTAACAATGTCTTTTACAGACTAAATTTGTTTTTCCTATCATTTTTATTCGCGTATCAATAAATTATTCCTACTAAATTTCAAGAATTTTTATACAGAAAGGATTACTTATATGTGTGTACTTACATATAAATAATAAATATTGGACACCATCAGATATATTGTTCCAATACCAAATTTTAGTAGCTTGAGCAGTAGCATAATGGAAATTGGAAACAACGACGGGTATTACCACATACACCCAAACCCAAGGAAATATTGAAAAGTCCATTTTCAATATTTACCCCACCGGGGATCGAACCCGGGAACTCCAGAGATAGCGGCACCTTGAAAACCGGTGCGAACACCACTCGGCCACGGAGGTCGTATGTTATTAATGTAATTTATTCATTATAAAGTAAGTTATATGATTATTTTGCTTAGTGTTCATCTATTTAGTTATTTCATTTTACTTTTCGTAAGCCTTCATAAGGTTATTTAATTTAATTTACCAATGCGCATGCGCATATCATTGGTTATGATTAATGTGAATATTCGTTTTTATTTTATGTACAATAAAATACTATAACCAAACAGGCAACATTTACTATACACATGAGCTATTTCTATGTTGGCAACACTCGCTCCTATCTTATCGGCTCGTTTCTCAATAATGATTGCCTTGTTCACTCGGCAACCATATACCATGTTTTAGGCCAATGAAAGTTGAATGGCGTTATATTCTTCTTGAATGAAAGTAAAAGTAAAAGGAACCCAGAGGTCCCGGGTTCGATTCCCAGTGGGGGTACATATTGTATTCGGTTTGGTTGGTGGTAGGACTTGTTCTAAGTCCGCCTGGCTAGCTACCACCATCTTATCTAAGTCTGCCGCCATAACAATGATGTTTTCAGCATTATTGTGTTCCGGCAGTTATAGATAAGATAGCCAGTTCCTCAGTGATTGAGGATTCCGGGAGTAGTGCGCTTCCACCTTCAGCCTTATCACCACTTTTCATCAGGTGTGATGAAGGCTAAGTGCTACCCCGTTGTGGATAAAAAAAAAAAAAAAAAAAAAAAAAAAAACGATGGTAAAAAGAAATCTTGTGTCGCAAAAGGATGTTTCCCAAAACTTTAAAAAAATGCTATGGACGAATTACACAGAAATGGAAAAAGATACATTGGTTGGTTTCAGAAACATAGGACTTAATCATATCGAGTGCTTCCGCGTGCTCCTACTAATTCTGTGGTGTTAAGGTAAAAGGGGATGAGTCAAAAAAATCGATAAATGGGATTATTACACCTAATCGTTCAAAACACTTACCATCTGTCAAGGCAAAAAGGAGATGAGTCAATAAACTTTACAATGTTATTTTCACACTCCTACGAACATAAAGAGACTTGTCATAACATCAAAATGTATAATTTTGTAAAGAGAGATAAATCGAGTTAACTCCGTATTCGCTTCTTACCGCTTAGAATTTAGTTACGCATAGTGAGATGAGTCGACTCATACCTAAAGTGCGCGACAATATTTTGCATCAGTTGTGACTTGTGCGTGTACTCGATGTGTGTTACACTAACTGAAAATTGTGTTTAAAATTAGTTTTATCGCGTTATAAGTTTTGATATTCATCAATATGAATAGAATTAATAAGATAATGTCATTGGCCTTAAAAGAAAATCCCAAAGAACGTAAGTATTGTTTATTTTTTAAATTTTTGTTTGTAACCGCCAACTCATTTGAAATTTTGCAATTTCAAAGTATTTAAGTAATTGTTTTGCGCTATTAAAAGAATAAAGCAATTATGTTTATGGCTTTTTAATGTGCTGGTCAGAATAACATTTAAGTACTTATCACAGGTGGTTAAATACGTGAAGGGAGCTGTGCTGTGTAACATAGGTAGGTACCTAACTACTGTACGGGATATACCTACGCGCCGCGCGGCTTTTGTGCGTTTATTTGATTAATATACCTACTTACTAAACCAACCGTCTAGTGGCACACACCACCGGTATCAGACCTAGAGGTACCGGGTTCAATTCCCAGTGGCGTACATATTGTGTTCGGTTTGGTCGGCGCGGCGGTAGATGATACTTTACGTACGAGATATACCTATCTATGCGAAGCACGGCCTTTGTTCATTTATTTGACTAATATACTACCTACTTATTTGCCACTAGATAAGTAGGTAGTATATTAGTCAACACACACCTCCTGTATCAGACCCAGAGTTACTAGGTTCAACTCCCAACGGGGGTATAATGTATTCAGTTTGGCCAGTGGTAGGGGCACCACAAAACGATGTTTTCAGCATTGTTGTGTAAAATAAAAACCATTAGGTATATTGTTATTAAAATTATACAACAAGCTGTTAATTTTTTATGTTTTTCAGACGGTTTTTTAATGATTTTTTTAATATGATTAACGACCTCCATTGCCGAGTGGTGTACGTCCTGGTTTCAAGGTGCCGCTATCTCTAAAGTATTCGTTTATTTTTTACAGTATCAGAACAATGTTCTTCAAATAATAACATTAGTACGCTGTCAAACATATCTGAAGCTAGCAGTGAGCTTACCCAAGAACAAAAAGATGCTGCGGATGCTTTAGAAGATTTGATATCACTTTCAGATTTAGGTATAACATCAGAAAATAGAAATGGTAATGATGAGCCGTTTGCAGGTCTTGATATTGAAAGTCCTCGACCAAGTTTTGATCTGGAGCAAACTGAACCAGTAGATTTTGATTCTGACGATAGTGTTCGCGATCAGACATTCAATCCAGAATTAGAACAAAGTTCATCAATGTCTTCTGAGGATGATGTGCGTCAAGAAAATACAAATAACAATGATGTTGTTGTAAATACAACAAGAAAGAGAAAGGGAGAAAATTTACGCAAGATTATAAAGGTTAAAAGAAATAAAGGTCAGTCATATAAAACAAAAAAAGGAAAAGTGATTCCGGCTAGAAAAGTTACTGCCTTATCAGATTGCCGTAAAAAGTGTTCCACTAAAATTAGCTTACAAACCCAAACATCACTTTTTGACGAATTATGGTCATTAGGAGATTATAATAAACGTTCTGCATATCTATCATCCCTTATTTTAGATGCACCAAAAAAAACTCAGCGTATACGGAATACTAGTGCAGAGCCTAAGCCAAGAACTCTAAACCACAAATACCATTTAAAAGTAAATGGCGACTTAATTGAAGTTTGCAAAGTTTGTTTTGTAAAAACATTTGCAATTTCTAATAAATGTATAGAGATAATTACCAAGAAACAAACTAAGAGGGTATCTGGACTTACAAGCCCTGACAAGCGGGGATCGCATGTGCCATTTAATAAATTTGATGATCATGTAGTGCAAACAATAAAAGATCATGTAAATTCATATCCTCGATACGAGTCACACTACAGCCGAAGTCATACTAATAGGCGATACCTACCATCAGGACTTTCATTGACTGTAATGTATCAAATGTATAAAGAAAAGGTTACTAACAATCCAGTGTCATATACATTTTTTGGCAATATTTTTCGCACTATGGGTCTATCTTTTAAAAAACCGTCATTAGACACTTGTAATATGTGTGACTCGTACAATATGAAAATTAAATTAGCTTTACCTCAAGATGCAGAGACTCTAAAACAAGAACTTGAGGCTCATCAACTGGAAGCAGATTCAGCTTATACAATCAAAAAGAAAGATAAAGAGGAATGTAATGAGGACAAGAGAGTGTATTGCTTTGATCTCCAACAATGTCTCCCAACACCCTTCTTAAAAACTAATATTGTATTTTACAAGAGGCAATTGTGGACCTTTAATCTGACTATTTATGATTGCTTTAGCAAAAAAAGTTTTTGCTATATGTGGCATGAAGCAGATGGGGGCCGTGGGGCAAATCAATTTGCTTCCTGTTTGTTTCTTTTTTTAAAATCACTTCCTTCCAATATAAAAGAAATTACGTTCTACTCAGATACATGCGGTGGACAAAATAAAAACAGCCACGTTGCTGCTATGTTTCTTTGTATAAGCAAACTTATACCAGGCATGCGAATCGATCACAAATTTTTAACCCCTGGTCATACCCATATGGAATGTGATTCTATTCACGCCCAAATAGAGCGAAAAAAGAAACATACTGATATGTCTATATATTTGCCTAGAGATTGGTATAATTTAGTTAGATTAACAAGTCCAAATATAACTGTCATAGTAATGAAAAATGATACATTCCTCGATTTCGCAAGTTTATACAAGGGTCCACTGCAGATGAGGAAAGTCGATTCATCTGGGGAAAAATTTACTTGGCATGATGTGAAATGTTTTCGGTACAGCGGTGAAAACGAACCGGGAGTGATACAATTTAAAACACGCTTAGATTCTACTGAATTTAAAAGTATATCTTTTTGTAGAAGAGGCAAAGCAAATGAATCGTTGAATCCCCAGAAATGCTATGATAAACCATTGCCTATAAGCCAGGAAAAGAAAAAAGATCTCCTTAGTATTCTTCATTTGATTGACAGTGATTGTCACGAATTTTATAAGAAATTGGACACCAGTTCAAACGCCCATGATACAGACCCTGATTTAGAAGAATTTAATGGTATTTAAAATGATTCCGTTGGTCTATTTAAATGTTTAAAGAAGCAACATTTAAAATGCCAAACGGGATATGTCCTTAAATTACATTTTCTGTTTTTTTTTCTCGATATGGCAAAATGGGACATGTCAATTTTTTTATTATATAATAATTCCTTTTTATTAAAAATTTATGTGAAATGTTCGTACCACCAACTATTATATAAATAAATAATAAAAGTGCTACTTTTAAATTTAAGTACGAAATAAATTTAATATTTTCTACTAAACCACACTAGTTGTTTTCTTAATTTGCTCGTAGTGAAAAGTTAGGGCGTATGGACTTATCCCCTTTTTCTGTGACACCACAGAATTACTCCTACTGATAGGAGCACCAGGACACCCATGTCCTTATGCTCCTACTGCTAAAGGAGTTTTCTTGGATATTTTTACTTTATGGGTACGGACTATTATTAGTTATCATCACAAAATGTATTCCACTGTGATAACACACTTAGTTTAAAAATTATGACGATTTAAGTAAACAGGTGTAACCCAAAATTTTTAAAAAATCATAAAAATTACAAATATTTTTTTAATTTTTTTTGATAATTTTCCCGTCGATAAAATAGAGTGTAGTTTCCCTGATTATGATATGTGCACCTTATAAAGACTCACACTGTATAAAAATGGTTTCAAGTTATGCGAGTGCCACTTACGGAAAAAAAACGAATCATAATCATAATCATAATCATAATCATAATCATTTATTGCATTAAATGTGGTCATTACAAGATGTAAATATAAAATTATTGTTTCTCACATTTAACCATTTAAAATTGGCATGCAACATATAGAGAGGTCAAATTATAATACAATGAATAAAACTGATAATAGGTAATAATAGTCTACAATGTCATAAAATAATTCCTTCCTGATCAGAAGGTCTAAGTAGCTGAATGTCCAACAGCGCGAAACGTCTGATGAGCAGTAAGTCTAATTAGCAGAATGTCTATGTAGCAAAACGTCCAACTATCAAATGATCTGTATAGCAGAACATCTATTTAGCAAATCGTCACATTATCAAAATGTCTGGATACTCGGGCACAAAATTCAACACACAAATTACATCGGAAGGGAAACGACACGGAATTATAATATGTACGTACGTACAGACTTGTAGATACCTACAGATTCTTTGGTCTATGTAGCTTAAATCATATCTTTTTGATGGTGGCTGACAATTTATTGTCAAGAATGCTATTTGATTAGCATTACATTAAGCTCCTAGAAAAGAAGCGCTTTGGCAAGATCGCAAATTTAAAGAGCTGCAAAAGTTTGAGGGCCAAAAAGATAGTCCCTTTGAGTTTTTGATACACCTTGGTTATATCAAAAGAATAAGTAAATAAATGCAGGGGAATTTGTGGGCCTAATATCCTAATAATATTTATGGCGCTACTAGCTTTTTAATCCAGATTTTGTTTTTCTCAAATAAATGTAATGTAATTTACAAATGACTTTTCCTTTTTATCATGAGTGTACACATTTCACAAATGACTTTTTGCTAAATAGATGTTCTGTACCCCGAGTGTAAGTTTTTATGTCAAGCAAACGCAAACTATTTCGAATGCGTATTAATGTCAATTTGTATGAAAACTATATAAGCGCGCTACTCGCCGCTAGAGGCGCTAATACAGTTTTCATACAAATTGACATAAATACGCATTCGAAATAGTTTGCGTTTTTTGACATAAAAACTTACACTACGGGCACTGATATACAGACCATTTGATAGTTGGACGTTTTGCTACATAGACATTCTGCTAATTAGACTTACTGCTCATCAGACGTTTCGCGCTGTTGGACATTTAGCTACTTAGACCTTCTGATCAGGAAGGAAATAATTCAATAAATAAAAATTAAAATGCAGGTAAAAAATTACTTATACTAAATTAACAATGTCACAAAATGATTCAAATGTAATGGATGAAAAATGTAGTGGAACCATGGAGATTCAAGTATTTTAAGGCGCCCATTCCCCAAAATAGGGTATTTTAAATTATGGATTACTCGCAAATCACAAGTACTTAAAACTTGGAAAAAATATATGTTATTTTACAGTTATTTATCTAGTGCTACCGGCCGTTTTTTTTCGATTGGTGATATTTTACTGTGTCAAATAAAATCCCAAACATCCGTCTAATAATAATGCAAATATCATATTACTTGCAGTATAATTGGTTTTAGTTAATGAAAAACATATGGAAATAATTGTCTTTGAATAGCCGAGGGATTCCGGCCGTCATAAATTAAATTTTCTAATTATTTAATTTTTAATTGAATTTTAAGTGATTTTCGATTCGCGGGGCGCTCGCTAGTTCACAGTTCACTGCCGGCTGCCGCTGGGCCGCGCAAAGTGTATAGAGCGCGGCCGAGCAAGCGTTAGCGTGCCTATTTCGGTCGGGATTCCTCGCCTTAAGAACTAGCAAACCATTTTATAAGTGCTCTTATAATGCAATGCTATGCTTATTGATGAATCAAGTATTATTCTCTGGTATAGTATACGATATTTGGCGTAACTTCTTTCTGACTGATTAATTATTGCTTCATTCGTATATTCTTCGGCTTCAACGAATAAGGTATTATTTAAAAAATATCACCTCACGTTCATACCGAAAAATGTGCCTCAAATTGTATAGAGTGACTCATGAACTTATTCTAATACGTTCCTGTGAGTCATATATGATTTATTGGACAGGGAAGTTGTTAAGTAAACATGTAGATTTGTCAATTTCTAGGATAACCGGATATTAAAAGCAAATCCTCACAAATGTGCACCGAATTTTAATCAAAACTTGCCAACAGTTTTTAACGCAATAATTTCTGATCTTAAAGACTTCGGACTGGATAACGTGGTTACAATCCCAAACTTCGACAGTAAAAAATCATCCGGTACCGATACCGGAACAAAGCTTTTGGTGTTGATAAGACAGTATAATGATGTTAAACAAGTTCAAATGCCTTCTTAATTTAAAAATAAAATGTTAGTTGATTATTGTCAGGATAATACGCGCATAATGGTGTTTTGTTCGGATGACACTTAAGAAAAAATGGTCATTTTTAGGTTTTTTCGGTGACGGAACATTCAAAAGTTGTCTAATGCAGTTTTATCAGCTTTTTAATTTTGGAAGAAATAGCGAAAGCATTGCAATAACTTCCTTGGTTTATCAGCTCTAATGACGGTTAAGAAAAAAAAGCTATGAAATTCTTTTTTAGGGTTTCGATGTTGGCACTCTCGAATTTTGACCGGAAGCTCAGAATTCAAGATGGCGGAGGTTTTCTTAACCCGGGGAGCGCACAGTTGGGTCAACTTGACCCGCGCTATTTTAAATCGCGTGTATTTTACAGAAATGTTTGTGCTACGTTGACGTACTTCTCAGTAGCTGGAGCTAACAGTCCCTTCTCTTCGTTTCTTACCACTATTTAGTAGGGTTGCGCCTGGACCGAGAGATAGATTTGGCCAAACGACCAAAAGGGTAATATGACCCAACCATGCACTCGACGTCGTAATTTCGCACTAGTTCGTTACTAGTTCAACCCCATCAAAGGTAGCTTGTGCAAGGTGCTGCGACACAAATTCAATTACTTAGGTTGGTTTTGTTTTCTTCCAGACAAAGGAAATTCTTCCAAACCTGAGGTAAGTGTACATTTTCTATCACTCGACGCACTGGTGTTGTGTTCTTCGAACGTTTCATGCGGGTGGTGGATTTGACCGACTTGGGGTCAAATCCACCTAAAATATAAAAAATAGAATATGTTAAATATTCCTGTTGAACACAACGTGGATTTTTGAATATCGCGTAGTGTAGTCCCGGATGTGTACTTCCACAACTCTCGCAAAGTCTCCGAATGTGATGCATTTCGGTGGCCTTTAAAAAACATTAATCATTGCCATGCCGTCAGTGATCAAATGACAATCCTCTGGTCTCAAACATACGTCTGTGGGTCAATTAACGTTGGCTTTGAGAATCGATGCTAGTGCAGATTTATCTCCACTTCGTAAATTTCCATCTTCATCAGTCAGAGAAGGAGGCGTTGGCAAAAGTTCGTGCTTCAAAATTTGAGGAAGGTTGATGGGTCGCCCGGCTTTACAAACCATAACTAATGATACCACTTTCAGACACAATATTAAAGAAACATTATAGAACAGTTATTGCACTAAACACAAACAACTTATGATTTTCTAAACTGCGACAAGATTCCCACAACACAACTCAAACAAAACAAACAGTTTGTTTTTTATAGTTTCTTGGCCCGAATACAAGCTCTTAGATAAAAAAATCGGCCTCAGGAGTGGCAATATCACATATCACACGAATAATATTATAAATGCGAAAGTATGCCAGTTTGTTTGTTGATTTGTTTGTTTGTTTGTTTATTTGTTTGTTTGTTCCTCTTTCACGTCATCACACTTATAATATTATAAATGCAAATGTGTGTAAATTTGTTTGTTTGTTCCTCTTTCACGCCAAAACGGCTGAACGGATTTTGATGAAATTTGACACACAGATAGACTATAACCTGGATAAACACATATGCTACTTTTTACCAAGGGAAAATACCTCATTCCCACCGGAAAACCCATTTTGTCGCGGGGCGGAAAGCTAGTTAATACTATATTAAGAAAACCTCCGCCATCTTGAATTCTGAGCTTCCGGTCAAAATTCGAGAGTGCCAACATCGAAATTCGTGTTCAGCAGGTCCGAATTAGTAAAAAAAACAGATTTGGCCAAATGTTATCCAAAATGCCGCTAGAATTGTAATCCGTCAAAAAGTGAACCAGTCTAATTAGTTACTTTATTTCCATAATAATTTGATCACAAAATATGAGTGACGATGACGTGGAATTCATAACAAGAAAAGGTGGGATAATTTTACTTTACGGTGGGTATCAATATACTCGCAAGAAAATTTATAAAAAAAATACATCGTATTGGAAATGTGCATCCGCTAAAAGAACTAAGTGGTTGGTTGATTCCAGTACAACCATAACAATAACAGAAGTAAGTTTATTAGACTTCAAATATCTATAGATATAAAACTGTTGCGTTACTGATTGACTGACAACGGGTTGGTATTAGTATCTCGCCGCAGGCTTTTTGTGGATTCTTTATAAGGATATTGTAGATTTTGGTCTCTCCATTCCAATGAGACCATTCTCAGAGCGCGGAGATAACTAGTTTGTGAGATATGAGATTGCAAAATGTCGTATTTTAGGTTATATTGAGATGCCAAGTATGAGCGATTTTGCCTCGGAAGTCCTGTAGAACACGTGATAGGTTAGAAAAAGGCGATTGCGAAGCGCCGCGAAACGATCGCCTTAAATTTCGTTTATTTTTTTGTGTACTTAACAAAAGTTATGGATTGTTTCACAAAAAAACTGAAATGTCAACTCAGCCGAGTGCTTACCTACTGTCGTGCGACGCTCGAGACTAATCTTTAACCGACTTCTAAATCAAAAAGGAGGAGGTTCTCTATTCGTCTGTATGTATGTTTTTTTTTTTGTGTATGTCCACCGATTACTCGAAGACGGCTGAACCGATTGAAATGGTTCAAACGTTATTACATCAGGTTGGTTTCCAAGTTGGTCCCATTTTTTGAAATTTTGAAATCGGTTCAGTAATTTTCAGGAAATCTTGAAAATACTGTCGTTTTCGTTACCACTTTATGTAAATTTAATACGTATCTTTAGGCATAACTCCTTTGTTTATAAACCGATTTAGATGATTCTTGTTTTGTTAAAAAGGGGATACCTCAAGGTATTTTAACCGACTTCAAAAAAGGAGGTTTTCAGTTTGATCACATACCTATTTACCAGAAAACACGTAAATTGCCTGCACGATGCACTAAAAAGAGTGAAATAAAAATTATTTTTATAAAAAAATTAAACCGCCTTCAAAAAAAACATCAAAAAAGTAAGAAATAATTCCTCACCAAATAAATAACGTAAGTACTTTGAAGTCGGGCGGGTTTTAACAAAAACAACAAAAAATTGTACTTACATGTTTCACGCCCGACTTCAAACTGTGCTGTACTGTGCTTCTGTTTTAGTATTTACATGATTTTCTAAATGTAGTGAGTGTGAAATAACCGTTAGTGTTTTTTAAAATAGTAACGATGTTATTTAGAAAACCTACCTATTTAGTTTTAGTTGGTATCAATTCTATTAGTTCCTTTTACTGTGTAGTATTTAATAAATTATCTTTAATTATGCCATTTGCCTAGCCGTTACTGAATGACTTAAAAATGCCACCTTCACTATCTTTTCCCCTTGTGCTGGCTAAATAATTGTAGTACTGGAGTGCTTCACGATTCCTTGCTCTCAGCTTGTACAACAAAATAAGGACCATAACATAACGTATTCGATCGGTGCGTTACAGGAACACCCTTGGGAATAAGGAGATTGCTAGCTCCACACGCCCATCCTAAGGTCTGAGGAGACCTGCCTGCTGAAGACCTAACCTAGACCTGGATCGTGACATCGGCGTCGCCGTACTGCGAGACCTAGGAGAGTGCGGTATTCGGGCCATTGGCGGGCGAGCGTTCCCGCCGCGAGCACCCCGGAGTAGCTCCGCGCCGCCCGCCTTCGCTAGTAGTGAACTGTATAGTAATTTTTTCATTAAACAATTTTTAAACCGTACCTAAAATAGCAGATAAAAGACATTCCAAGCGGCTTGCCAGAACACCACCAGAATACTCAACTAGTGATCTAGATAAGTTACTGGCAAGCACATCCAGGGCTAAGAAAAAGGTAAAGAAAATTGATAAATTAATTGTGATACACTCTGATCCAGAAGTCAGCAGAATGGCACTCGTTTACAAATTTGATGATGGCGTTACTTCATCTACATTCAAAGGCGACTCGTTCTACGAAATGAGAAAAGATGACCAATTTCTTACTGACCCAACCGTTCTTGAAGGCATTTTATGTCAAGGTAAAAAAATACGAGCTCAGCTAAAGACCATACAGCCTGGGCAAGCTTTGACAATTGGCACTGCTCTGATTGATCGCAATACACCATTAACTATACGCAAGGGCGGTCAGGATATAGAAATCAGAGACCAGGAGTATACATTAAATAGACTGACTGGAATGTGTGCTGCCTATGCTGCTCAACAAGAATCTAGCTTCACCCCTAAGTGTGCCATGGCTATATCTCTGGGTCTAGATGCGTCTAGGGATCGTATCCTCTACTATTCGGCAGCACCTGGCGCTGAGCATTTCACAGGGGTTTTTGGGTTCAAGCCACTTTTATGCGCCATAAAACAGATGCAGAATGGTAAGGTTCAAAAAGAAAACATTGCCAGAATTGCTGCAATTAAAAATGACAAAGGTGTGAGCATGGGTGCACACATGGCTTCATCTAGGACACATCTTCCTGCGCTACTGCAAAAGTTTGGCACATTAAGGATCTTAAAATTGTTAATAGCCAACTTGGAAATGAGTCCTAATTTCTATTTCGGATTTTGTTCTAGGTCAAAATCCTCTCACAGGAGAGGGGGTATTGTAACGTAGTGTTACTCACTCTTAAGTTTAGAAGTTATTTGTAATATTTATGTGCTTAGGCAGATCAAATAAATTTGTTTACTTATAATATTCTCTAGTCACCGCGGCCTATTGTCTCACACGCTTGGACCGGTTGTCGCCTCACCTCCCTCCATCACCGCTAGCACCTGTCCCCGCTACAGGGGCGGCGGGCGTCCCGCAGGCTAGCTCGCCCGGCTCACCACGCATACCGATTTCTAACACCAAGGCGAAGCTACGCTGGTTTGAGTCGCGCGCGCACCTTTTTTTCTGCGCCGCGATCTTATATTTTCATATGTTATTCTACGAACGCAAATCTTTTAGTGTTTTATTGTAATCCCGTACTGGGTAAGTTGTGCAGATAATTTTCTATGCTTTACTGTGCTTCTGTTTTAGTATTTACATGATTTTCTAAATGTAGTGAGTGTGAAATAACCGTTAGTGTTTTTTAAAATAGTAACGATGTTATTTAGAAAACCTACCTATTTAGTTTTAGTTGGTATCAATTCTATTAGTTCCTTTTACTGTGTAGTATTTAATAAATTATCTTTAATTATGCCATTTGCCTAGCCGTTACTGAATGACTTAAAAATGCCACCTTCACTATCTTTTCCCCTTGTGCTGGCTAAATAATTGTAGTACTGGAGTGCTTCACGATTCCTTGCTCTCAGCTTGTACAACAAAATAAGGACCATAACATAACGTATTCGATCGGTGCGTTACAGGAACACCCTTGGGAATAAGGAGATTGCTAGCTCCACACGCCCATCCTAAGGTCTGAGGAGACCTGCCTGCTGAAGACCTAACCTAGACCTGGATCGTGACATCGGCGTCGCCGTACTGCGAGACCTAGGAGAGTGCGGTATTCTGGGCCCTGGATAGATTGCGCATTGTGACCTAGGCAACCTAATACCTACCAGTAGATTTTAATTATTTATTTCATTTTTTATAAGTACCTTGTTTTAAATAAACTAATTTATCTTTATTTGCCGCATTATTTAATAACTATCATTTATTTAATGCGACAGTACTTACGTTATTTATTTGGTGAGGAATAATTTCTTACTTTTTTGATGTTTTTTTTGAAGGCGGTTTAATTTTTTTATAAAAATAATTTTTATTTTTTATTAATTATTTTAATACGTCAAAATTCTTCAAACCGTTTAGGCTACCTATATCAAGGAACATAGAAATCTACATACATACATACCTACATTACCTACTCTCGCTCCTTCTGTCGCAGTTTGGTAAAAAGCACAGAAACTAACTAACTAGTTATTTTATTTCTTTTCTTTCTTTGTATTTATTTATTTCGATCTAATAGTGGCGACAAGTGGATATAACAATTAAAAAAAATCTAAAGTGCACTTGTCTCCCCTGGTCGGTGGAGACAAGTGGATAAAATAATAATATTTTACTGAAGTGTACTTGTCTCCCCCGGTCGGTGGAGACAAGTACCTACACAAAATAGTGGACGTGTCTCTACTGGGGTAGACACCGGGGGAGACAAGTGCACGGACTGTAATTGCAGCACGTTGATATTCATCATTAAAAGACGCGATTTAGGGTGCAAAAGATGAAGAGGTGTCTATGACCCCTTCAACTAATCCCGAACAAATATTTTATGCGCGCGGAAAAGGTTACAATAGGGTATTTTACTGTTGTTGAAATGTAGATATTTAATGATGACGTTAAAAATATTGCAATTAAGAATACCAAATGTGAAAAAATAATTTGAATCTGTTTTATAATAAAAGAATTATAGTCTGTTTGATTTTGACTATAGCTGTCTCTTTCTAAAACGAAATCTTCTATGGCGTGACTATGACGCTACTAACCCACTGACGTCACTAAGATAGCGTCCTGTCCTTGTCTAATTATAAAGTTTGAAGTCCTATATCTTTGAAAATATTCAAGATAATTCAAAATGAAAACTTGTATTGTGTAGGTAGCTAATATTTCGAAAAACATTTTAAAGAAATAAAAAAAAATCAGTAAAATACCGTATTGCAGGAAAACATTTAACGGAACGTACCTACTACAAAAATGTAAATAGGTACCCACGGTTTGCAAATACAAACTCGAGTTTCTTCCCTAAAACAAGAAAATATTTCCAAGTTTATCTGAGGCAGTGAGGCGAATCATTGAGTTTCCCATGCATGAGCGTTTCCCTCCCGTAGTCCACCTCGCTGTTTATTTGGAAAATGGCCAAAGAGTTTACTTCTACAATGCTTATTAAACTAGATGCAGAAAGCCAAAAAGTAGGGTTAACTATGAACGCTCAGAAAACAAAAGCCATGACAAACGGAAAACAGGAACCCATTTATGTAAATAACAACAAAATTGATTATGTGAATGAATATAGTTATTTGGGACAGCTGATATCTCCAACAGACCTCACAACAAAAGAAATAGAAACCAGAATTGGTAATGCCTGGAAGAGATTTTGGAGTCTAAAAGAAATACTGAAAAATCCTGATGTGAAAGTAAATATTAAACAGAAACTGTTCAACACTTGTGTACTGCCCATTCTTACTTACGGATGCCAAACCTGGGCCCTGACTAAAGCACACACGGCACACACCAGAAAGATTGGAAACTTGTCAGAACTCTATGAATAGAAGCATGTTGGGGATTAAACTGTCAGATAAAGTATCAATAGACAATATCAAGAGTCGAATAAAAACTAAAGACAAAACCTACACAGTAAAAGTACTGAAATGGTGGTGGACAGGGCATACAGTGATAGGCAGAGATAAATGGAGCAAAACAATGATGTACTGTTACCCAAGAAACGCCAAAAGGAAACGTGGAAGACCACACAAAGGATGGGTTGACGAGATAAGGGCCATAGCGGGATCAGCTTGGACCAAAGAGGCTGTAGAAAGGAATTCGTGGCGCCAAATGGAGGAGGCCTTTGCCAATGGGCAAACAGACAAACAGACAATCAAAACTTAGAATACTGACTACAAGAATATAATGAACGTTTTATGGATCCAAATAAATAAAATTAACTCAACGCGGACGAAGCCGCAGCCAAAAGCTAGTTACAACATTATTTCTTTCAACAAAGGTAAAGCATATTATCACTGGAGCATAGTTTGAATAAGGAAAGCATATTTTTTCGTTTTATATATCCAGTGAAATAGGTACCTACTTGATTTACTGTCTGATTTAAGTTGTTCAATTAATAGAACAAGAAAATCTTAAAATTCATCACTTTTTCCATTTATGGGCTTTATTTGTGGGTTAAAACTATCCTCATGCCATTTTCAAGAAAATATAATGTGTCGTTCAGTTAGGACTTTGCACATTCCTCGAAGATGTAGATTGAATTATGTATTTTGTGCACAACCAACATTGCCGCTTTCTCAAGAAAAAAAATCAGGAAGGTAAAATACTCTTTAATTGATCTTTTATTAGCAAAGCTTAACAAAATTTAATTTAATACTCATTCATGATCCATAAAAACAAAAAGCAGATTCCATTCCGGTACTGTTAAGTTTCTGTATGTTGATAACCTAGCATAAGCCGCTCAAGCAGAGACTATCGAAGATGCTGGACTGAAGTTGTCCGAGGACCATGAGCGCAATGCACTCCGACCTAATCCATGACTGAATCAAGTGTTGGTCTTTTATTCAACCCTTGGCATGCCTGGTAGGATCCCACAGATTCACCACTACACATAAACAACAGAATTTTATTCAAATTTGAATTTTGTTTGTACGCAACTATTATTAGTAGGTGACCGTTACGTTTCAGTCTGAAACGTGCTCCCTTTAGCAGAAAAACGTGCATACAGGACACGCGGGTCACACAGACCCGACCAGGCATACGGCGTTACTTTTTCGTTTCGTTTATTATGTATGATGTTTTTGGTAAGTAGGTACCTATTGTTTTTTAGTCAAAATAATAATTAGGTAAGTATATTTTTTTTATTTTCAGTTACAAAATGGGAAGCGGTTTGCGCGAATATGCAATTTATTACAAGAGCATGAAGAAGATGACGTTATATTCAATTCAAGCGGAGATGAGTCTGATCACGTCAGTCAGGGGGGTGAAGGCGCCGATTCAGACTCAGAAGCTGATGATTTCGAACCATTGGCCACGGAAGAAAGTTCCTTTGACTCTGAAACGGACGTACCGCTGTCTACATAGCTTCACTTCCTTTTGAGAATACAAAGGTAAAGATTACTTAATGGTATAAAAATCCTGCCAGTTATAACGTACGAACGAGTGAGAACATAATTACTTCGTATTAAAATATTACCACATTGTCAATGATTACCAATTAAGAGAAAATTGAGCCTGACTGAATGAAAATTACCCTTAAAATTTGTGATTACCAGTGACTCTATGACGACTTCTAGACCATCACATTTTTCGCAAAAAAAAATTTTTAATTTCAAGCCATAAAACACCCTTTTATTTTGAATTTATTATTTCTATGTACCTATTTGAAATTAAATTAAAAATGCTGCAATCAGCTAGCCCAGCATGTCGTCAGGTCAGCAGCACAAAAAACAAAATGCACACAAAAATCACAAATGAGTAAATGACAAAATCACCACAAAATGTCAATCACACATGTCAAATCTATGTCAGTCTGTCAGTCAGTCAGAGACTTCCCCCCTTATTACAAAACGCAGACTAAAATTAGTACAGGGATTAAACAGAGTTTAAACCACGGATTAAGTAAAACGTTATTACAAAACGAAGTTTATCATTAGTCCGTGGACTATCTATGGTACTAAAGTTAAACCGCCGAGACCCCTAGTTTATCTATGGACTAAGTTTGACGTTTGAGGTTATCTTTGATTTTGTTCCGTGCGTATTTCAATTGATTTCAATTTATTTCAGTGGTTTTTCTTTAACAAATCATTAAAAATTGATTTTTAACATACATTTGGAAGTTCTTGATGTGTTAGCGACGTCTATCTAACCAGTCATCAGCAAAACTTGTAAAAAAGTACCAGAAATTTTATCACTGATGTCCCGAAGATTTATAAAAATGCCTGCTACTTTAAATGAACAGGAGAAAACTATGGAAGAATTGCGCAGTAGGAATTATTCTACAGTCATAGGTGCAATTGACTGTAGGTACTCTGGTGCTCTGAATAAAGAAAATAAATGCCGATGGGGGCCAGATATTTTTCAAATAATGTGCAGGTAAATTACGAAAATATTTCTATATTTTAATTATCTTATAACTTCCAAGTGAGGCATAAATCATTATATAGATAATATTTCTTAGCTGAGATTGCTCGGGCCTACCATGAGTTTACTGTGATGCATGCGCTAGTGACTAAATGTATGCCTAAACTGAACAGTGCTTTTAGTGGTTATTCAAAGAACTCATACATTTGTCTTACGCCATCGCTAGCGAGTAAGTCACAGAAAACTCATGGTAGAAGTTCTCCTAATTAGGTAGATTAACATAACTAATTTCTATTAAAAACAGCTCTAAGAGGCTGTGTTGCTGCATCATTTTATTGCTTGTTAAAACAGATTTTGGAAACCTGTTATAAGAGTAGAATGTTAAGTTCTAATATGCTTTTACTTTTCAGGTGGTTTGTGATGTGATGCAGACCTGAAAATAATGGACTTAGTTACCAGGTGGTGTGGCAGTGTACATGACTCTTAGAATATTCTGAGAATGTAGATTAAAACAGAGGTTTGAAGTTAGTGCATTCTCTGGAATATTACAAGGAGACAGTGGCTATCCCTGGACCCCATACTTATTTACTCCAGTGCTGAACCCTTCTACACCACAACAGGAAAGATACAACAGGTGTCATATCCATACTCAGAATACTGTCGAAAGGTGTTTTTGCTTGTGGAAGCAAAAATTTCGGTGCCTATTGAGAGGCATGTTTGGAGACATTGATACTGCAGTCCTCCACAATATTGCCATAGATATGAGGGAAGACTTGTGTCCTGGTGAGAAGAATATTGAAGACTGATCTGCATCTTGGATGGTTTTAGTACAAAACCATATTAGAAGAAATATTAGAAGGCAATTTATTGAAACTCATTTTTAAATATTCAATTTTAATATGTATGTAACTAATACAAAATTTTCCTATGAATATCAGTCCTTCAAATTAATAATAAATATTATAACAATTTTCATTTGTCAATTTTCATTCTTGTTAACAAGTAGGTACCTGAAAAGATAATTTTATATATCAGTATCACAACGGTCATGTTTGTTGTAATCTACTTATACATCTATACAAATAAATAAAATTGCAGTGTCTGTTTGTAATATTAAAATAACCGCTTTTTATTACATGCATATTATGATTATATAATAATATACGATAAACATACCTACCAAAATAATATTTTTTTCAATTTTTGTGTGTCTGTCTGCCTGTTTGTTCCGGCGAATCTCTGAAACGGCTGGACTGATTTTGAAGGGACTATCGCTGGCAGGTAGCTGATGTAATAAGGAGTAACTTAGTTTACTTTTTATCCCCAAAATATATCACATTCCCGTGGGATAACGTCGTGTAGAGCACGCGGGCGAAGCCGCGGGCAGAAAGCTAGTCTATACTAATATTAAAAAGCCGGAGTTTGTTTGTTTGGTTGAACAGGCTAATCCCAGGAACTAACTACCGACTGGATCGATTTAGAAGACGATATGCCCATGGGAACGGATACCACGCGGGTAGAGGATCGAGGATCCGCTAGTTTTATTATAAAACTAGCTTCCACCCACGGTTTCACCCGCATGGTTCCCATATATAATATTAGTTAGGATTAGGATATTGTAGTACACAAGGACATTTGAACTATTGTAGAAGGATGTTATTTATACCTTTTAATTAACTAATTAATTTTAAATAAAAGTAAGCACAAAATTAGACGTTTAGTCTTTGTTTTTTATACTTGTAAGAGATGAATTAGGTACTTTAAAGCACTTGACCCAAATATTATTAAATGATATCTAGTTAGTAGTAGTTTATTCCTGAATTAAAATTAAACAAAATTAAAAATTTACTAAATGGAAGTGTATTGGATTGTAATTTTATCATACACTGTTTACCTTGCACCCCATAAAAATTTGTTCTGAATTTTTATCAGTAATGAATGTTGTTTCTTCAGTTAGGCACTTCCTAACTAGCCAGGTTTAGGGTCAACAAACACATCTTTTGTATTTGTAGTCATTGGAATCTAAAATGAGTAAAAAATCAAATGTTTTCACACTGTTATGAATGATAGAATGATTGCACAGTGCATTGGCATAAACAAGCAATTTTATTTACCATTGCATCACTTTCATAGTTGTTCACTTCATTGACAATGTCATGAGGAGCGATCGCCATTATTTGCATGTCTTCTGCAGAAGGTCATGGTGGTTTTCCACCACCTCTCGTCGTTGCTAGCTCCCTTCTGTGAGCAGACAGGCCAGTTATCTCATTAAATCTAAAAAAGTAAGCATCATTATTAAAAATACTATTTCAGAAACAATTTTATTTGTGCTTTCTTAGACACTGGTAAAAGCAATGGTCGGAGTGTCCAATAAGTATAAGGTGCACTTACTTGACTGACATGTTCTTCCACTCTTTTGTTTTCATTAAATTAATGGATGTTTTATTGAATTTGTCTTCTAAGATATTTAGTATTATGATAGAGCTGAATGAGAAATCAGCTGTCGTAATACTTCCGAATCCTAAAATAAAAGAAAATCCACGTTAATCAAAATAGAAATTATAAATAGCACTGCATTTCATAGGTAGGTAGGCAGTACTACAACGATGTTTTCACTAACTTTTTCTTCAGAACTCCAATGTTCACCCCTCTTTTTCTTCGGTTCCACCACACAAAACAGTACACTATTAATATAGAGAACAAGTTGTTTCTTTATTATTTGCATCGTATGCTCAACAACAAAGTTTTTGTAACGTAAAATGTGAACTAACGACTAACGTAACATTAAATTAACATAAACAAATTACAAAACGTATCATATCATTTGATTTGGCCGTCATCGTACTCATCGTCTATATAATTTGTGACTCATCGTGTCGTGTCAAGTCGAGTCGCGCGCGCCACGTAGCCGTTCCGTTTCATGCAGGTTAGTTAAAAAGTATTCCGATTAATCATTATAAAACTTGCTAAGAGTATTACTTGTGCTCGTTCAAGGGATTAAAACTTAGAGAAAGAACAGTGATATGGTTTGTTTCCATTTGTTTCGTTATTGTTTTAAAGTTATGTATGCATCCAAAGTGTGAAGTTCATATCAACGCTTAGAGAAACGAAATGTCGTATAACTCTGTCGAGCTAACATAACGCCTGCAGGTTATACCCGTCTCTCTCACTCTCCGGGCATGGCAGAATCGAACGAAAGAGACGGGTATAACCTGCCGGTGTGATGTTAGCTAGATCGAGTTATATTGAACGAAGTCTGTGTAAAAGAATGAATGAATGATAATTTTTGTTTTTAATATTTGTTTATTAAATAAACCACGGTTTAAAGTGGTTTTATCTTGTCCTCCGTTAGTCTACGATTTGTAATAAGGACACTTTTTGAACCCGCACTAACTTTAGTACGGTAACAATCGTAGATTTATTAGTCTCAGTTTAAACCAGTTTTAAAGCATTTTTTTGTAATAAGGCTGTTCTAGTCTATATAATTTGTTGTCAGATATTTATTAAGCCCCCAGTACAGGATGGCCGATCATGGTCGGCCACCATGTTGGGCGATCGTGTACAGGGCCGGTTTGCGTGTGATTGCTGACTGTGAGCAATGATCGCCGGCGAAACCGGCGATCCGTCCCGTGTCGGTTTTTCGTGCACGATTCAAAGGGAGTTTGTCGCACAAATTATATAGACTAGTACCTACAGTCGTCACGTCACAAAATAAGATGCCCGTTTTGACACATGCTAAAGTGACGTGATTAGGCATGTAACCATACGAGTCTGTGATCGATTCTCGCGATTAATCGATTAAGGTTCTGAGTAACTAATCGATTATAGTAGGTTTGCAACTTATGTGGATTAAGACTAAAGTTATTATTATAAAATGTTAAACTTACTAATAGGTGCTTATACTTTTAATAAACATATTATTAAAGTATAAATTGACCTTTTATGTTATATAAACTTGAATCGAATCCACTTAAATTGCATAGTTTATATAAGAGCGAACGCGCACTTGTAATTTTTTATCGGGCGATAGTTTGGTCGTTCTCGGATTCAGTATAGAGTTATATGGCAGTGGCAATCGTCAGTGCGCTTAAACTATCGACCGATCAAACTATCGACCGATCAAACTATCGAAAATTACTGGCCGATAGTTGTACGATCAAACTATCGCACAACTATCGGCCGGGCGGTAATGTGCATGAAGGACTATGTGAGCGCACGCACTGCATTCAACTAAACTATCGCCCAACTATCGGTAGACTGCGCATTCAGTATCGAACTTTCGAAAATGACTGGCCAATAGTTATAGTTACAGTTATACAACTATCGGACAACTATCAGTCTGTGCATGAAGGACTATGTGAGCGCGCGCCCGGATTCAACTAAACTATCGACCAACTATCGGTCGACTAAAAATCACAAGTGCTCGCAGGTTCTCAAAACCAAACTATCGACCGACAGTTTGATCACGATCGTCTTACGATTCCGACTAAACTATCGGACGACTAAAAATCACAAGTCGCGTTGGCTCTAAAAGTGCAAGTATTTTAACTACAGCTCACAGCATAGACATGGTCATAGAGTAGCTACATTACTTATTTTAGCGGCCTGTACACGTTGGCCCAACCATTGGCCAATACGTCGTATATTAACACTTTTGAAAGAACCTTTTTAAACGTCTTGTTCGTTCAAAAGTGTCAATGTACGATGTATTGGCCAGTGGTTGGACCAACGTGTACAGGCCGCTTATGGTGAACGCACGCTTGTCCGATGCGAACGCTTCAAACAAACCGAACGATACGTGTTTTAAGAAATCTCTGGCAAGGTGAACGTGACGATTCGACATGGTGAGGTGTGCAAGGTTGTCTAGGTTTTATTTAAAGTTTTTTTTTTCATTCGGTTCATTCGAAACGTTCTCCTTGGATAAGTTTGCGTTTGCCTAGAAACCGTTTTATCGAAATCATTGTTGCCAATTCATAATTTCACTAATGCTTTAAGCGCCAATCTAGTTTTTACACAAAAAATATCAATTTTACAAATTAATCTTTTAAAGTGGTTATAACGATTATTTCGATAAAATTGAATGAAGCTGAAGAAATCCTGCACGCAACGGTTACAACACTAGTATTTAAAAAAATAAAGACTGAGAACGAAACTGTTTTTCGAGACGTTTCGTAGTTAATCGAATCTGCGTTTACTTTAGATATATTATTGTCATACACTTTTGATAAGTAATCAGCATATATTTGATTTTATGGTTTTCGTAACAAGTTACATTCTAGGGTCATTACCATGTGTCAAAACGGGCATCTTAATTTGTGACGACTGTAGTGTGATTTCTGAAAAGTAGATATTTTAAAAACAGACAGTAATCTGTGCGTGCGATAGCCGTCAGCTCGCCCCGCCACCCGCCCATCCCGCGAATTAAAGGAGCGCGCACATTATGCCGGGGCGCAGCGGAGCGGGCCGCAGCGCATCGCATTGACGGATTTGAGTATAGCACATTAGTGACGGGCCGGGCCGCAGCGCATTGACGGATTTTGAGTACAACCAAATTCAAACATCCAATTTCTTCTACTACTGCCGGTTTTACCCATCCCTCTCACTCTCCGGACATGACAGAATCGAGTGAAAGAGACGGGTATAATTTGTAGGTGTCATGTTATCTGACCGAGTAGTACGAGAAAAATCCGCTTGCTATAGCACACTGTGTCGGGGCGCAGCGGGGCGGGGCGGGCCGCATCGCATTGCACGCACGCAACAAAATCCGCGGCGGATTATGCGGCCCGCTGCGCCCCGGCATAGTGTGCGATAGTTCATATAAAATACATACGAGCGATTTGGACGGATTTTTGCGCTGCGGCCCGGCCCGCTGCGCCCCGACATAATGTGCGCGAACCTTAAAGGTGCGCGCACATTATGTCGGGCCGCAGCGGAGCGGGCCGCAGCGCATCGCATTAACGGATTTGAGTATAGCACATAGTGACGGGCCGGGCCGCAGCGCATTGACGGATTTTCAGTACAACCAAATTCAAACATCCAATTTCTTCTACTACTGCCGGTTATACCCGTCTCTCTCACTCTCCGGGCATGACAGAAGACCAGACCCCCTGGACCCCCCCCCCCCTGGGTACGTCCTTGGGCGTGGGCTCCTATCTGCTTCGCGTACAGTGCTTCTTTTACATTATTTCGGGCAATCAACAGCTTCCTTCCATTCAAATCAGCGGGACTAGACGGAATCTTTCCAGGGCTGATGAGGTGGAGCGACGGAGGTCTCATTGACCACCTCGTAGCCATTTACAGAAGCTGCCTAGCACACCGCCATATTCCTATGAAATGGAGGGAAGTCAAAGTAGTCTTTATCCCTAAACCCGGCAAAGGAGACTACACTCCACAACCACGGCCCTGTCCAGAGGTATAAAGGAACTAAACATCCGCATACTGACTGACAGCATGGCCGTCCTAACAGCACTGGAGGCCAACACGATCAACTCCAGTATCGTCTACGAATGCCACAAAGTTTTGGATCGTTTAGCATCCAACAACGGAGTAATCCTACAATGGATTAAAGGGCATAGTGGATCACACGGGAATGATGCCGCCGATGAGCTGGCTAGAATGGGATCCTCCACAATAGTGACAGGACCTACACCCATTCTGCCACTCCCATTCAGCCAACTGCGCTCATGGGTAAGGCAACGAACTCGTGCTGCACATAATACTCGTTGGGTAGCTCTAACAAGCTGTAGACAGTCTAAGATGGCGATGACTGCAGTCTCGCCGCGTTTGACCTGCAGGCTGCTCAGCCTCAATCGTCCAGACCTCCGGATAGTTGTTAGTACACTTACAGGTCACCTTACCTTAAACCGACAACTATTTATTATGAATGCGACAGACAGTCCTCTATGTAGTGGTTGCCCGAACGCTGAGGAAACAGCCGCCCACGTGATCCTGGAGTGCGTAGGTTTGGCCGCACAACGAACAGAAATCCTCACAGAGGTGAGGTCGCTCCTAGAAGCCTGTGAACGCCCCAGGAGGCCGGAGGGCGCTGCCGCGCTGTTGCTAGTGTCAACCTGTGTTTTGATATCGAATTAAAATTAATAACTAAAAGTAAACGGTGAAATAAAGTAAACCGATTAAAGACCAATTGCTAAAAAACATGTAAAATTATTTGCAACAAGAAAAACAAGAATTTACGTGGAAAAAAAAAGTGAAATTACATATCTGGGATATTCGATTAAAATCAGCAAAATAAACGCAAGATTCTATAAACAAACATAATATTACTGGAAAATACACCGAGTGCAGTTAAATAGTGATTAAACAGTAAGTAACTATGCTGTAAAACAGATATCTGAAAAAACATAACCACAAAATGTATAATCAGTGAATCATCCAGCATAGAGCTATTTTGTATGAAAATAAATAAAAGTGACATCTACCAAGACAGCACTGCAATACAACGTGGCGACGACGAACGGCTTGATAAACGCACTGCTATTTTGGGTTTTGTCCTGGATTAATTAAGAATAATATTGTGGGATGCCGATAGATGGCGCAGGCTTACAATAAATAAGAATATTATTGTGGGATGCCGATAGATGGCGCAGGTTTACTATGACTAAGATTATAAATAATTTATTATAAAAGAAAAATAATAAATTAGAAAAATATATTATATAATCAATTCCTAAATTGAATAAATTATTAATACATTAACGAAAATGTCACAAAAATGTGCGGGTTGTCTTAAAACCCCCCCAGGAAGGCAATTTCTTAAATGTTTACTGTGCAAAGCAATTTATGATTTAGACTGCGGAAACGTCTCATCTGCAAGGTTTTATAACACAATGTCAGCAGAACATAAAATAAATTGGAAATGTCAATCTTGTTTGTGTAAGGTGCCAAAGAAAGGGAACACGAATACTCCAATACGTGCAATGGACCGTTCGGAAATGCATACGCAAAGTACAGAATATGAAAACGTGACACAAAGAAAAAAAACGTCAACGCCCACCTCACATACATTAGAAAATGAAGAAGATATAAATAGCTCTGATCAAAGTATAATGGGTGATACTATATATTTAGGAAAGCCCCAAGCAAAAGATAACCAAACAGAGTTATTGTTGCAAAATATGAGTAGCATGATATCAGAACAATTACACGAAAATAACACAATTATCATAACCCAACTACAAAGTACAATCCAAACAGAAATTAACAAGGCCATTTTAAAGCTAAAACAAGAATTAAGAAATGATACTAATGAATTACGACAGGAAAACAACCAGATGAAAATGGAAATAGAAAGTCTTAAAAATGGAGTTGCAGAATTAAAGAAAGAAAATTATAATATCCAGCAGAAAATTATTAATAGTAATAATAATAATGGAAAACGACAAATGCAACAAAGTCCAGAGGAAACATCAAAAAAAATTGTTTTATACGGATTGGAGGAGTTTTATAACGAATCTGAACAGTCACTTCATTCTAGAATTATAGAAATATTCCGCAATATTTTAAACATAGACTTACTAGGTTACATAGAGGAAACAACCAGAATTGGGAAATATAATAATAAAAACCGACCTTTAATCATCGAATTAATAAGTAAAAGAATGATTAAATGCTTACTACAAAATAGTAATTTTCTAAAAGGAACAGGGATATCAATATCCCCATTATTAGACAAGGAAAGCTTAAAACATAGAAGAGCTATGTATCAGGAAATGATATCTGCAAGAAAGAAGGGGCTACACGCAATCATAAAGGAAAATCAACTCTACATACAAGGCAAGAAAATAAATAGATTAACTGAACAGCAACATTACCAACTTAATAATTCTGTAAGAAATGATAGCGAAAAACATGTACATAATGAAGATACAAATACGACGGAGTCAGAGTCCTTTCGGAACTGAAAAAAATCACCTTAAAGTTCTCTTCCAAAACTTCCAAAGTCTCTACAATAAACAATATCTGCTTGAAGCATTTTTAGAGGAAGATCCAAGTTACGAAGCCGTATGCATCTCTGAATCTTGGCTCTCGCAAGACAAGTTACAAATAATTCAGTTTCCGAAGTATAAAATAGCATCTTCGTTCTGTAGACAACATTATGCAGGCGGCGGATTATGCATACTCTTAAAAGAAGATACAGAGTGCATTGATAGAGAAGACATCACAAATATGTCAGTGGAATATTTACTTGAAGTATGTGCGACGGAATTAACGAAGGAAAATATTTTACTTGTTAATGTTTATTGGAATGGAAAGGAGGAGGATAAATTTCTTAAACAATTAAATAAAATAGTAGTTTACATAAATAAAAAATATTCAAAACGTAAAATTATTATAGGCGGTGATTTTAATACCGATTTTTTAATAAATAGTCCAAGTAAAAGACGTCTTTTAAATATCATGTCTGAGGCACATTTCACTCAACATATAACAAAACCAACACGTATTACAAAAAACTCGGCAACTTGTTTAGACCTAATTTTTATAAATTTTCAAAAATACTGTGAATTTACGGCTAATGTAGAAGAACTTGGTTTCTCTGATCATGCAGGAGCAGTGATAGAGTTGAGCGTAAATAAAAATAAAAGTAAAGAAAACTCCAATTGGTATATAAGCAAAAGAATATTTAATACGAAAAATATTGAACGATTCAAAGATAGTTTAAGTAAAATAAAATGGGAAGAAAAATTAATACATACAAAAGATATTAATAAAAACTATCAGGCTTTTCATGAAATTCTAACATTCCTACTTAATTTATGTTTTCCAATTCAACAAATTAAATTAAAAGCAAATATTAGAAAAAAATGGCTTACAAAAGGTATTAAAACTTCATATCGTAATAAAAGATTATTAAAAATAATAAATCAAAAACTGAAAAATAAAACATTTCAAAATCATTATAAAATATATGAAAAACTGTTAAAAAAAGTAGTCATACATGCCAAAAAACGAAACAATATAAATAGAATAAAAACATCGTTAAATACAGTAAAAACAATGTGGCAAATTATAAATGAGAATAACAATAAACGTAAAAAAACAGATAGATGTAATACAAAATTAAAATTAAATAATACAATTATTTCCGATCCAAAACTAATCTCAAATATATTTAATAACCATTTTGCATCGATAGGTGAGCGACAAAAGGAGAGTGGCTACCAGGGTAACAATGCTGACTCGGCAGCGTCAAACCGTATCGTAAACACTATGTTTCTCTCCCCAGTTAATAATAGTGAAATCAATAATTACATTAAAAAATTAAAAAATAAAAATAGTTGTGGTATTGATGGTTTACCACCATCACTAATAAGAAAGTGCGCAAACGAGTTGACTCTTCCTTTTAGGATTTTAGTAAATCAATCATTTGATGAGGGCAGATTTCCGGATAAGTTAAAAGAAACAATTATAAAACCTGTTCATAAAAAAGACGATAAAATGAATGTTAATAATTATAGACCCATAGCAATCTTGCCTGTAGCTTCGAAAATATTTGAAAAAGCTATGTGTGAGCGCCTCTATAAATTTTGTGAAAAATATGCTATATTTAATAATGCACAAAACGGTTTTAGAAAAAAGCGTTGTACGGTTCTGACTGTCTATAAACTTATGCATAAAGTCTTTAATATTATAAACAAAAATAACTATGCAATAGCATTATTAATAGACATGACAAAAGCCTACGATATGGTTCAACACGACATCTTACTTAAAAAATTATATAACATCGGCATTCGCGGGAAAAGTCATGAATGGATTGCGTCTTATCTCAAGGACAGAAAACAATTTGTTGATATCGAGTTCAGTAATGAAATCCAATCGCAGATCTTGAATATACGATCTGATGGTAAAGTAACAAACACGTCAATACCTCAAGGTAGCGTAATAGGATGTCTTATGTTTCTAGTGTACGTAAATGACCTACCTAAGGCATTAGACGACCATTGTGTTATATACGCGGATGACGTCTCAATACTGACCCCATGTAAAAGTAACTTAGAAATTAACGATAAACTAAAATTAATTATAGAAAAAATAACGACATGGATGAACAATAATAATTTAAAGATCAATCTGTCCAAAACCAAATTACTCCCTTTTTATCCCTACCAAAAAGAACCCATTCATATAGATTTTACGTTTCGTGGTAATCTTTTAGAGTCAGTGAAAGAAAGTAAATTACTAGGAATTATACTAGATACTCACATGAATTGGAAACCGCACCTTAATAATTTAGATATGAAACTCTCTAGATTTTCTTATGGCCTCCGTGAAATAAAAAAATGCACTGACGAAAAAACAGCCTTGACCGCATATTATGCGTACGCGAATGCATGGCTAAGTTACGGTATCATGTTATGGGGGAACAGTACAGACGCCCCAAATATTTTCATCCAACAAAAGGAGCTAATACGTATTATAGCAAATATAAAACAAACGGACAGCTGTAAACCAGTTTTCCAGTCGAAGGGTATTTTAACCGTACCATGCATGTACTTGCTTGAAATGTGCAAATTTGTGAAATTACATTCAGACTTTTTTACAACAAGGCAAGATTTACCATCTAAACACTATTTACGCCAAAGAACAAGAACTAGATTAATGCTGCCTGCATCCAAATTGGAATTACACTCAAACAGTCCCTTTGTAATGGCTATCAAAATTTATAATAAATTACCTTGTGCATTGAGAGAATTAACACAGGAACAAAAATTCACTCAAACTCTAAAAGACCTCTTTATAAATAAATGCTATTACACAGTACAAGAGTATTTACAAGACATCATACAATAATTAAAAAAAAAATGCATGAAAATAATATCAATTAATAAATAAAAATGTAATTACATTCAATACTAACTGAATAGAAGTAGATACGATTAAGATTAATATTAATATTAGTGCATGTATAATAATATTAGTGCATGCATATAATAAAATACCAAACTTGTAATCAATTCGTTGTTATTAAAAATAAAATCAATTCATTGTTATTAAATTCAATCAATTTTATTTATATAATCAAACAAAAAAAAATCCTTTATTTTAATTAAATACAATTTACAAATATAATCTATACTTAATTAAATTGTTTTTCACAGTTAAAAATAAAATTTAACCTGTTATTATTATTTCTTAAAAATGAAACATATTAACAAGGTGTATCAAATTAATTATTAAATTAAACAAATGAGAGATAAAAAGCCATACCTATTAGTTAAAATATCCTATATTCTTATAAAATAAAAATTTACAAAATTGGTACAAGAAATGAAAATGAGATATTAAATTGTGCCCTCCTCCCTTCTAATTTTGCTGTGCCCGACAGGGTCCATGATGTTCACGATTTGTTATTTTTAAGACCTAACAACCATTGTGGAATAGCAATAAAGAATTGAGAATTGAGAATTGAGAATTGAGGAGGCTTCTGCGCTTCTGGAAGGAGCTAGGATGGCTCGACTAGCCATGTTCACGCATAACGGACCAAATATGAGTCTAAATGCGGAAAAATGTCAATACCAAATACCAAATACCAAATACCATACATTATTTCGTAGATTTCTTGTTGTTTCTGATATTGTTTTTGTTTATTGTTAAGTTTGAACCGTTGTTACTTGTTACTATTGTGTCTGTACTATTACTATCTAACCCATTTTGCATTATCTTATGCGCTTATGCGCTTTACCCAAGATATCGTTTTTAGAATTAGATTTTAACAAAATCTGTAAAATCAAAACCTCACATCACAATAAATTTGGTTTAAAAGAGACATGAAGAAAAAGGTTTACGATACCCTGTTGCCAAACTCAAATGTGAAAGAGACATTTTTTTTTGGACCGAATTATAAAACGTACTTTAGCTATCGTTATACCCAGTCTGGCGCAACTGCCATACAAAAAAGTGTTGTATGAAGTTTGTACCAAAAATATCGCTGTCTTACTTTCACCTATTTGACTCTCACTCACTCTGACTGACAGTCAGCCGCCAGCCGCCAAATTTGACATTCTTGTCTTGTTGACTGTTTGTAAACGAAGCTTGATTTTAGTATTATTGTGTGACTTTGTGCATTTTGTGAATTACTCGCAAAATTTCGCCTTAATTGTACGTTTTCGTGGTCCCGTGTGATGTGTTGAGAGATGTATTACAAAACTTGTGAAATATATTATGTGGTTTACGAGCCGGCCGGTCAGAAGGCCAAAAGCGAATATTCATGGCCAAATTTCCATTTAATGAAGAAAGGTAAGCATACATTCACATTTTGTTATAGCCATTACATTAAGGATTACGTGATTTAAAAGTTTTCTATTAAAATTTAAAAAATTGAGAAGATAACCTGATAAATAGTGCTTGACATTTTTTTATCGACAATCGATAATTTTTTAACCGACTTCAAGAATTGAAAAGGAGGAGGTTATCTATTCGTCGCGTTTTTTTTAAAGTATGTACACTAATTACTCGAAGTCGGCTGAACCGATTTAAATGATTCAAACGTTATAACATCAGGTTTTTTCCCAAGTTGGTCCAATTTTGAAATGCCTATTGCATAATGAAGTAAAGTCCGTTCGGTTAGATAGTGTCCTGTGTCGGTACACCCGCACGGCATTGTGGCTCTTTTTTAGTGCATTCGTGCATGCAGTCGGGCGGGTCTAAACAAAAACACAAAAAAATTTAAATACATGTTTCACGCCTGACTTCAAAGTACTTAAGTATGTATACTTAAATACGTATTAATTAATTACGTACCTACGTGAATTTTTTAAGGCGGTTTGTATGATTTATTACGTATTATTATTTATTCATTTACATGCTATGCTATATTAACATGTTTCTTGTGAATATTCCAGAACCTTCAACTACAACTGCAAAAATAGCACCTGCAGCCCCTCGGAAAAGAAAACAGGTTTTTTTATAGTATCTTTATTGCCAAATGCATGTATATATATTATAAGTTCGATTAAATTAGACTTTGACTTTAATAATGGAGTTTACTTTTAGCCCCATTTGCGCCAACGTGAAATTCTTGTTAAACTTGGTTTATCTTTTTGAATGAAATTGTTGTCACATAACTCTTGTTTAATTTAAACCGAGAATTAACGTTAGCGTAAGTAAGGCATCAATTAGACCCTAAAGTTTGCAAAATGATAGAAATGGAATCCTGATATTTTTTAATATCGCCATCGATAAAAAATCCCATGACTGGTACATCACTATTTCGGTTATTATGTTGGGAACCCTGTACGTCATGTACGTCATAATTTCAGCTATGTGGTTGGTATTCCGATTTAGTATAACTTCCATACAAAACGATAATTTACTTTTTTTCTATGAAAGACCCGTCTCTTAAACGTAGTGATTACATGCTCTTTGGTTATACCCATGAAGTTTGACTTAATACTCTGAGGTAACCAGTATTAAGTCGAGCTTCATGGTTATACCCGACGTCACAAAACAAGAAAGTTCCAAAATACGTATGAAGTTCATATCCATAAAGTTACGCGGTTAGCCCCCGATGGGCTAAAAGCTAAATAATATGGATATGGGTAGGGGCTTCAACTGTTATTTGAATTCCTTAGTTTGATAGATTTTTGCTGCATTGTTCTGTTGAAAGTTGTCGGAGTCGTTACGAGAAGAGTCGAATTTATCAAATACTTCTTACACGCTGTATAGCTAGCGTTAATTTCATCAATGTGAAGATATTACTACCCCCACACGCGAAAGAAATACCTTTCCAGATATTTGACAGTCGCTAAAGAAGAAATTACTATGGCAAGTTATTTAAATTTTTACTTTTTTGCATTCACAATGCAATTTTTATGGTTGAAAAATGGAAAATGAAGTACTTAGAAAAAATCGACCCGTCTCACAACCAACTCCGATGGGACTCGAACCCACGACCTTTCGCTATCCGGGCGACTGCTCTAATCACTGAGCTACGGAGTCGTTACGAGAAGCGTCGAATTTATCAAATACTTCTTACACGCTGTATGGCCAGCGTTAATTTCATCAATGTGAGGATATTACTACCCCCACACGGGGTAAATCATAAAAATCATAAAAATTGCATTGTAAATGCAAGTCTGAAACCCAGTAAAAACAGTGCAAATGACAACTGTTTTCAGATGGCCTTTTATGCGCTTGTCAAAACTGTATTAAAACGCTATTTTACGCTATTAATGTTATAGACAGGGACGGAGATATGTGCACTGTAACAGTCCACCTTTTTAAGTTAGAAAACTTTTGTATTGCAAATTCAATTTTGGCAAAGTGACCTAGAATTTTTTTTTTAGTCTAAACTACATCCTAAGAACTTACAAGACTGAGAAGGTATAAAGTTACTTTTATCGGTATTTATAATGAAACCTAAGCTTGTAAGCAACTTTACGGTATCTTGTAAGTTTTAAGACCCTTATATTAGACAGAGGTGATCCAAATATATTGTTAACAGGTAACCACATAATTTTAAGAATTTTATGACCGGTTTCATGATGACTTTAGTGAATACCAAAGGAGCTGTGTTTAAGCCAAATAATAAGACATTAAATTCATATGTTTTTTGATCAAATTGGTATCTTAGATATTTTCGGTCTCCCTTGTGAATTTTTAACAAAAAGTATGCATCTTTCAGGTCTACTGTGTACGGTTACAATCTTTCGATATCAATTTTATAACTTTTCTTAAATCCTCCAGTTTAAAATGACTTGTGTCAAAAAATTTATTTAGTAATAAGTTTAAGATGAAACGCATCTTCCCATTTGGCTTGGGTACTAAAAAATATTTGATAGATTGATCAGATCTGTTATCTCTGAAATTGCAGAGACAGCAAATTTTTAATTTCGTGTATGAAAAGAGCCTTTTCCTTTTCACTACATTTTCGGGTTGACGGTGATACAGGTTGCATCGGTTTTCGATTGAAGGGAATCTTGTATCCTTTTATATGAAAAAAGAACCAGTGGGTCCTTGGTAATCATTAAAAATTCTTTATAGAATAATGATAAACGACCTGCATGCGTTAACGTATTTAACGACGGCTGTTGTTCTGTCTCTGCCACGGATACTGCGACTGCTTCGATAAGTTGATGAGCCGTCTACGCGTCGAAGTTGTTGCAGGCTCCTTCGTCCTGGGAGGGCCCGTCGGCCTGCGACTAGGACTCAACCCTTCCAGTTTAAATTTCGCGAAGAACTGTATGGATTAGAGCTTGGCTTCTTATTAGGAAACTTTTGTGTCGTTGATTGCTTTGGGTCTGTGCCAGACTTGTTAATCTGATTTTATGGTTCCCTTAAGTTTTCGCCGAATAATTGTTTATCAATTTTAATATTATGAAGAGAATCCCTTAGATCCATCTTCACGGCATTCAGAAAAAAAATTGTAAATTGAATTAGAATGTTGGCAATCACACATGTTTTTTGCCAAATCCATAAGTGTTTTTAGCAAGGCTGTATTTTTCTCATTTGCAGACAATATAATAGTATATATTTTACCAGACAAGTGTTTCCAGCAGTCGATTCCTTCTGTTTCAGTTGAATGCCCTTATTGCGTTTAGCAATAATATCTGAAACAGCTGCTTTAATCTTAGGATCAAGCTCAGGTGGGTCAATCAATTTGCAATTTTCTGGGATACATGATCCTTATGAGTTCTTTACGCAATTCTTTGTTAATACCTGTTGTGACCCAGTGCTGGAAAACTCCAGCACTCCTGACTGAAGTAGGGTCAGTACCTAATATTTCTAATACTTCAATATCTAACTGTATGTTTTCCATTTCAAGAGCAGACGTTTGATCTGAAGGTTTTTTTTTTTTTTTTTCATCTCAGTCGACGAATGACCATCCTGTATATTTGTAATGTTTTTAGACTGGGATGTACTGGGTTGGTTCCAAAAGTGGCTCCAGCACTTGTTCTAATTGTCCTTCAGGTTAACCCTTAGAACATGGTCAACTGTGACCTCTTGGTCGTATGTAAGGGACAGAGCAAGCCTCATGTTCATAAAATTTTAGCATGTCAGTATAATATTGTAAGAGACAGTCCCCAGTTATAACAACACGTACTGTCCGCAAACAACACTTAAAAGTACCTTATAACAGTCCCGTTGTACTGTTTGTAGGACCCAGTGACTGCAGTGTATATAATGATGATTATGTTATCATTATTTGAGGTTATGTATTGCTTAACCTTAGGTATGTAATTAAATTTCGTAAGAGACAGTCCCAGTTCGAAAAAAGTACTGTCCGCAAACTATTGAAAATCGACACATCATAATAAGCATAATACTTTAGAGTACATAGCTGTTTTAGCTTAGTCACTTATGTAAATTATTTTCAGTAAGAAGCAGTCCTAGTTCAAAGAAAGTACTGCCCGCAAACTGTTGAAAATCGACACATCATAATAAGCATAATACTTTAGAGTACAAAGCTCTTTTTTATCTTAGTCACTTATGTGAATTATTTTCAGTAAGAAGCAGTCCCAGTTCATAGAAAGTACTGCCCGCAAACTGTTTGAAATCTACTTATACCTACGAGAACTTGTAAAAGTCTGTGCCGAACTAATGCATTTATGTTCAATTATAACTTTAAAATTAATTAATAATTTTGTTATACTTTATCAAAAAGTATTTATTTTACAAACTTAGTAATAAGTAGTTAAATAGTCAAAACGTTTTATCGTTGAACGTAATTATCGTTTGCATTTTTTTTTTTTTGCGAAACGTTAGAAATCCAGGTTACTGAACTTCAGTTTGCAATATAATATATCAAGGCCAGTGACTTATGAATGTATTAAAATATATAACGTACCTTTAGATAAGGACGACGAGCGATAGGATTGTTCCGATAACTCAGAACAAGATGAATCTTACCGGTGTGGTGGTGCTTCTTTTTTCGCTCCAACTTCCTCCCCAATCTTATAATTTTTCGTTTAATGTGTTCACAATTATCTTTTTTGCGTTTGGGCATCCTAAATAATCACTTTTAACAACAACTAACAACTTTTTTAACACAATTTAAAAACTAGATGTGAAACGGCGACGCACTAGAAAGCGAATGGCAGCTATGACGGGCGCTTGAGCCAGATCGCTCTTGACTACCCGCATTTGAAATTTAAAAAATAATAATTGTCTTTTATTACTTTTTTAATTTATAAGTAGGTATATTCTCAATATAGTGTGAAATTGGCGATTACTAGGGCGTACTACAAGTGTTAATCAAGCTAATCTTGAGGACGAAGCATGAAGTATAAGTATTCTTGTTTGCTAGATAGAGACACAACACATGTGACATACGTCATTCATCATTTATTTAAAAAAAACATTACAGATCGACAATCTTTTCTGTTCCCATGACAGCGGCGCTTATGTTTAGCAGCAAAACATGAAAGTATTAGCAAAATGACATTAAAAACAAAACTCGTTAGTTCTAGTTTTGGCCACCGGAACAGAAAAGGTTGCGCACTGTATTTATGTTTTTCCTGACAGTTGAGCTCAGTTGACTTTTTCTTTTCTCGGTGAATTACTCCTACCAAATAAAATAGACAACGCCTTAGCTTTTGTCTCCTTTTAACTTACGAAGGAATCAATGAGAAGTTTCAACCAAAAAAATATCCAGTGACCTACTTTACCTCGCCAGGTTTAAAATCCATAATCAATTAATATTTGAATTCATTCATTCATTCTTTTAGCAAGGTGATGACTAATTTACGACGTAGTCTGTCAGTGCAAACAAAAATTTTAGCTCGGCTGTTTTAGGCTGTTTCTAAGCTAAGATGTATCTTATCTATGACAAGCTCAACCCGAGTTTAGTGCAAACGGGCATTAGTAAAACATGCTCACTACTTATATTTATAAATATCTCTAAGTTGAGCTAAAATATACTAATGGTTAATACATAATGATACATATGTAGGTAAACACTGCCACAGCGAAAATGAACCGGTTATCAATGGTAATTATATTAAAAAATCGGACGACGGCATGGTTTAACACCACTTAAAGAATATGCGGATTACCTCACTTGCACCCAATTGCAGGAAGCTCCATTAAAGTTAAAGCTTCATTAAATCTATTGCTGTCACTTTTTATTTCTTGACAACGAAAAGTGACAGCAATAGACTTAATGAAGCATTAACTTTAATGGAGCTTCCTGCAAGTGGGTGTGAGTCTCATGGCTTTACCATAGGGACAGGACCAGCCAACACATTGGAAACACCTATTAACCATCACATCTCGAGCAGGTAAAAGGGTCTGGCCGGTTAACTTCCCACACAGCACATGGTACCCGAAGTCCCGAAGACGAACATATTAGCCTCCCTTTGGCAGGTAGGGTAATGAGGCCCTAAAACAACCAAAAACATTTTGTTAAGACCAGCCGCCATTTTGTGACGAGTCAGTCACGAAGACGTGAAACATTCTTATCACGGACTTACCTAAACGGGTATGTACCTATATTATGTATGTATATATATATTAAGTATGTCATGCTCTCGTTAAACATTCCTGCGGTGGTGTCGTGTGAGTCGGGTCGTTACGTTCCCTAAAATATGGTTGAGCGAAGCGATGGCTGGCTCATGCGTCATGCTCGTGAACGGGTGCTGCCAGTGGGGTGGGTCTGCTCATGTCTACTTGTGTTAAAGGTGTTCGGGTTATGGTTCATAATAGTATTATATAGTTTTATGAGCGAGCTGGTGTGTCTCATGGTAATTTTGGTACCCGTGTCTTACAGTTACAGCAATTTTTCTTATAATTGTAATATTTATTCAAAAATTCCTTTTATTTGTTAATACTTATAGATTTGAATATACGGCGCAGCTTGCAGTTTCCTTTTTATTAATCCTATAATATAATGTGAATAAGATTAAGATTAGTATGTTCATTAAACTATTTGATTCCTTGTTTGGTTGAAAATTGTTTACTGTTTTAGGTAATAAGCAAAATTGTACTTAATTTAAGCGGTATTCTGTATTGTGATGGAAAGTAAGCTTACTATTATGTGAAGGTCATTTTTCAAATTTGACGACTCTGTATAAGTTAAAACAGGGAGAAAAAAATAGCCCTTGGCGAGTTTCTTGCCGGTTCTTCTCGCTACAAGGTCTCCTTCCGTAGGATTTGCGAGCCGATGGCGTAGCTTCATTGACGTTCATAAGTGTTGTTAAACAAACCTAAATTGAATAAACGATTTTGAATTTTGATTTTTTTTAATTTTGAATTAATAAAATGCGCCGACGGAACCAGTCCACACTGATTTCCATCTTCATCATGAGATTTCCATCTTCACCTGAAAATCGAACAAAGTCACTCTTGACAATTCGACTCATAGAAAAACCTTTCTCACAAACACGATATTCCATCTCAACCCTACACGTCGCTCACCTGATGAACTTCCAAGGGACCTTACGCTTAAACGTGTAAAAAAGGTTTGCCCGAAGACGTGGCTAGATTCGGTCCAGGACCATAACCGGATGAAGTACCTAGATTCAACCAACATCCGCACAGCGCGATCCGTTTCACTCAACGCAAGTCCGTTTCCACTCAAATGACGAACATCTCTTTGGCAGAACGCAACAAAGATAAAACATTAAAACGAAATTGGCCACTTACTTTATAAATAGTCAATTTCGTTCCCAAACAATGGCACGGGAGAGAATAAAAATACAATCATTAGAAAATCACCGGCCACGGACCGGCAATCGTCCGCAGTAACGGAACGCTTCTCCACAGAGCACAAAGCAGGGTGCCAGCAAATTGGCTATGGGCTATGATCAAGCTACAGTCGTCACAAATTAAGATGCCCGTTTTGACACATGGTAATGACCCTAGAATGTAACTTGTTACGAAAACCAAAAAATCAAATATATGCTGATTACTTATCAAAGGTGTATAAAAATAATATGTTACATTTTTTAACGCATCATAAATTAAGGCAAAGTGTATTCCGCGTATTATTTTTGCGTTTATTCCAAAGTAAACGCAGATTCGATTAGCTACGAAACGTCTCGAAAAACAGTTACGTTCTCAGTCTTTATTTTTTTAAATACTAGTGTTGTAACCGTTGTGTGCAGGATTTCTCCAGCTTCACTCAATTTTATCGAAATAATCGTTATAACCACTTTAATAGATTAATTTGTAAAATTGATCTTTTTTGTGTGAAAACTAGATGGGCGCTTAAAATGTTAGTGAAATTATGAATTGGCAACAATGATTTCGATTAAACGGATTCTAGGCAAACGCACACTTATCCTAGGAGAACGTTTCGAATGAACCGAATGAAAAAAAAATTGGAATTCTTTAAATAAAACCTAGACAACCTTGCACACCTCACCATGTCGAATCGTCACGTTCACCTTTCCAGAGATTTCTTAAAACACGTTTCGTTCGGCTTGTTCGAAGCGTTCGCATCGGACAAGCGTGCGTTCACCATAAGCCGCCTGTACACGTTGGTCCAACCACTGGCCAATACATCGTACACTCGACAGCACATCAGGTTAAACAGCTGAACTGCGATAACAGCTTTTATTACGTAGGGCATAAAGGCGGACTCAAGGTCAACATGTATAGTCTGATGTGCCGCCGTGTGTACATTGACACTTTTGAACGAACAAGACGTTTAAAAAGATTCTTTCAAAAGTGTCAATATACGACGTATTGGCCAATGGTTGGGCCAACGTGTAAAGGCCGCTATAATAAGTAATGTACCTAGCTACTCAATGACCATGTCTATGCTGTGAGCTGTAGTTAAAATACTTCCACTTTTAGAGCCAACGCGCACTTGTGAGTTTTAGTCGACCGATAGTTTAGTCGGAATCGTAAGACGATCGTGATCAAACTGTCGGCCGATAGTTTGGTTTTGAGAACCTGCGAGCACTTGTGATTTTTAGTCGACCGATAGTTGGTCGATAGTCCAGGTCCAGGCGCGCTTACATAGTCCTTTATGCACAGGCCGATTAGTTGTCCGATAGTTGTATAACTGTAACTATAACTATAGTTGTAGTAACTATTGGCCAGTCATTTTCGATAGTTCGATACTGAATGCGCAGTCTACCGCTAGTTTAGTTGAATGCAGTGCGCGCGCTCACATAGTCCTTCATGCACATTACCGCCGCCCGGCCGATAGTTGTGCGATAGTTTGATCGTACAACTATCGGCCAGTCATTTTCGATAGTTTGATCGGTCGATAGTTTAAGCGCACTGACGATTGCCACTGCCATATAACTCTATACTGGAGCCGTACTCTGAAACGCAAATCCGAAACTTCGGTTAGCTCCGTCCCTTTCACTCGATTCTGTCACAACTGGGGAGTGAGAGGGACGGGTATAACAAAGTTTCGGGTTTTGCGTTTCAGAGTAGGCCCTCTGAATCCGAGAACGACCAAACTATCGCCCGTTTAAAAATCACAAGTGCGCGTTCGCTCTTATATAAATTATGCAATTTAAGTGGATTCGATTCAAGTTTATTATAACATAAAAGGTCAATTTATACTTTAATAATATGTTTATTAAAAGTATAAGTAGGTACCTATATAGTAAGTTTAACATTTTATAATAATAACTTTAATCTTAATCCACATAAGTATCAAACCTACTTTAATCGATTAGTTACTCAGAACCTTAATCGATTAATCGTGAGAATCGATCACAGACTAGTATGGTTACATGCCTAATCACGTCACTTTAGCATGTGTCAAAACGGGCATCTTATTTTGTGACGACTTGTAATACAAAGATTGAAAAAAAAAACTAGACAATTAATTTATAGGCTTTGAATTTATTGAAATGTCCTATAATAATAAAAGGAAATTAAAAGTTCATTGAGACATCTTCGTCCTAGCCAGACAAGGACACATGCGTGAGCGAGACACAACATCTGCCAACCGCCCGCCAAACGTCAACTGTCATCGTCACACGTCAGACAGTTGTCATGTCAGGCGTTGTGGCCAAAACAAACTCACCTCGTCCACATAATTTTATCTCGAAGTTGAACGAAAGGGAGTTTAAAATCAATCAATATTGAAAGGATTACGCGATTAACCCCTGTGACAATTAGTGCGTATACACAAGGATCGCTAGACGAACCTAGGCGAAAAGGTAAAACTTTCATTACCAAAAAATACGGTGTTACATGTCTAGATAAATGTAATTATGCATTAAAGTAATAATAGACATATTTATCATAACACCCAGACACGGAAAAAACAAATACTTACATCATAGGTATCAGTATTTCTTGGGCGGGGATTGAACCCAGTATAGTAATAATAATGTATTAAGAAAGTTTTATTCATTTTATTTTTATTTACTTAATTTTAGATAACAAAACAGAATACTCTTATACATCTTGTGATTTTAAGTGTATTTTATTATCATTTGAATAAAAAATATATTTTATCAAAGATATACAACATCAAGGATATTTTTGACAATGTAATATGCTCCACAAAATGGCCTGATTGCGAAAAAAAACAATAAATCTAAAATATCCTACACGTCAGTCAACGCAGAAATATTCAGATGAACTGAATGATCGGCCAACGTGTGAACGCTTCTTTGTGGCCTGCGACAAACCAGGCGTTGGAATCACCCATAGAATAGGTCAAAACTTAGTGGCCGGTAGCCCCGATACCCATTCATTGGCTATAATTAAGACCGCCATTTTGTTGGGGTGCCCCCATTGGCTAAAATTAAGGCTGTCTTCAAGACTTCAAGACTTTTTTCAAGAATTTCAAGATGACGTTTATTTAGTTTGTGTTTTTTTACTCATTTCGGTTTTCTAGTATTCTTTTGATGTTTTTCCACTTTTTCTCAGATATTTCTTTACAGAAATATGGATACATTATTCGAAGATGCCTTCGGTACACGTAAGTAAAGCTATTTACGTAGTTTTATGTATCAATTATTTATTACATTAACCTAAATTTGAGCTTTGTTGTTTTAGGTAATTCCAAGAGGCAACTTTGTATTTCTTAAAACTAACCAAAACAAAAGAAAATACAGTTCACAACTTAACCGGAGTAAAGAAGATTCGGTTTCTCAGAAAGTTATGAAATTAATCAAAGGCTAAAGAGTTGCAATAGTTTTTACAAGTGCGTCATGCCTGGCACCACGGAGGCCTCTTTAACCAAAGTTAAACTGTGGGAAAACTCTGCTACCCTTCACACCCATATGTGCTCATCCAGGAAAAGCTCCCTCCTGGCCTTGAACTTCCCAGATCATTATGGAGATCTTTAAATAGACTCCGTACCCAAGTTGGTCGAAGTAAAGACAACCTGTCCAGGTGGGGCTTCACCAGTAACACGGATCTCGCGTGCAGGTGTGGTTACACTCCACAGACCATGGCCCACCTCATTGATTGCTCTGCATGCATGCCCGGACACCTGCACGCGTGAGGACCTCATGTTGGCTGCAGATAATGTGGTGAGAGTGGCACAGTTTTGGGCCAACAACATATGATTTTGTACTTGTCATTGACATGTTGAAGAAGAAGTTATGAATGAAAGGTAGGTAATGTTTGTTTATTCTTTTTATATGAATGTAAGTAGGTATGTGTAATTAATTATTGATTAGTTTTGTTAAAAAATATACATTTTCAATATACATTTAGAAGTGATATCATATGGTGATAATGATAAAGCACAGTAGATAACTTGGGATTAAATTTAAATAATCAGTTGTCACATTTAACAAGTTTCAATTTAGTGAAGTTGTTAATACCAAGTCAAGAGAAAATAACAGTGTAAGTAATTCAATAACTTTGTCAAAACATTTCAAATGCCTTATCATCAAATTCATATTTCTGATTCTGACAAACAGAACAGAATTATAACAAATGTACCGGTGGGATAATATATGATTGTTGTCGGTACGAATGATGGTTTATTGTGATTGTCTTATGACTAGGTATGTTATAACTGTTACTGCTGCCTACTATCTTAGATCTTACTTAATTATATATACTACCTCTCATCAGTCTATGTACAAAGCTTATCTACTTAATAACAGTTATTAACTATAAACATTGATTATCTATAACTTGTGCATAGCGGCACAACAAACAAAATGTGCTTTATATGAAATATGAAATATACACACTACTCTTTGTTGATTTACAAATTTTTCAGTTCAACTATCACTTATTTGTTTATAAAATGTTATGGCAGATTATAGTTACAATATGTAGAATCTATACTAACCAAATCTAATCTTTTCAGATAACTTGAGTCTCAACGAGGTTCGTGGTGCTGCGAAGATGCCCGTGTCTGCCTATTCTTGTGGTTATAAGTTATCAAATCAGAATTATGGTGCAAATTACTGCTGTTAGTTGCTATATTGATTACGTACTGCATTAAATGTTTAACTATTAGAATTAGGTTATTGCGTCTTGCATTGAAACTAAAGTGATATTAACTGTGAATAATGAAATGGCAGATACTAAATAAAACTACTAGGAAAAATAGCATTAGCATTTGTGCATAATAAGTATTTGCAAGCAGTTTAATCTTTCTTGTAGCTGATAAAGTATTTATATTTCTTAGTTTATCTATAAAGTCAATTTAGTAAGTAATTTCATTACTCTCATTCTTTGTCTTGTATAAATCTCAACTTATACTTATGTACTTTGTATTTGATAAAATTATAATGTCAAGTAATAAATGCCTTCTTTCATCAAATATGTTTTTTATTTGAGCACAATTTAAAATAGTATATTACTAGGGTTGTACCAAACGTCGATGATTTGCACAACTATCGATAACGAATCAAGGGTCGATAGTTCTGGCAGCACTATGTTGTCAAAATCTAATCGGGGTCCGTCATTCACTAACAAACGGCCGCTATAAGGCTTGATTCCTATCTGTACTAGTCTATATAATTTGTGACCAAATTTTATAGGAGAGACAAAAAACCGATTTGTGACAAAAATTTGAATGTATTATCCCGTGGGAATGTGATGTTTTCCGGGATAAAAAGTCGCTTATGTTCCACTCCAGGCTACAAAGTATCTGTGTCCCAAATTTCAGCCAAATTCGTTCAGCCGTTTTGGCATGATTGAGCAACAAACATCCAAACATCTAAACCCTCCCCCCCCCCCGAACGGATCCCCTCCGACAATAATCCTGGGTACGTACTTGCCCACGCCCACGTAAAGTAAACAAAATACAAATCAAAATCAATCAAATAATCACACACATGTTAAAGTAAGTTTGTAACCCCTGCGTCACAAGTATTTTGTGCCTGCGTGTTGTAATAAAAATATCCATGTAACATCCCTTCGAAAAATTATTTTGTTGTCTACGTAAGAGTAAATTCCATTTTTTTACTTTTATTATTAATGTTAAACAAATATCTATCCAGTCTAAGCATGTTTTGAATGAGCGATTTTCTGAGAGGCCATTTAAAAAAAAAAAAGCTTCCAATTGCTTCACTAGATGGCGTTGAATAAGTATGTACATGTCTATGGTATATTTTGGTATGAAACATATTTAAATTAATTACTTTTTAAAAACCCAAAGGAAACTAATAATATATTAAATAAGTACTACTGTGAGGAACAGAAACGAAATAGGTAAATTCAAAGATTTAGGTAAATAAATAACATCTGTCTGACGTTCCGTTTTACGTAAAAAAGTCGCGTCAAAGTAAAATTTATAACGTTCCGTTCCTTCTAACTGCATAGGTGGGACAGCGCCATCTAGTGACTGAGCTTTCAGAAAATCGCCCATTAACATATAGATTTTTAATATGGTAATACTGTTTTCTTTTTTTTTTTGCACCGTTCAACAGAACAAAGCAGCAAAAATCTAATAGATACCCATAACCCATATCCATATTTTTTAGCCGGTAGCCCCCTGTTACTGTATGTCTATGCTGTATGTAGCTGAACGAATAAAAAAAAAAGAAAGTCAACTGACTGGCTGGGTGTCAATGTCAACCGTGTCAACTGTCAACTGGAAACGAACAGAAAACGGATTTTTCGTTGAAATTTACGTGATTTAACCGAATCGAATACCGATTTAGCTGCTAAATTAAATACAACTTGGACCTCTATCATAATGGAGGTAACAGACGAGAATTTGGTTACACTCGCTAACTATTTGCAGCAAACCTTGAATCCCGATCCTAACGTACGGAGACCGGGTATGTAAAATGTCAAAACAAGATTTTGCCGCATGTGTTGCTTTTAGATTATTTAGCAAATTACAAAGGTCTTGTCACCTTATAACCATTCTATCAAATTCTGCACGAGGATTTTCGATTATCCATGCTAAAATGCAATTCTTTGATCAATGTCATTGAAAAGATTATGATTTGGTTCTATTCCACAAGACTAGAGTGCTGAAAATTTAGCTTTGCCTTATAAATCTAGCTATTCTGATACCACACAATCATAGATAGACGTAATACAATGTGCACACAGTATTACAATACAATGCAGTATATTTTCACTATTTGCTTTTTTCAGTCAGTAATGGTACCAACTAATAGATTACAACTTAGTTAAACTGCTTATCCTTCAACACCCCACAAATGAGACACAAAAGATTTTCCATTGTTCTCCAGCCCTATTCGGCTGGTCAGGCATCAATGGGTTAATTGAAATTCTAAAATTTTCATACTTATGGTCTCCAAAGAAAACATTATGTATATCAAATAAATTCCTTAGCTACTGGGTCATTCCATGTGTTACACATATGAGGCATGCTTTCAAGGTTAAATAAATGTAAGAAATTATGAAACTTATATGTAAGAAATTATGAAACTTATCAAATAATATTTCATGTTATAACTGGCTGTTTAAAACTTTCCTTCCTAACGGGGAAAAGGACAATGTCTATCTGACAGTAATTTCCTTTTTTTAGAGTTTAACATTTTGATAAAAATAAACTACCATCAATTGTATACAGTAACCTGACTTTCATATGTAAAAACCGAATAAATTCGACATTCAGTTGTGTTCTATTAAAATATAGGGTTTTAAGGTTATCTTAAGACACATTTTCAATTAAAACAGCATATCATTATTATATGTTGCGGTAGCATTTTCCATGGAATGAATGACCCTACTGTCTTTAAAAGTATTTGTTACAATCAGCTACATTAAAACCTTTATGGAAAAATCTATTTCATGAAATAAATAAAAACTATCAACAATAATTTACAGTGTTACACAACAACCTGAAATATGTTTCTATCTTTAAGATATGTGACTCATTGAGAAAAAAATCTTTACTCTTTAAGTTTCAAATCTGTTTGATTTTCCATTTGTGTGATTTGATTGTGCGGTCGGGTTGAATTTAACCGCTTGTAGTTTGAGTAGTTAACTTTTACTTGTATTTAACATCAATTATTATTTCCAACCTTAATAAATCGGTCTCTTTTGAATTATAGCTGAAAAGTTTCTGGAAGGTGTCGAGGTCAACCAGAATTATGCTATTCTTTTGCTCCACCTCATCGACAAAGATGGTGTTGACATGACAATCAGAGTAGCTGCTGCTATTGCTTTCAAGAACTATGTTAAAAGGAATTGGGCTGTGGTAAGAATGACTAAATTTGTTATACCTAAACCTTTTTGTCACAAACTCATAGATTTTCTGCATTATTCCTAACATGCATATTCCTTTAGTCTATGTGGTTCCTGTTCCATTGAAAGTATCAAGATAAAATTAGCGTATCTGATGTGGTAATCCATTATTTATTATTTCTTATGACAATTTCTCTATGGGAAATAGTCAGGGTTGAGAAAAATCATGATTTGTTTAAAGAAAAAATGTATTTGATAAATTTTGATTTCTAATCTTTTTTAATTTAGTAGTCCGTTATTTAATTAAAAAACACACAACATAAATTTAAATGACAATTATTAATAAAATTAACATAAGTACTTAACACTTTTTTTTAATAAATCAATATATTAAAAAAAAGTGTTAAGTAAAGTAAAGTATAGTGTTATTGTAATTGTAATTGGACATGAGCATGCACTTGGTTTTATTTAAGTTTTTCTTTAATTTAAGTAATTTGTCTAATGTCTGTTATTGTGCCGTTCTAAATAAAATAAAATAAAATAAAAATAATTTTTTATTGATCAGTCCTATATTTTTCAAAAGGAAGACTAATTTGGCTGCCTTTTCGGTGCCTAATTCTTACTTTACTGTGCACCAAATTGAATGCCGAAAATATTCTTTCGACCCCAGCTGAAGAAGCAACTGTACCTGGGTCATTCTAAGTTCAGAGGTATGAAGTTGTTACGAGAGGCGGCACGACAAAAAAATGTAGAATACTATTATGATTACAGTTTTTTTTATCATAGCATTTATTATCTTCATATCCGAAAAGCAGCCAGTCAATTTATGGATTTTTTATTGAATTATTACCAGTGATCGGATAATCGGATGCATATTTACCTAAACTTGAGGTGTTAGCTGTTATGGAATGCACTTTTGTATCAATTTTTTTAAATAAATACCTGATGCTACAGACATCTTTTCTACACCATGTTACTGACTAATTTTGCATTTGCGCATTTTCTGGAATCTCGGGGTTTATATAAAAAAAGAACCTGTTTTAAGAAGCCGCTTCCATAATTTCCTAGCCAAATATTAACTTTAGGTAAATATGCATCCGATTATCCGATCTCTAATTATTACCGACCAGGGGAGATATTCAATACAGGGTAGAGACAAGACTTACAGGGTAGGATACTTTATGAACAGGGAAGAGACATTAATCAGTGGTAGTAATCTAATAAACTAGATTTTTAATTGTTGGTTAATTAATAATAATAAATCTTTTCAGTTTCCAACAGCATCAGTCCTAATAAAAGTAACTTAAAAAATATAAATTCTTAATTGAATATCTAATAATTTGGTTAATTTGACTTGAATTACAAATGTCTTACCATTAAAACAAAAAAGGTAAAGCTCTTAAAACTTTAAACCGAAAAATCAACAGAAACATAAAAAAAAACAATATTCGGTTCTTTATAATTAACAATTTTATGCAACTTAAAAATTTAACAATATAAATCTTCTAGGCAATTAAACAAAATAAAAGCGTTGTTATCTAGGGGTCATTTGGTTTACAGTTTTAATGGTGCGTTTTTATTTTTTATTCTCATATTTCTTCTGCTCTTTAATTTTTTGTTTTTCATATTTCACAGGGTCAGTTTTTGTTTTTTGATATCTTAATCTTTCTGCTTTACGTTTTTTTTCTAGGCGTTCTTTACGCGTAATTTTTTTTCTTGGTGCCATGATCTGTAAAGTCATATCGTGGGTATAATTTCACATGCTATTAATTTTATTCTATTACTAGCGGCAGTCCGCGGTATCAACCGCGTGGTGCCCGGTCCTGAGGAATATCGGAATAAAAGTGGGCTACTTTGTTAGTTATGTTACTCTCCGTCCTTTCAACTAACTCTATGCTAAAAAATGAAGTGGATTGGTTGCTTCTTTAAGGAAATATATAATATAATATAAAAATATATTTACACTTATTAAAATAAATAAAAATGTCCTAAGTTCCCAAGAATCCGTGATAACTAACTGACTGATCATCTGGGAAAAACTAAATCCACAGATTTACCATTAAATACATCCAGGCAATCGGAATTAAAGTAAAATGCTTGGCGGGAGGGCTGGGTGCGGCGAGGGACATGCCCTGGGTGTGACCGAGTCCAACATAACGTTTAGTATGCCTAAAAACCGCATTCTCATCTTGTTACAAAAAAAAAAAAGGCATTCAACAAGGTCTGGCATGATGGCCTGCTCTGTAAATTAAAAACAAGTATCTCACATAGCTACTACTTGCTTATGTCATCATATTTGTCAGGCCGGCAATTCCAGGTAAAAGAGGGTGATTTCACATCCCCATTCTATAACATAACGGCGGGGGTACCCCAGGGATCTGTTCTGGGTCCTATACTCTACACCATCTACACATCAGACCTACCAGAAGTACAAGGTACCACAGTGGCTACCTATGCTGATGACACAGTCATTCTGGCAAGCAATAGCGACGCTATCTCTGCCACAGAAACTCTTCAGAAAGGCCTGGATGAAATCAATAAGTGGCTCAACAAATGGCGGATTAAAGCCAGTGCTAGCAAGTCGGTACAGGTCACATTTACATTGAGACGTAATAACTGTCCACCAGTCAGTCTTGCTGGTAATATGCTACCACATCATGATACTGTAAGATATCTTGGATTGCACTTGGATCGGCGCCTTACTTAGAAGACATATATCAAAACAAAAGGGATTAGCTAAACATCAGATACAAGAAGCTATATTGGTTGCTGGGAAGAAATTCAAAACTGTCAATAGACAATAAGCTCCTTATTTACACAAGCATACTGAAACCATGCTGGATGTACGGTATACAGCTCTGGGGCAGTGCTAGCAACTCAAATATAAACATTCTCCAACGGTTTCAAAATATAATTCTGAAAAATATAGCAAATGTCCCATGGTTTACAACCAACAAAGAGATCCATGGGAATTTGCAAATGTCTACCATAAAGGAAGAGATTCGAAACTCCACAGTGACCTACAAAAAGAGATTGAGTAACCATCCAAATGAACTGGCTTGCCAGCTATTGTACGGCAGAAGAGACACACGACTGAAACGCCGAATTATATAAAAACTGGATGAGACGTCTATTTGAAAATAAAGGGTAGATAGCTCCACTGGGAGCTACGCTCGTCAAGTCCGAGACCTTCATCAAATTTGCTCATAGTCTATAACGACTGATCGCAGATGAAAACAGAGAAAAAAATTTTTATTGTATCGATTAAAAGGCTCAATTATAAGCATTTGATGAGTTTGCAATGAATTAACACTTTAACACTCCGGTGTACCGTATGAGGCACACGAGCCCTGTTATACTTTATGGGCTCTAAAACCACGGGTGTTGCTAGAACAACACAAAATAAAACAACTTAGTAGAAAATAAACAGAGTTTTATTGGTGAAGTGGAACTTTAGAAAAACAATCAATACAGTATGCTTTTTTACAAATTTTACATTGTGTTGATATTCTTTTGGCTTTGGCACATGCATATGGAGCTAGTCGAACTTCATCAAGGAAGTTTTGGTAGCATCCCACGCACCTTTTCTTGCCCAAAGATTCCAAAAAATGTGCGTTTCTCAGCGACATACCTGAACTTGAGGAAGACAGTCTTCCTGATGATGGCCCCGGTATCCCGATGGTCCTGCTAATCCTGATGACCTTGATTACCCCGCATATGATTGCAGAGTTCTTTCGGTGCTGGAAGAGCGGGACCATGGGACTGTACGTCTTCTCGTCGCCCGTGCCCGAGATGGAACATCAGGTATGGGGAGATGAATAGGACTGTCTGGGGCTCTAGAGTTCAGGTATGTCGCTGAGAAACGCACATTTTTTGTGTGAAGTTCTATGTGAAGAATTGTCACTAAATATTGTGAATCTACCTTCTTATCGATACAATCGTTACTATGATTGAAGTTAGGGTGATATTTTTGTCATAGTATGCATTATGTTGCCTAATTCATTTGTTTATCGTCAATAAACTAAACTTATGTCTACTGGCACACTCATGAGTCCGTGGTACACGCTAAGAGCTAGCGCGCACGGGTGATTTTTGTCACCGTGACTGTTTTGTCTCTCACATCTATATAATTTGTGTCTCACACCAATAGTATGAAAAAGTCGCGTCGCTCATGCGCGCACTTTCATACTAACCCGTCCGCAGACAGAGATCTGGAATTGTAATCAATATCAACTGTATTCACTCTGTTTTGTGTGAATAAAATGATTTGATTTGATTTGAAGCTCTGTGCCAAAATTCATCCATATCCATTCTAACACCCCAACCTAAGTTAATTTAAGAAAAAACTTAAAGCTTAACACCCCACTTTTCAAATTACAGGATGAAGATGGGGTGGACAGAATACATATCAACGACCGTAATGCGATAAAGACCTTAATTGTGTCTCTCATGTTGAAGTCGCCCGAGTCAATACAGCGACAGTTCAGTGACGCTGTGTCCATAATTGGCAAAAATGATTTTCCAGAGAAATGGCCCAGTCTCATTCCCGAAATGGTGGAAAAGTTTGCAACAGGTATGTGATAATTGTAAAAACTCTATCATTTGGACGCAATGGCAGCAACACCAGTCGCCGACGCCAGAGAAAACATGTCAGACTAGCGGTCGCTCGCGGTTTCACCCGCGTGGTTCCAGTTTCCGTGGGAATATCGGGATAAAAAGTATCCTATGTGTTATTCCAGTCCAGCCTATAATCTATCTCTGTTGCAAATCCCATCCAGTGGGCTTACCATAAGTTTTTCTTTACAGTAAACGGGAGACATTTTGTATGAGAATCTGTAATTCTGCTACTGCCACTAGAGGCGCTGTACAGATTTGCGTACAGTAGTTGTTGCGTGAAAGAGTAACAAACATCCATACATCCATCTATACTCACAAACGTTCGCATTTATAATATTAGTAGGATTTTATGACAACATATCTTGTTCTAAGGCGCCCTCCTCACCGGATCAGCGCAGCGTGTGCTCGTTTCGTTTCTGTACCGAATCTGTGCAGATTCTTTACCACTTCTTGACCGGCTCGGCTTTGGTGCGGTATCGGTTTGTTACGAGTGAGATAGTTCGGGATAGACGGGACTTGCGAGACCAATGATTCAGTAGCACTCGGTACAGAGAGGTGTGAATGCGGTAGGTACAGAATCAGTGAAGACCCAAAACTACTCGGTGAGGAAGCTCTCATTTAGTTACAGGCACTTGGTAAAGAATCTGTAAAGATTCGGTACAGAAACGAAAACACCGACGACCCGCAGGCCTACTCTGATTGAAGGAAAAACGAAACTTCGTTAGCCCCGCCGCCGCTTTTACTCGATTCTGTCATGCCTGGAGTGTGAGAGGGACGGGTTATAACGAAATTTCGTTTTTCGTTGAATTAGTGTGGGCCTGGAAGTCGTATTTACATAAGTAAATGTTGCTGGCTTTCAATTGCCCCTGTCCCTACTACCCCTGAGATACATTTTTACCTAAGTACTTTTTTAAAATCAAATTTCCCCCTCAACCATCAGACACGGATCCAGGTTAGAGTTGAGGGGGGAACTCTAACCTGGATCCGTGTCTGATGATTGATAAGGTGGGTCTGCCCATATTCTATCTTTTTATACTAAGTATATGTTTATCCTGGCACCCGGGCCAAAGTTCACGAGGCAAGAGCGACACGAAAAGGACCGTAAGGCCTAATTTGAACTACCTTCTAGTATGTTAGTCACTGTCCACATTACCTTTTCAAACGAAATTCTAGTATGAATGTTACTTCTTTAATGTAGATTTATTAGAGATATTATTTAAATCAATATGTATATTTCATACTTTCTGTACAGTAAATTGTTATTTTAGGTGATTTCCATGTTATCAATGGCATTCTCCGGACTGCACATTCCTTATTCAAGAGATACAGATATGAGTTCAAATCACAGGAACTTTGGGAAGAGATCATATATGTCTTGGAGAACTTTGCGAAACCACTGACTGATTTATTTGTGGTAAGTATTTCAATCCTGTGTTGTATTCCTTCTTTAACCCTTGGGGTGCCTGGTGTTAGCAAAAGCTTAGCCTGAAAACTGCCCATCGTTTCTCGCGATATGTTACGACACGCCAAACAGTTTGAATCGGGCTGTAAAAGGTCCCATTCATCACATTTAACCAATATCAGGCCTATTTCACTCCCCGTGTCGGCTCGAAAACGCGGCGGCAACGCCGGCGTTGTAAATGCATAGAAATTAGGTCCGCAAAAGAGCTAAAATAGCGATAGAAAGAGATGCAACGACTGGCCGTTCGTAATTTGCGCCGTGCAAGCTGAATTCTACTTTACTGCGTTACCTATAGTTAGAGTTGCTATTTATTTAAATGACTTAGCGAAGTGAACTATCTGTTACATAGTAACTTATTAGTAATCTGTGCCAATATTTAAAATTTTCAGGTAACCATAGACTTGACCACGAAGCACGCAGGCAACCCGCAGGCTCTCCACGTGATATACGGGTCACTGGTGTTGATCTGCAAAGTGTTCTACTCGCTCAACTACCAGGACCTGCCGGAGTTCTTCGAGGACAACATGCCAGTGTGGATGCCTCATTTACTGAACCTGCTGCAAGTTCAAGTGCCTTGTCTTGAAAACGATGTGAGTACCTTGATAACATTTATGTGGTCGCAATGATGATATGGCCTATTTCCATGTAATTAATTTTTGTATTGCATTATTATTTGGTATTCTGGTCTCTTTACCAAAAGTACAAGGCTTCAAATCTGATTTAAAAAAAAAACAGGTCTAAGAAAGGCCTTTGACGGCCATGGATGAGTGCGTCCGTACGCACCGGTTTTCATGGCGCCGCGCGTCGGCGCCGCTTATATCTTTTTTATTTTATCCACAACGGGGTAGCACTTAGTCTTCATCACACCTGATGTTAAGTGGTGATAAAGCTGAAGGTGGAAGCGCAATACTTCCTGGGCTTAATTCCAGGCTAGGTAAATGTAGAAAAAGAAATTTTCCAAATTCTCTTGTATCTGGGTATTGTGGTTTTATTATATCCGACGGACGTTGGTTCCATTTGCCGTAACACTAGTGCTTATGCTGGCTTTACAATTGAGTAGCATTCGAGAACTCGGGCGTTTATTTGGTATTGTAGCAAGATTGTACAGTCGGGGACAAATTCGGTGAACCACATCTTACTTCTTTTCGTGTGGCTGGCGTCTCACCGTTCAGTTGCAGTCCCTATCCGTAATTGCTTATGCATTGTACTACCCTAGTTTAATACATAAAAAAATAGAAAAACGGTCTGCGCGTGAATGGCGAGGCACCAGCCACATGAAAAGAAGTAAGAGGTGGTTCACCGAATTTGTCCTCGAGTGTACCTAAATAGGTGTACTCGTGAAGAGTTGGGTGTCCAATTCCAATATTTAATTATTTATTTTTTATATTCTTGTAACAGGGTGACGATGAAAAACCAGGTATACTAGAGCAGTTGCGCACTGAAGTTTGTGAATGCGCCGCGTTATACGCACTCAAGTACGAGGAGGAGTTCGGTCCGTACGCGGCCGGGTTCGTGACCGCCGTGTGGACCGTGTTGCTGGCCACCGACACGCGGCCCAAGTACGACGCGGTGAGTTCATCATCATCATCATCATACTTGAGTACAAGAGGAGTTCGGTCCGTCGCACAGTGGATCGATCCCATACAAGCGATGGGACATAAGCAAATTAAAAAATCATTTAACGAATTTTGAAAATCAAGTAGGTCCATCGTATTTGCCTAGTTAAAAGCTATTAAAAACAGTATGAGCATTTTCTTATTGGAACCTTATTTCAGGAAATATGGTACCTAACGTGATTTCTTAGTATGGAAAATGACCTTATAAATCCTGTAGCTCGAGAGTCCCTTCGTCTTTCGACTTGATTTTTTTATATGTCAATATGACATATATTTGCTACATTTCCCCCAAACAAACAAGGTGCGCGCCACGCGCCCCTTACGAGTTATGGTGTTGACCGATTTTTTTTTCATTAAATATTCAAATATATTCAGAAACTATTATTTTGACATATTTTACCAACGAATCACACTTGAGTGAGACTAACTGAAGGTTGTGCAGGTCATAAAATATCAGTACATTGATAACAGCTTACAGAAAAGCACATTATAAATGCAATCTTTTTCTTTGCAGAATCGTATTTTCTAATTACCTTATCAATATAAATGTTTACTTATTACTTACCAACCTTACTTATTACACATAATAACGTCATGTACTTTGCGTTCCTCATCTAACCTCACCCTTGAAATTCCACGTCATTCTTCCGACTTTTATTCCTACTCTTTCTCTGTCCATGCTGTCCGTTTGTGGAACGCGCTTCCTGATGGTATCAGAAAGGCTCAGACTCTAAAATCCTTTGGAGATCAAGTTAGATGTCATTTCCTCTCCCTTACTCATTAAAGTTTATGTATTATCTTATTTTCTCTGTTCTTTTGATTTATTTTTTTCTTTTGCCCAAGGTTGTCTGGAAGAGATTGCTATTTAGCAATAAGGCCGCCTGTTGTCTGTTTTCTCATAACTATGTCTCTTTGTGTTATTGTTTCTTTCTTTGTGTGCAATAAAGCTTTTTTTATTATTATTTATCAATAACTTCCCGTACAATTACAAGGTACTTACTTACTTACTCTCATTGTTATACACTTACTGCCGTACTCAGAGACGTCAATTAACTTTTAATGACAATTATATCTATATCTGTCTCTTTTTTATGTATAGTATTGAATAAAGTAGGAATGATAGTTTAATGCCAATTAAAGTTAATTGACGTCTCTGAGTGCGGGAGTTAGTAATTAAAATAAGCTTTGTTTACTTAATGTCTCATAAGGAACATTTTTGACTGTTTCTTTTTGATCTACCCTCATTGGTATGGGTTAACTTTATGAAACAATATAAACAGAAGCTTATCACTACATAGTATAAAACAAAGTCGCTTTCTCTGTCCCTATGTCCCTTTGTATGCTTAAATCTTTGAAACTACGCAACGGATTTTGATGCGTTTTTTTTAATAGATAGAGTGATTCAAGAGGAAGGTTTATATGTACTTTTTATCCCAATATTCCCACGGGAACGGGAACCACGCGGGTGAAACCGCGGGCGGCCGCTAGTAACATATAAAAAGAAGTCTTTCCGAGGTTTCCCTACTTATCTTGACCTTTACGTTTCTCTACGTGAAGGTGGTGATCTCCGTGGACATAATCAATTATATTTATCTTGGAAAACAAACATTAATGTTTAATTAAGCGACAATGTAGAAAAAGAACTGAAGTAGTAGTTCTGTTATCCGATCTATTGGAAGTGGACAAAATCTTCAAAAACCCAAGAAAAATGTATACAGAAGAATTTCTACTGGTTTACTTATTTAGGCGAGTCGTTTATTTCTTCTTCGGGTAGATTTTCTTTCAAACCTTCCGGTCACTTAATGTCTATCTGTAACCAGTAGGAATTCTTCTGTGTAAATTTTTCCTGGCTTCTTGAAGATTTGTCCAATTAGAATAGATCCGATAACAGAATTTACGGCACCACTCCTTTAGTTCTTTTTCTACATTGTCACTTCATTGAATATTAATATTTGTTTTCAAATATAATTGATTATGGGTCCGAAGATCACCACCTTTACGTAGAGAAATGTAAAGGTCGATATAAGTAGCAAAACCACGGAAAGACATAATGACAATACTCGGATGAGGATGAAATTACAACTAATTCGGTTTAAGAAATAGGCTTCTATTTATATGGTTTCACAAAGTTAACCATCCATACTTATGAGTTTACCTATACTATGAACGGGTAGCCCAAAAATAAACAGTCAATTAATGTTACTTATGAGACATTAAGTAAACAAAGCTTATTTTACTTACCAAGTGTATAACAATGAATAAATAAATTAGAAAATACGACCCTTGACATAGAGAAAGAGTGCATTTATGTGTTTTTCTCTAAGCTGTTCTGTTATCAGTCTCTAAGCTGTTACTAATTGAAAGTTGGTCAGGTCATTAAATATCGGTACATTTAATGACCTGACCAACTTTCAATTAGTCTCACTCAAGTGTGATTCGTTGGTAAAATATGTCAAAATAATAGTTTCTGAATATATTTGAATATTTAATGAAAAAAAAAACCGGTCAACACCATAACTCGTAAGGGGCGCGTGGCGCGCACCTAGTTTGTTTGGGGAAAATGTAGCAAATATATGTCATATTGACATATAAAAAAATCAAGTCGAAAGACGAAGGGACTCTCGAGCTACAGGATTTATAAGGTCATTTTCCATACTAAGAAATCACGTTAGGTACCATATTTCTTGAAATAAGGTTCCAATAAGAAAATGCTCATACTGTTTTTAATAGCTTTTTACTAGGCAAATACGATGGACCTACTTGATTTTCAAAATTCGTTAAATGATTTTTTAATTTGCTTATGTCCCATTGCTTGTATGGGATCGATCCACTGTGCGTCGAGGATTTGCATTCTCCTTTCAGATTTATTTCTGTAAAGTCATACAAAAGTATTAAAGGCTTCTGATTAGACATGCGCAAAATACTTCACTGAAGTGTAAAGAATGATATAGTTCAATTGGACTTGATGAAGTTTATCACACATTTAGTTCATCTAGTTCACTTGGCTCAGGTACTTCAGTAGACCATTTGAGTCACTGTGTCGTTCTGTTCAATTCATTCGTTTAGTTTATTCTGTTCCGTAGTTCTAAATTTATTCAAGTAAAACTAAGCCTTATGTTTGCGCAATAGGGATTGTTTTTCTTCAACGCTGTGCACATGTCTCACTTCCGCACGCGGTGTTCGTAATCTATCCGTCCGCTTTACTCTCCTTCAGTGAAGTGTGAACTAAATGAAGTACTGAACTAGTTGGGACCCGAATGAACTAATGAAGGAGATATAATTGCTATGCGAACTAGTCCAATTGAAGGATTCATTCACCAACTACTCAACTCTACTTCTGATAGATATTTTCTGATTCGTATTGGACGCCATGCGTAAATGTAGTATTTTTTTATCCGTTTTTCTAAAATATATTTTTTTATATTTACTTATTTAAAAAAAAAGTCACGTGGTTGAAAAGCGCACCAAAAATTAGGACGCTAGGATTTGTCCGGTGTGGTGAGAGAGTAAATAATTCAATGACACCATTATTATATATCTTATAAGTAACAACTATTTGGTACTTTATTATAGTTATCATTAAGTAAACATACATAGGTACTCTCGAAAAATACAACCCTCTTTCTGTCGCAGTCGGGTAAAAGTTAGGCTACTTACTTACCTATTATTAAAGCTTCAATCAACAATAAAACCTAGGTCTAGATACATAGTCGGAGTTGGTGAACACGGCTGAAAAAATATGCGCCCACTGAGCCGCTCGAGCGTATATTTATAAGTAGTTGAAAAATGGAAAATGAAGTATTTAGAAAAAATCGACCCGTCTCACAACCAGCTCCGATGGGACTCGAACCCACGACCTTTCGCTATCCGGGCGACTGCTCTAACCACTGAGCTACGGAGTCGTTCTAAAAATAGAACACTAAACTTCATTTTCCATTTTTCAACCAGCTCCGATGGGACTCGAACCCACGACCTTTCGCTGTCCGGGCGATTGCTCTAACCACTGAGCTACGGAGTCGTTCTAAAAATAGAACACTAAATACTTCATTTTCCATTTTTCAACCATAAAAATTGTATTGTGAATGCAAAAAAGTAAAAATTTAAATAACTTATAAGTAGTTCCTGTCATTTATGACATAAGATCGTACATTATTAACCTTTTTTGTCAGCCATAAAAATGAGCCTTCATCTAGTACTATTGTTGATAGATGTATGATGTATGTATGATGCGAAACATTGACGTAGAACTTTCATATAGGTACATAGTAATTTAGCTTAATTTTTTTATTTACAAATGAATCTTACCTTGTGATGAAAAATAAAATTTATATATTTTATTTTATGACATCCAAACTATGGTACTTAATATTATTACTTAGTAGAATTTCTATGTTCGACGTTTTCGCAGAACCCCACAGCTGTATGCCGTAAGTCCATATAGGTTTTAGTATGGCTTTATAAATCAGGACCTTGTTGTTGCAAAGATTCCAGAACAGTGTGCTCAAAACAATAGTTAATGCCCCATGGTTCACGAGAATGGAAGAAGTTCATGAGTATCTTAATATTCCAACAGTCAAACAGCAAATAGCCGATAGCATTAGTTCGTATAAAGATCGAATCAGTAATCATAAGAACAAACTGGCCCAGAGTCTTATTGAACCATTGCAGACAAGACGTCTGAAGAGACTGCATACTTGGGACAACATACAATAACCTTACCAGTTAGCAAAACATAAAGGCAGCCTGACAGTGGAAAGGCATGCCTCCACGCCTGCATTAAAAACAAAACAACTGCTTATGGTCCAAAGACCGATCGCATGTTAGCAAACAAATATGAAAAAAAAAAAAAAAAAAATTTAGTTAGTAAGTTTCTTGACAATTATTTTTGTTATTTTGTTCGGATTTAACATTGTGTAAGACTGGCTAAACTTATAAGCGCTTTGGATAGCGACATCGGTTAGCTTGTAAGATTATTGTAATAAATAAATCAAATCAAATATGATCGTTAAGAAATATATTATCATCATCATGATGTCAGCCGAACGACGCCCACTGCTGGGCATAGGCCTCCCCCAAGGATCTCCACAACGATCGGTCCTGCGCTGCCCGCATCCAGAGCCGCACCGCGCACCAGATCGTCGGTCCACCTTGTAGGGGGCCTGCCCACGGAACGTAAAGTGCCGTGTAGTGCCGGCACATAAATAGAATAGCACTACCCCCTCTCTTCCCGTGGGTGTCGTAAGAGGCGACAAAGGGAAAACTGTCATCAGGAGATGGGCAGCAGCGTCTCCATGCTACAACAGGCCATACTGCGATCGCCAACCCGCCTGCCAAGCGTGGCGATTGTGGCAACCTATAATTAATATATTATGTTGATTAACAATGCTTCGCTCGCAGTTGGTGTCAAACGCGCTCACGTTCATTGCAAAGATAGCCGAGAAGAACAATTATGAGAGCCTGTTCTCAGACCCGGGCACGCTCAGCAGTATCTGCGAGAAGGTCGTCATACCCAACATGGAGTTTAGAGGTATGTAATAAGTTTTTAGTATAAATTTCATTTTTATGACAAGCTTTTTTGCCCCTGCTAGGGATGAAACGATAACATCAAGGTATCGTTACTTTTACCCCTCTCTCTCACGCTCGAGTCATGACAGAATCGAGTGAAAGGTATCAAACAAACACCTACTGTAACAAAAAACTGATGGTCAGTAATGTCAGTATCGATCGGCATCGCTGCCATTTCACCTCCTAAAATATAAGAAAACACAATCCCCCTTATTCCAAAACGTGGACTAAAGTTAGACCTGGTTTAAAATGGATGCTGATTATGTCTTTCATTTGGAAAATGAAAGTGACAGCACCAGTTTAGTACCAGTTTTAAACCAAGACTATTTTAGTCCACGTTTTGGAATAAGGGGGTATGAGAACAAATAGCAAATAATATTAGTACCAATTAATATTAATTAATGAAAAAAATCGAATGAAAGGGGCGGGGCCGAAGTTTCGGATTTTGCGTTTCAGAGTACGGTCCCTGCTTAGGCTCGGACTATATGCGTCAGGAATCGGTCCGGTTCGGAAGAATAACAAAGACAAACAAGCTCGGATTCAATCCGTATCCGTGGGTATCGGATGGCTCCGAATCTTTAGTCATTATATAATAATAATAATAACGTTTATTTTCTAATATTTTTTACAAACATGAAAACTTAAATTAAATTAGTCTACATTAGGTAATTATCAAACTAATTTCAGGCATCTGTTGCCATACTAGACCGGAGTCTGTACATACGGCCTACAGCGTCAAAACCCCAAGAACAATCTGAAATAGTATTTTAACATAATAGTTTTCTAAGTTTAATTTACATATAATTCAGACTTAACAAAAAGAAAAATGATTCCATACATTTTTTTATGAGTAAAGTTAATTATTAACTTATGTGCTAGTGTTCCTCTCGGTGTGTACGGTGTAAGTGTGTGAGTGTGTGTGAGAGGTTGTGTCAGTTTTCTTAAATTTTTTGTAAGTATTTTAATCTACTTACTTTTTAATTTACTTTGTAAATTGTAAGTAAGAAAAATTCAAACGATTGCTTACACGACGGATTGAATCCGTGATTGTTTGTTGTTGTTAAAAATAGTTGATCAGTTTCCAGTTGATCCGTTTAGTTGGTCGGATTGGAATAACAGGTTATTTTTCCGAACCGGACCGATTCCTGACGCAAATAGTCCGAGCCTTACATTCCGTTAATTTCAGAGTCGGACATGGAATTGTTCGAGGACAACCCGGAGGAGTACGTGCGACGCGACATCGAGGGCTCGGACGTGGACACGCGACGTCGCGCCGCCTGCGACCTGGTGCGCGCGCTCGCGCAGCGGTACGAGGACAAGATGATGCACATATTCGGGCAGTACGTGCAGGTAAATGGTCCGGGCGTGGACACTACCTGCCGGCCTAGCATGACCGGCTTTTATCGCGCGATATGATATGGTACGGCAAGTTGTCTTTCTTACCGCACTAAGGTGTAAGCAAGACGGCATGCCGTACCATATCATATCGCGTGATAAAAGCCGCTCATGCTAGGCCGGCTGGTAGCCAATTCTCGTGCCTTTGATATGATATCGAATCAGATATATGCCGCGCCACATAACTTGGCATTTGTCAGAGGGCGCTGATCGTCGTGGTTGGTCGGAAAAAAAGCCTTATTCTCATGACATAATTTTAGTTCCAGATATTGACACACGCCAAGTTATATGGCGCGTACTCTCGAAATAAAATGGCGGATGTCAATTGAAACAGAATTTTCGTAGACACATCAAAGAAATGTCTATGCCCAGCGCTCGATTTGCATCGAGTGGTAAATGTCATCCGATACCATATCGCGCGTAAAGTTGTATTTTTAGACATTTTTGTAACATTTTCAGTTTTAGATAACTGCGCTCGTCTGGGACGTTTTTAGCGCTAGTTTAGTACATTTTTTTGTTCAAAAAGTTATGGAAAAGATTAGTACTTATTCGAATTTGACCTTGCGAGTTAGATATATATCAATACATTTGAGAATCGCTCCCCTGGTGCGCACGCTCGCCATGCAGTACGAGGACAAGATCATGCACATATTCGGGCAGTACGTGCCGGTTAAATGACTTGGCAGCTCGGAAGTTCGCGCGGAACGCTGCGCAGTAGACGAATACAGGTTTGACGACCGATTTGGCGCAGGGGTAGGCTACCCACCTTCTGCGCCAGTGGTCTCGGGTTCGATTCCCGAACAAGACAAATAGTTGTGTGCATGAACATGTCTATTTGTCTTGGTCTGGGTGTTTTCTATGTATATTTACAAACAAAAAGTATTTAAGTATATATTTATCCGTTATCAAGTTTTCCATGATACAGTTTCTTAATGAAATTAAATTGGGCTTAGATAATTGGTGTTGTCGCGGAATAAAACTTGCACTGGAGGTGTCCCGGGGTTGGTGCGCGGGCGGAAGCACGGCGTGTCTCGTGTCTCACTCTGACGCGTACGGATACGTCGCTGTGCTGTTCCCTCGCACATTCAAGCTGCGCGAAAGGTCACTTGCAGTTAACTTCCGAGCCGCCAAGTTATTTTGCGCTTATTGTACTGTACTTGTTTTTGTTCTTCGACCGTGTCGGTGGATGGACGGAATCGAGTTGAGATCAAAATCGAATCAAGATCGAAAGTCACCGCGCTAGGCCTGTCAGTGTGAACAACACGCACTATAAGTCGGCTATACTCTACTGTAAGGGTGACTTTAAGCTCGCACCATTGCTACCTGTGTTAAGTTTCCAAGAATAATTCTGGATAGGATTTAGTCGCTTTAAGATAGTATAAGGTTACGTTCAAAAATTATGTATTCCCTGTATTGAAAGTTTTCGTGAGAAACAAAATAACCTTTTTCTACAAAAAGAAATACATTAACACCACCTCTAAATTATCAATAATGAAAACACTGCTCTATTTTATTTAAAATGCACCGTAATTCTAAATATTTTCTTACTACTTTTCCTCATTTCTTCCAACAGCTTATGCTGCAGAAGTACAGCGAAGAAGGCGCAAACGCGTGGCGGGGGAAAGACGCAGCGATGTATCTAGTGACGTCATTAGCCAACCGCGGCGGGACCCAAGCGGCCGGCGTCACCAAGGCATCCCCACTAGTGGACCTCGCCCACTTCCTGACCACACAAGCCATTCCCGAGCTAAGGCGGCCCGCGGGTAAGTGCCAAAACAAACACAAAATTCGAAATGTCTTTATTCCATTTAGGTTTTTAGAAAACACTTATGTACGTCAAAGAAGCTACGCCATCGGTTAGATTAGAAATCCTACGTCGGGAGACCTTGAAACGAGAAGAACCGGCAAGCAACTCGTGAAGAGCAATTTTTTCTCCCTGTGGCGTAAGTACTTAGTCTATGTAGCTATTAGTACCAGAGTGACTTCCCCAAGAGTTGAGCAGCATCGTCGCACCTTTTTTATTAGACCCTAGTTTAATACATAACCAAATAGTAAAAGGGTTTGCGCGGGAATGGCGAGGCACCAGCCACACGAAATGCAGTAAGATTGGTCACCGAATTTGTCTCTGACTGTACTTATGAACGACTTTAACTTATAGGAAAAATGTGATAGTAAAAAACCACGAGCCCTATAAGTAGCTTTCAGGCGGGATTCGAACCCGCGCCTCCGGGAATCCGGCCCGATGCTCTGACCAACTAAGCTACCGAAAGGCTTACACGACTCGTTGAATTTTGCTATCACTTGTTACGCTGTAGGCCAGCGTTGCTTCATCAATGTGAGGAAACCCTCGCATCCGAAAGAAACATTTTTACAAATGTTTAACAATCGATTAAGATGAAACAGCCATATTGAGATTTTATATTATTTTTATGCATTTACAATTCAATTTTTCCTAAACTTACAAAATTGCATTGTAAATGCATAAAAATAATATAAAATCTCACTTTAACTTATCTGCTCAGGCAGGGCACATCTGTTGCTACGCACTCATGCATGAATCCACCTGCCCGATGCCTACCCCGTGCCGTAGGGTCTACGAGAATATACGAGAAACTGGACCCTTTCACTCTCCAGTCATGACAGAATCGAGTGAAAGGGCGGGGCTAACGATGTTTCGAATTTTGCGTTTCGAAGTAGGCCCTCTGAGCACGTCGATTTGAGTACCAGCGGCGGGCAGGTGATGGACGCGCAAATCTGTTCTGGTTCTCAACATACAGCAGTGTAATCCTCTAGGCATATTACTGTCAGGTAGATCTGGGGCTCTACCGGCTAATTTATAATTATACCGAACTATATTATGCCGAACTTTAGCAAATCTGCCGGGCTGTTTTAATCAACTTAAAACAGGTAAATCGAGCCCCAAACAAGCCAAAATGGCAAACCCCGATTCATGATGTCACAGGAATCAGGATCATCGATATCTTCCAAATAACTTCGGCAAATAGTACAATACGAAATTCCGTACATAGATTTATCTGAGATTTGCCGAAGTTCGGAAAGTTAGCCGGTAGGGCCCCTGGTGGGGAGATATCCGTGCGTGTATTGCTAGCTCAAGGCTGGCCTAAAGCGAGATCGAATGCCCCTTGATGTCCGTTGTTGGGACTTTGGGATATTTCAATATTTTATTTGATCAGGCTACACTTTTTTATTTTTTTTTAATCCACATCGGGGTAGCACTTAGCCTTCATCACACCTGATGATAAGTGGTGATAAGGCTGAAGGTGGAAGCGTACTACTCCCGGAATCCTCAATCACTGAGGAACTGGCTATCTTATCTTTTAACTGCCGGAACACAATAATGCTGAAAACATCATTGTTATGGCGTCAGACTTTGATAAGATGGTGGTAGCTAGCCAGGCGGACTAAGAACAAGTCCTACCACCAACCAAACCGAATACAATATGTACCCCCACTGGGAATCGAACCCGGGACCTCTGGGTCTGAAATCCGTGGTATGAACCACTAGACCACAGAGGCGGTTAAAACACATTACACTTGGCTGAAGTCCCTACTCATATTGTGAAATAAGAAATATATGTAGCTTACTTCCGCAAAAAAACACATGTGAGTTGCAAAATAAAATGCACATGAAAACAACGGAACTATCAGTGCACAACCGATACAATACAGCCAATACACCTTTCACCGATAGGACTACTCTACACACGTGTTTCGCCCCAACAACCCGGGGCAGCCTCAGGAGTTGTTAGATCGTGCGAAATCCAGCTATTTCGGTGATGGGTGGGTGGTGCATCTGGCAGGTTGTGTTTTTTGCGGAAGTAAGCTTCATAAGTATTTCTTTATTACACAATGGATTTTTCTCTTTTATGTAATACTAGCGGATCCTCGCGGTTTTACCTGCGTGGTACCCGTTTCCGTGGGAATATCGGGATAAAGATAGCCTATGTTACTCGGGAAGAATGTAGCTTTATAATGGTCAAAGAATTTTCTAAATCGGTTCCATAGTTTCGGAGCCTATTCGATGCAAACAAACAATCAAACCTTTCCTCTTTATAATATTATTACTAGCAGATCCTCGCGGTTTTACCCGTGTGGTACCCGTTTCCGTGGGAATATCGGGATAAAATATAGCCTATGTTATATTATGGCTATTCATGGCTCATTCTCCTTATTCATCCATAAGGAAGGCCAGTGCCCCAGCATTGGGGACATTAAATGGCTGATGATGATGATGATGTCACTCGGGAAGAATGTAGCTTTCTAATGGTCAAAGAATTTTCTAAATCGGTCCAGTAGTTTCGGAGCCTATTCGATGCAAACAAACAAACACACAATCAAATCTTTCCTCTCTAAAGTACGTTTATTAATTCGGTGCAAAAAAAAAATAATTTCACTTTCACATTTGACTTTGGCAACAGGGTGTCGTAAACCTTTTTCTTCATGTCTCTTTTAAACCAAATTTATTGTGAGGTTTTGGTTTTACAAATTTTGTTAAAATCTTCTTATAAAAACTATATCCTGGGGTAAAGCGCATAAAATAATGCAAAATGGATTAGATAGTAATAGTACAGACACAATAGTAACAAGTAACAACGGTTCAAACTTAACAATAAACAAAAACAATAACAGAAACAAGAAGAAATCTACAAAATAATGTAAAAGAAGCACTGTACGCGAAGCAGATAGGAGCCCACGTAAAGTAAACAAAATACAAATCAAAATCAATCAAATAATCACACACATGTTAAAGTAGGTTTGTCACCCCTGCGTCACAAATATTTTGTGCCTGCGTGTTGCTAGTACGTGAAAAAAATATCCATCTAACATCCCTTCGAAAAATTATTTTGTTGTTTACGTAAGAGTTATTTCCATTTTTTTACTTTTATTAATAATGTTAAACAAATATCTATCCAGTCAAAGCATGTTTTGAATTAACGGCAATGTCGTTCACAAATAAAGAATTCTACAGAATGTGAATATAGAGTTTTAATATGGTAATACTGTTTTCTTTTTTTTTTTGCACCGAATTAAAAAACGTACTTTAGGTATAATATTTGTATAGAAGTATAGATATAGATTTATTATAATATAGCATAAATTTTCGATGTTCAGTTTGTCGTATATTTATAGTAACCTTTTGTTTCAGTGGATGAGCTGCCGGTACTAAAAGCGGACGCCATAAAGTACATAATGACGTTCCGCTCGCTGCTGCCTAAAGAAATGCTCGTAGAAGCGTTCCCGCTCTTGGTAAGTTCATGTTAACATAATACTTTAGTTTAACATAATATACAGTTGTTTTATCTCACCAGCGCGGGTGAGCCATACGCTTGTGTGTGTGTAGACCGCAGCCTCCTTTTGTCATACAAACTGTCGGTCAAACCGTGTAAAACCGTGTCTCCATACACGGGTGCACACAACAAAAGACGGACGTGAGATAAAACTACTGCACACTTGGTTTGTTCAAATTTTTGCACTTTTTGCCCGTATTTATCTATTAGTACCTACCCGTATTTTGCGCCAGAGGTCTCGAGTTCGATTCCCGGACGAAACAAATATTTGAGTGCATAAACAATATCTATTTGTCTTGTCTATGTTTTCTATGTATATCAATCAAGTTTTACAAACGATAAGTTTTAAGTACTTATATATTTATCTGTAATCAAGTTTTCATGACTCAGTTTCTAATTATGCATATTGCATGGGCTTAAATGGGTGTTTATGATCGACAAAATAATTAATTATTTAACGTCGCGACTATTTCCATTCCATTCCATTGTATTACAAAAAAAAATATCTTCCTTAACATATACAAACTTACCAATTAGTTGGTTCTCCTTTAAGCATGACGATGCCTGTTGCCGAAAGGGGACCCATAAAATTAATTAATAATTAATATCTTAGGTACCTACCAATTTACTTAAAAATAAAGAGTTTAATATTTCTTGCTTTCTGTCATCTCATCATTTATTCCGTTCTCATGATACCTTTTTACCTTATACTTATCTTTCTTATAGATTCAACACATATCGGCGCGCGGCGTAGTTTGCACTTACGCAGCTTGCGCCATAGACAAGCTGATAGTGGCGGGCATAGTCACCAGTAGAGTGCTGCAGCCACACGCGGCCACTCTACTGGGGGCGCTACTGGGCGCGCTGGACGCGAGCGACCCCGCGCGACACAACGAGTACGTCATGAAGGGTGAGTGATGATGATGATGATGATGATGATGATGATGATGATGACAAGCTGATAGTGGCGGGCATAGTCACCAGTAGAGTGCTGCAGCCACACGCGGCCACTCTACTGGGGGCGCTACTGGGCGCGCTGGACGCGAGCGACCCCGCGCGACACAACGAGTACGTCATGAAGGGTGAGTGATGATGATGATGATGATGATGATGATGATGATGATGACAAGCTGATAGTGGCGGGCATAGTCACCAGTAGAGTGCTGCAGCCACACGCGGCCACTCTACTGGGGGCGCTACTGGGCGCGCTGGACGCGAGCGACCCCGCGCGACACAACGAGTACGTCATGAAGGGTGAGTGATGATGATGATGATGATGATGATGATGATGATGATGACAAGCTGATAGTGGCGGGCATAGTCACCAGTAGAGTGCTGCAGCCACACGCGGCCACTCTACTGGGGGCGCTACTGGGCGCGCTGGACGCGAGCGACCCCGCGCGACACAACGAGTACGTCATGAAGGGTGAGTGATGATGATGATGATGATGATGATGATGATGATGACAAGCTGATAGTGGCGGGCATAGTCACCAGTAGAGTGCTGCAGCCACACGCGGCCACTCTACTGGGGGCGCTACTGGGCGCGCTGGACGCGAGCGACCCCGCGCGACACAACGAGTACGTCATGAAGGGTGAGTGATGATGATGATGATGATGATGATGATGATGATGATGACAAGCTGATAGTGGCGGGCATAGTCACCAGTAGAGTGCTGCAGCCACACGCGGCCACTCTACTGGGGGCGCTACTGGGCGCGCTGGACGCGAGCGACCCCGCGCGACACAACGAGTACGTCATGAAGGGTGAGTGATGATGATGATGATGATGATGATGATGATGATGACAAGCTGATAGTGGCGGGCATAGTCACCAGTAGAGTGCTGCAGCCACACGCGGCCACTCTACTGGGGGCGCTACTGGGCGCGCTGGACGCGAGCGACCCCGCGCGACACAACGAGTACGTCATGAAGGGTGAGTGATGATGATGATGATGATGATGATGATGATGATGACAAGCTGATAGTGGCGGGCATAGTCACCAGTAGAGTGCTGCAGCCACACGCGGCCACTCTACTGGGGGCGCTACTGGGCGCGCTGGACGCGAGCGACCCCGCGCGACACAACGAGTACGTCATGAAGGGTGAGTGATGATGATGATGATGATGATGATGATGATGATGATGACAAGCTGATAGTGGCGGGCATAGTCACCAGTAGAGTGCTGCAGCCACACGCGGCCACTCTACTGGGGGCGCTACTGGGCGCGCTGGACGCGAGCGACCCCGCGCGACACAACGAGTACGTCATGAAGGGTGAGTGATGATGATGATGATGATGATGATGATGATGATGATGACAAGCTGATAGTGGCGGGCATAGTCACCAGTAGAGTGCTGCAGCCACACGCGGCCACTCTACTGGGGGCGCTACTGGGCGCGCTGGACGCGAGCGACCCCGCGCGACACAACGAGTACGTCATGAAGGGTGAGTGATGATGATGATGATGATGATGATGATGATGATGACAAGCTGATAGTGGCGGGCATAGTCACCAGTAGAGTGCTGCAGCCACACGCGGCCACTCTACTGGGGGCGCTACTGGGCGCGCTGGACGCGAGCGACCCCGCGCGACACAACGAGTACGTCATGAAGGGTGAGTGATGATGATGATGATGATGATGATGATGATGATGATGATGATGACAAGCTGATAGTGGCGGGCATAGTCACCAGTAGAGTGCTGCAGCCACACGCGGCCACTCTACTGTGTTATCATTGTTAAATATTTTTAAAATCCAATAAAAATTCAGATTTTTTTCAGTTTTTGACAATTTTTACCACCAAGGACCTGTGTTACGGCAAAAGTTACTATGCACGCTTTAAAGTAGACTAAATTTGCAATAAAAAGAAAATAACTTGGTTTTTGTAAATCAAATCGTTTCAAAAAAGGAAGTATTATATTTTTTTAGTTTTCGATATTTTGACCCATAGTAGTGGGTTTATGGCAAAAGTTAAATTATTAGTTATCAAAGTCCATTAAATTTCCAACAAAATGAGACCAATTAGTAATATCAACTTACACTTGCTAGTTCCTTAGACAGCTGTTCAAAGTTATTGAGGTAAGTTAACAATAATGTAATAGAAGGGTTTGCAAAATGAAGTACACCCTAAAGGAAGGAGGATCTGGGAGGTGGTGGGATCAATTATGTACATTGTATTTATATTTTTGATGGACCAGGCACGTCCTCTGAGTCCACAGCACACTTTTTTGGGGGAAGCTTGCTGAGGTACAATTTCTTCATAGAACTGCTCAGGAAGGTAAAAATCATCCTTTGATGGTGGGTTATCAATCAATGGTTCATCAATGTCATCACACATCAGGTCTGGTATGTTCTCGCATGATTGGCCAATGCAGTAGCTGAACATTTGAGTTCTGCTTTCCTGCAACCACATCTACTGGTACAACCTTACATCTTTGGTATGCTTTCAAGGTGATTAAGGTTTGCGTGTCATTAACAGGGTAGAATGGGAACGCCTCCCAGATCCTCCTTCCTTTAGGGCTTACAACCTTTTGCAAACCCTTCTATTACATAATTGTTTACTTACCTACCTCTATAACATTGAACAGCTGTGCCTCAGGAACTATCAGGTGTAAATTGACATAATTAATCTCATTTTGTTGGATATTTAATGGACTTTAAGAACTAATAAAAGCTTTTGCCATTAACCCACTACGAGGGGGTCAAAGTTGACGAAAAATAAAAATTAACTGTAATACTTCCTTTTTTGTGATTTGCTTATTTTAAAATAGCCGTATCTTAAAAACTATTTGGCCTACAAAAACTAAAATTATTCTCTTTTTATTGCAAATTTAGTCTACTTTAAAGAGTGCATAGTAACATTTGCCGTAACTCAGTTCCTTGGTGGTAAAAATTGATAGAAACTGAAAAATATCCGAAAATTTTATGGATTTTTAAGTATTTCACCATGATCCAAAGGGCTTTCGAGGTAAAAAACTTGGATTTGTCGTTACCGTCTCATCACTACTAACATATAAAAAAATCAGAACTACCCCATTTAATGCAAGGCAACACCACTTATTTGGTACGATTTACATGTACTAACAGTTACAGTTACAATTTATCACAATTCAGCAGCTTATTACTTGCTTGTTATTAAACAGATTATTGTTTTTTTCACCTATGTTATTCTTCTTTGCTATAATATTGAATGTCACTTTAAATATTTACATATTAACTATCTGATCCGGCGAACTTCGTACCGCCTTATTGAGAGCACGCAGCTATCATTAATTGTAAATCTAAACCATTCTCGAATCCACCTAAAGACACACAAAATATTCATTAAAATCGTTCCAGTCGTTTAGGAAGAGTTCAGTTACATACACACACACAGATTGATGATTCAGGGCGTACGCTGTGTCATGCCTGATCACGACGCGTAGTCGCGCGCGCGTAGTAAATACAGGAGCACGCGTGGTCTAAAGGACTAAGCCCACTTATACTGCACCGCTACCACCCAACCAAATTTATTTATTTTATTTTATTTTATTTATTTAGTACTTACATTAAACAGCCAAGGCCAATAGAAATGTACACAGCGAAAATTAATTATTACAACACACGAGTAAAACTAGTTAAAACAGTAACAAGCAAAACAGCAACACATTAAAACATAAAAGGCACTCTCGAGAGTAGGCCTGTGAAACTACATGGAAGTTCTCGATTACAATTTATAATATTAAATCAACTCAATTTATAACTTATAAAATAAATAAAAATGTATGAGCAGTCAAATATGGACTTAATGTCGTGCTCTGTAGATGCGCTTTAGCTTGCGGCAGGCTCCCTTACCGCGCGCTGTCTGCTATTGTATATTGTTACTGTAAAGTGCATCTACCGTGAACGATATTAAGTCCATATTTGGCTGTTCATACTTTGGTTGGGTGGGAGCGGTGCGGTACAAGTGGGCTGTGACCTTTACGCCGCGCGCTATCTAGCGGTGCTCTTGTATTTTGCCGAATATACTATGCGCCACGCGACTACGCGTCGTGATCACGCGTGACGCAGCGTACGCCTTGAATGCTGATGATTCTGACAGACTTGTTTGTCGCCAGCTTTCCTCCGCACCATATCCTGCCTGCAAGAGAGCGCGTTGCCGTTCCTGGGCGGGGCTCTTCCTAAACTGGCGCACATGCTCTCGGTGGTGGCCAAGAACCCGTCCAAGCCTCACTTCAACCACTACTTGTTCGAGACACTGTCTCTGGCTGTATCGTAAGTGTTACAGCCCCCCTAGCAAGCATGACCAACAAAACGCGATATGATATAGCGCTTTATCGAGTTTAACTGTCAAAAGACAATGGGTTTTGACGTTTTATCGCGATTAACTGTCAAAAGACAATGGGTTTTGACGTTTGAGTGTCGATAAAACGCTATATCATGCGATATATATCACGTTTTGGGCGGTCATGCTAGGCTTACCTGGTTTTCTGTGTGCTTAAACACCTTTAAATTTTAATTAAGTAGTACAAAGATTTTAGTGAATGATAGTGTCCATCAATACGCACAATTTTTACTACGGAGCCTTCTACGGAATGGCGAAAAAAAATCGGCTGTTCCATACATTTCATTCGGAGTCGATGTTGTACTTTTGTATACGACAGCTGATTATTGTTTCGCGATTCTATGGTTGGCCCCATATAGTAAAAATTGATCATATTGATTGACACTACTAATTAAGTGGTGTATTAATAGTAGATTGTACAACAAGTGCATAGGCGAGGATGGATAGTCAATTCGAGGGTAAAATGGGTTTTATGTACGAGTTATATACTATGCTTTTTACTTCGAGTGTGAGGAAAATAAATAACAATATTGCAAAAAAGAAAACAAAGACTTTGCCATATTGGCGGGAAAACTTTTTTTTATACGTGTAAGAGGCAGCACAGTGACTTAGCGTGACGAAGTTTAATTGCGTGTGTGATTGTTTACCTGACGACCTTTGTCTTAGAGTCTGAGACTTAGACGAAGAATTTACTTTATGCACTAGAGCATAAAAAGCGATTTTATGCAGCCTATACCCAACATAAAGACGAACTTTACGAGCATGAGAAGTGAAAAAGTAATATTGAAAGAGGTTCATGTTTGTGAGAGGTAGGCTCTGGCTGGAGCTACTGAACCAATTTCGAAAATTCCTTCACCTTAACAAACGCTATACAGGGTGTTAATTTGGTCAGTTGCAAGCCCAAAACCACAGCTCGTACTCATAATAGTGAACAACTTTCGCCAACAAACACGGGTCGAAAAGTGAAAAAAAAATTTTTGTCTCCCGTACATACTGCACAGTCAGCTAAACGATTTTATATGAAGGGTCCAAAATTTATTTTCAGATTTCGACCCATGTTTCTTGGGGAAAGTTGTTCAATTTTATGAGTACAAGCGAGTATTTTAATCTAATTATCCCACAGGGTTGCAGTTTCTTAACTCTTCTGAGGAGTTAGGAAATAGTCCTTTGTCAGGCATATGATGAAATTTTTCTTCATTGAAAGAAAGTGTAAAAATTAGACATTTATTTCGTTGCAGATTGGTGACAAAATCAAATCCGAATGCTATCTCGGCGTTCGAAGACTCCTTGTTCCCGATATTCCAAGACATTCTTCAGAACGATGTTCAGGGTAAGCAGCTACTTAAATTACCACACAGATCAAAGGGTCCAGACATGTTGAATTCGATGAATTAACACCGGACAGCTGTAAAGCCAGCCGATACACTTCTAATTTGTAATTAGTACATTTTTGCGCGATGATTCTTCTATCTCTCATAACAAATCGAGGAACTACGGTTTGTATTTTAATAAAATAAAATCTGGGAATGTCCATATTAATAAAAATTATCGCAAGTACACAAAACCGCTCATCCTATTCCCGTCTCTGGTTGTAATGTTCATTCATATTATATTAAATTCACAACATATTGTACGGCAGAATTCATGCCGTACGTGTTCCAAATGCTGTCTCTATTGTTGGAACTCCGCGGCGCTAGCGACGCGTACGGAGCGCTGCTGCCTTAAATCTATAAATAAGTAATATCGTTACTGCAAAATCTAAATTTTTGGGTTATAATCAGTGATCGGATAATCGGATGCATATTTACCTAAAGTTGAGGTGTTAGCTGTTATGGAATGCACTTTTGTATCGAAATTTTTTAAATAAATAGCTCATGCTAAAGACATCGTTTCCACACCATGTTACTGACTAATTTTGCATTCGCGAATTTTCTGAAATCCCGGGATTTATATTTAAAAAAACGTGTTTTAAGAAGCCGCTTCCATAATTTCCTAGCTAAATATTAACTTTAGGTAAATATGCATCCGATTATCCGATCTCTAGTTATAATACAAAGCAAAAAGAATACTGTAGAATTGGGTATTTGACTGAAATTTTTTTATTTACTTAAAATGTTCATTTAACTAGTAGCAACACAACATAGGTATTTATTTTCAAATATCTTGCATATTTTCAGCGATATAGAGCATCAAACTTACTAATCAGACAAGGAGAGCGCTATAGAAACGTGACGTCACGTTTCTATAGCGCCATACTTTCGCCATAGAAAATTTCGTTTTAGAAAGAGATAGCTAGAGTCACAATTAAGTAGCTCATAATTCGCTTGTACATAATACATATTGAATTTCTTTTTTCATATTTGTTATTCAATAATGTTATATTTTCGCAAGTCATCATTAAATATCTACATTTCAACAACAGTCAAACACCCAATTGGCATCCAATTGTCAAAAAAGAGATCAAGGGGTCAGTTGAAAATCAGCGTCAGGCTCGCTGGGCTTGACATTATGCTGAACTGACTCCCTTTTTGGCTGCAGCCGTGAGACAACGAGTTCATTGGGCAGTTTTTTTAGTTATATTAGTTTTTTTTATTGTGTATTGTTATACTGCATTTGTTCAATTGCTGTAGCCAAATAAAGAATCATTCATTTATTCATAAATTATAATACTCGGTACTTACAGCTTGACGTTTCGGCTATGTTGCTATAGCAATAATAAATGTAATAAATGTCGCGTTGAGTCCCGTTACTTTTGTTTATAATTATAATGGAACGTGAAAGTTTAAAATCTTATATAACACTTGGAACGGCAGAATTCATGCCGTACGTGTTCCAAATGCTGTCCCTACTGCTGGAGCTCCGCGGCGCCAGCAGCGCGTCGGCAGCGGGCGACAGCGACGCGTACGGTGCGCTGCTGCCGTGTTTGGTCGCGCCGCCGCTGTGGGAGCGCGCCGCGAATGTTCGCCCGCTCGTGCGGCTGCTCTGCGCGTTCGTCAGCGCGCGCGGCCAGCTCGTGCTGCAGTCCGGCAGGCTGGTGAGTGGGGCGCTAGTATACTGGGGCGTGCTGCCGTGCTCGGTCGCGCCGCCGCTGTGGGAGCGCGCCGCGAATGTTCGCCCGCTCGTGCGGCTGCTCTGCGCGTTCGTCAGCGCGCGCGGCCAGCTCGTGCTGCAGTCCGGCAGGCTGGTGAGTGGGGCGCTAGTATACTGGGGCGTGCTGCCGTGCTCGGTCGCGCCGCCGCTGTGGGAGCGCGCCGCGAATGTTCGCCCGCTCGTGCGGCTGCTCTGCGCGTTCGTCAGCGCGCGCGGCCAGCTCGTGCTGCAGTCCGGCAGGCTGGTGAGTGGGGCGCTAGTATACTGGGGCGTGCTGCCGTGCTCGGTCGCGCCGCCGCTGTGGGAGCGCGCCGCGAATGTTCGCCCGCTCGTGCGGCTGCTCTGCGCGTTCGTCAGCGCGCGCGGCCAGCTCGTGCTGCAGTCCGGCAGGCTGGTGAGTGGGGCGCTAGTATACTGGGGCGTGCTGCCGTGCTCGGTCGCGCCGCCGCTGTGGGAGCGCGCCGCGAATGTTCGCCCGCTCGTGCGGCTGCTCTGCGCGTTCGTCAGCGCGCGCGGCCAGCTCGTGCTGCAGTCCGGCAGGCTGGTGAGTGGGGCGCTAGTATACTGGGGCGTGCTGCCGTGCTCGGTCGCGCCGCCGCTGTGGGAGCGCGCCGCGAATGTTCGCCCGCTCGTGCGGCTGCTCTGCGCGTTCGTCAGCGCGCGCGGCCAGCTCGTGCTGCAGTCCGGCAGGCTGGTGAGTGGGGCGCTAGTATACTGGGGCGTGCTGCCGTGCTCGGTCGCGCCGCCGCTGTGGGAGCGCGCCGCGAATGTTCGCCCGCTCGTGCGGCTGCTCTGCGCGTTCGTCAGCGCGCGCGGCCAGCTCGTGCTGCAGTCCGGCAGGCTGGTGAGTGGGGCGCTAGTATACTGGGGCGTGCTGCCGTGCTCGGTCGCGCCGCCGCTGTGGGAGCGCGCCGCGAATGTTCGCCCGCTCGTGCGGCTGCTCTGCGCGTTCGTCAGCGCGCGCGGCCAGCTCGTGCTGCAGTCCGGCAGGCTGGTGAGTGGGGCGCTAGTATACTGGGGCGTGCTGCCGTGCTCGGTCGCGCCGCCGCTGTGGGAGCGCGCCGCGAATGTTCGCCCGCTCGTGCGGCTGCTCTGCGCGTTCGTCAGCGCGCGCGGCCAGCTCGTGCTGCAGTCCGGCAGGCTGGTGAGTGGGGCGCTAGTATTTACAGGGTGACCACTTTCTGGAAAACCGGGAAAAGTCAGGGAACTCCGCTAGTCATGAAAAAGTCAGGGAAATTTAAAGGAGGTCAGGGAATAAAAATTGTCTCTGTACAGTACTGTTTTTCATATATACAGTTTTTAAGAAAAATGGTCAAAAATTAAATGAATTATTGGGTAATTGTAGAACTGTCTGATAGCAGGTTGCAGTTTGTGGATACAATGAAACAATACAAAAACTTCACCTCACGTAGGATGTGAACCCACGACTTCCGTCTAACTAACTATGCTTTCGCCCTTACCAACTGAGCTGTTCTGATAATACTTATTATTTCCGTTTTTTGTATTGTTACTTTGTATTTATAAATTGTAATTTGCTAGCAGATAGTTTTGCAAAAACTCAAAAATGTATGCCAATTATATATTTTATATTTATTACATTTAAGATTATGGTCAGGGAAAAACTTGAAAAAACGCCTGGAAAACCGGAAAAAGTCAGGGAAATTTGATTGTAGTAAATAGCGGTCACCCTGATTTAATTTAGATTTAATTATCAACTACAGTTAATGAGAGCTAACGCCGCTAAAGGTACTGGTGTCGCTCGAGGTCTTCGAAACATCAAATGTCATACTTTGTATGTGAGCTACGCGCGTTTATTTCTAAAATAAATAAAATGTTGAGTTTGAGTATTTTGCAATACTAGATTCAAAACGGCAAATATGAATTACGGATCAATGAGCGTCAGTGCTTTAAAAGCGGAACTAAGAAAAAAGAGGTTTTTCAAAACAAAACAGGACTGCACAACATTGCGGCATGCTAGATGTTATTAATAAATTGGTATTATCTAAGATTTGTTTTCCTTCACACCCGTAAAGCCGCAGGGGCCGTAGTAAACAAACTTTAACAGGACCTCTCGCGACAGTAGCGCCAACTGGTGAGCAAAAAAACGGTCTTTGTCGTCTCTGAGTGCGGCAATTAAAGTTAATAATTTAACCAAAATGTCTAAATTCTCTTTCCTTGCAGAACGCCATGCTGGGCGTGTTCCAAAAGCTGATCGCCTCCAAGACGAACGACCACGAGGGGTTCTACCTCATACAGACCATGCTGTATAAATTCGGAGAGTAAGTAGTGTAGACATTTTTGATTTCTTTAGTAACGTTAATAATTAATTTATATCAAAAAAAGCTATAGTTAAATATAAAGTTAAAATAGTTAATGCCTAACCGAACCTCACAACTCACAATATTTTCAGATAATGAGCGTCTTTCACATCAACTTACATACAGGCCGATACAAACTTTTTGTCGTTTCGGAACATCGTGCGAGACTATGCTCAGTACACAATATAGATGTATGGGGGTGGGAGAGTGAGGTTGCGGGGTACTCTACTGCGTATAGCGACTAACTTCACGACCGCCAAATAAGATTAGATCGAATCGCACTGTACTTTCTTTCTTAATCAAACAAACTAAACTATAGTTATTTAAATTTTAACTTTTTTGCATTCACAATGCAATTACTATTATTGAATGAAAAATTGAAAATGAAGTTTTTATCCGGGCAACTGCTCTGCTCGGATAGCGAAAGGTCGTGGGTTCGAGTCCCATCGGAGCTGGTGGTGAGTCGGATCGATATATTCTAAAATACTTCATTTGAAATTTTCCAAACTAAACTATTTTCGACCTTACAGATCCGTGATGCAACAGTACACCAAACAGATAATGACATTGCTATTCCAACGGCTGTCCTCGTCCAAGACAACGAAGTACGTTCGCGGTCTGATCGCCTTCCTCGGCTTCTACGCAGCGCACTTCGGAGCTGACAACTTGATACAACTAGTAGACTCTGTACAGGCTAAGTAAGTTCATCATTCGTTAACTTACTCATTTATCCAATTGTTAGGCCTCGAAGTTCGTGCGCGGTCAGTATAATGTTATGTGTTTTGTATTGTTGTTGTAGGGGTTTTATTCCTACATATACTGCTATGCTGATGCTAAATGATAAAATATGCTAAAATGATAGATGCTAGAAGTAATGCTAATTCGCGGACGGGAAATGCTGGAAAATGATAAACCGACCGCGATGATTGAATGCGTTTATTGCACTGCTATATATCTACAATATAAATAAGTCTATAATTGAGGGCAACAGAAATGCCTGCTTGCAGTTTTTAGAGTCACCGATCAACGCATGATATATAAATGTTTTACATACATGTGCGATGCGATGGCTCGTACAGACACAGGCCTCTCAGAAAAAAGAGAGTGATCTGCTAACTTAAGACTAAAAATATATGTAGTGCAAAATGATGATGATAAATGCTGATGCTGACAATGCGGAACTAGAATAATGAAGTTACTAAACTAGGTTATTAGAATGATGATGATTAGTGCTTGATCGTGACATTAAATTACAGAAAATTATTGCTTATATTTAATATGCTAAGTATGCTATAATAAAATATGTACCTAATGATAAATGCATGCAATATTAGTAATGATTATGATATTAAATTGCTACAACTAAATTGTCTGTCTTTGTCTATGTAATTGTCTTTTCAAACACCACACTACACTTCACTGTTTGCTATGGGTACTACACAAAAGATTCACTTTCATCACAGTCACTAATCACTGCACTAGCCATGCCGCGCTATACGGCGGCCGGCGCCGGCGGCGCCTCCCGGCCGGCCGGACGGCTGCCCGGCGCGGGTGCGCGCGCGCCCCGCTGCTGATGCTCCTTAGCCACAAACAGGCTAACAATGCTCCATGTTTATGATATAGTGCTGAATGTCGAGTGTAGTAAGATCTTTCACTTTGCTGTTCATGCTTTCAATTGGCGTCTTTCAGGTTGCCAAGTGTCAATTTCGGCTACAGTGCTAGTATTGATCGTGGAGTTAAAAATGTATGTATGTAATATGTATGTATGTATGTCTGCGGATTTTCCAATTATTTATGTTCTTGCTTTTTGATCTGATTGATAATATTGTGTGAATATATTGTAAACATATCACATTTCAATGCTCAACCTTGACTTACTGCGATAAGTCCATTGTATTGTGATGTTTTTATTTCAATGCCAGACGAACAGAAAATGTTGACTCTGCATTCCTTGCAACAGGAGTTTAGCCAGACAGTCGGGCGCTGCAATTTGATCCATTTCTTGTCGCACGCCACCGTGTTTACTATACAGGCATGCCGTAATCGTCGTTTGTTATTGAGACATCGCAAATTAATTGTGATATTTAATTCCCCGGGTTTATCGAGCGAGCATAATATTGTTTCTTCTGTGTGTTATATATGATAATGAATGAAATAATGCGATGTAAGTTATAGTTGAATGCTATTATAATTTGGTATTTTAAAAGAGATCTTTCGTGATAAATGTGGCAAACTAATGAATTTGTCTAATTGGTATAAATAGAAGTAGAATGCTGTGCTGTTTGTTGTGATGATAAACTAGGCGCTTACTTGCTGCTTTGTTCGCAAACAGGTAACAAAACTAATTTGTTTATGGGTCGTTTGATGATGTTTGATTTTGTCTTGACTGTCACAACTCGCACGTAGCCGTCCTTTCCTGGATGTAATTCCAGGATACGTCCCATGGCCCACTTGCCAGGTGGTAAGTTTTCTTCCTTAATGAGGACAATATCGTCTACTTGTAAGTTCTTAGTCGGAAATCTCCACCTTGATCTAGGTTGCAGTTGCTGTAAATAATCTCTAGACCACTTTTTCCAAAATTGCTTATTCATTGTCTGAACTAATTGCCAACGTGTTGCTAAATTGATTGTATCAGGGTCAGTTTGTGGTCGCGACAATAATGAGCTGCCGATTAAAAAGTGACCAGGAGTTAATACGTCATCTTCTGCACTTTCAGTAAGCGCATAAAGTGGTCTAGAATTAAGACATGCTTCGACTTGATGCAAGAGAGTAATAAATTCTTCGTAGGTAAGCTTTTGCTCCCCCAGGACACGCTTGAGATGATGTTTCAAGCTTTGGATCGTCCTCTCCCACAAACCTCCTGCGTTCGGCCAGGCTGGCGCGTTAAAATGCCATGTGATTCCCATCTCATTGACGTCATTAATAAAGCTCGTGCCCATAGTTTTCAAAATGCTTTGATACTCTTTCTTGAGTTCTCGGTCAGCACCTACGAAGTTGGTTCCATTATCACTATACATATTCTTTGGGGTACCTCTTCTAGCGCACATCCGTCGAAAAGCTGCTAGAAAAGCTGCTGTGCTGAGGTCCGATACCAGCTCCAGATGTACTGCTTTAGTGGACAAGCAAATAAAGACTGCGACGTAACCTTTGGTAGTCTTCACGCCACGTCCTTTGTTCGACTTAATGTCAATATAACCCGTAAAATCCACACCTGTGTTAGTGAATGGACGAGCAGGTGTGACTCGAGCTTCTGGTAGCGTACCCATTATCTGCTGTTGGTGTCTTTGATTAAATCTGCAGCATATAACACATCGTCTTATTTGCTTTTTTACTGAACGGATGCCGCTGATTATCCAATGTTTATCTCGGATGTACGATAAAGTTAGTCGAGGCCCTCCATGTAAAGTGATTAAGTGTGACTGTCGTATGATTAATTCAGTATAACGGCTCGATGATGATAAAATGATGGGATGTTTTGCTGTGTAATTTAAATTTGAGCGATGCAGTCTTCCGCCGACCCGCAGTAACCCTTGATCATCTATAAATGGGTTAAGACTGGCGATCTTGCTATTTTTGCTTACTTGGCCGTTTGACTTTAATGATATTAAGTCATCTTCAAAGTCATTCAATTGCACACATTTTATTATAATATTAGATGCGTTATTAATTTCTAATGTTGACAAAGTGCTATCGCGTGACGTTTGCCGGTGACGTAAACATGATTGTTTTGATGCGATTGTAAGGCAACATGCACACTTGCTTTCTTTTCTTCTAAAGATGGGCATTGATAAATGGTTTTTTCTAATTTGCTTGGATCTAAAGTGCTAAGCCATTTAGGGCCTTCCCACCACAGAGAAAAATCTGCAAATTTGCTAGAAGTGAGCCCACGCGAAGCGCAATCTGCTGCGTTCTCCTCGGATCTGACGTGATTCCAATTTGATGCTGGTATGATCTCGGTTATTTGACTTACTCGGTTGGCAACGAATTGCTTCCATCTCATAGGTTCTCCTTGCAGCCAGCCGAGCACCACCATTGAGTCAGTCCATGCGTAGACGCTGACGTCATTGCATGCAAATGTTTCTAAAACTTTTTTCATTAATTGTGCTAATAATAATGCGCCACAGAGCTCTAGTCTCGGTAATGATATTTGTTTGTTACGTGGAGCTACTTTTGTTTTTGCTATTATCAACTTTGATGTGCGTTCACCTTTATCGTTGCTCGTCACGATGTATATCGAGCATGCATAAGCCTTTTCCGATGAGTCACAAAAGCCATGCAGTTGATAATTATGCTCTGTATTTCCAATGTGTCTCGGAATTTTCAAATGATGTATGTTTTCTAGGTCATCTTTTAGTGCCGCCCATTCCTTCAAAAGTTGATTCGGAAGCTTATCATCCCATGCTAGATCAAATGACCAGATTTTTTGAAATAATAGTTTGGCTCTTATTGTTAACGGCGATAACCAACCTAATGGATCGAATATTTTAGAAATGCTTGATAGTAATTGCCGTTTCGTATTACATTCATTGTTTATGTTTTTGATGTCATATTGAAATGTAAACGAATCTGATGAGGGCGTCCATTTTAAACCTAATGTTTTTCTGCTCTGCATGTCTTTAAATTCTAAAGTACTTTCTAACTGCTCAGATGATAAGTCTTTCACTAAGTCTGGCTCATTGCTAGCCCACTTTCGGATGTTCATACCGGCTCCCCGTAATACAGTTATTAATTGCTGTTGGAGTAATTTTGCTTCAGAAAAGGAATTTTGGCCCCAAACCAGATCATCCATATAAAAAGAGTTTTCTAATGCTGATGCTGCTAATCCATACTGAGGATGATCAATTGCTATTTGCTTGAGAGTTCGCATTGCTAAAAACGGTGCCACCTTCGTACCATATGTCAATGTCGTAAGTTGATATTCTTTAAGCAACTGGTGTGGTGAATCCCTCCAAATTATTTTCAAAAGTTGCTGATATTGACTTCCTATAGATATGCATCTAAACATTTTTTCAATGTCAGCAGTTAGTACATATCTATACTGTCGCCACTTTAAAATTAGTGATTGCAGGTCTTGTTGCAAATTTGGACCACATTCCATTAAATCATTTAGACTGTACCCGGTCGAAGTTGGTGATGACGCGTTAAATACGGTGCGTAGTTTTGTTGTGGTGGAGTCTGGTTTTAATACTCCGTGATGTGGTAGATAACATTCCGGTTGATTGTTACCTTTAGGTAGTGATAATTGCATATGATTTAATTTTTGATATTCTTTCATAAACTTAATATAACTTTCTGATAATTGCTCGTTTTTCATCATTCTTTTTTCTTGCTGTAAAAATTGTGCTACTGCTTTAGGTTTCGAAGTTCCGAGGTGCTGTTCAAAGTCTGGCTTCATAGGCAATGCGACCTCATACCTGCCACATACCAAACGCCGTGTTGTTGCTTGATAGAAATCTTCACAATATTGCTCTTCCTTGGTTAATGATGATGCTGAATGACTGCTTATTTCTTCTATTTCCCAGAACTTCGAGATGTCATCAATGTTATTAACAACTACATTGCAGTTAAAGGTTCTTACGGTGCCTGACAAAATCCATCCTAATTTAGTTTGCTGTGCTATAGGCGCCGGTGTTGGTCCCTTTATTAAGCCACTCATGATGATATCTGAGTAAACGCTGGCGTCGAGAAGGATGTCGATGGGTTTTGATACATTGTACTCAGGATCTGCTAGTTGAAGGTGCTGAAGATGTGGCCATATTTGCTTTCTAAAGGATGAATTAGGCAAATTGTTAATAACATTTGTGATGACTAATGCTTGCGTGCTAAACTGATAATCATCATACAGTGATTGACATGCTACTGTGACCACTCCTTTGCTGGCTTTGGAGCTGGTTCCTATTCCCGAGATGGATGCATTGAAACGCTGGCGCTGCAGTCCTAACATCTGAGCGGCGTTTTCAGATATTAAAGATATTTGGGAACCTTGGTCAAGTAATGCTGTTAATGTGATATATGTGTTATCAGCTGCTTTTACTTTCAGTGATAACGTCGTGAGTAAAATTTCCTCGTCGTCAGTTGCAACATGATTCACGCTATGTTGTTTAATTTCGCTATTATTCGACGTGTGTTTTGCTGTTGTTGAGGGGCTTGACCGAGTTTGCTGTGGATGCAAGTTTGCATTTGTCGTGTTCGATGCTTGATGAATCACTGCGTCATGTACAAGTGTGTTGTGTTCACCTTTGCACTCTTTGCACCGTTTTGTCGAATAGCAAACATTGTCAACATGCTTGTATAAACAATTTTCACAGATTTTTAATTTCGACATTGTTCTCATTATGCTCTCCGGACACTGACTCAGAAATTTTTGACATTGATACAAGTCATGATTTTGATTGCAGAAGGGACATTTTGATGTATACGTGGGCATGGCTTGATAATTCTTGAACATGTGACGGCTTTGATAGTTAGATTTGCTGTAGGACGGCTTTGATACTTGAGGCGAAGATTGCTTTTGAGATGATTCTCGTAGATGTATCGGCTCGAGTGCTGTGAATTTAGTTTCAAGGAACTCCATAAACTCAAGAAGTTTCGGTAGTTCCCTGGGCTGCTTACGTGATTCCATGTAGTCACTATAGGTGTTACTATCGAGCTTTTTTGCTAATAGATGCACTAAAAGCGGATCCCATGTATTGGTGTCCACTCCCAGATTATGTATAGCGTGTATGCACTCGGTTGTGACGTCATACAATCGCTTTATTTCAAATGCTGTTTGTCTTTGAATATACGGCTGATTAAGGAAAACTTCAATTTGCTTGGTGAAAAGTACCTGTGGGTTATCATAGCGGTGCGTTAGGATGTCCCATGCTGTTTCGTAGTTGTCCGCACTCACATGTAGATGCTGTATGAGACGCTCAGGCTCGCCTCTCACCTTTCCCTTAAGATGTTGCATTTTTTGAGCGTTGCTTAGGTACTTATTATTATGGATTGCTTCCGAAAAAAGATCAAAAAATGTAGGCCAGTGAGTATAGTTGCCAGTAAAAACGGGAATTTCAATTTGGGGTGTCGATTGCTGTAAATGGGCTGTCGAACACAGTTTTTTATTCAATTTCCTTTTGATGCTGCAATAATTATCTTCCATTTGAGTATACTCACTGTCATACAATACATCACAGCCTTGCAAAATGTTATCAATTTTTAAATGATTTTCTTCAATTAGATGCCACTTTCTTTGAATATTTCTAAGCTCATCCTCGATTTCCCACTTTTCATCTAAATTATCAATTGATATGCGTTGGATCTGTCTCAATAATGCTCTAAAATTGGTTCTTTGCTGACACAACAATTCGTCGGCGGCACCACCCGGCTGTGCGGGCGTGTCGTCCTTGCTAATAGTGGGAATTGAGAAAGAAAGTTGTGAAAGAGCTTCCTTTTTATCTCCGGGCACGTGTAAAGGAGACAACGTAGGCATTGGTGTTGGTTTGTACGAAGTTATTTTTGCTCTTATTGCTTCGTAAAACTCTTTCGTCTTTTGAAAAATGTGCTGAACAAAATACTCATAAGTTTTGTCTTCGTAATGTTGCACGTCTGAGTCATTCTGCTGGAATTCCGCCCAAAGATTGTCTAATACTTGGACTCTTTTCTCTAAGTATTCCTGATTTTTCCTACTAGCACTGTCCTTTCGGAAGTTTGCTTCTATCTTCTCGAACTGAGTGATAATTTCAGCTTGACGGGCAAAGATAGGTTCGAATGATGGTGCCATAATGAAAGTTAATACTTAAGCAAAGATAATGGAAAGATCTTACTTTGAGGTGCTGCAAACCAAATGCTACTGCTGCTGTCGCTGCGGCTGCTGAAACGAGCTGCTTAGCCCGCTAGTAAACTGCTGTCTTCACTTTCACTTGTATAATGTCCACGTATAAAAAGTTAATGTCACTGCTTTTAAAATGCTAAATAAAGTCACTAATAAAATGTCAATGCTAATTATAATGTTCACTGTAAACCAAAGCGCAAAGTCACAGACACGAATACTTTAAAATTACATAAGTAGTAAGTTATTTCTAAGACCTCACCGCGCACTAGGTCAAACTAGTCAAAGGACTAAAATGCTAAATAATAGGATCGAAGGACCAAAATGTAGGGGTTTTATTCCTACATATACTGCTATGCTGATGCTAAATGATAAAATATGCTAAAATGATAGATGCTAGAAGTAATGCTAATTCGCGGACGGGAAATGCTGGAAAATGATAAACCGACCGCGATGATTGAATGCGTTTATTGCACTGCTATATATCTACAATATAAATAAGTCTATAATTGAGGGCAACAGAAATGCCTGCTTGCAGTTTTTAGAGTCACCGATCAACGCATGATATATAAATGTTTTACATACATGTGCGATGCGATGGCTCGTACAGTTGTATTGTTATAAAATCGCTTTTTATGCTCTAGTGCATAAAGTAAAATCTTCGTCTAATTCTGACTCTAAGACAAAGGTCGTCAGGTAAACAGTCACACACGCAATTACTCTTCGTTAAATAAATTTGTTATTTCATTCTGTTTCTTCAATTTTATACATTATCCATGTTATAATACTCCTAAATTAACTAAAAACTAAATTAATAAAATTACGCAATATTGTGTTTTCTAAGATTTAAGTATTTCAAGAGCATTATGGACTACTAAGTCAATGCGCTGCCACAGCCGCGTATAATTTTTTTTTTTAAAAAGTTTTGCCCCGCGAAATGGCGAATATGGCGAAGTTTTTTTTATTTTTTGCAATATTGCTATTAATTTCCTCACAATCGAAGTGAAAAGCAGAGTGTATAACTCGTACATAAAACCCATTTTACCCTCGACATGACTTTATTTATTTTAATTGACAGACCATCAACAATAACACAATTAATACAAAAATAATAATACAGATATAAATATAGGACCACGTACATTATCTTTACAGGTGTATACAGCACCGAAATAATTATAAATGGTACAAATAGTCTGCCCTCACATATCTAAATACTTATTTTTTAAAGGGTTTACTCAGTAGGGAATTTATGTACTAAAATAACAAAAAAAAATTTATAAAATAATTATAAGTATTATGTATTTTCGTAACACATATTTAAAATGAAGTAGGTATTAGAAAAATATCCACCCATTTCACAACTAGAGCCGATGGGACTCGACCCCACAATCTTTCACTGTCCAGGGCGGGTCCGGTCTCCGGGCGAATGCTTTAACCACTGAGCTATGGAGTCGTTCAGTGGTTAGAGCAATCGCCCGTACATCGAAAGATAGTGAAAGTTGGACAGTGAAACTCGATTCTTTCTTATACTTCATTTTAAATAATAAAAATTAAAGTATAAATAATTTAACACATTGTATGTTTTCTTTATTCTTATTGGTATTGTCGTTTTCAGCATGTTCGCGATGTACGTGGAGCGGGTACTAGTGCCCGAGCTACAGAAAGTGTCGGGCAACTTGGAGAGGAAAGCGGCCGCGGTCGGCTGCGTGCGGCTGCTCGCGGACAGTGCGGTGTTCCGCACCACGCTCGCGCAGTACTGGCCGCCGCTCATGCAGGTGAGTGGTCTCACTGAGTGGGGGTCTCATCTGTTCTCTCGGGGGGCGGGGGGGGGGGGGGTCTCATATGTACTTTCGTGCGGGAGTGGGGGTCTCATCTGTACTTTCGTGGGGGAGTGGGGGTCTCATCTGTACTTTCGTGGGGGAGTGAGGTCTCATCTGTACTTTCGTGAGGGAGTGGGGGTCTCATCTGTACTTTCGTGAAGGAGTGGGGGTCTCATCTGTACTTTCGTGAGGGAGTGGGGGGTCTCATCTGTACTTTCGTGAGGGAGTGGGGGTCTCATCTGTACTTTCGTGGGGGAGTGAGGTCTCATCTGTACTTTCGTGAGGGAGTGGGGGTCTCATCTGTACTTTCGTGGGGGAGTGGGGGGGTCTCATCTGTACTTTCGTGAAGGAGTGGGGGTTTCATCTGTACTTTCGTGGGGGAGTGGGGTCTCATCCGTACTTTCGTGGGGGAGTGGGGTCTCATCCGTACTTTCGTGGGGGAGTGGGGATCTCATCTGTACTTTCGTGGGGGAGTGGGGGTCTCATCCGTACTTTCGTAGGAGAATGGGGGTCTCATCTGTACTTTCGTGGGTGAGTGGGGGTCTCATCTTTTCTCGTGGGGGAGAGGGGGGTCTCATCTGTTCTCTTGTGGGTGAGGGGGGTCTCATCTGTTCTCTCGTGGAGGAGAGGGGAGGTCTCAGAAAATATCATATAATTTTTTCGGCAAGCAACAGTGTGCAATTTCGAGAAAGCTACTATGGTAAATTACTTACAGTTACATGAATGCTCCAAGAAGCCCCTCAGTTGGTTAGCCGCCTAGAATGTCACTTGAGGCTTTTTTTCAGTCTTTTACCCTTCACCTCTAGCAGTGTCATCAAACTTCAAATACCTAATAATATTTTGTATGAATCAGGCGCTGATCTCCCTATTTGAACTGCCGACGGACGAAACGACGCTCCCCGACGACCACTTCATAGAAGTGGACGACGCGCCCGGCTACCAGGCGCAGTACGCGCACCTCGCCTGCGCTAAGGGCGCCTCTAGTGATCCGCTCCACAGTAAGTATAGACACAGATTACTAAATAGTTACTATTTATTTATTTAATAATTCTGTACTGTACTGTACTGTAAGTACTGTAATAATTCTGTAACACAAAGGTTTTAATAGAAAAACATATACAGAGAAGAAATGTACAAGAGCACAACTGGCCACCAGCTAGCCCGCGAGAGGAAATAAACATGGAGAAGGGCAGACAGTGTAACTTCAATAAATATTTTAACAGAAAAATAAAGAAAATCACTTATACTTAAACATACTTAAATAAAATAAAATACTTACATAAAGGTATAATAATACATATTTATAAGCGAGAGATAGTTGTGAATAACAAAAGACAGACAGGGGACAGTGTTAAAAACAGGAAGATAAGTAATATTCTTTTAAAACGTTTTTTAAAAGAGAAATTGTGCGGCAATCGCGTATCTCGGCTGGAAGCGAATTCCAGAGACGAACGGCATGTACGGAGAAGGAATAGGATGCGAAATCAGAATGGTGGGATGGAAATTTCAGGAGGGATTTGAGATGGGACAGATATATTGATGTACTATACTATGTAACAGATAGTTCACTCCGCTAAGTCATTTAAGGCGCTATTTGGAAAAAGTATGGACTTTTTGATTTAAAACTATAGGACGGTTACAGTTGTTACAAATCTGGTAATAAGATATATATTTCTTCATATCTTTATCTAGATTCGTATAGTTTCTTCAAAAACACGATTTTATGATTTTGCCTCGACACTTTTTCTTTTCGAAAAGACCTCTAAAAAATACGAAAATTCAAGATTATTCTTAAATGGGGTTACTTACAATATTGGAAATTGGTTTAATTTGGACACCAATAATATTTAGGATCGTATAGAAGCATTTTTTTTTAATCTGTAAGTAGTTTTTTAATACGAAATGATTTTGTGTGTTTTTTGCCTAATCTACAAAATCGGTCTCGCTCCCGCGCGCGTCGTTTTCTATCTCGCTTCAGCATAATTTTTTCGAGTATCGCCTTAAATAAATAGCAACTCTAACTGTAACGCAATAAAGTAGAATTCAGCTTGTACAGCGCAAATTGCGAACGGCGAGTCGTTGCATCTCTTTCTATCGCATATCGTCGGCGGGCTGTGAAAACCTCGCATGTGCATTACTCCAAATTTTACAGGAGATGAAAAAAACCGTACAGTGAAAACTTTTGAATGAAGCCAAGTAAAACATTTAGTGGATTTTTCATGTTTAAAACATTATTCAATGATTCTGAAGACAAATATTCGCAAATAATTTACAGAAAAGTGTCTAATGTTACTTGAGAGGTTTTCATAGACAACAAAATATCTTAGTACTGTCGTATACTACGTATGATAAACACGTATACATTCTTACAAGCTCTGCATTTTTTTCCATACTAAATATATTTTTTATAAGAGGTTATGAATAAAACCACGGGATGAACCGCGTAGCCGAGCTTTTCAAACCACACTGGTCAACGCGACTTTTTCACGAGGTTCTCATTTACTTCAATAGATGGCGTTACAATTATTGAATCTGAGTTTCGTTCCGTGTAGACATGTATTACAAGGTTTTCTCACGAAAATCAACTAAAAGTGTTTTTCACTAAATTTGTGACTTACAAGCTTTTCACAGCCCGCCGACGATATATTCTAGCTCTTTTGCGGACCTAATTTCTATGGATTTACAACGCCGGCGTTGCCGCCGCTTTTTCGAGCCGACACGGGGAGTGAAATAGGCCTGGGGGGTAATTGTCTAACTCAACGTCAATCGCAATCGCTTTCAGTTTGACATCCATCACTTGTTGCTGAAGAAAGTTGGCAAAATTATTTGTATTACTGCAGCAATGGCCGTACAATATCTTTCAAACTGAATGCGATTGCGATTGATGTTGAGTTAGACAATTACCCCCCTGGTATAAAGCAGGGTTGGCGTAATTAAAACAAGTTGTTAAAATGAAAGGACTGTACTCACCGGGAGCATTCGTTTCCCGAACGAGCTTTTGTAGCATTCTCGAGCATATCATTCGCGAACCAAACATTTTAGTGAGTACGTTAAAACGAATATCGAAAGTTATGCTCGCGAAGAGAATGAATAAATTTACTTATGCATCAAACGCTCGCGCAACGAATGCTCACTAACCAAATTCGTTAAACGAATGCTCCCGGTGAGCACAGTCCTTTAAAACACATGTTTAAAACAGTTTGAATTTAAACCGTGTTTCTTATCACACGTTTAATACCCCAAGTATTGGGTTTCCCCTATTCATTCATAGAGTAGAATTCATAGTTCATAGGTGATTCCCCGCCGATATATTCCCGCTAGGAAAGGCCCTATGTCGCCCATTTTAAAAATCAACATTAGTTCGAACATACAGAGTGAATGTAAAGCGTTCAGTATTGATTAGAGATACGCCACATAAAATAAATATGTAAATACTTTATTTACTAAGGCGAATTTGAATGAATGAATGAATAGGGATCTAGTCTAGAAATGAAACATTATACGTCGAATTAAGTTAAAATAAAGCCCTAAACTAAAAAAAACAAAAAGAAAACACTTTTTTAAAACAATTTGAACAGTTTGTTTTATAAAATTGAAAAAGTACTGCTTTTTTTCCAACCCTGTTAAATAGACGACACTCCCCGACGACCACTTCATAGAGGTTAACTATTACAATTCTTCTCCTAGGTATCGACGACCCCAAGCGCTACCTCGCCGAGAGCCTAGGCAACCTAGCCAGGGCTTCGCCCGGGGTGCTCCCCCCGCTGGTGGCCGCCCTGCAGGAGCCCCACCGCCAGGCGCTGCAGACCTACCTTAACACCTACAGCGTCCAGATCTGCTGATACCGACCCACGAACAACGTAGCCCTGCTCACCGGTCTCAACTGAACGGTCAAGCGAACTCAGTGAAAGTGGAAAGTGAAATGTGATAGGTTATGAAAAGTGAAGTGTTAATGTGGTTATTGTACAGTCAATAGAGTGGTGGACTTTGGTACAAAGCTGTCAAATCTCTCAATAGTATGTCGGCCTTAGCAGATCAGGCTGCACAGATCAGCAGACAAATATGTCCATTTGGTTTATAGGCCTTAAGCCTGGTTTGCATTTCCTTGCTATGTAGCAATCTTTTTTTAGCACGCTAAAACTAAAGAGTGCTTATTAAAGATGGTAATATACAAAGCTATTTTCATCACAATTGTCTCAAAACCGACGACAGCAGTCGCATCGCAAGCAAGCATGAAATATGGCGACGCCATTTTTATTAAATACTTTTTTAGAGCATGAACATAACATAAACATCCGACAGTCGAATCAGATTTTCTAGCATGCTAATAGCACATTCACATTATATGTTTTTTTAGCATATTACTTAGTCTTGAAATAGCATGCTAAAAACGTATTAAAAAAAAGCATATATAAACTAGCCATTACTAGTGGGGTTTGGAATTTATTGAGGATATTTAATTTCATTTTTTTTTATTTCATTTAGTTATATGATATTTGAACATTATGTATGAGTTCTCCTAGCTGTTGACTGTATAATTGTATTGTTGTAGCTCTTTAGTTTTTTAAGCAAAATTCAGCCAAATAAGTGAAAACAGTAACACAATACTTTCTCATTTTGAAATTCAATTAAACAGAACCATTTTTCTCCATTGCATTTATGAATGAATGTTTTATAAACTTGATAAGAGTGATGGATGATGAACTGTAATTCAAACATTAAATGATAATCCTGCTAAACACAATAAATATTCAAAAACGTAACATGATAGTAAAAAATATGTTTAAGAGATTTATTGTTTGTAACAGTTTGAAAAGACTGTATGATGTGATTGTCTCAAGAGAATGATAGAATGTGATAAGTTTACGGCCATATTCTAAGCATTTGTTCAATTTGTGTTGTTGAGATGTATATGGAGAAGAAAAATAAATTTGTATGTGTGACTGATCACTAAACGTTATACCATACCATACACACAATACACTCTTTTTATGCTCGCGTAATTTGATAAAACAATTGGATTTTGTGTGTATGTCCCGAGCTTACTGGTTAAATTGGACTTAGTGTAATGACTAATTTTTAATAATTGATGATGCCTGAAAAATATGTAAATATGAAGATGGGATGTATGTGTGAATATGAAGGGACCTGAAACTTGTAAGTTCGTTTGTGAATGAATAAATGTAGGAATATGAAAGATATGATATCGTACGATTGTATTGTGATGTTGTGTCACGCAAGACGCTGAGCGTCGTTGAGTGCTAGGCCTATTGGAAACTAATGACCAGTGCCGTAAATAGGGCGGTGCCACCGGTGCCCAGGCATAGGGCGTAGACTCTGGGGGGCGCAAGAATTAAATGACCAGACCGCAGGCAGGACTATTATTTTTTCGGTTTGCTCCTGATAAGTTCCCGCTGCGCCCCTAGTGCTCGGTTCCAACACGTACCTACATGCCAGTATCATCAAAAACGTCTATTAAATTCTGACGGCTCGTCGGTTTGTTTGCCCACATCAGTTCTTTAAAAAAAATAGATTTTTCTTCCAAAATATTAGATAACTAGCGGCCGTTCGCGGTTTCACCCGCGTGGTTCCCGTTCCCGTGGGAATATCGGGATAAAAAGTACATATAAACCTTCCTCTTGAATCACTCTATCTATTAAAAAAAAACGCATCAAAATCCGTTGCGTAGTCTCAAAGATTTAAGCATACAAAGGGACATAGGGACAGAGAAAGCGACTTTGTTTTATACTATGTAGTGATTGGTCCACCAACACCAAGTTCCTTTGCTTTATTTTATCACCCTGAATGAAATAAAGTAGGCCTATACATAGCATTGCTCTAGGGTACCTATAATATAAAAAAACAAGGGCGCAAAAAAAATGAAGCTCGCACAGGGCGCAGAAAAGGCTATTTACGGCACTGCAAATGACGTTTATGTGTCGAATCACACTATGCCGAAAATACCTGCAATGCAATTCGATCTACTGACGACACACATGGCTGAAATTACGTGGCGTTATTACTTATTGCATACATCCGGGTGACTTGAAATTCAGCCGCGTTATTTCTGTCGCGCACTTTCGGCAGTATGTTCCGGCACTATACCTATATTAACCCACTTTATTTGCACTATACATACAGCACATTGTAACCTTCATCATTAACTTGTACAAATATTAAGAAGTCTAAATTGTGATAGTAATAATTTCCTCTCAAGGTAATTTGTTATTATTATTAATAGGAAAATAAGCTAACATTGGAACGCAAGTTTCACTGCTTGCCATTGAAAATGTGTCGCCTGGACTAGTTGCAGTGCAGTAACTTGAAATTTTGCTGCATTAAGGTGTATCGATGAGCTCAGTGGCGCCGCCAATGGAAATAAATCAATTGCATTTTATTAAAGGCTTGGATTAAAAGTTTCGATTATTTCGCGCAGGTGAAAGAGTGGAATGCATTTTATAAATATACTTTTGAGAACTCAAACTTACGCAATAAGTCGTGAATCTCAATAGTGCCAAAAGTGGCCACATTTGGCAATATCGAGATCCATAACTTGGTGCTCATATTTGAGGCCATGAAACAACAATTAAAAATTGCATTTTGCTCTTCTATTGTCGCGAAATAACCGAAACTTTTAATCCAAGCCTTTAATAAAATGCAATTGATTTATTTCCATTGGCGGCGCCACTGAGCTCATCGATACACCTTAACATAAAAATGTGGTGATAAGGCTGTAATGTAATTGTTTAAATATCCACTGCAAACTACTGTAAGATGTAACCTACTTATTGTTTAAAAAGGATAGAATTGAATATGTTTGCTTGAAATCGATTTACTTCTATTAATATGGTTTCTTTTTTGTTCTAACTTGTCTTTTTCCATTAGGAATTAATTTTCTGGCTGCTTTGTGTACTTGTCTGTTATGTATTATGTTCAATATAAGTTGTTTCATAATATTGCTTTTCAAATTGTATTTTATTTCACCATAGTAATACGAGTTGGAGTTTTACTAGGGCTCCCACACTAAACTGCGAATTCGCATCAAATCGCAAGAATCTGCGATGCGCCATGCTAATGGAAACCTTATTGCGTGTCAAATACTTGACACGCATCGACACACGAATTCGCACGATGCTAATAGCATCTACACACGTTCCGATCCGACCGCCGATTTGGTCTGCTCCAGACCAAATCTGGACGTGTGTAGCGTAGTCGTCCGACCATAATTATTATTATTCGTGTTTGACGCGGTCGGCCGGATTTGGTTCGCACGAACTTCACTTCCTACCAAATCGGAACGTGTGTAGGCTTCCGACCGGGGACCAACTTGGCAGTGTTGACAATTTTGGAGGTTTTCCCCTAGATTTAGGGAGAAAGTATGTAAAAGCGGAAATATTTAAAGCAGGGTAAATTACGTTTAAGGGATTTTCAGAGGATTCAATTTAATGCTCGTTCATGAGTTTTACGTAGGACTGAACGAACAAAAGGTTTAAATATGGCCATTTACGAAAAGATTCTATTTATCTATTTGTTTTTTTTTGAATATTTTGTTTAAAAACTAGCAATTTGTCGTAAAACTAAATATATATAAAAAGGGCATATAACATCTCATCAATAAGTGCTGCTTTTAGTAAATATTTAGCATGTTTTAGTATTTTAATGAAAATAACCGAAAATTAAAAAAATATTTAATTGTTTTTTTATAGTAATAAAACATTAAAAACCGAAAATATTTTTCTTTTTAATTTATTTATTGCAAGCAAATTGATGTTTTCAGTATTTATAAATAATAATAATATTGGGAGATTAGCAGTGGCTGGCAACACTGCAACAACGGCTAGAGGTCGGCCAGACCAAATCGGAACGTGTGTAGCGCCGACCGATTTGGTCTGGCAGATTTGGTTTGAACGTGTGTAGGCGCGGATCAGATCTGCAGTGAAGTTCGCCCGCACCAAATCGGCGGTCGGATAGGAGCGTGTGTAGCGGCTATAATTCGTAGTGTGTGGTAGCCCTAAACCCGAGATTAGACGTGTGGTAAATAAAAACACCTGTGTACATTCAGAAATATATATTGAAAAAGCATTTGCTACAAACATTTTTGCGAAACCCATCTAACGACGAAACATTACATCGAAATAATTCATGACATTAAAATCGGAACATTACGCTTTGACAGATGTCCTACGTCTAAACATGAAAATGTGTGCGAACGCAAAATAATACTATCGAAAATAATGATACAAATACGAACATGTTACGCAACTAAACTAATACATTTTTCTAAGTTCACATTTTATTAAAAAAAATATCAATCTACCCATAGAATCCACCACATTTATAAAAGTTAAAAAGTATTGCATGATTATTTAAAAATACATCAAGATTTTTAATACTACATGAAAAGAAAAACATTTACGATAAAAAGTTTTAAAATGATAATTTTTATTATAATGAGAAAAAGCAAAAGTGTTCAAGTTAAATTAATACAATTTTAACAATTAGTTAATTAATACAATTTTAACATAAAGGTCGCGATTGAGATTAAATTTAATGTTTCCACTTTGTATCGCAGGACATCAACGATATGCGACTTAAAAAATTTAAAAGATTTTTTTAAAGAAAATGATAGTATAGGACACCAGACCACAATTCCTCAACGCGATCAAATACACAAGCGCTTTCGTCGGCAATCAAATTACAATTGATTACATGAATAAAATAAAAAATGCAAGCTAAATATTAATTTAAAAGTAAGGGAATAACATCAAATAGAACGAAATAGTACACATTATCTCACTCTAATTCGAAACAGTCGGCATCTAGTCAAAAACAAAGTGTTAAACAATCAATTTTTGACTAAAATGCCGACTGCACTCAACAACAAACAATTAGTATTGAATTTCTCACTCGTCATTATAATTTAGACCCGATTTCTATAAACAACTTTACAGTTATAGTTTAGCTAGGGGTCTCCGTGTTTTCAACATTTCACACTTTAAGAACTCATTTTTAATGCTATTTTAGGGCCTGCGCAGACGAGAGACTGGATGTGGCAGAGAGTAGCTGTGTGCTCAACGCAAACAAAGGTTATTCTGATCATGAAGTTCTTAGCGACTCGCGATTCCTCGCTAGACCTTCAGGAATGGCAGGACTGTCTTATGCGTTGAATTCGCGGCGAAAGTAACCACATTTAGGTTATGTTGATGGGCAGCCAAAAAGTCTCTTCTGCACAGGCATTTATTTTCATTTAGCGATCGGAAATTTATCTGGCTTTATCATGGGGCGATTTGAAGTATAAACGGTGTTATTGTTATTCAAATTGAAATTCTTTACTTCCAGCCTGCCAAGCATGACCTTTATTATATAACGCGATATGATATAGCACGTCATGCTGTCTGTAAGCAAGGCAGCATGACGTGCTATAAATCATATCGTGTGATTAAAGCCGCTCATGCAAGGCCGGCAGAAACAAGTGTGAATACAATGAATAAACCCCCAAGACCTAGGTGTTATTGTTGATCGAAGTCCCTAATTAAAGTTATAACTCGCGCGGTTAAAGAAACAATCTGTAAATGGCGGCCATGCATTAAGTGTGAGCGCGATAGCATGACCCACCCACGTGCTATACATGCAGCATGACGATATGTGTGAGCGAGATAGCGTGACTGGCCGACCGTTATTTCCATATTGTTTCTTTATCCGCACGGCTTATACAGGAAAGTTTTTTAATCAGTGCACAAATTTTTAAGATCGACTCGGAATCGGTAAGTGAACAACTTTCTCCTAGAAACATGGGTCGAAATACGACAAATTTTTTTTGATTTCCCATACTAAATAGATCACGTGATCAGTCCGATTTGTATGGAAGAGTCGATTTTTTTTTGGCAGATTTCGACATGCTTCTAGGAGAAAGTTGTTCACTTACAGATTTTGAGTCGATCTTAAAAATCTGTGCGCTGATAAAAAATTTGCCCTGTATATTATTATAGAAATCGCGTCTAAAGTTAGCCGGCAAAAGCGATGTGTGTGTTGTTCGCGCGTCACTTGAGCGCGCACTCGACGAAGACGGGCGCGGCGAGCGGGGCCCCGGGCAGCGCGGGCGGGGCCCCGGGGGACGCGGGCGGGGGCGACGGGGGCGCCTCCTCGCTCTGGGGGCCCGTCATACGCGCGCCGATCGAGAAGTGGGATTCGGTCAGCGGCCACGAGTTCTTCAGTGCCGCCCTGGATGGAAATAATGAGTTTTTAGATAGTTTGCCACAAATATACAGAGTAAAAGCAAATGAAACAGGTGTGTGGGCAAAGGTGGTCTTATCGCTAAGAGCGAACGCTTCCAGAGAATGTTTGAGGCATAGGAAAAATAAACACAGATCAAAAAGGAATAAAACTTATAGGTACTCGTTTTCAAGTACAAACTAAAAAGATTTATTTCTTTTATGTTCTTCAAGACAATTCATGTCTTTGCCATAATTTCGATATAAAAATAAGTAATGCATATCAATATTGGTCTCCCAAAAATTTAAGTGCTAAACACGTATATCTAGACTAATATTATAAAGAGGAAAGATTTGATTGTTTGTTTGCATCGAATAGGCTCCGAAACTACTGGACTGATTTAGAAAATTCTTTGACCATTAGAAAGCTACATTCTTCCCGAGTGACATAGGCTATATTTTATTCTGATATTCCCACGGGAATGGGTACCACGCAGGTAAAACCAACTGTACAATCTAACATAAAAGAGTATAAATAAATGAGGGTGCCACTTCCTTCGCAACTGCCACATTTTTGACGTAAAATGCTTGAATATGGCAACAATTTTGTATGAAAACTTTTAGTTCCTTTTTCATCCGTTTTCTACTCTTTTATGTCGGACTACGTCCCTGAACATGAGCCACTCGCCTACGCCCAGCTTTGGGAGGTGGGCAATGGGCAGCATTTTTATAACATTAGTCTAAACAACTGTTAATGAACTCACCACAGCGAAGAGTCAACGAGAGCGCGGACTTTGGGCACGGGGAAGCCGTTAAAAGGCGACGCGACGGGCAACGTGTAAGCTCCCATGTCCCGGAACATGAGCCACTCGCCCACGCCCAGCGGTGGGAGGTGGGCGGAGGGCAGCACGCAGTCCAGACCGTCGCACGTGGGGCCCCACACCGAGCAGGGTTGGGGCTTCATCGACTTCGGCTGACGAAGAAAAAAATAGTATAAATAAATAAATAAGTTCTTACAATCACACCAATTATCTAAGCCCATGTTAATTTTATTAAGAAACTGTATCGTGGAAAACTTGATAACGGATAAATATACTTAAATACTTTTAGTTTGTAAATACATACTTAATATACATAGTAAGCACCCAGACCAAGACAAATAGACATGTTCATGCACACAAATATTTGACTTGTTCGGGAATCGAACCCGAGACCTCTGGCGCAGAAGGTGGGTAGCCTACCCCTGCGCCAAATCGGTCGTCAAATAGATATAAGTATAAGTTGGGTAGTTTTTTTTTCTAATATTTCATTTTCAATAATAAAAATTGCATTTTGAGTGCAAAAAAGTAAAATTAATTAGAGTATAAGATATACTTTTAAAATATAATATACCTAGTCTAAAAAAGATACTTGTCTCATAATATTCACGTCTGTGGTTGAAAAATAGTACATAATATTTATTTCCAATAATATGGTGTAAGTACATTAGGATGTTGATATAACAAATATTAATAATTTAATATTTGGAAGTGGCTACCATTGAGTATGAAAGAGCGAATTTAAACTATTTGTATAAAATTGTTCACGTGAATGTATTTGAGCTCTTACCTCCATAGTCTCGGCAACGACGTGCTGGTGATCGTAGAGCACGCAGTTGAACGAGCCGTACACGCCGTCGTTGATGAAGTACATGGTGTGGGTCTGCTCGTTGCCCTCCTCGTCCTTTGCTGGCACCTACACGACAAATTAAGCAATTAAGGCGATACTCGGAAAAAATGTGCTGAAGCGAGATAGCAATGAGAAAACGACGCGCGCGGGAGCGAGACCGATTTTGCAGATTAGGCAAAAAAAAACACAAAAACACTTCGTATTAAAAAACTAAAGCGATTTAAAAAAAAATGCTTCTATACGATCCTCAGGATTATTGGTGTCCACTAATTAAACCAATTTCCAATAGTGTAAGTAACCCCATTTAAGAATAATCTTCACTTTTCGTATTTTTTAGAGGTCTTTTCGAAAATAAAATGTGTCGAGGCAAAATCATAAAATCGTGTTTTTGAAACTATACGATTCTAGATAAAGGTATGAAGAAATATATATCTTATTACCAGATTTTTAACAACTGTAACCGTCCTATAGTTTTAAATCAAAAAGTCCATATTTTTCCGAGTAGCGCCTTAATTTAGATTTTTGCATACATTACGTTCAAAAAGGTGTTCAATTTAACTCGCGCGACTGTACGCAAAACCAAAAAACTAAGCAATGAATTAGAAAAGAAAATCTACTTTTAAAGCAGATTTTTGTCGCTATTTTAGTGTTGTTTCATGAAAAGTAGTACTTATTATAATCATTAAATAGATTTGGGGTTAATGTGAAAATTCAATAAACGGATTTCACTCTGAAGTGTTTTGTGACGCGAATTCAATACAAGTACTACGCGTTCGCTTCGAGTTGGCCGCTACCGTACTCCCCACCACACCGCACCGCGCTCCTAAATAGTTTTTTTACGACGTAATAGGTCTGTTAATAATAAGGTCTATTCAAGGAATTTATAATACAACAGGAAAGTGCACTGCTGCTAAAAAACGGTCCTAATGAGATAGTAAGAACGAGGTCAGTTTATCTCACTCCATTCCATTACGGCGGCCACGAACATGCGCGACGGGCGGCGACGAGCGATTTTTTTTTTCTCTTTATTTTCGAATTGCGAACTTGACACAATGAAGACGGAAAACGTCATTCGGCTTGTAATGTTGCCACTTAACATTCTGAAATCTATCATTCAAATTCTTTTCTAGGATAAGCCATAAAAACTTAAACGACCTGATACACTTTTATGCTTAATACGGTAATACCTAAATTAATATGCGATGTTTTCTATTGACTAAAAGTAATACGAAGCGGAAATTTTACGAAATTTAATTTTTATAACGAAAGTTGTAAACCATAAATCTACTAAACCTGTTATTTAAGAGTGCTGGCAATTTTAGAGAAAGGGACACCCTCACCTCGTTCTTGCGGTCTCAGCTGGACCGTTGACATTTTGTATTGAAATATAAACCTTATCTCTTAAAGTTAAAGTGTATTTTTAAATACACAAAAATACGGAGTGCACCTTCCTGTTGTACGTAGTACTTATAAATTCCTTGGGTCTATTACATCGGACCTTCTTACTTCGTAATAAGTTCTGTTCAGAAGCGCGGCGCAGTGCGGCGTGGCGGGGAGTAAGGTAGCGGCCAACTCGAAACGGACGCGTAGTAGTCACCATTATTCTGGGGCCCGATTCTTACGCATTCGAATTTTTTCAGTGTGCTAATTCGTATACGAACTTTTTGTTTGTGGTTTCTATTGAAAAGTTAGAACGTTTCAAACAAACATTCATCTTGACAGACAATCCGTTGAAATGGAACATAGACAAACGTCCTGAGTTTGACTCGTGACATGGTATAACCTTCGTAATTCGCATACGGTTGTAGCGTTGCGTCGCTCGCTACTATCCTCCTTTCATATAATTCGAAACTATTTGTCAAATTTTTATGAGTCTGAAAAATAATATTAAAAATGTCATGTTGTTGCCATGACATTGTTTTGTGTATAGTTGTCAATTATATTTTATCTGTTTCGGCACAGCCATCTCTATCGTCTTCTACAAGCCATGCGCATAAAGTTGGCAACGTAGTTTTAAGTGAACCGATTTGACATCGTTTGCACCGTTTGACAGGTAAACAGCGAGTAAACCTCGAGTACTGAATCCTATGGAGATGGCATATCTTCTATACATCTATACAAATAAATAAAATTGTACTGTCTGTTGTAACCGTTTTTTACTACGTGCATATTATTAAATATACGGTACATATACCAAAATGACATGTTTTTAAATTTTTGTCTGTCTGTCTGTTTGTTCCGGCTAATCTCTGAAACGGCTGGACCGATTAATACGACAATTAGAAGAAGTTTAAAATTGAATTCCAAGATTTTCTTACATTGTGACTTAGTTACACCTCACTTTTTCGTAGGTATGCCACCTCCATAGGATTTAGTACTCAGAGGAGTAAACCGGTTCACAGCTACGTTGCCGTTCCGTATCATAGCATGGCTTGTAGAAGACGATAGAGACGGCTGTGGTTTCGGTCAATTTTTAAATCTCAGAAATTATTTTGTTAAGTATTAAATTGTTTAAAAACCTGTTATTTACAGGTAAGTTTAGTAGATCTTTAAAGGAGACGGAATAAAACCCCCCTAAGAAGCAGCTGGCATAATGAAACTTGTAATCGATAAAGCCTTTAAAACGTAATGTTCTTACGTTATTATTTAAATTCTAAAGCTAGCCCATTATTTTATATTTAATTTTCAAAATACTCCTAATTGCGTTAGGGAACGAAGCTATTCTTGGCTTGAAGATGAGAACATACCCTATTTTAAAAAAGTGAGTGTCAAATCAAGTGTGATTGAGCGTCTGATTGGTTGACAGCATAACATGTCAATGTCACTTTAGTTGAATGAACAATTTGTTAGAGATGTGTCAAATTCAAATATATCCATATTACTCGAGTTGAGTATCGATTCATTATCGATTGGGTATCGATTCATGCCCGATATGCGGTGACCTTATATTAATTCGCATAAAAACTCATGCTCTTAACTTAGTTTTAATAACTCGAAACATCATGCATATTATCGCGTTGTTTTTAATCTCGTAACGAAATATCGAATGAAATACAAAAGTGTTGCAACAAATCTAAAATCGATACAATTTCCCGCAATACATATCGATACTGTACATCAAATCGAGACACACTGTTAATGATTGACTCCATCTCTTCTCTACGGCTTGTGCTAGTGCTGCTATTTAAAACAAACAACATGGCCATGTAAAAAAATGAAAAAAATATTTAATTTACAAAAATTAATTGTGAAAAATTGGCTAGACTAAGATTTTTTTTTTCAACTCATACGAGTTCTGGATATTGCATTCTCCCGATTTTCATTCATTTTGGTGCAGCTGCATTTTAGTGAAGACCTTGTATGGAAATCTAGACCGTCCGTCTCCTTTGTAAGTAACGTTCTGTTTTGACTTATTGTATATTAATTTGTGATTTTATTTTTAGGTTTTTATCTTTATTTTAAAATATACGTGGTTGCTGTGGAATTGGTTATTTCATTCTCCACTTCCACGTTATACGGTACTGAGCTCTCGCTTGGCGTGCACGATGGCGATTAGCGCACACGTACAACGCCACGAGGGCGAAGAAGCAGCCAGTCTCCGTCCAGACTGAGAGAGAGACTTTTCTTTCTTTTTTTCTTTCTTAATAGCTCTATAGCCTAGCTCCTATCGCAGCTGTACTAGCTCCACCTCACCTCTCGCTTGGCGTGCACCACGGCGAACAGACTCACCTCTCGCTTGGCGTGCACCATGGCGAACAGACTCACCTCTCGCTTGGCGTGCACCATGGCGAACAGACTCACCTCTCGCTTGGCGTGCACCATGGCGAACAGACTCACCTCTCGCTTGGCGTGCACCATGGCGAACAGACTCACCTCTCGCTTGGCGTGCACCATGGCGAACAGACTCACCTCTCGCTTGGCGTGCACCATGGCGAACAGACTCACCTCTCGCTTGGCGTGCACCATGGCGAACAGCGTGTAGGCGGCGGCGGCGAAGTACCGGCCCGGCTCGGCGATGACGCGCACGCGACCCGACCCGAAGTACGTCTCTAGAGCGGTGTTGATCACGCCCGCCACCTGGTTTTCAAATTATAACAATATAAGTTTTTAGAAAAAATTAGAGATAAAACGGATATCCGGTAACTATCCGGTATTCGGCCTATCCGGCCGGATACCGGATAATAGAGCACTATTCGGCCGGATGCCGGATATTCAGAAAAACACGAAATTGTGCAGAAGATGTCTATTATGGTAAACTTAAATTAATAACCTACAACAAAGCAATCAATCAAAATGGCAAATGATCTAATCCCAGAATCCAATTGACGACCTCCATGGCCGAGTGGTGTACGCACCGATTTTCAATGTGCCACTATCTCTGAAGGTCCCGCTAAATATTGAAAACGAACTTTTCAATATTTCCTCGGGTCTGGTAGGTGTAGGTATGTGTAAAGTCCATTCGCTTAGATAGTGTCGCCCTTTGATCGCGCCCGCCTTGGCACGTGCCGCTGCTAGTCAAAGGATGCCGCCGCATAAACAAATAAAGCCGCGTGCGGCGTACACCCGAAAATGGAATTGGATTTAGGGACTCGGCATTTATTAAATTATATTTTCTTAAATAATCTATGTTTATTATAAATACAGGTGGTAACGACGGTTATGACTTGTGACAATTCGAGCGATGATAAGTAATCATAATAATCATATAAAAAATTTATAATAATTATGTTTATTTGTAAATCACTTATTTAACTTCCTTTTATATAAAAATATCCAAATTTTCATTAAAATTGACTTTGGTACCCAACTTGAGTGTATTATTTTATATCTGCATTTTATAGCAAGAGCCACAACGCCGTGCGGGTGTACCGACACTACCTAACCGAACGGACTTTACCCGTCATTGTTTCCAATTTCCTTAACAATAGTGCTAAAGCTACTAAATGTTTGGGTAACGGGATATACGGCCATCATCCGGCCTGAAGGTTGGCCGGAAATCCGTTATCCGGCATCCGGCCAATTAGCTATCCGTTTCATCTCTAGTAAAAATTTTATTTTTATGGCAGGCTTTTTTGCTGACTGTACTTTAATATTATATTGTCATTTAAACCAAACCTGTATACAAAATTTCAGCGCCATCGGACACTGGGAAGTGGGTCAAATTAAGCTTACAAGATTTGTCCCTCACTAACTAACAAACTAACCAACATGGCAAGTTAATAAAAAGTTTATAATAAATTAAATCACATTGTTAGGCGAAATATTTAAAATGGCTCCTCACGGTTTTACCCGCGTGGTACCCGTTCCCTTGGGAATATCGGGATAAAATATAGCCTATTGGCCGGCACTGTTACTTTATTGATCTCCCATTTAAAATTAGTGAAAAATGTCATTATCAAACTTGAATAACTTCTTGGGCACTAATCGTACGCTATTGATGTCATATCAAAAAATGATCATAACACTGTTTACAATAATAAAGTGCAAATTATTTTCGTTGGCCGATACTTTAATTTTTTTGGTCCAATTTGACTGATCTCCTTTTTGTCGCAAATTGGTTTATTTGTCTCTCTTTTAAAATTTGGATTTGTGTGAATTTCTGAAACATCTGATTCAATTGGTCTTCCACGTAACGAACTAAATAAAGAACACATTTAATTGGGTATTTGACTGTTGTTGAAATCGAGACAATTAATTATGACATTCAGAAATATAACATCATTAAATAACAAATGTGAAAAAAGAAATTCAATTTGTATTATAACAAGCGAATTATGAGCCACTTAATTTGTGACTCTAGCTATCTCTTTCTAAAACGAAATTTTCTATGGTGAGAGTATGGCGCTATAGAAATGTGACGTCACGTTTCTATAGCGCCCTCCTTGTTCAATTAGAAAGTTTGATGCTCTATATCGCTGAAAATATACAAGATATTTGAAAATAAATACCTATGTTGTGTTCCTACTAATTCAAAAAATATTTTAAGTTTATAAAAAAATATCAGTCAAGTACTCAATTGACTCACCTCCCTGATGTCAGTGTCGGAGCCGCCGGGGAACCCCCCGCCGATGTCGAGCAGGTCCATGCGCGCGTGGCCGAAGTCGCCGCCGATGGAGAACAGCGCGCGCGCGTACTGGATGGCGCGAGCGTACACGCTGGTCTCGCGCGCGCCAGACCCCACGTGGAACGACACGCCTACCACCTACACAAGAAAAAAAATGATTTTTCTCAAACATGTATTGAAATATTGTCATTAATTTCGAAAAAAGAACAAGGGAAGTATCAAATTTTCGAACAAAAACATCAAATGCATTGCAGGAGCGTTTTTTTTTTATTTGGCACATTACAACGCTCCAGCAGTGTTGTATGAAACGGCGTGCTTAGCATTTTCTTTTAGTATTTGCTCAATAAAGGAAAGTATCAAATTTTAGAAGAAAAAACATCAAATGCATAGCAGGAGAGTTTTTTTTTTATTTGGACATTACAACGCTCCAGCAATGTTGTATGAAACGGCGTGCTTAGCATTTTCTTTTAGTATTTGCTCAATATGACTAATGTAACTTTTAATATTAATTAAATAAAATGTATAACAAACAAAGTATCTTTTGGGAAAAGTGCCTGTCTCGTATTAGTGAAGTCGGCTTTCAAACTCATACTCGACCTGCAATTGTCTATTACGCGGCCTTTGCACTAATGTACTATTAACGCATGCCAAGAGTATCCAAGGTATGCTTAAAATAGACAAAAAGTATCCTAAAGCCATCATGTATCCTTAAAATACCTAAAATAAATCAAAAGTATTCTAGTAATTTTAAAAGAATCAAACATGCACGTATTCGCTAGTTTTGACTACGAAACGCCTGCTATAAAAGAAAAAACACTTTAAGAATAGGCGCTCGTGGCAAAACAAACCAACTGAAAATGACAACGCGCCTACTGGATAGCACATACGCCGGTCTCACGAGCATTCGAGCTCACATGGAAGAACAAGTCCACAACACTTCGTAGATGCAATATAAGTTACTTTACTACATTTACATTCTAGACTCAGCAAGTGTAGTTGTTCGGAAAAGATCGATATTTCTGAACGCATCTCTAATGTCGCGTCAGGTTGACATTTGGCTGTCACTTGAAGTTGACAGTGACACTTGATTGAAATTCTTGTAACCAAAATGTCGGATTAATTTTGCTGAATTTGTTAAAAAATCGCTCGCGTTGAATGTGCCTGGCATATCGAGTTTGAATAAAATCTTAAATTATCTATGTGATCCCGTTTTGTACGACCAAGGTTTTGACGCCATCCATCGGGCTGGTCGCGGAGTTTTGAAAGAAAGATAATTGTCCACCACGCGTTGTTGCAGGGGCAATATATATCTTGACAAAAAGCTCCTCCGTGTGTTATTGTGTATCTTGTTGAAGCGCCCAGTGTCTTGGGAACGCTGTGTTGTATGTGTTGTGAGTGAGGTGACGAGTTGGTAAGGTCTGCAGAAGACGAAGAAAGGACCCCAGGGGCGCGCGCGCTCCCTTACACCACTTCTGCCTTGGAGACGTTCGACACACGGACCCGTATGTAGCCTCACCTTACTTAACATTCTCTCCGCTGTGTATCGCAGTCCAATTGTTCAGTTTACATCCCCGCTGAAACCTAGTTTTTTGTCCGGAGTCTATATTAGTAATACCAAATTCCACTGCGCTAAGCCGATTCCGCGGATTTAGCAGGGGTGTACTGAACATTTCTTGGTAGCCAAGAGCGTAGTTTGAAGGCCTGAGAGGCCCACGCCAAAACGTTGTATTAATCAGTGCCGTTTTGATGACCCAGTCTGGTCCGGACTAGATTAATTTGTACTTGTAAATGGTAATTAACTTGCATTTGAAAAGTAAAGGGCATTCCTTTGTTATTGGTTCCATGTCTTGTAATTAATTGTCATGTATTGAAGTTCCAAAGTGTAAACAGATGCCTTTCTTTGCTCATAATAATTATTATTCAGTTTTGTTAGCAAATTTGAGTTGTGAATATTGACAAGTTTGTTGCTAAAATAATAGCTAATAAAAGGTTAGCTAATAAGTTTGCACTCAATACTTAGTGAAACTTAAATGATTTGGGACATTGTTTACACATTGAAACTCATTGAAACTTGTGCTTTGAAATAATTAAAATTAACTTGTTGTTGTGTTGATATCCAAGTGAATTTCAATAGTCAGTGATTTGGAGTGAATTTCAATAGTCAGTGAGTTTTGTTGTTTTCTGATAACCTCCAAATATTTAAGAGTTTGTGTCATTATAAATACTTTGTTGTTGTAATATTGGAATTTTGTGGTTATTAGTAACCTCCAAATATTGGAGATTTTGTGTTATAGTGAATATTTTGAATTTGTTGTTTTTGTTGATAAATTTGTGACGTTACAATGACGGCCTCCTCTGCTAAAGCCAAAATACGTTCTGAGTTACGGTGGTTAGCTTCTGCGGTTGCGTTGTTGGATCGACCGGATAGAACGGAGGCCTTGTTGAACAGATACGTAGATCTGCCCATACGTTTGGCTGTTGTTGATGAGCAGTATGCCTTATTTTTGGAAAGGACTGTTGAGGCCGAGGTGGAAATGCGACAAGAAGTCGGTTTGGATGTGGACCAGTGTTATGATTTTGCGGACAGAATTACCCAGGTGGCTCGGCCTTTGCAAGTGGCAAGAGAGAATGAACCGAGCCCGTCCCCGGTCACATCTAGGAGTATGCCCCCTCTCTTTGCTAGATTGGCCCCCTTAGACTTAAGGCGTTTTGCTGGTCGTCTAGAGGACTGGGAGGGCTTTATTAATATTTTTGATAGTCTGGTACATGCCCGGGATGATTTGACCCAGGGCCAGAAGTTAGCGTACTTGTTATCCGTGTTGGAAGGGGAGGCCCTTGAATCGGTTCAACATTTGGCCCCCTCGGATGAAAACTACCCTATTGCTAGGGATTTGATTGCCCGTCGGTACCAGAACGTACGACGTCTGGCGGACAACCATGTTGCCGCCGTTTTGAATTTACCCCGCGTTGCCAGCGTGATGCACTTGAGAGTGGCTTTGTTGAATCCGCTGTTGGTTGCATACAACGCATTAAAAAACTTAAAACTCCCAGTGGAGCAGTGGTCGTTTTTGTTACTGCACATTGTCCTGGGAAAGTTGCCGGACTCTGTTAAGGTCCGTTTTGAGCAGCAGTATGGTGGGGATAGTGCGACTTATCTGCCACCCTTCTCGGACCTCTTGACGTTCCTGGAAGGAGAAAGTAGACTGGCAGATAATTCCTCTCTGGCCGGTCCTATGGGACCCGAACGACCTGTGCCACAGAGTAGATCCCCCACCGGACCCCCCCGTAGGGGGCGTATGGCCCCTCGCGCGCCCGGCCGCTATGCCGCCGTCCAGGAGACCGCCCGCTGCTTGTACTGTCGGGAACCGGGTCACAGCACGACCCGTTGTGATAAGTTCCTCGACCAGCGCGTCCAAGGCCGTCGAGCGATCGCGCGACAACGGACATGGTGCTACTCGTGCTTGGGCCTGCACATGCAGCGCGAATGTACCCAAGCGCACCCATGCCGCTTTTGTAAGGGCAACCACCATCCCCTCCTCTGCATGAACAGCCCAGAGGGCGGCGGAGCGCCGCAGCGCGTCGCTGCAGGATCACCGCGTATGGGTGGGGGTCTCGGACCCCCCGCGGTGTTTGCATCCCGCAGCAGTTCTAGTGGCCACCAGAGTGGCCCCAGACGCTCTCCGCCACGTTTGGACCCCCAAACGGGCGGGGGTCCCAGGGACCCCCCCATGGGAAACCGATCCCCAAGGATGGGGATGAGTTATGCGGGCGTTGCCGGAGGTCGTAGAGGCCCCCCGCGACGTTTTGAGCCTCGCACGGGCGGGGGTCCCACGGACCCCCCCATGGGAAATCGGTCCCCAACTAGGGGGTTCGATTTTGCGAGCGATGCGGGAGGTCGTAGAAGCCCCCCGCAACGTGTTGAGCCTCGCACAGCCGGGGGTCCCCGGGACCCCCCTTCTGAAAATCGGTCACCGTGCCCCCGCGACTATGGGGCGACGTACACGGTGGGTGATAGGCACCGATTCTCGCCGCCGCTCGCCGAATACCCGCGTTTGGAGCGGCGCCCGCCCCGTCTTCAAGGGGCCGGGAGATATGACCCGCCTGATACCGGGCGAATTGGACGGAGGCAGTATGTGGGAGATTGGGACCCACTGGATCGCTATGAGCGACCCCCTTACCATGGGGGGACGTCTGGGGACCCCACATACTAGCAATCAACGTGTTTACGGTCGATTGTAGCCACCCCTCCAGAGACCGTTTTGTTGCCCACGGCCTCTGTGCTTGTCAGGGGATTGAATGGCGACCTTGTGGAAGTTCGCGCCTTGTTGGATTCCGGTGCTCAGGGGTGTGTTGTGTCATCTTGGTTAGTTAGGCGGTTGGGCCTCAAGGTGCACCCCCACACGGAAGGCGTGAGAGGTGTTGGCGATGTGAAAGTCCCCGGGTTGTTAGGGCATGTTGACTTCACATTTACATCACGTAATGGGTCCACGCCAGGCATTAAGACCTCGGCGATTGTGTTGGACACAGTTGTTGGCCGTCAACCTTCAGTTGACTTGGGACCGAGTATGTTGTCTTTGGTGTCTGATTCCCCACTCGCCGATCCAAATTTCTTCCGCCCAGGCCCGATTGATGCTCTCCTTGGAGCCGATGTCCTGGGGCGAGTTTTGTTGACGGGGAAGCGAGTTTTGCAGCCAGATGGCTTGGTAGCTCTGCAGACGACACTCGGTACAGTTGTGATGGGCCCTGCTCGCCGCGTTTTGGATTCCCTTGATGAGGATCGCGGTCTTGTTTTTAATGTGTCTCTCTCCGAAGTGGTGCAGAAGTTTTGGGAGGTTGAGGAACCTCCACCAGCCCCGCGGGTTGACCCAGTAGCGGATGAATGCGAGTTGTATTACCAGAATAACACTGGTCGCCTCCGCTCTGGTCGTTTGATCACCCGTCTCCCCTTTCGTGCCGGCCGACCTCCTCTGGGCGAATCCCGACCGCTAGCGGAACGTAGGCTAGTGGCGATGGAGCGTCGCATGAGCAAGGATCCGGTCTTCCGCCAGAAGTATGTTGAATTCATGCGGGAGTATGAGGAGTTAGGGCACATGTCCGTGAGCGATTTGGATTGGCGCTCCGTTGAGCACTTCTTTTTGCCGCACCACGCCGTTTTGAAATCCGGAAAGATTCGGGTGGTCTTTGACGGTTCGGCTCCCACCTCTACTGGAGCGTCCTTGAACCAGTGTCTGCATGTAGGTCCCAAGCTGCACACGGAGATCTCAGACATTTTGACCAACTTCCGGCGGCACCAAATTGTATTTATGACTGACATCCGGATGATGTTCAGACAAACGGTCATCCATCCAGAGGATAGGAGGTACCAATTGATCTTGTGGAGAGAGAGTCCTAGGGACCCCTTGTTGATTTATGAATTGAATACGAATACGTACGGTTTGGCTTCGAGCCCGTTTGTTGCGATTCGTTCTTTGTTGGAGTTGGCCGAGAAGGAGCGCTTGAGATACCCTCGCGCCTCCGCCATTTTGGCCAGTGACGTCTATGTGGATGACATTTGCACGGGCGCCTCATCTGTCTCAGAGGCGATTGTCCTGAGAGACGAACTCACCGCCCTTTTGAAGTCGGGAGGTTACGAGTTGAGGAAATGGATATCCAACTCGCCTGATGTACTGGTAGGTTTGCCCGAAGAGCACCAGCAGGACCCCCACCTATTCGAAAATGTTGATAATCCCCATGTGGTGACCGTCCTTGGCGTACAGTACAAACCGGTCTCTGACACGTTCACGTATTGTGTGGATTTACGACCACCGAAAGTCTGGACCAAGCGTTTAGTATTGTCTACTGTCGCACGTACCTTTGACCCCAATGGGTGGATTTGCCCCGTGCTGTTTATGGCCAAGTGTTTCTTGCAACGGTTATGGGCTTCGGGTGTGTCGTGGGATGAACCTCTCTCGGACGAGTTACTCCGAGATTGGTCGAGCTTCGTTTCATCCCTCCCCGAGATTAATGAAGTGCATTTGCCGAGGCTATTCCTCCCTTCTGAAAATTGTAAAGTTACTCTTCACGGCTTTTCCGATGCCTCCGAACGTGGATTTGCTGCGGCCGTGTACCTCCGCACCGTTACTGTTGACGGAGTTGTTGCAGTGCATCTGGTGATAGCGAAAAGCAAAGTCGCTCCCCTTCGGACTCGTCATACGATCCCGAGGTTGGAATTGTGTGGAGCTGCCCTCCTAATGCGTTTGTTGAACCACGTATGGCTCACATTAGGTCGATCTATTAAGATACAAGAGGTTTATGCTTGGACGGACAGTCAGGTCGTCCTTTGTTGGTTGAAGGCTCCGGCGCACACCTTGGACGTGTTTGTGGCCAATCGAGTGTCGCAGATTTGTAATTCCGACATCGAGTTGATTTGGAGACACGTGCCGGGAACCATGAATCCCGCGGATTGTGCGTCTCGGGGTTGTGTAGCCCCAACCCTAATTAACCACCCCCTCTGGTGGGGCCCCCAGTGGTTGATGCGGCCTGAGTCGGAGTGGCCGCCCTCTCCAGCGTTGTCGAACGTAGCCGTTCCTGATATGCGGGCATGCGTCCTGGAGACTAACCCCGCCGGGGTAAAGGATTTGTTGTTGGATCGGTACAGCTCCTTACAGAAGCTGCTTGGTGTTACCGCTTGGATCAGACGTTTTGTGTACAATTGCAGAAACCCACGCGCGAGGCGTGATTCGTCGGTTCTCACTCCGGACGAGCGTAGGGACGCGCTCTTGTTTTGGGTCCGGAGAGTACAAGCTGATAGTTTTGAGTCCGAGATTGAAATTTTGCGTTTAGGCCGTCGCAAGTTGAAGGGCGCGGTATCGCGATTGAATCCCTTCCTGGACGAGAGTGGGCTTTTGCGAGTCGGCGGAAGACTTCGAAATGCGAACCTGCCGTATGGAGCTCGTCACCCCCTTTTGTTACCTAAAGCCGGACATTTGACTCAACTGATAATAACAGATCGCCATGTGAATGCACAACATGCTGGCTGTAATGCTTTGTTGGCCATTTTGCAGCGTGAATTTTGGATTTTGTCTGCTCGTCGAGCCATTCGCACTGTGGTTTTCCGTTGCCTGCCTTGTTATCGATTGAAGGCCGCGACCATGCAGCCCCAGATGGGTGATTTGCCTGCTGATCGCGTCACGGAATGTAGAGCTTTTGCCGGAGTCGCCACCGACTTCGCCGGTCCCTTTACTGTAAAGGCTTCGAGACTGCGTAATGCTAAAACCTATAAGGCGTACTTGTGCGTGTTTGTGTGTTTGTCCACCAAGGCTGTCCACTTGGAAATTGTCTCGGAATTGTCTACCGAAGCCTTTGTCGCCGCCTTGAGCAGATTTGTTTCCCGTAGAGGACTGCCGTCATTGATACGTTCCGATTGTGGTACTAATTATAAGGGAACGTGTAATTATCTTAAGGAAGTAGTTAAGTTTTTTGTTGATAATAAAATAGACATTGGAACCACCCTCTCCCGGCGTGGGATAATCTGGAAGTTTAGCCCTCCAGCTTGTCCGACCTGGGGAGGAATTTTTGAAGCTTGTGTAAAGGCTGCCAAGACACACTTGCGTCGCGTGATTGGAGAAACTATTCTCACGTTTGAGGAACTTGATACGGTATTTTGTAAAATTGAGGCCGTCCTCAACTCGCGACCCTTGTGCCCGTTGTCTTCGGACCCGAATGACCTGGAAGCGTTGACCCCAGGTCATTTCTTGATCGGACAGCCCCTTTTGGCGTTGCCTGAATATCCGATTCAGGATGTAGGATCCCATCGTTTGTCGCGATACCAACTTTTGAAACAGATGTCCCAAAACTTCTGGGCACGTTGGTCGATGGAGTATTTGCATATCCTACAACAGCGCGTGAAGTGGACAGATAAAACCACCCCACCCCAGACTGGCGACCTCGTGTTGATTAAGGATGCTAACCTGCCGCCCCTATGTTGGCGAAGGGGGCGCATTGTTAAACTCTACCCCGGAACTGACGGAGTTCCTCGTTTTGCTGAGGTTTTGGTTCGAGATTCGGTTTTGAAGAGAGCCGTTAGTGGGCTCTCCCGATTACCCGTAGATTGACGTACCGTTCTTAACGGTCCGGGGCGGGGGGATGTTCGGAAAAGATCGACGTTTCTGAACGCATCTCTAATGTCGCGTCAGGTTGACATTTGGCTGTCACTTGAAGTTGACAGTGACACTTGATTGAAATTCTTGTAACCAAAATGTCGGATTAATTTTGCTGAATTTGTTAAAAAATCGCTCGCGTTGAATGTGCCTGGCATATCGAGTTTGAATAAAATCTTAAATTATCTATGTGATCCCGTTTTGTACGACCAAGGTTTTGACGCCATCCATCGGGCTGGTCGCGGAGTTTTGAAAGAAAGATAATTGTCCACCACGCGTTGTTGCAGGGGCAATATATATCTTGACAAAAAGCTCCTCCGTGTGTTATTGTGTATCTTGTTGAAGCGCCCAGTGTCTTGGGAACGCTGTGTTGTATGTGTTGTGAGTGAGGTGACGAGTTGGTAAGGTCTGCAGAAGACGAAGAAAGGACCCCAGGGGCGCGCGCGCTCCCTTACACCACTTCTGCCTTGGAGACGTTCGACACACGGACCCGTATGTAGCCTCACCTTACTTAACATTCTCTCCGCTGTGTATCGCAGTCCAATTGTTCAGTTTACATCCCCGCTGAAACCTAGTTTTTTGTCCGGAGTCTATATTAGTAATACCAGCTTCCACTGCGCTAAGCCGATTCCGCGGATTTAGCAGGGGTGTACTGAACAGTAGTGAAGAATCGAGAAGAAAAAACTGCCGAGACGGAGAACAGCGCGTGCGTATACCGTACCTACTGATAAGACTCAAATTAGGATGGCAGCTGCCTACAACTTTTAATTCAAAATGCTAAAAGTATCGCCGCTATAGACGACGCGAACGACACGCCTACCACCTACACACTAAACAAATGATTTTTCTCATACATGCATGGAAATATTGACATTATTTTCGGGAAAAGAACAAGAACAAGGGTTGCCTGTCTTGCATTAGTGAAGTCGGCCTTCAAACTCATACTCGACCTGCAATTGCCTATTTCACGGCCTTTGAACTAATGTTATTATTATCGCATGCCAGAAGTATTCAAGGTATGCTTAAAATACACAAAAAGTATTTTAAGTCACATGTATCCTTAAAGTTCTTAAAACGAATCAAAAAGTATTCTAGTAATCCTAAAAGAATCAAGCGTGCGTGGTATTCACTAGCTAAACCTACGAAACGCCTCATAAAAGAAAACACTTATAGAATATCTTCGCCTCGCTTTCGATTTCGCCTTCGGAAAATGACAACGCGCCTACTGGATAGCGCATACGCCGGTCTCACTAGCGCCCGAGCGCACATGGAAGGACACGTCCACAACACTTCGTAGTTGCAATACAAGTTACTACATTCTTGACTCAGCAAGTGTGCAATCATCGAGAAGGAACCACCACCGACGGAGAACAGCGCGTGCGTATACCGTACCTACTGCTCTACTGTAGCGCTTGGGGATAAGGCTCAATTGAGGATGGCAGCAGACTACAACTTTTAATTGCTAAAAGTATCGTCATGGAAAGTACTAACACTGCTTCTGCGAAGATTTAGGTACGGGTTTTTTGGTGTAACGTAATATGAAATAATTATATAGGTACACGCACCATAAGATAGAGCGCCCTCACGCGATGTGCAAAACGATCGGTTTGTAGCAAGTGGTAGTTGTTGGAAGTCATCTATTTTGCTTATTTCTGCACGCGTAGCATGACGAACACGAGAAGAGTTTTGTCTACCTCGAAAGTCTATAATTGACAGCTGACTGAACAATAGGTTTGTCTACGATACAATGTCATTTTTGACGTTTCGATATAGACAAAACCTTTCTCGAGTTCGTCATGCTACCCGTGCTGCAAGAGAATGGCGTAGTAATACGTATGTTGGTATTTCCCTGCTCGATCGAATCAGAAATGATGAGCTCCGCAGGAGAACTAAAACAACCGACATCGCTCGAAGGATTGCTCAGTTGAAGTGGCAGTGGGCGGGACACATAGCGCGGAGAACCGATGGCCGTTGGGGCGGAAAGGTTCTCGAATGGCGACCGCGTACCGGACGACGTTCCGTGGGCAGGCCCCCTACAAGGTGGACCGACGATCTGGTGCGCGGTCGCGGTGCGCCGCTGGATGCGGGCAGCGCAGGACCGATCGTTGTGGAGATCCTTGGGGGAGGCCTATGCCCAGCAGTGGGCGTCGTTCGGCTGACATCATGATGATGATGGTGGTGATGATGATGATGATGACTCACCTCTAGCCCGAGCACAGCGGCGAGCTTGAGCAGGCGCGGCGCCTCGGTGACGGGGTCGCAGCCGAACTTGATGATGATGATGATGGTGGTGATGATGATGATGATGACTCACCTCTAGCCCGAGCACAGCGGCGAGCTTGAGCAGGCGCGGCGCCTCGGTGACGGGGTCGCAGCCGAACTTGATGATGATGATGATGGTGGTGATGATGATGATGATGACTCACCTCTAGCCCGAGCACAGCGGCGAGCTTGAGCAGGCGCGGCGCCTCGGTGACGGGGTCGCAGCCGAACTTGATGATGATGATGATGGTGGTGATGATGATGATGATGACTCACCTCTAGCCCGAGCACAGCGGCGAGCTTGAGCAGGCGCGGCGCCTCGGTGACGGGGTCGCAGCCGAACTTGATGATGATGATGATGGTGGTGATGATGATGATGATGACTCACCTCTAGCCCGAGCACAGCGGCGAGCTTGAGCAGGCGCGGCGCCTCGGTGACGGGGTCGCAGCCGAACTTGATGATGATGATGATGGTGGTGATGATGATGATGATGACTCACCTCTAGCCCGAGCACAGCGGCGAGCTTGAGCAGGCGCGGCGCCTCGGTGACGGGGTCGCAGCCGAACTTGATGATGATGATGATGATGATGGTGGTGATGATGATGATGATGACTCACCTCTAGCCCGAGCACAGCGGCGAGCTTGAGCAGGCGCGGCGCCTCGGTGACGGGGTCGCAGCCGAACTTGATGATGATGATGATGATGATGGTGGTGATGATGATGATGATGACTCACCTCTAGCCCGAGCACAGCGGCGAGCTTGAGCAGGCGCGGCGCCTCGGTGACGGGGTCGCAGCCGAACTTGATGATGATGATGATGATGATGGTGGTGATGATGATGATGATGACTCACCTCTAGCCCGAGCACAGCGGCGAGCTTGAGCAGGCGCGGCGCCTCGGTGACGGGGTCGCAGCCGAACTTGATGATGATGATGATGATGATGGTGGTGATGATGATGATGATGACTCACCTCTAGCCCGAGCACAGCGGCGAGCTTGAGCAGGCGCGGCGCCTCGGTGACGGGGTCGCAGCCGAACTTGATGATGATGATGATGATGATGGTGGTGATGATGATGATGATGACTCACCTCTAGCCCGAGCACAGCGGCGAGCTTGAGCAGGCGCGGCGCCTCGGTGACGGGGTCGCAGCCGAACTTGATGATGATGATGATGATGATGGTGGTGATGATGATGATGATGACTCACCTCTAGCCCGAGCACAGCGGCGAGCTTGAGCAGGCGCGGCGCCTCGGTGACGGGGTCGCAGCCGAACTTGATGATGATGATGATGGTGGTGATGATGATGATGATGACTCACCTCTAGCCCGAGCACAGCGGCGAGCTTGAGCAGGCGCGGCGCCTCGGTGACGGGGTCGCAGCCGAACTTGATGATGATGATGATGGTGGTGATGATGATGATGATGACTCACCTCTAGCCCGAGCACAGCGGCGAGCTTGAGCAGGCGCGGCGCCTCGGTGACGGGGTCGCAGCCGAACTTGATGATGATGATGATGGTGGTGATGATGATGATGATGACTCACCTCTAGCCCGAGCACAGCGGCGAGCTTGAGCAGGCGCGGCGCCTCGGTGACGGGGTCGCAGCCGAACTTGATGATGATGATGATGGTGGTGATGATGATGATGATGACTCACCTCTAGCCCGAGCACAGCGGCGAGCTTGAGCAGGCGCGGCGCCTCGGTGACGGGGTCGCAGCCGAACTTGATGATGATGATGATGGTGGTGATGATGATGATGATGACTCACCTCTAGCCCGAGCACAGCGGCGAGCTTGAGCAGGCGCGGCGCCTCGGTGACGGGGTCGCAGCCGAACTTGATGATGATGATGATGGTGGTGATGATGATGATGATGACTCACCTCTAGCCCGAGCACAGCGGCGAGCTTGAGCAGGCGCGGCGCCTCGGTGACGGGGTCGCAGCCGAACTTGATGATGATGATGATGGTGGTGATGATGATGATGATGACTCACCTCTAGCCCGAGCACAGCGGCGAGCTTGAGCAGGCGCGGCGCCTCGGTGACGGGGTCGCAGCCGAACTTGATGATGATGATGATGGTGGTGATGATGATGATGATGACTCACCTCTAGCCCGAGCACAGCGGCGAGCTTGAGCAGGCGCGGCGCCTCGGTGACGGGGTCGCAGCCGAACTTGATGATGATGATGATGGTGGTGATGATGATGATGATGACTCACCTCTAGCCCGAGCACAGCGGCGAGCTTGAGCAGGCGCGGCGCCTCGGTGACGGGGTCGCAGCCGAACTTGATGATGATGATGATGATGATGGTGGTGATGATGATGATGATGACTCACCTCTAGCCCGAGCACAGCGGCGAGCTTGAGCAGGCGCGGCGCCTCGGTGACGGGGTCGCAGCCGAACTTGATGATGATGATGATGGTGGTGATGATGATGATGATGACTCACCTCTAGCCCGAGCACAGCGGCGAGCTTGAGCAGGCGCGGCGCCTCGGTGACGGGGTCGCAGCCGAACTTGATGATGATGATGATGGTGGTGATGATGATGATGATGACTCACCTCTAGCCCGAGCACAGCGGCGAGCTTGAGCAGGCGCGGCGCCTCGGTGACGGGGTCGCAGCCGAACTTGATGCCGAGCGGGCACTGCGCGTCCGTCGCGTCGCAGCGGATGCGGACCACCAACCTAGGAGCAAGATTGCAAAATTACGTCATTTTACGTCAAAATTACGTCATTACAAAGAAACCTGGTAAAATACGGAATTTTATTTATCACGGTAAAATTACCCGCGACTTATGACGTTTTAAACTGCCACATCTTGAATAGTTTTTGAGAAAACCCGTTTCAACTGAGCTCAATCATACTGAATTACGAGCAACATGCAACTTAACTCTGTCATCTGTATAGTACAGGCTTTACAAATCTGTGGGCCGCCTCTTAAATTCGATCGCCAACTCGCATATGGCTTCGCTGTCTACTTTTACTTGTTTGTAATGAATTAAAGTACAGACGCGGAGCACGAAGAATCTCGTTATTACCTGCCTCTGGTCACGCTCGCACAGGGGAAGTATTTCCGTAGCGCTCGAGTTTGAATTCGCATTCGAAATTGTAAAATTCACATGCGAATTAACATCGGTATTTTTTGATAATCACAACTATGAATTACTACTAGTAGAATTCATCATTTTTTTTATTTATTTATTTATTTAAGGAAACAAACAGTCTTATAATGTATATAATATACAAAGGCAATAATCCTATAAATAGACCTAGAGTTCCATTATATATAAAAGAAAAGGTATGAAAACTTTGGAATAAGTATAGTTATAACTACTTGTACAATTTACAATTTTGCATAGAGAACAATCACATTTAGTACACTTAATAATAGTTTCTTAATAATGAGCACCTTGCTGACAAAGATAACTAATTAATGGGAAGGAGCAATTTCTTTAATTCATTTTTATATTTGCCAATAGATGAAGAAAAAATATCAATATTGGTGAATAATTTATTATAGCTATCACATGAACGCCTGATAAAAGTGTTTTTCGCGTAATGAGTCACACCAATGATTTTTGTTATCAGCATATCTAAAAAATATGTTACTCGAGAAAAAAGAATATGTTTTTATTTTTTTCCTATCTTCAAAAATGACTGAAATATTGAACGTTAAAGTACGGCCTCCGTGAAAAATTCGGGTGAGCCAATGGACGTGTGACGTCACATCGCGATTGAGAGTTGGCGCTTCCTTATTTCTCCTTTGGTTCTCAGTTCTCAGTTCTCTCACGGTTTCGCAATAAATTTGTTTATTTTTCTTATAGTCGATCAATGATCAATTTTGTATTGAGCCCATGTGAAAAAACACCTTCAAATACATAAGTTGTATTTTCGTGATTAATAAATTAAATCAACTATCGTAATGGGGCGGGCGGTATTCTGTCAATATAAATAGCAACCGTCAAACTTCGATCAACAATAACACGAAGCCGTCAAATGGACAGTAGGTGACAGTTTTACGAGTGCGGCTGCGCGCGGTAGAAATCGAATACTAATCATTCACCTAAACCTAAGAACAAAGAAAATGTACTGTAACTAGCGCCAAAAACGCACCAGTTGCGCGAAGATTGCGCACGGACGGACTCTATGTAGGTACAGTTGGACGGAAATCACCCGCAGCAGCCGCAATCGGAGATGTCACTGCGACATGACGTCATCGCAATAGCGCGCAAGGAAAGCAAATTTACAAAAGCTGGTAAAACTTTACAACGCTGTAACTTTGGGAATCCTGGACAGATTTCGATGAAACAAAAACTGTTATTACTTGCACGAGTACGCGCATTAAATGCAGTAAAAATAGTCATATTTTGATGTGTTGGTGTGACTCATTGGTACGACTGAAAGAAACTTGGAAAGTTTTTGTGGAACGTGAAGAAATACGAGGGACTTTTAATTTAACTTTTTCTAGAAGAAGGTTCGAGTCGATATATGAATTCAGTATTTTAAATAAGAAAAGTGAGTCGATATATAAGCGTCTATTTTCGAGGGTCATAAGTTTGTTATTTATTAAAGCTGAATCATAATCATAAAAGTAACCTCTTGATTTATATTCAAGTGCTTTAAGAAATATCTTTTGAATTTTTTCCAACCTGGATGTATATGCAGTGTACATTGGATTCCACACAACGCTACCAAACTCGAGCACACTTCGGACGTAAGCAAAATAGAGAATTTTGAGAGTTACGGCTCTTTTAAATGGTCATCTTTATTAGTCTGTGGCTGCAAAATGTCGTCACTGACAATCATATGACAAGTGTTTGTGTTTGCATTTTGCTATATTTTTCAAGTTTCTGTGTGATTTTGAAAGAATTAAAGAATATTAATTTATTGGCAACACAGATTTCGAATGCTACAAAAATGCATGAAAACGGGTGTAATAGAATTCGAATTCGTAGACGACTGGTTGACGTATACGTTTTCAATTCGTATTCGATTTTCATTTCAAGCGCTACGGAAATACGCCTCCAGGTCCCTGGAGATGGTGGTCATCGCATCTGTGTGAGTGTGACGCACTATATTTACGTGGGAGCGACAAGGACAGGTAATAACAGGACATGTACGGATTCTTCGTGCTCCGCGATCGTACTTTAAACATAAAGATTCGTATTTGAATGTGAAATGACGGCGGAATATCCTCACAGAATAGTACCTCTGTTACAGATGTGCGGTGAGCCACACACTGCCTTTGCCTGCGAAAGCTCGGGAGCGCTCATTTTGGCCGAGTCGCCGGCCAACGCACATAGGAGTGCGTGTCTACTATACGCATTACAACTACAAGAAAGTATTAACATAGTCCCAAATAACAAGCTAAAATTGAATTCAGAAGCTTTGCACAAAATTGAATGTCATTTTAGACATACTGTTGGTTTAAAAAGGTGGTACTTGACAACAAACTTCCTATAATACTACAAAAAATCTTATCAAATATTCACCGACAGCAATCGAAACTCGGATATGCCCTATCGTCAATCTAAACCAGTAAGATTATACTTTATCTTCAAAAAAGTAGTTGTCATTTGTTATCTAAAACAGGATGCTATTCTTATACGAATTGTGTGAGATTACGGTGTCAATTTGATAGATCGCGTTCTAACGCTATATTTAGATTATAATGTCAAGTTCAGTGGCGGAAGCGTCATGAGAAAACGTTCCCTATCTTAGATTAGAAAAGAGATCGAAGTTGGTTAGACACAAGTTCGTACTATCCGTAAAGAGCCCCACAGACTATCAGTCCGCCTCCGCCTGCAGGCAACGGCCTGTAAGGCTACGTACGCACAGGCAGGCGGCTTGCTTGGCGCGAATGTTCCAGAATGTTCGCAACCGGCCGCACTGCGCAAGCACGTACTCAGGATTTTTGTCGGGGGGTCCGTTCGGGAAGAGGGGGATCTCGGAAATAACTCCTGGGTACGTGCTTGGTCGCATTCGAGACAAAGGGGACTCTTTCGGGCAGCGGCTTCAAAAGTCAGGAAAGCCTTTTTTCTGTTCTGTGGTTGCTATCTAGAAAGGTTTTTATAGTAATTTAACCGGCCATGGCTTCCGAGGCCTTCATAAGTATGAAATTTCTAACAAAGATTAGGTATCAGAAGGAAATAAAACAACGGTTATATTAATCATATTATGCCACTATTTTATGAATGGAATCAAAAGCCTAGGTCGTAGATATTTAAAAAAACAGACAGTAATCTGTGCGTGCGATAGCCGTCAGCACGCCCCGCCACCCGAAAGTGTCCATTAATCCCGCGGATTCCAGACCCCCTGGACTCCCCCCCCTGGGTACGTCCTTGGCACTGCGCGCTTGGCGCCTAGCTAGTTGCGCTAGTAGAATGCAAGCCACTAGGCTCTCGGCGCCAAGCAAGCCGCCTGCCTGTGCGAACGTAGCCTAAGTTGGCTGCAATAGCCACACACTCACAGTTTTACATACTAAAACCGAATGTCAGGCGGCCTGTTAGATCGAGGACTGCAAGCGAGGCGGCCTGTTAGTCTGTGCTGTGGGCCCCTTAACATTAATTTCCCCGTCTGACTATATCTAGCTAGCAGTGGCGAGTGGTCGAAATATGGTAAAGGCAAGCCGCGGCCAAAAAAACATTTTTACCACGTGATGTTCTCCATAGTCGACCGGTGGTTTTTAGGTATTTTTAAAAGGGAAACCGATGAGAATCTTTATTGAATAGACCCTTCGCCACTGCTAGCTAGCTCGATTCAAACTTTTAAGGCGTCTCGGAATTTCACAGAAGACATTGCGGTGGTTCATGGTGGCTAACTTATAAAATACTAAAGTAAGATTGATTCGCACTCTATACTCTACCTACACTCTATACTCTAAAAAACTAATCAAACAATCTCTCAGAAGTCAAGCCGTAATCAAAAATGAAATAAAAAAAAATATGGCGTACGTACACGAGCAATTTTTTTGGCAATAATTTCCTGGCATCTGTAATGGATCAATCTGCAGCAATTAAGTGGAGCAATGTTGCTCCATATTTCGTGATATTGTTTGGCCGTATCTTAGCAACAGGTTGTTACATTTTGACATTTTGCCATCACCCTTATTTGCTTGATGTGATCGTAACGTCATATTTGGTGGGGATTACCAGGAATTGCATTTTTAGTTGCTCGTGTAAGCATGCTATAACATAGGTCGAAAAACGAGTGTTTTTATTTTAGCTTAGAGCCAACGTGCACTTGTGATTTTTAATCGGGCGATAGTTTGATCGTTCTCGGATTCAGTATAGAGTTATATGGCAGTGCGCGCACTGACGATTAAACTATCGACCGATTAAACTATCGAAAATGACTGGCCGATAGTTGTACCATCAAACTATCGCACAACTATCGGCCGGGCGGTAATGTGCATGAAGGACTATGTGAGCGCGCGCACTGCCTTACTAAACTATCGCCCAACTATCGCTAGACTGCGCATTCAGTATCGAACTATCGAAAATGACTGGCCAATAGTTGTACAACTATCGGACAACTATCGCACAACTATCGGCCTCTGCATAAAAGACTATGTGAGCGCGCGACCGGATTCAACTAAACTATCGACCAACTATCGGTCGACTAAAAATCACAAGTGCGCGCAGGCTCTCAAAACCAAACTATCGGCCGACAGTTGGATCACGATCGTCTTACGATTCCGACTAAACTATCGCCCGATTAAAAATCACAAGTGCGCGTTGGCTCATACTCTCAGTTGAAGTATACGTATCGAAGAGAAAACACTGTAAATCCGAAAACCAAAAGTTAACTAAAAATAAAAACAATGTGGTAGGTACTCACTGCGCATGCGGCATGTGCTGCTTGATCTTCATGAGCTCGGTCTCCGAGTCGAAGGTCATGGTGTCGACGCCCGCGCGCGACGCGAACCGGATGTGCGACGCCATCTTGGCGGGGTTCGCGAAGATTATGCGCCTGCAACCACCCCAAATTGTTCTATATTAGCGTTTGTAACATTTTATTGGCCCCACTGCTCTTGGCTTCACTCCAGAAAACCGCCTCTGTGGTCTAGTGGTTCACATCACACCAATGATTTCAGACCATGAGATCCCGGGTTCGATTCCCAGTGGAGGTACATAATTGTATTCGGTTTGGTTTGTGGTAGGACTTGTTCTTAGTCCGCCTGGCTAGCTACCATCATCTTATCTAAGTCTGACGCCATAACAATGATGTTTTCAGCATTATTGTAGGTAAGATAGCCAGTTCCTCAGTGATCGAGGATTCTGGGAGTAGTGCGCTTCCACCTTCAGCCTTATCACCATTAGCATCAGGTGTGATAAAGGATAAGTGCTACCCCGTTGTGGATAAAAATAAATGACCCCCAAGCAAGTCCCATGCGGATTAGTGGGTATCAACGACTGCAAATGCAGCCGGGACCAACTTCTTAACGCACCTTCCATAACACGGAAGAGCTCTAGAGAGATTTTGGTTACCCATCCCGTGACCGACCTTTGTGAAAGTTGCTTAATCTCAACGATTGCAGGCCGAGCACTGGAATGGAGATATGTATGGTTGGGCCGTACAGACCTCAAAGGTAGCTGTTAAACCAGCCTAAGGGTGGGAACTGTGGAGTGCTGACACTCCACAGGTAACTTTTGAGATATGAAATAATAACGTAGGTCGACTTTTAACTGCATCTATTCCTAGAAACTGGATATACTTTATATTACATAGTCAAAGTAATCAAAATCGGGATCCTGCCCTGGCGGCTCAGCTCGACTCCATCAAAACACTTATTTTTATAGGACTTTTTTCTTAAAACTACATTCTATTCGTGGTTTGACATCAATATCCTCCAAACAGGGGGGCTACCGGCTAAGAAATCTGGATATGGGTATGGGCTTCATCTGTCATTTGAATTCCTTATTCTGATAGATTTTTGCTGCTTTGTTCTGTTGAACGTTGCTAGCTAGTTATCGTTATACCCGACGTCACAAAACAAGGAACTCATAGCGGCTATTTTCTTTAAAAAATTGACTTAAAGTTCCCAAAAACGTATGAAGTTCATACCCATTAAGTTACGCGGTAGCCCCCCAGCCGGCCTAGCATGAGCGGCTTATAGCGCGCGATATGATATGGTACGGCATGCAGGTCTATATAAAATATCACTGCATAAACATTTCTTATTAAATTGCCCACAAAGTACAAATACACTCTACAGTACTCACTCAGGGCGGACGCCGAGCGAGGTGACGAGTTCGATCTCCGCCTTGGAGGCGCAGTCGAAGCCGGCCAGCGGCGACACCGGCAGCTTGTGTCGTCGGTACTCCCCGCTACAGCGACAAGGGTCGGTACTCACTCAGGGCGGACGCCGAGCGAGGTGACGAGTTCGATCTCCGCCTTGGAGGCGCAGTCGAAGCCGGCCAGCGGCGACACCGGCAGCTTGTGTCGTCGGTACTCCCCGCTACAGCGACAAGGGTCGGTACTCACTCAGGGCGGACGCCGAGCGAGGTGACGAGTTCGATCTCCGCCTTGGAGGCGCAGTCGAAGCCGGCGCCCAGCGCCGCCAGCGTCGACACCAGCAGCTTGTCGTCGTTGCACTTCACGGCTGCAACAACACAACGACCGTTATCTCTCTCACTCTACGGCTCAACGGATCGGAGGACCAACGGAAACTCAGTGGAAGTACAAATATTTTAGGTGATGAATGTGTCCATCAATACAAAAAATTTCCTTAAGATGGTTCTTAAGGTGGGTCCGAAAAAATCTGCTGTTCCATAGGTACATTTTGGTCGAGTCGATATGTAATAATTTTCTATAAAACAGCTTATTTTTTTCACGCATTTATCTGTTATTAAATTAAAATTCTTTGGATCAGTACTTTGTAATTTCAAAGTTTTTAACAAGTGCAGTTCACTTTGTAGCTTATAACTTTAGTAAAATTACTAAAACAAAACAAAAACAACAAAAACTGTAAACGAGTGATTGACTGGAGACCACGTTACGGCAAACGTAGTTTGGGTAAGACGCCCTTAGGCCCGGATTCCATTAGGTCGGATTCTAGTGACTTAATACTTTGTATGGAAACCGGGGTGAGTGTTTTCATCTGTCCGATCCGTTTAAAAAACCGGATCCGGCTCTCTAATCGGAAGTTTTTCCACTGCGGAGTTCCGATCAAATCGCCGACTCCCGCACTCGATCGGATAGTGGAAACGAAACTCCCGGCATATTAGTTGACGTCCCCTGCAAACTCGTCCCGCAACGGCCGTTTTCATCCATCTTGCGCGCTGGGCCGTCGACTGACATCACGGACAGTCGGTAGATGTAACACCTAAATTCGACTTCCGACCGAGAGTCGGAGACCTAGTGAAAACCGGACCTTAGACTAGGTGGAGCGACAATCTCCGCAAAGTGGGGCTGGCAGGAGCTGGATGAGAGTAAACGCGGGTCCTGCACGATGATCTGTTGCGATATACACTCACCATAGAACGGCTCCACCCTGGGCATGAGCTGCGTCCAGGCGTGGTAGCGCGCGACCAGCTCGCCCACGTCCATGACGTAGAAGGGGTCCTCCTGGACGCCGCCGGCGATGATCTGCTGCGCCACGGACAGCGAGCTCCACTCGCCCTCCATCACGCGAATGCGTTGCTCCTCCGATACTATCATTTTCGTTTGCCCTAGAAGAAAGTGAAAATTTGTAGGCGCAAGATGGAACGGAAACAGAATTTGTAGTGAGTTAAAAAAGGCGCATAAAAAATAAGCTAAAATGTTGCAACGTTTTCTATGCTTGACGCGGCGATATCATTGGGTTTTAATTAGTTTCTTTATACAACTAAATTTTGGATGTCGAATTCCTAAGTTTGACAAGTTTTTAAGGAAACATCGCCACTGATTCTGAAAGTACTTTTGCGCTTTCTCGTATTTCGGGATCATTTAATCATTAGAAGGACTACCAAGATGCCTATGGTTTTTGTAATGATTTTGTTTGCTAAGGCTGTAAAAATACATCACTTCATCATCATCTTCTGATCTCGAAGCTACTGTTATAGCTAGCCTATGTTTGGAGCGGTATGGCGAGTTGATGATGTGTGTTATACCTGGAATGTTGGACTGCGTCAGATGGGTTCGCTTCCCCGGTGGGTTGGGGGTCAACTGGCGGCGCCGGTTGGCGGGGCCTCGCTAGCGCTAGTCCACAAGTGTCAGCTGTTGGGACACGTATTAGGCATTAGTTCAAATGAAGAGGTATCCAACTGCCTTCAATCAGATCTTCTGCCCCCTGATTCACACACCGTCGGATACGGAACCGGATTCGAATTCTGTGCTTTGTATTTGTCTATTCTATAGTGAGTGACAAAGACATACATTCCACTGTCGGGAGCATTTCTGAGGGTTCGTGAATCAGGGTGCTGATCCGAGGTGGAAGATATGAGCAAACTTCTTCTTGTATTATCAGTATGTCTTATAATTAAGTTACAAGATGTTGTAGCTTTCAGAAAACTGATTTAGGTGCTGTGTTTGAAGCAGTGGTTGCTGTGGCTGCTGTCACCACTGGTCAATTGGTTGCTCTGTGGGTATTGTCCCCTCCTGGTAAGGTCGACGTTGAGCGCGCGACAATGTGCTCACATGAGCGGACAGTGCAGGACTCTCACACATGCGCTAGGCTCAATATAATGGCGCAGAGTTGAAGCCTCAATCTGAAATTGACTGAATTTGTCAGTAAGTGTAGGGCTCAACACCCTACACTCACGGACAGTGCGGGACACTCACGTGCGGGGCGTGGGGCGGTGTCAGCGGGCGGGCGCGTGCCGCAGCCAGGGCGGGTCGACGTTGAGCGCGCGTCGCCAACAGCGCGGCGCCGGCCGAGGCCGCGCCTGCTCCGAGCGGACTGATTCCGCTCGCCCGGCACTCGCGAACGCGCCGGACTCACCCGGTGCTCCCTGCAACAAAACATTAGGCCGTTACTTATGTTATTTTTCTATTTAAACCATGGGGGCTACCGCCTAAGCACCGTCGACTTGATTACGATTACGACGCATCGTGCCATCCTTGTCATGTCTGAACACATTTGGTATCGCATGACAAGGATGGCACGATGAGTCGTAATCGGCTTCGAAGCTTAGGCGGTAGGTAGGCAGTTCTTATGGCATTTTCTTATGGTTCTTATGGACATGGGCTGGTGGGAATAAATCGCTCTTACACAAATAATATTTAGAGATACATACAGCGCAGTGGCTAGAAATTGTGGCAAATCAGACATTCATGACTAATTTGCTCATTTCAGCTTATGTGAACGGAATTACAGAATATTTGTCAAAGATTTCATTCAATATCGTGACACATGGTGGGCTTCTTACTAAAACGTGGACGAATGTTAAAATAGCTGTTATTTCGTAATCGTAAATGTGACGCTGATTCAAAGCCGATTCCTCTAAAGTTGAAAACACAACTCCGCACCTTTACGCTATAGTTGACACACACACGTGTTCCTAAACTAGGAAGCCCTAAAATAACTATAAAGACTCTCGATGTCAATTAAATGAGTGTCTGTCTGTAGGTACAATAGTTTTATAGTCAGTACCTAATCTTATATTTCTTGGCCACCCACAATACAGCGAAAGACAAAACGTATTACTGTCTTATCCTCAAGTTTCGACTAGCAACCGTTATCGCAGCATTACTGACGAGTGCCTGATAAAAGGTTATCTGCAATATAAGCCTGCGAAATTGGTATGTGAGATAAATGTACCGGTGTCACGCGTCGCTCCGGCGAGGTCGTGGCGTATAAATATAAGTATGTTGCAGTGAAGATAGCATCAATCGCAGGATTATAATATAATATTTGGAGATATACGAAACCTTTGGTAAACAACACCACGCATCCATCCTATCCTACTAATATTATAAATGCGAAAGTTCGTGAGTAAATATGGATGTATAGTTGTATGGATGTTTGTTACTCTTTCACGCAAAAACTACTGAACGGATCTCGGTGAAATTTGCAACAGAGAAAAAGTGAAAGGTTTAATTTTTTATAATTATTCTATCAGTTATACATATTAGGTACAAGCTGGTAAGTTAGTTTAGGAAAATTATCTACTAAATTATACTGTGGAAACAGTGTGCAAGATATTTCCATCTATTGATTTGTACCTGTAGGCACAGTATATTATATTAGTACCTTACGGTACTGTAGGTACAGGTGCCGAGCACATTTTCGGTTTTTTGACAATCTGTCCTTTTGAGAATCTGTCTTTTTGAGAATTTGTCCTTATGAGATAAAAGGAAAATCGTCCCGTCTCACAACTAGCTCCTATGGGACTGGAACCCGCGACCTTTTACTGTCCGGGCGAATGCTCTAACCAGAGCTACTTAGTCGTTAGAAGGCTCGGCACGTCTGAATAAGTACCTAAGTATGCTATTATTGTAATTTGTTTTCACCTCCCTCTACATTTCTACAATAATGTCTGCAACGTTTCCAGCAGGTTGCAGTGTATGCATAGGCCTTGGCCTTTCCAAGGCTAAATTTATAAGCTATATTGACCACTCGACCTAAGATGGCTTATCTTATACGAGTTTAAATGTTAACTATTTCAGTGCTTCGGCAGATGGTGTGGCATTATGATGAATATTGGACATTTTCGCGAACTGGACGTTCTGCAAACTGGACATTGTGCGAATTGGGCATTATGCGAACTGGGCATTATGCGAAATGGACAATCTGTGAACTGGACATTGTGCGAACTGGACGTTTTGCAAACGCTGGACATTTTGCGAATTGGACATTCTGCGCTTAAACGGATCTCAAAGCCCAAACTCCCGTGTAAGTATGTCACATTAACATAGCACACACCACGAGGTACAAGTACAAACGCTAAAACGTTGATCTTCAATTCTTTCGTAACAAGCAATTGATGAATTTCTCATGAATTCCTTGACGAATGGTTCATCAATATAGCTGCGTGTTACGTCATCAATATACACACAGTGGGCTCACGTGGAAGTGCCGTGGACATAAAGACCATTATCCAGTCTCCAGTACAAGACTGGATCATGATTAGGTAACCAGGGAAAATGCATTTTAAGGTACTGGTATAAAAGTCGAATTTCTGATCGCAATATTTTTTTGCAGTTTTTAATGTTGTTGGCTATTCCGTATTGATCAACGTCTCAAATAATTGTCCGGTTGCTCACAATAAATTTCGACAGTTGTCTGTCTCTTGAGCTGTTTTTATCCATGAAATCTTGCAATTGTATGGTTCAGCGCAGTTCGCGGACATTTAATAAAATGCAACGGTCATTAGAATTATTTTGTTACAAATCGACTTATTTTTTTAATATTTATATTTATCAAGTTCACGTAGACACAGTTTCTTATGAAATTAACTACGGGCTTAGGTAATTGGTGTGATTGTAAGAAAATATTTATTTATTTATTCTTCAGAAATTCTCCCCTCTCGCTACATTCATAAAATTTTAAATAAAATTATTTATTACCTAATCAAATATCCAAATACGTATAGTCTGTAGACCTATTTCTTCGTACAATATTGTTTATATATCTATTGTTTCAGATCAAAAATTAAAAGGCTCATAAAAGATTTTTAATAAATATCTTTGTCAAAATAATTTTCCGCTGCGCGGTGCCTGAAATCATTAATCCAATATTGACATGACATGGCGCGTGGTCGGAATCTGAAGCAAGGCCATTGTCATGACACATCTCATTATTTGGTAACATCCATGACGCAGACAGGAACATTTCCAATAAATCTGATTTTTTTTAAGGATTTGACTCTGATATCACCTGTCTCACTCAAAACCACTCATGCCCGAATACTCGAACGCTACTTAACTTTGGGAGTGTCTCAAACATCGCCCTGTCTCTTTTAATGTCAAACGTATGAAAGAGATGCCATGATGTTTGAGACGACTTCCCAAAGTTGATTTCCCAAAGTAAAATTAATAATCACCTCAATAGTATCATTGTAGAGATTACAATAAAACAGAATTTCATTGAAAAAATATATCACATCTTTTTTTATCGGACTAATCGACTGTTGCTTTAGCTGTGTAATTTTATTGTATTATTCATTTGTTAAATTATAAGTAAGTACATTTAAAGGTACCTTAGATTATAATTGCGCAATTATTCTAAAAAGAAGTATTTTTGTGATCATTTAGAAGATTAACGCACTGAAAAAACTTTAAACTTTAACACTTTTTAATTTCTTAACAAATTGTATTAAAACAAATAATTCTCACCTTTATGAACGTAATTCTCAAAGCTTTTAGTAACTTTTAAGCAACAACCCTTTGGTTGTTGCTAAAACACAAACTGTTCGGGAACTCAACGCGTTTCAGATCAGCCGAGCCGATCTGAACAATTGAAAAAGTTAATTAAAAAAATAAACTGTCAACTGTCACCCGGTAGCCGTTTGGCGGCAAACTGATTACAATGGCGGACGCGCGAAGTATTTATGCAGCTCGTTATCAATGAGTTCGGCTGGGATGAGTTATCGCATGATATGGGCGTCGCTGTAGGGAAATGAGTAAGCACCGCTGCGAACCGCTTATGTGACGTAGCGAGGCGAGTCTATAATGGGTGTTTTACATTGGCTACTAACGAGTCCGACATGATTTGACAACGATATCAGCTCGACTTCGACCTCTTGTTCACAGTGACGTATCACCAGTCTTGCAAACTCACAAAAATTTGACTATTAAATCTTGAATAGTCAAATTTTTTAAAGAAAGAAAAATTATACGTCTATGACAGATGTATATTTTTTCGGGAGATGGATCCCCCATTCTGTGAATTTGAATTCACCTGTTCATGGACAAATACATGAGAGAAATAAAATTGTATGGAATAAGTCCACCTTGTAATATTTCCAGTAGCTTAGAGAAGCTTAAAACGTCACAAATGCTAGGGCCTTGCTTTGACCCTTGAGTCAAATGTTGCTACGTCTTCCTTTCCTAACTTGGCAAGCTTAAGTTCGCTCAATTGGGTTTCTTTCCATTGTCTGAATTCCATTCCTGACTGCTGCAATATCTAAAGAGTAACATTGAACCATGGACCATAATAATTCCAGGATTCAGGCATGAAAAGTAACAGACAGGACAACAGCGAAGCCAGATACCACTTGTCAAGATATGCACCAGTTAACGCAACAAACCGTATGGGGCGGTTACAACGATGCAAGCGTTAAATAATTTATCGTTCTTCGTAAAAGCGCTTAATGTCAGTCAATAAGTGAGTGTTCGCTCAGATAGCAGATGAGGCACGTGCTCTATATGTCGGTAAGATATGATGACAATTGGGCCATTCTGAGTAAATCTCCGGATATCTTGAAAGCGCGTGATTTAACGATTTTTACGACAGTCCTTGAAAACGGGGACACCACTTGTTTTGCCTCTGATGAAACGTACTTTGTCCGGGAACATACGAGGCCAGTTTATCAAAACAATCAAATAAATAGCGTAGTCGCGTGCAAATTGTTTGTATAAGATTTCTAAGAAATATAGTAAATAACTGAATCTAATGGATTGAAGTAAGTAAATATTTTTAAAATTAAGGATAGGACAGTTCCAGTTAATGTTTATTTACTTGCTTACAACAATTGAAATTATGTCGTTAGGAATCATAAAACCGCTTGTTATTCATCATTAGGGTGTGCGCTCTGACCAAAGAAAGTTTTTTATTTAGTCTGAGTCTGAGTCTTTTCCAGTCTGTCTGTAGGTACTTTTGCATTACAAGTGAGTAAGAGCGCTTTTGACGGTATGAAGGACTAATAAAAATCCAAGTAATCGACCTTGGAGAGTTAAGGCGCAAGCCGCCATCTTGAATTTAAGGTGCCGAAATTAGTTTTTTTTAAATAATGTCGATTTTAAATAATCGACATAGCCCACCGGATTAGCAAACTGAAGTGGCAGTGGGCCGGCCATATAAGCCGCAGGACCGATAACCGCTGGGGTAAGCGAGTTCTAGAGTGGAGACCGCGAATCGGCAAACGTAGTGTAGGACGCCCTCAGACTAGGTGGAGCGACGATCTTTGCAGGGTGGCTGGCAAGAGCTGGATGAGAGTAGCCACTGATCGTGCTCGATGGCGTACTCTTGGAGAGGCCTATGTCCAGCAGTGGACGTTAATAGGCTGATGATGATGATGATGATGAAATAATGTCTCTTTGATCGACGAAGTCTTTCTGCCGACATGGGGTCGTCAAAGATGAAGCAACAAAACCAGAAAAAATCGAAGACGGTGGAGCACGCTGTCTGGCAATTTTTTATGGAGGCGACATGGAAAAGGAATCCTAAGATGAAATCCGCTATCAACTATTTGCAAGATCGACAATAAAAAGCAATTTTAATCTTGACGCTGCACGGTATCATGCGCTTAGAACATACCAAGTTAAGAAATGATATGAAATAAAATAAACAGAAGACTGGGGCTAAAGAATGGAGATATGATAGTTATGATACCAATGGACTCACTCCAATTAACTCCAACAACCACAGAAATAGCAGCACCCCAGGCGCTTTTAAATATTAATTTCTTGCCACTGTAAAAAAAGGGTGCAGCAGAGCATGTACTTGTAGTTGCAGAAAAGCTGAGCTCAAATGCTCTACTGCCTGTGGATTCTGTAGTGGTCAGTCATGCGAAAATGCATTGGAAATTCAAATAGATAATGAGGAGTGTGATGACGATATTTCATCATTAGAAGCCCAGCTTTTCAGAAGCATTGACAATAAGACAGAAAATGCCAAAGATGACAAAATAGTTGTAAATATTGACCTGCCCGGGCCATCAAAACGAATAAAAAAATAACTGCTAACGAATAACGAAATAACGAATATTAAAATAAATATTAATAATAATAATAGCTTATTTTAAACAAAAAAGAAAATAAATAATTATTTTCATAAATAAAATTTTCTGTCGCTTGTAAGTCTCAAAATAACCATGAATGCAAAAAAATGTAAGTAATTTTGTCCTCTTTATACTTCTTATAGACACTTTTGTCACACAGTGAACTGTTGAGACATTAATAAAAAAAAAGCTAATTTCGGCACCATAAAATCAAAGTGGGCGGCTCGCGCCTTAACCACAGCCTTAACTCCCCGAGGTCGAAAACTTGGATTTTTATTAGTCCTTCCTAAAATATCCTAAAATAACAGTGTCGAATAGTAAACATCTATTATTCGACACTTGACCAAATTACCACTTAACCATTTAACCAATTTAAATATTTAATGTACCTATCTTAACAAAAACAGTAAAACAATATATTTTGGAAGATTTTCGAGTTCAATCTACAGAATTGCCATTAGAAGCTTTTGCCAAAGTCAATATAAATATTCTCAATTCCTTTTCGCCTAATCAGGAGACGCATATTATATCGTATCATATCTACGCATTTATGTTTTGTACCTAAACTGCTACTTGATTGGTCTTTTTCCATATTAAAACAAGGCAAATTCCCCTCGTAAACATAGATCGTCGAGAATCACGTTATAGCTCCAATTTCCTGCATCGATGAACTGTGGCCTTGCTATCTGTTTACGTGCAGGGGGTCGGTCACTCCGATAGGGCAGCGAATGTAGGACGATAGCCGGCAACATGAGGGTACGTTCTTCCATACCTGAGCTTGAATTCACAAAGAACTGAGAGATTTACTATTAATTAATAATATTAATTCGTCCAAAAGATTTCAACAATATTGAACTGACACAATGCCATTGAATACAGTAACGTAAAACTTATTTTAATAGCGCCTAAATTAGTAATAAGACGTCAAGAATTTCTATAGCACCGATAAACAAAGGTAGAGCTGAATTCGGTAAGGAAGGAAGGACCAATTCTTTGCTTACGACCAGATTTTGGAGAGTTTGCATTGCATTTGCAAAGCTGAATAGTCTTGTGATAGCTTTGACGACATCGAAATTGGAATTTCGTTCGCTAATGAAAATAGGCATCACATAGGTAAACTATATTGAGAAGGAATGCCAACACAAATTATCTTCGGAATAACTATCTGTGTGTTACAAATTAGCATGCTGTTAAGGATCAGCTAATTTTTCCACTTGAAATATCACTTATATGCCAAATACATGGGCACGACTAAATTGAACAAGGAATCTTTAGGTATTGACACGTGCTGTGATGTGATGGTGATCTTAAGATTTCAAATCCATCTAGTGCTAAACTATTATGGAGGGTTCTTGTTCTTAGAACTATCAATCATCCTTAGATCCAGGGATTTCGTTGCTGTAATAAAATCTGGATATTTTTTAAAGTACAAATATGTATCATCTGGTGTCTCGCAGGGGTCTCATTTAGGGCATTTGCTTTTCAAACAACTACATTTTTCCTCGCTTCAGAATTTTATAATCGTTCACAACAAAGTCTTGTATACAGATACAGGATACACCAGCTGCGAATACAATTAATCAAATATCTTTTCTGTATCTGTAGCGCATATGTCATAAGGGGATGTATAAAAGACCTTTGCCTTCTGTTATCTTGTTTACAAATACTGAACTTTGAAGAGGGTCAACTGCACGACTACTATTATTTATTTAGACTAGAAGTTCAACCTTCGACTAACCTAAAGTTTCTAGTGATTTCGACTTGCAGTAAGAATATGAAGAAAAAGATTTAAAATCCAACGTTTAGTTTGAGATACCTAAGCTGTATATAAAAGGATCACAGAACAAAAGAAAAAGGGGTAGAAGGAGCATGTCACGCATTTCATACTGAACGAAGAGTGGAATCGAAGCCAAGCTAGTCGCGCCAAGGAATTCATCATCATCAGCCATTATAGGTCTCCACTGCTGGGGCACAGGTCTTCCTTATAGATGGATAAGGAGAATGGGCCGTGACCCACCACGCATGCCCAATGCGGATTGGTGGGTATTAATTAACGACTGTAAATGCAGCCGGTACCAACTGCTTTACGTGGCTTCCGAAGCACGGGGGAGCTAGAGTTGATACATTTTTGGTCACCCATCCCGAGACTGACCATTGCGAAACTTGTTTCACTTCAAAGATCGCAGGCCGAGCGCGCTAACCACTACGCCAAGGTGCACGGGGACTCCCGCAACTTGCCACTTTCTACAACTTTAGGCGTAGCGTAGAATAATACATAAAGAATCAGAGAGAGAGAGGGTCTGCACTTGACCTGCGAGACGCCAGCCACACGAAAAGTTGTAGGAAATGCTAAGACGCAAGAGTCCCCGGCTGTATATCAACTCGTGCCACAATATAAAAAACGGTAGGTATTTACGAGTATAATAAGCCAGTGTCGAATGTATAAAAAATTATCATATTGATAGCGATCGTGACATATACTGTCCTGTACAGTTCGGCCAAGGTTTCAGCAATGGCGATAACCTCTTTATCAATACTCTAAAAAGGAAGATGCCTATACCACTTTATGATACATACGTAATTATTTAATCTCATTTATTTTGGGTTATCTCGTTTTTATTATCTTAAACTAGCGGCCGCCCGCGGTTTCACCCGCGTGGTTCTCTCGTTCCCGTGGGAATATCGGGATAAAAGTAGCCTAAGTAGTAACTTAAGGAGTACCTTATTATATCAGCTACATGCCAGTGAAAGTCCCGTCAAAATCGGTCCAGCCGTTTCAGAGATTAGCCGGAACAAACAGACAGACAGACAGACAGACCGACCGACAGACAGACAGACAAAAATTGTTAAAAATGTTATTTTGGTATATGTACCGTATATTATATAATCATATGCATGTAATAAAAAGCGGTTATTTTAATATTACAAACAGACACTCCAATTTTATTTATTTGTATAGATAGGAGAAATAGGAGGTTTGGCAACAGTGTGTTTCTACAATGGCTAAGACTTCAATACAGATAGGACTCTGCCTGACCTAATGTCGAGATGGTAGATACCTACTTATTAATTCACTGGTACATTAAGTAGTTCTCATTAGATGCCAAAGGCACACGCATTTTGCTTCAAGAGTTACATCAGCCAGACAAAATTCGCAATTTTCCTTATCAAATAAGATTAGTAGTTTCAATAACTAGAACCGTCTTCTTTTGTTTAATTAGGAATCATCTTTTGCATTCTTCAGGCGAGACTGTACGAAGCTGTGATTACATAACGGCTTATCATTTTTATTGGACGCACTTGGATTGTTTAAATCATCATGTTGCTGACTGGTGAACTGATAATAAGCGGCTTTGATGGGAGTATACACACATGGTCATTACTTATTTACATATTTGTAACCGAAAATGAAAGCTTTTCTTTTACGTCGTAGAGCCTAGAGGGTAAGGAGTATAAATGTGGAATGACATCCAAGTGACGCATATGTGGATGATTTTCTATGCAAATTGTTTAAGAGGGTTTAAAAGCTATTCAGTGACGACCACCCATTACAAACAGAGACTTCAATCAATATCTATCGGTGTCCTAAATTCGTTTTGCCGTTCTGCCGTGATTAAGTAACAAGCATCCAGAGCTTTCGAATTTATTAATAAGAGCAAATCACAGGCTAAACCAATCTTCAAGGCTAAGATCCATTTATCCACTTTATCGTTGCCGCACAGGAGCCACACGCGACAGCCACAAACGCCGCCACTTAGCTAGAAGAAACAAGTGACGACTACTAGCGTCACTTGTTCACAAATTATAAATGTAAGGGCCTAAACTGCGTCACGCGGACGCCCGCGCGGTTCCATGCAAAAGTGCTCCGTCGCGGGCCCCGTCGCGGGCACCCGTCGCGGGGAGGCGGGCCCCGCGCCCGCGCCTTGTGTCCCGTTTCCCCGCGACGGTCGCCCGCTCGGGTGCCCGCGACGGGGCCCGCCAGCGGGCCAGCGGTAGCACGCACGGGCTTGTTCAGTCAATAGCGCTATGTGATGCGGTTCCACGGAGCCCGCGCGCGTGACTACGGACGGAGACCCGCGACGTGTGCCCGTCGCGGACGCCCGCTTTACTCAGTTTAGGCCCTATTAAAACTACAGGGCGGCGTTTTGTGGTCAGGCGCGGATCCATGATTCGTCGAGTTGGGTTGGTAAATTTGGTTCAGGGGGGCAATCTTGTATCCGCGCCTGTTTGTGGTTGTACTTAGTCGGTGGCCCGTGTGCGGCCAGGCTACTAAGTTTAGCTTAATGAATTGCTCAACAGATTCTACTTCTTTAGCTAAAGAGACTCAATCTTTTTAAAGTCACTTAATCGCTTTTACCACCTACTGCATTGAATCCTATATAACCAAACCATATCTCTGCACGTTCTTAGCTAATGATGTTCTGTCAATATAATTAGAGACACGCGCCAGCCTCGCAGAGCTAATTAGGTTATTAAGAGACTATCATAACGGAAACGGGTTAAGGGTTAACAATCTAATGAGTGTGTGTGCACACATTCACATATTATAATATAGGGGTATGGTTAATAGCAGTTACATTCTTATGAATATATAGCTCGTAATTATTGACCTTAATTGAAACAGTTTTTTTTTCAAACTAAATACCTAGACTAAATAATAGCTAAGTACGTGTCGTAGTTGTTTTACTTTTGATGACTAGACTTTAATAAAAAATCTTGAATCTATCTTCTATCTAACTTTAAATTGTTGTTTATAGTTTCTAGTCAAGTCTATTTACGCGTTTTGTGGGCTCTGGCTGGATCCTCGCTTCTTGTCCCAAGAGTAACAGCCTAAGCGCACACGGACCACTGAAAAACGCCGCCACCGACCGCTTGCCTGTAGTTTTCATAGATTTATGTACGCAGACGCCAGTAGTAGTCACTTGTTTCTTTTTTTTGTGGCTCGTGTGCGACGGTAATAGTTTAAGGGCTTATTACACTCATCCTTAGTTAGGATCCTAAATAAGCATTCATTGCTTTCTTTGAGCTCATTTTTAGCAAGTGATGTAATCAAAACAAGCAATGTATGCTAAATTAGGATCCTAATTAGGATAAGTGTAATAAGCCCTATAGACGTCATCGGTAACCTAAAGGCTACGTATGCACAGGCAGGCGGCTTGCTTGGCGCCTAGAGCCTAGCGAGTCACCTTAGTAAAACGAACGTTAGAATGTTTGCTTGGCGCCTACCTAGCTAGTTGCGCTAGTAGAATGCAAGCCACAAGGCTCTAGGCGCCAAGCAAGCCGCCTGCCTGTGCGTGCGTAGCCTAAGCAAATCTTCTTTTTATCGTTTCGAAAGCAAACTAACCTAAGCAGTATCGGATCAAAATTCGGCCACGCGGATCGCAGCATTGGTAGCCTGCATTAGGTCTACCTGCGTGCAGCTGGTTGGACACGCAGGGCACGATATCAGATGTTCCATCGTCTGAGGAACAGCACCTTAAGCAAATGGGTAGTTCTCGCCAAAGGAGAAATTAAAGTAATGAGCAACTCAAAACACAACCCTATGAAGCAAACGAGAGAGCGACGAACGTGTCTGGAGATAACACACGATTATCTTAATGAGATGTAATGAAATGAGCTATTGCGAACAGAATCAACGATTGTGCAAATAACGATAACACGGCATGAATCTGCTGCTGTTTACTCAAGAATTATGGTATCATAAAGTAATTTCTTAAAAACCCAGATTAGAAAATCAGAGCCAATGCCAAGTGCATTATGTACCTCTTAGTTAAATTCCAAAACCAGTTTATGGGTTTTTACTTATTAGGAACAATGCGTGCCACAAAAGATGAGACCTGGGACACCACGTGAATTGACTTGCGCTGTAGACGATCAAGTCAAATCACGTGGTTTCCCAGGCAGGTCTCATCTTTTGTGGCACGCATTGTAGGTATTATAGGGGGAGTTTTCCGATTTAGTTCCAATACTCCATGTTCCATGTTCTTATGTAAAGGCACTCTTTAGAAAAGATAGTAAAAACAAAGTAAAGAAATTATTAAAAAGAACAAGTATTTTAAATACTGTTTTAGGTAGGTACATTAACTAACGGATAATCCCTATATCTTTCCTTAAGCTGCGCTTACATGGGAAACCTAAACGGCGCAATTCCTATCAATACCCGTCAGCTACGACTTCACGACCACATCAAGTCATTTAGGGCGACTTGCTGCCGAGATACGGCCACACAATACCATGAAAGTTGCCTACAGATTGTTTATCTTAATTGCTCCTGATTGACCGATTAATTACAGTTGTAATGGATCAATCTGGAATTATTGCCAAAAACAAAAAAAAATGCCCGTGTAAGTGCAGCTTTAGGCCCTTATTCTAGACCGACACTTTAGTGGAGATCTCTTCTCAAGTAGGGTTACCATATCTCAGGATTTGGCCTGAGATCTCAGGATTTTTAGACTCATCTCAGGATTGCGGCCGGATTTTGCAAAACTCATGAAATCTCAGGATTTTTAGAATTTCCAATAAAATACAAAAGAAATAGTAACATAAATGCTTAGATTAAAAGATCTTTATAGATCTTTTAGAACAAACTAACTTCCTTTGGTGATAATAACTTTTTAAGGTTTTCTCTTTAATTATTGATTTATTGCAACCCCCCCCCCCCCCCCCCCCCGGCTCTCAAACTCAGGCTTTTTCAATGGAAATCAGGCCTATTCTCAGGACTTTTGTTTTTTTATTGGTAACCCTATTCTCAAGTATAGTTAGCAAGGGATGAATGTATTCGTTGCATGTATTTGCATCCCTTTCTAACTGTACTTGAGAAGAGATCTCCACTTGAGTGTCGTTCTAGAATACGGGCCTTAGTGTAAGTGCACTAAGTATAGTTTGTTGGGAGCGGCCGAACTACACAAACTTATCGAGACTCCAGACAGTCTTTGCGGGGAAATTTAAGGGTTTTTTGTTGCGATTTCTAAAAACTTGTATGTTTCGCCTTACCCATCGATAAGTAATGCCTATGCCTTAGCAGTGGGGACATTGAAATTGACTAATGATGATTACAATGTAAAATACTTAATTGTTTCTATCTCAGCTTGATTATTTTAAAGTGTCAACATAAACAAACGTGACCACTATGAGATAACTTTAGAAATACGTCAAGAATCACGACAGCTCGTTTTGAAGATAGCGGAGTAACCAAAATATAACCTTTTGTTATAGGTCAACGGATTCAGCTCGTTAGTTTTATCGTACCTAAATGTCCGCAACAAGGCGATTTCACTGGCGCCAGGAACGGTGCCACGCAGGTGATAAAAGACGGTTTTATAAACATTGTTATTGTTGCTATGCAGAATAAGCAACTACTGAAGCTAACTAAAAGAGCTGATGGCCTTGAAACGTCTGAACAAATTCTCACAAATTGTAGCGAAGAACCTTAGAATAGCGAAGAGTTATTAATCAAAGCTAAGAACTAAGAACCAACCATTCGTGATCACATCACATCACGTGTTCTACAAGACTTCCAAGGCAAACTCGGATGACACGTGTTGGACACTGTCTGGTTTGTATTTGCATTGCATTGCATTACCAATCTTTAAGGAAGGCTATGTGCCTCAGCGTCAGCAGCGAGGGCTAAAAATGGCTGATGATGAATTGATGAGTGTACTGCCATCTTCGAGCAACGCGCCCGGACGGAAGACCCGCGTTGCTCGAATGCTGCCATAGCTTTAATTTCTCTAGCTTATGTCTGTATTTTCGATTGCCGGCCACTTCGCTCGCGTAAATATCCTTAGTGCTCGTTCAAGGACAGGTGGCTTATACTTTGGTTACGATACCGAGTAATTTAGTAGATACTCGATACTTTTTATTACACTACTAAGTAAGAATCGATACTTTTTACGAACATACCAGAATAACTCGATACTATTGATGCGAGTACGATACCGGTATCGATTACCTTTGTTGCGATGCTACTCATGAGTAGGTATAGTATAGTATCTTTGTTTCGATATGATATCCCTACCCGCAACGCGCGCCGCGCCCCGCCACGCATCGCCTCTCCTTGAACGAACCCTAATTTGATTGATGTTGTGGTTATACTATACCTACCAACTGAATTTTGAATATACACGAATTACTTAACTGCGAATATGTACCTACTTGTCTTCGCGAAAAATGTAGTTTAGTGTGCTTGGTTTCATTAGGTACTTTTATTTTTCGTATTTCAGTCTCTACAAGATAATGGGCTTTTGAGAGTTAAAATAAATAAATCATTTACCTTGATTTTTATTCACAAACTGTTCAGTACTTAACTCGAACAAATTACAACAATTTAAAAACAACAGCACTACATACATTGAGCAAACAACCATAATTTTCGTCAGCAAAAGAGACATTGAAAATGAAACAATAAAAAAATTATGTACTTCCACTACATTACATTAACAGTGGAAATAACCATGATGTACAACAATAGTACAATTATTGCTACAATCAACAAGAATCTCTAAAGCTGAGTATACATTCATTCATTGCGACAATCAGCCAGACCATCAAGTCCGAGGGCCTACTCTGAAACGCAAAACCTGAAACTTCGTTATACCCACCCCTCTCACTTTCCAGTCATGACAGGATCGTGTGAAGGGGCTAACCGAAGTTTTACATTTGCGTTTTTTATTAGTATTTTCAACTACCTTCAACAACAAGTGATGGATGTCAAATTGAAAGCGATCGCAATAGATGTTGTTTTAGCCCCCTGTTTTTGCTAATAGCTTCCTTCTCAGTCCATCTGTTTGGTTACTTGAAGTCATGCCCTTCGGGAGACCAGGCATATACTTGGAGTACATAGTATGATACTTAAAAATTATTTTGCTTATTTCCCCTAACTAAAAATGCAGTTCTTATGTTTACTTCATTCACTTATACATAGAGCACAATTCAGTACTGTATATGAATTAAGGGAGCGGTCGGCAACCTTAACAAGTAAAGGGCCCCACAGAATTTTGAATTTTGATAGCCGTCAGTTTTAGACTAGTATAGTATTATATTATATGTGGTTTTAGTATTAGAGTGCGCGCCAGATAAGTCTGCGCGCGGTCAAAATCAAATACTAATATTTCCCTTAACCCAACAAAATGTACTGTAACTACCGCCAAAAACACCCCAGTCACGTGCAGAGATATCTGACAGGCACTCTAGTCGGTAGTTTCTATACGGCCGATAAATGTCAACATTGGCCACGCCCCCCAGCGGCCACGCACTACCTGCGCATTAGCCGTCAGTTCTAAACCTTTTACGAAACTGTGAGTGTGTGGCCCATTGCGGCCAACTGACAGGCCGTTGCCGACAGGCGAACTGATCGTCTGTGGGGCCCTTAAGGGCCAGATAGTGGCAAACGGTAGAGGCAGGCCACACTTGTTCATTATTTAAGTATTGGTTTTTTTTTTCTAAGTACGGTTAATACAAAAGTTTTTGAACAGCATGTGTTGCCAGAGTTGACTTTAAAGATGCTGGTCTTTTGTCTGTAAGTTTCGTGAGAAGTCTTCTCGTCATTTCTAGTTGAACTAGCCCGATTCTCAGGCATTCGATTTTTTTCAGTGTGGTAATTCGTATGTCGAACATTTTGTTTGTGGTTTCTATTGAAAAGTTAGAACGTTTCAAACAAACTACTCTGTCCCACATGTCAACAAATTCATTTTTAACCAACTTCTAAATCAAAAAGGAGGAGGTTCTCTATTCATCTGTATGTATGTTTTTTTTTTTTTTTTGTGTATGTCCACCGATTACTCGAAGACGGCTGAACCGATTGAAATGGTTCAAACGTTATTACATCAGGTTGGTTTCCAAGTTGGTCCCATTTTTTGAAATTTTGAAATCGGTTCAGTAGTTTTCAGGAAATCTTAAAAATACTGTCGTTTTCGTTACCACTTTATGTAAATTTAATACGTATCTTTAGACAAAACTCCTTTGTTTATAAACCGATTTAGATGATTCTTGTTTTGTTAAAATATCTCAAGGTATTTTAACCGACTTCGAAAAAGGAGGTTTTCAGTTTGATCACATACCTATTTACCAGAAAACACGTAAATTGCCTGCACGATGCACTAAAAAGAGTGAAATAAAATTTATTTTTATAAAAAAATTAAACCGCATTCAAAAAAACCACATCAGAAAAGTAAGAAATAATTCCTCACCAAATAAATAACGTAAGTACTTTGAAGTCGGGCGGGTTTTAACAAAAACAACAAAAAATTGTACTTACATGTTTCACGCCCGACTTCAAAGTACTTACGTTATTTATTTGGTGAGGAATTATTTCTTACTTTTTTGATGTGGTTTTTTTGAAGGTGGTTTAATTATTTTATAAAAATAATTTTTGACAGCTAAGTTCGTATACGAACATCTATTGGTTTCTAACACTCGTAGCGTTCGACTGGTTTTCGATCGAACTTTTTCGATTGTGAAATTCTGACAGTACAAAAACTGTGTTAAATTTGAATTTCGAGCTTATAAAAGTGAACTTTTCTCGATTGCCTGAGAATCGGCCCCCTGCGGGCTGCGCGTTACCGACCACTTTCACTATCTATGATTACGATTAGATTTATAGATTAATGTGCATTTAGAGTAAATGCTATTATTTAAACATTTGTGAAACATATTATGTTGACAAATATTTTTACATAAGTAAATACAAAAAATTATTGATTTAAAAAATATTGAAAATGAAGTACCTATTAGAAAAATCAACCTGTCTCACAACTAGCTCCGATCCGATGGCACTTAATATTTCATTTTCAATATAAAAAAACATTGTGTATGCAAAAAAGTAAAATAATTATTAATTTCATTAATGCACAAAGAGCATAATTTTCTAGACTGGTTGAATCTAAAATTTATCTCAGATTTATTGGTTCTCACCAATTTTCATCAAACAAAATATTTTAATAGCCCTAGAAATCATTACTGTATTGTATAATAAATTATGAAAATAAGTTGGAAACTATTTCTATTTCCCCTTCTGTATCTTTTCTAAAAGCAATTCCAGCCTTCCTGTCATAACCGGTTGACCTTTCTTGGTCTTCTTACTCAGCTTCTTAAATCGTTTTTGTTTCTTCTTCTTATATTCTTGCAGCTTCTGCTGTTTCTCCTCTTTGGCCTTTGCAATTTCCTGTTGTTTTTGTAACTTCTCTTCTTTTAACTTATTTAAATGTTCTTTTGCTTTATGATAAGGATCCTTTTTAATCTTCTGAGAGAAATTTTCTTTTTCTTCCTTTTCTATCAAATCCGGGTGTCTTACAAATCTGCCCACTTCACCAGCATCTGTTGTATCAACATCGAAGTTCTTCGGTTTATAAGACCCAGCTGATGGTTCATTTTTTACATCTTTATAGTATGTGCGTAACAAATTCTTCTTACGTTGCTCTTCCCACTGCTCCAATTTATACTTCTTACTGTACTTCTTCAAACGGTATGTCTTCTTATCAAATGGTTTCTTTTCTTTAACATTATCTTTTTCTTCTGTCTTGACTAAAGCACGATTATTGTCAAACTGCTCATTACGTTTCTTATTGAAATTATCTTTCTTTTTATCATTATGTTTGCCATTTTTTTCAGGTTTCTTTGACAAGAAGAATGCGTCTCGTTTCTTTTCCATGGTTTATGTACAATTCAGACCTAAAATGAAATGAAGAAGCGTGTTTTCACATTGTTAATTTATAAAAAAAAATATGCATGCATCTTAAATAAAAATCAATAGGCTTCTTTAAAATAAAATAAATATGTAATTGTAAATAAATAAAAATAAACACGCTTATTCATTTCAATAATACAATAATTTAATACATTATTGAATTAGTGATTTAAGTAAAACAATGTTTGATACAAAATATAAAGCACTGAACAGTATGTGACCCTTCAACTAATACCATAAAGCTTTGAAAAATAACAAATAATCAATTAAATTATATGAATGCTATAATAACAATACTAATATGTTTCTTCTTTTTATGTAAATAAGACCTGGAGGGTTACCGGCAAAAAATATGGATACAAGCTCATTTGACCATATTGTGTCCATTTAAGGACATAATATGGACTTCAAATGTCAAATGAAGGCCTTTCTCATATCCATGTTTTTTTGCCGGTAACCTCCATGTAATGGTTTTCTAAATTTCATCAGGCATATAATTTCGGCAGATAATTCGGTGTAAAATACTCAAAGCAATTATTACTTAACGAAACATTGCTATGTCAATGTTGGAAGACTGGGTTGAGATAATTATTAAACAACTTAAAATATTTAATCTACATTATTTTCACTTTAAACTTGACCTTGAATAATAGAGTTCTATCATCTGTCCCTATGTTAATTTGGCCTAAATTATTGATAAGACTATCCCAAGTATGCAATATGGATGGAGGACACCACAGTGATCAAATTACAATACAAGGCATTCAAATGTCATGAAATGAAATTCCATCACTTGTGTTGTGTAACTACCGCGATGATCTTTACACAGCAGCGTACGTTAAACCGTCGCAAATTCTAGAAATAATCTACATGGTAATCCTTGAGTACCTATCATCATAAGTACTACAGCTGACGACTTTAGTGAGCTGACTGTCGGTGAAAATGTATTGTTGGCAGTTTCACAATCATTCGTCATAAGATTTTTAAGTACAATAAACGTATGTAATAGCGGGATAACCTCAGACCAAAGGGATAACATGCATCTAAGATAAAATAGTAAGAACTCACCAAGATAAGCCACCCACTGGGTAGGCTTTGTTTTATCGGCGGAATCTTGATAGCTTAGATGCACTTGGCCCGTAAAAAGTTAACCACGATTGTAGATTTTATTTTACGGTTTTTTGCGTTAAAAGCTTTACCGACCATGCCCTAATGTGAGTATTTTAGGTAATTTTATCAAGGAAACACGATGGACGTTTCCTTAAATGTCACAAAAGGAACGAGGAGGAAGAGAAGAACGACGAACTCGCGCGCTACCTACGCCATCTACGTTCGTGTCAAAACGATAAATCGATGAAATGGAACATGCGTACAAGGTTCATTGAATTAAACTCGATTTTTACCTAAACTGTAATTAAAATATGTACATACTATTACTAATTTTAATAATACATAATTAATTGAGCTAATTACTTTGTTTCTCTCTATTTATTGGCATTGCTGAAAAGTATCAAAACTGAATCTTAGAACATTATCGTAAAAAGGAACGATAATCACAGATTAAATTCGCAACTAATTTGACATCTGTTCAGCTATGTTTCAGCGGGAAAATTTAAATTAAGTTTTCGTCGTATTTGTGGTGAGGTGGGTGACAGACAAGTGGTGATTCATCATTAATTTAATTTGGTTGTCAAAGAAATGTTTAGTCCAAGTGATAACAATCTAACTAGTATAATAAAATTACTAATAGTACATATCACACCACACCACACTATAATCGAACCCCTTGTCGATTTCATACAAAGATCTGAAGATCAGTCGTTAGGTAAATAAAATAGATGTGTAGTGTGAAGTTAGAAGAATAATTATAATTTGCATTGTTGAGGATGCTTTAATCATTTGAGTCAATGCAAATAGCTTCTAGTACAAGGCTTGTATAAACCTTTTCTCACGAAATGCGAGGAAATACAATTTTTTTGTTAACGTGGTATGTTAACATTTGGCTTAGGTTTAAGCAATCACCAGATATAATGAAATATAACGCCCAAAAAATCGTAAGTACTTACCAGAATTTAATCCCCATTTTAATATGAACTTATCACCAATAAACGTAAAGTCTGCTAACCTAAAAAAGCCAAGTATCTGGAGAATAATCGCTGAGCTACCCAAAAAGGCCACGCATGCACCAAATATGTACTCGCATTTTATTTAAAAATTTCATCCAGATATGTTACACAATTTTATCCTAATAAAGTAAATTAATATATAAAAATCATTGTTTACCCAAAAAATATAAATTAAGTTCTAAAGGTTTACCGATATTACCGTAAAATGTTTACTAAAGGCTGAGCTTCTTAGAGCTTTCAATAAAATAACGGCCCCCAACAAAAAACATAAGTTTGCATTCATTTATAAATGGCTACCATTTAAAGCGGCAGTTTACATACGAATAAACTTAAAACTTAATTAGGCAGTCCTCAGTGTAATTTTAAGGCGATACTCGGAAAAATTATGCTAAAGCGAGATAGCAATGAGAAAACGACGCGCGCGGGAGCGAGACCGATTATGCCGATTACGCAAAAAAACACAAAATCACTTCGTATTCAAAAACTATAGCGAGTATAAAAAAATGCTTCTATACGATCCTAAATATTATTGGTGTCCACTAATTAAACCAATTTTCAATAGTATATGTATCCCCATTTAAGAATAATCTTGATATTTCTTATTTTTTAGAGGTATTTTCGAAAATAAAAAGTGTCGAGCCAAAATCATAAAATCGTGTTTCTGAAACTATACGATTCTAGATAGAGGTACTATGCGATTAATATAAGAATAGGATAGGGACGCCGCCATGTTGTGACGTCAAGCTGTCAAAGTGCTGTCAAACCAACTTCACTTCACTTCAGTATGGTGTGAAAAAAAAGAAATTTATCGTGGCTGATCATGTCATACCTTCGATAAATAATGATGTTCGTGCAAACCAAAACATATGAATAACTTGCAGATAATAAAACTATACAAATCATTAACTTGATTTTTTCGGAAAGTATAGGACTCATGAAAGTATGCTTTTACGAAAATGATTTATTTATTTATTTATTCTCTTAGAAAACCAACAGCGTATAAATATCAAATTACATTTCATTTTGTTTCCAAACTTATGGCCAATAACAGGTTTTCCTAAACTACCAATTAACAGTATTGTTGATATAAAAAACAAAAACAGTATTAGAAGTATAAAATTAAGCAACCATTGAGTGACTTTATATTATTCGCTGAATTTTATATTATGAGCTCGGAAGGTTTGATCAGGTAATTTGAATCTCAATCAAATTAAAATTTTGTGATATTTAACTGAAACCATTTTTTCATACATTGTTCTGATGCTTCAATAACACAGAATAAATTGAATTTTGATTCTATTTACTGGTTTAAGAATTTAAATAAAACAGGATTTCAAGTTACGAAAATAATTTAATAATCAACTTTACAACAAAATTGGTAAATTGGGGGTCTCGTGAAAAATTGTATTGGTCTATCATGGTAAAAGGATTGGCCAGCTAGAGTCTGCACGTTGATTGAAGTTAGATTCGTCAGAATCTAGCTGTTACCAGGGTGCGCCGGGTATCGGTATCACGGGGAACGATTCAATCTAGCCACTCGGGGAGGCGCACAGTACTGTAGAAATATGTTCTAGTATTTTATTAAAGCTTTGAACAAATACTCAAATACCACATGTGTCCAAACATTTGTTCAAATGTTTGTGCTATGTCTGGCGCCGGCGGCATAACGAAGGGCATGAGCAGTAAAGTTGTGTACGAAGAAAAAGGGCAGTAGGTGGATTTAAAAAATAAAAAAATTCGTTTTGAAAGTGGCAATACCCAAACCACCATCTGCCAAAATAAAAAAATAAACTATTTTCAAATTGTTTTGCACTTTCTTGCGAACTGTACCTTTTCAGAGTGAAGTTTGTCAACAACCCGTCCTATTCTTATAATAATCGCATAGTATGAAGAAATATATATCTTATTACCAGATTTGTAACAACTGTAATCGTCCTATATTTTTAAATCAAAAAGTCCATACTTTTTCCGAGTAGCGCCTTAAAATTAGCGGTGACGGTGTAGCGACTTAATAAAGCCGCGAGACTCAACCAATTTGCCATCAATATAATATACTTACTTGATTATATGCATATGTCACCGGAAAATAATAAAAACCGCATATTTATAAATGTCCTAAAAAAATAACCACGAAATTTAAGGCAATCGCTTCGCTGGCGCTTCGCGATCGCCTTAAATTTCTAACCTATCACGATAAATTTCCTAGGAAAATTATAAATTTGAGGTTCTTGTTATTTTCCGGTGACACATACATTTTATGGCAAACGTAGTGATATATTTGGGTAGTAATGACACAAAACTTTGCTAGTTAAAATTTGGTGCACGCGTAGCCTTTTTGGTTTATGAAAAGTTTTTGTAGTGCAGGCATGACTTAAATAGCCCGAAAGATTTTGGTACAGGTTTTATTTATTTGTACATAATATTTTTTTTTTGGATGAGGCTGTTTAGGGTAACGATTGTTTTTTTGGTGGTCATTAAATTTTATCCCTTAACATTTCAGGGCATGAGTGAGAAAAATAATATAACCGCCTAAGTATAAGTACTTAGTACTTAATTTAGTTTTTACGTTTAGTAGTTTTGTTTTTAATTTTAGATTAGTAGTGATTTTCGTAAAACAACTGTAGCTTGATGTGCTGCCGACTTAATTTTTTCATAATACTGAACATTGTTTTTTTACATTAGGTACTAGCTACCCAAAAGATACCTGCACTCTAACTAAGCTTAGAAACATGTTTGAATGTTCCCGGAAATACAGACGCAGGGAGGGAGTTCCACTCTTGCTGTATGCTGAATTATTTGAAAAGCTCTTAGTGTGGAATCTGGGAACAGAAACCTGCCCCCTAATCCACGAACCGTCGGAAACGCTCCCGACAGCGGAATGTGTGCATTGTCTCTTGTCACTCACCATAGAATAGACAAAGCACAGAATTCGAATCCGATTCCGTTTCCGACGTTTTGTGAATCAGGGGTCAGGGGGGCTACCGCGTAACTTTATGGATATGAACTTCATACGTTTTTGGGAACTTTAAGTCAATTTTATAAAGAAAATAGCCGCTATCAGTTCCTTGTTTTGTGACGTCGGGTATAACGATAATTAGCTAGCAACGTTCAACAGAACAAAGCAGCAAAAATGAGGAAGCTCAAGATAAGGAATGACAGTTGAAGCCCATACCCATATCCAGATTTCTTAGCCGGTAGCCCGCGTAGGGATGTGCGTCTGGATATCCGACGGTAACAAGGGATGATGGTATAAGCTCATGTAGTTTTAAGCATGTGTGCTGCAGCATGCAGCTTAGCACACTCTCCGAAGTACAATCTGTAGAAGACCAACAAACAGGCGACTTTATATGGCAGCAAATACGTTAATCTGTGGAGCCAACTCGACAGCAATTTTTTGTCGCCAATGAGATTCTTGGCCCTGCGCGACACCGTATCCAGTGCAGCAAGATGATATTTTGCAGAGCCGTCCCATAAAGGTGACTGCAATATTCCACGCAATAACATGAACTTATAGCGTGAGGGATCGATCACTGATTCAGCACCCCTTGTGTAAGTTTGTCGGGAACAAACTTTGTCCCCCTACTCCACATAGCCCTCCTGGTAGCGATAGTAGACTAGGGATAGTGTATGTATAAATAAATGTAGGGACATTATGGACATTTTACCGTCTCTGTAGTCTAGTGGTTCACACCACCGAATTCAGACCAAGAGGTCCCGGTTTCGATTCCCAGTGGGGGTACATATTGTACTCGGTTTGATGGGTGGGTAGTAAGACTTGTTAATTAGTCCGACTGGCTAGCTACCACCATCTAATCTTAAGTCTGACGCCATAACAATGACTTAACATCACATCATCAGCTGGTGTGATGAAGGCTAAGTGCTACCCCGTTGTGGATAAAAAAAAACACAAGATTCCAATATCCCAACCGGTAGCGGCAGTGGGAAAAAATCCAGTTACCCTCATCATCATCAGCCATTTAATGTCCCCACTGCTGGGGCACGGGCCTTCCTTATGGATGGATAAGGAAGTCCAGGGGGATATGGCAGTAGGGCTATGTGGAAAAGGGGAGGTTGTCAATGTGCAAACTCTACCATAGCGCTCGTATGTTTAGGTATTTCTTTATTGTTTCGATCTAGGTAATAAGTACCTGTAGTTATATCACACGAGCACGGTCCGCCTTTTGTTGTGTGCACCCGTGTATACACGGTTTGACAAAAGGAGGCTGCGGTCTACACACACAAGCGTGGCTCACCCGCGCTCGTGAGATAAAACATCTATATCTGGCAAATTTCTTACTCAAACGCGATGGCAACGTTGCACATTTACCTACTAACACTCAGTCCTCAAAGGGCAATAATTGTTATGGTTAAATTGTGCTGTCGATTGTATCCATGTAGTTGTTCTTGATCATTCTTATTGGAAAGGTTCATAAAAGGTTGTAAACTGATATTCTTATATTAGTAGTACCTATAACCGTGAAGGTGGAAAGTGCATCGTAGCCGGGCGGCATGTCAACGATCGGAATCGCCGCCCGTACGTATTGAATTACGGCAGCGGCAGCGGGGCGGACTGAGTACAGTTACGAACAGAACAACTTGTTTCTTTAACCGCCTCTGTGGTCTAGTGGTACACATCACAAGTATCAGACCCAGAGGTCCCGGGTTCGATTCCCAGTGGGGGTACATATTGTATTCGGTTTGGTCGGTGGTAGGACATGTTCTAAGTCCATCTGACTGCTACCAACCACGATATTATCTAAGTCTGACGCCATAACAATGATGTTTTCACTTCTCATGCTCGTAAAGTTCGTGTTTATGTTGGGTATAGGCTGCATAAAATCGCTTTTTATGCTCTAGTGCATAAAGTAAAATCTTCGTCTAAGTCTCAGACTCTAAGACAAAGGTCGTCAGGTAAACAGTCACACACGCAATTAAACTTCGTTAAATAAATTTTATTACTACCTAACGTATTTCATTCTGTTTCTTAAATTTTGTACATAATCCATGTTAAATTACAAAATAATAAAACTAGGCAAAAGAAATAAGAAATAAGTATTTCAAGAGCATTATGGACTACGATCTATGCTAAAGTCACTGTGCTGCCAATGCCACGTATAAAAAATAGAAAAAGAAAGTCTTCCCGCCTATATGGCGAATTCTTTATTTTTTCTTTTTTGCAATATTGTTATTTATTTTTCTCACACTCGAAGTGAAAAGCAGAGTGTATAACTCGAACATAAAACCCATTTTACCCTCGAATTGACTATCCACCATATATACGTCTCGGGTAAAATGGTACGTTTTATGCACTTGTTGTACAATCTACTATTACAGCATTATTGTGTTCCGGTAGTTAGAGATAGAAAGCCAGTTCCTCAGTGGTGGAGTATCTCCGGGAGTAGCACCTACGCTTCCAACTTCTGCCTTATCGACCAACACGTCTTAACATCAGGTGTGATTAGGGCTGCCACCTCTCCGAGTTTGACCCGGAGTCTACGGGTTTGCATGGTGCATGTCCGGGCTACGGGTTTAGCATCGATATCTCCGGGTCGGACAGGGCGGTGACAGCGAATTAATTAAAAAAAGAAGCCAATGAAATTTATAGTCCAACTGTTGAAAACACAAAAATATTAAGATTTTGAGGACACTGTATTCAAAATCTTTTACAAATTCGTTGTAACAAGTGCAGTAGGTAAGTTAAGAAGATACTGATGTGGAAGCTGTCAAATCACTTGGTATGAAAAATGTAGACGACCAAGTATTTCCCCAGTTCGTACAATCTAGTGACTCAACAATGCAATATTGCTTGCCTATTTACGATGGGTTCAGTTACTCAAAGTCACCTCAATCTTCACCGAACTGCCAAAAATAATTGGATTTTTTTCAATCCCTTTTAAGCAATGCTTTTGCAGAACGCATCTTTTCTCTAATGGGAAATTCGTGGACAGACGAGCGAAACTGCTTTTCAGTGGTCAGAATTAACTATATAGAAAAAATCCCAAGAATTTTTGAAGTTTTGGAGGAAACCTGACTGAACAAGATGCTTAAATAATCTCTTCAGAATAAAAAATATAGTTGTTTAAAGTGTCAAGCTGGTCCAAGTCAGCCTAGCACTAGCTAGGTTATTTATATAATAAAATACATTACCATTACCAATGGTAGGTAATTTACCATCACTTTTACCTAAGGTCCACTTGCAGCAAATTAGTTAATCTTAGTTTTACTAAAACTAAATTAAGCCCATACACGAATGTCAATTTTTTTAATCTAGATTTAACGTTTTGACATTTTTGTGTGGGTTAAATCTAGTTTTGTTTAAATTGCTGCAAGTGGACCTAAATTAATTAAAATATTCATACCTAAAAAAAATATCTCGATAAAAAACAATATTTCTGAAATCTCCGGGTTTACTGTTTTTGAAAGGTGGCAGCCCTAGGTGTGATGAAGGCTAAGTGCCACAAATTATATAAGACTAGTCTAAGTGCACTACCCGTACACGTTAAACACCTGACATAACACCCCTCTCTTTTTGCGTCGGGGGTTAAAAACATAGAACTTTGTCACATACATACAATACAACAAGGTGTGATTCAATATTGTATATGACAAGGTCCTATTGGTCCTATGTTGTTGACATCTGTAACTAGGGTTATCGAATTTATTTGAATTTTAATTACATACTGATTCAATGGACGAATTAACATAAACAAGTTTCGATTTAATTTGAATCTTTGTGTTGCCTGTTTGTTTGGCGCTTGCTAGAAAACTTTTGTTCTTAGCCAAAATCGTCCGTCTGCCTGCGTCCATTTTGGCTAAGTTTTGTAGCCGAAATAGAAACCGCATCCTGAAATAAAGTAGGATACCTAGTTATTATTGAAAATGAATCCATACTAATATTATATACATGTGAAAGTGTGTTTGTCCGTCTCGTCAAAACGGAGTAACGGATCGAGGAGATTTTTTGAGTTATTGGATGATTCGCACGATTTTGACTCGCCCGAAATGTGCGAATCGACACTTCTGATTTTTTGTATGGGAGTTTGGAGAGGGACATGGCTATTTTTCATCCCGAAAAAATCATGTTCCCACGGATAACGTCGTGTAGTCCACGCGGGCGAAGCCGGGAACGGAAAGTTAGTGTTAGAATAAGCTATAACGACTCCGACTCACAACTCTGTAGCTCAGCGGTCAGAGCATTCGCAACGACAATAAAAGGTCACGGGTTCGATTTCCAGATTCTAACGACTCCGTAGCTCAGTCATCAGTATTCGCCCGGACAGTGAAAGGTCTCGGATACGATTCTGCGGAGCTACTTGGGGGATGGGTCGATTTTTTCTAATAGTTCCGACTCCGTGCAGATGCAGAATTAGCTTATGGGCGTTTGTGCACTACACAGAATTTTACCGATCCGGAAAAAAACGGATGCTTGTATTTTAATAATTAATCATTTATAATAGTAAGAATTTATTTATTTGTAGTTTAGGGATTGAAACATTGAAACTACAACAACGCCCTCTAGGTATTTATTAGCCGATAATGAAAGAACTTAGTTGACGACCTCCGTGGCCGAGTGGTGTACGCACGGTTTTCAAGGTGCCGCTATCTCTGGAGTTCCCGCGTTCGATCCCGGTCGGGGAAAAACGAACTTTTCAATATTTCCTCGGGTCTGGGTGTATGCGCATAAAATAGTTAAACTAACACGTGTTAGGGAAATTCGACTTTGTTATTGGAACCATGTATGTGATGGTGTCCAATATTTATTTAGTCTATACTTATATTATAAAAAGGAAAGATTTGATTGTTTGTTTGTATGTTTGTTTGCATCGAATAGGCTCCGAAACTACTGGACCGATTTAGAAAATTCTTTCACCATTAGTTAGCTACATTCTTCCCGAGTGACATAGACTATATTTTATCCAGATATTCCCACGGGAACGGGTACCACGCGGGTAAAACCGCGAGGATCTGATAGTTCTGCATTCTGCATAATATTATGTACCTACACGAAGTCAACCTATTATTTTCCCGGAACAACTTCTGAGCGCGGATATACGCTCGCAGTATATTGGTTTCATTAGGACGACCTATTATTTTCTAATCCAACCGGACAACCATGGCTCGCCACTCGTATACACTAGTATCGGACAATCCATCGAACACAGAGGCCGCATAGACGTGAAAATAAAATGAATATTAAGGTCGGCATTTTGGAATAACCGGTTCGACGATTACGGCAATATGATGTGATTTGAAGCTGGTTTTGTGCAGTTGCTAAATTCATTGGGATTTCGTTAAGGCAAGTGTGTTTATCTTGTTTAATTAATAATTTAATAAGTAAAGATGTGTCCGAGTACTTTTAGGGTTGAGTAAGGTCATGGTTCGAATACTAGACGCGAAAAGAATCTTGATGAAAGTTTCAAGAAAATTCATCTACTTAATCTAAGTACTTATACTTATCCAAAAATTTAATAATAAAAACCTCGTTTGCAATCAAAATATTTAGCCGATTAAAGAAAAAGAGGTTATTTTTAAGCCTTTTTTCTTTATCGAAGGAACAAATGGGAGTTACTGTAGCATTTATTTATTATTATTCCCTTTATTACATTTTAAATACTTACAAAATTATATTTCTAAACATTAAATTTTTACAATGTATAACACTAAAAAATATAACATTTAAAAATACAAAAATGCAGTTCCCCAACGGCAGCAAGATCAAAGTCCCGGCTACCGATGGTTAAGGATCCAGAGACAGGAACCTTCTCACTATACGGGCCGTGTCCAGAAGTACTGCCTTCTGCATCCGACTCCCGATCCATCCACCTAACGCAAGCCTCTTAAGGTGTTTATCGAGGCTCTTGGCTATCAGACCATGGGCAGATATGACTATCGGAACAATAATTGCTGAATCAATGTCCCACATGTCAACAATCTCGTGAGCTAAATCAAGATATTTGTTTTCTTTATCTTTTTCAGCTTTCACAAGGTTGTCGTCATGGGGAACAGTGACATCAACAATTATCGCGCGGCGTTCGTGTCGATCTATCAATACAATATCAGGCTTATTAGCTACAATAGTCCTGTCTGTAATGATAGATCGATCCCAATACAATGTGGCATGGCTATTTTCAAGGACCTGTTCTGGTGCATACCTGTAGTACGGCACCTCGGATGCCACAAGACTATGTTTCAGAGCAAGTTGTTGGTGTATTATCCTGGCCACTTGGTTATGTCTATGCAAATACTCGCCGTTTGCGAGACGAGAACAACCGGAGATTATATGCCTAAGGGATTCACCCGGACGATGACACGCTCGGCAAATATCCACTGTGCCATCCCTTAGGATATACTTTCGGTAGTTATTCGTCATCACAACCTCATCCATAATTGCACAGACAAAACCTTCGGTTTCACCAAAAAGATCACCGAAGCGGAGCCAGGATACTGAGGCTAATAAATCTGCGTCGGGCCCATGGAGAGCCCGGTAGAATCTGCCATGTAACTCCTTGCTTTGCCACACAGTGCTGCGGTCGGGAGTACTAAGTACTACAGGTTTGCGCCAGTTTTCTTTTGCTAAAAATAGAGGAGTCAGTCCATTGTCAACAGCAACTACATCTATATGAGACCCCATATCGACTTGGAGAAAATACTCCCTAAGATTGCATATCTCGCGGTTATGCAATGTCTTAGCATTTAAGAAGCCACGACCACCGCACTTCCGCGGGATATACAATCTCATGGTCGATGAACGTGGGTGATGTATGCGGTGTGCTGTTAGCAATGTACGAACTTTTCTATCCAGGGCATCCAGTTCAGTTTGAGTCCATTTAAGTATGCCGAAGGAATACATTAGTACCGGCATGACCCATCCATTGTATGCGCGAACCTTGTTTCCGCCAGACAAAAGACTTTTAAGGACTTTTGAAAGGCGCCCCAAGAAACGCTCACGCAACGACTGTTTCATGTCAGCATCGTTGATGCCTAATGCCTGTGACATACCTAAATATTTATAGGTTTCGTTTACGGAGAGAGATCTAAGATGAATAGAATCCGAGAGTTGTATACCCGTAGATTCCATTATCTGACCACGCTTTACATGCATGACTGCACATTTGTCCACACCAAATTCCATTTTAATGGCATTACTGAAAGCTTCAGTAACCTTCAGTAACGCTGTCAAATGAGAACTGCTATGGGCAAATAGTTTCAGGTCATCCATGTACAGCAGGTGTGATATTACTTGACCATTTCTCCGTAAACGATAGCCTAACCCTGAACTCTCGAGAAGTGTACTCAGAGGGTTCAAGGCGAGACAGAACCACAATGGACTCAAACCGTCACCCTGGAAGATACCTCGCTCTATTTTTATAGGATCGCCCTGACCTAGAATCCGTCGAGATCCTGGATAGAAAAGGACCGTTCTCCATTTTCGCATGCACGATATCAAGAAAGTGCGTAGAGTTGTATTTATTTTATACAACTCCAGCACCCTCATGAGCCACGAATGCGGCACGGAATCATAGGCCTTCTTATAATCTATCCAGGAAGTCGACAGGTTCTTTCGGTTTCGACGAACCTGTTGGTTAATAGCCATGTCAATGAGGAGTAGCTCCTTAGTACCACGGGCCCCATTCCTACATCCATTCTGAGAGGCGACCATAATAGAATTTTGATTAATGTGTTCATTAATCTTCGACCTCAAAATGGACGTAAGAATTTTATAAATTGTTGGCAGACAGGTGATAGGTCTATAGTTTTTGGGGTCCGCAGTACTACCAGATTTATGGAGCAGATGGGTTATGCCTGTTGTCATGAATTCTGGAAGCGATCGAGATAATAAAGCACATTGAAATTGAGATGCTAAGCAAACGTGCGAGCTAGGTAACCATTTATACCAGAAATTGTGCAGTCCATCCGGGCCTGGAGATTTCCAGTTGGGTAAGGAACGAACTGCACAAACTACGTCTTGGTAGTCAATGGTTACTTCATTCATATCAGGTATAAGCTCACACGAACGCTCAACATCCTCCATCCACGCGCCTTCAGAGTGAGTGACAGGCACGGACCAGATGTTGTGCCAAAAAGAAATCATGGCTTCATCATCCGGCCGATGCATATCAGTATCACTCTGATACGATCGCTCCCAGGATGCATAAACACGTCGATGTTATTAATTATCATTGTTATTAATTATTATTATTATTATTATTATTTACGTTTTCTGTTCTTTAAAATATGTAATGCTGAAGTTAACTTTTTGATCTAGAAATATTTTACGAAATTGGTGTAAGTAAGTAGATAGGATATACCTATCATAATAACACGATTCAAGGCTTCCTAGTATCTACACTAATTAGATGCAAATGCCGTTTATTTAATTTTGATTAACTTTTGATTAGAATAACATCACAATAGGTAAGTAAGTAACAATAAACAGTCGCAATAAATTGTTTTAACTGATTCGATGTGTCAAAAGCATAAGTAGAGGTATAAGTTATTTACCATACATAGGTAGCTAACTACTTATGTGCTTACCTACCTAAGTATAATTTTCAAGTTACATACCTACTTATCCGAATCGTATAAGTACAAAAATTGCCTAATTGGACGTAGATTAATTGATTATAGGTAATTAATTTCGTTGTCACATCATCAGTGGCCTTAGTTTTAAGGCCCGTGGTATCGCCAACGACCTTGGGCATAGAAACGTGGCCTAATTTTCCCGCCCGCTACCCGCACCAAAACAGCTTAAAAACACGTTTCGTCAAAACTATGTATTATTTTAGAACGAAAAATGCTCAGTTTTAAGTTAAACAAATTAGCAATCTTTTCCTGAAAGAAACGTGAAAATATCACTTGTAGTTTAGAAGCAGTAGCGTATTTCAAGTTGAAAACAGCTTCATTTCAATGTTTTTTTTAAATAGTATCTTAAAGACTATTTTTTTTTTAAATGCTCAGATTGAAGTTTATATATCAATATTTAATATATATTCATTCTGGATTCATCAGTAGGCTAGTTTATGAGTTTTAGGGCCTCAAAAATGATCGTTTCACGACTACACGCGCCTTAAGGGCCTTTGTTACGGTTTAACTTTCGTAAATGAAATGAAATGAAATGAAATTTATTTTATTTGCTGAAAACAATGTACATATATTGCGATAGTCTGCAATATTAATTTGATTCAATCGTTTTCTACCATATACATGTTGGCATGCAAATATTAGCATAGTCATAATCTAACAACTTAATAAATTAATGAATAATCTTATACTTTTACTATGTCAGTTAATAATACATTCATGTCAGTTAATAATACATTCATGTCAGTTCAATAATACTAATTAAATTTACAAATTACAATGATGTCAAAAAAATTAAAATTCAGGCTTGGTTTTCAATTAGAAGTCAACCATTAGGTAGTGAAATGCGACACATTCTCTCTATATTCCAGATATTCTTCAACAGAGTAAAAGTTTTTATCCATAAGCCACCGATACAACGATTTTTTAAATATGTTTCGCTCAATGGGCAAATCTACTAGACTCATTGGTAACTTATTAAATATTTTAATGGCCATGTAAAATACATTTTTCTGGAATAATGTCAGATTACATTTTGGTATAACAATTTTATTTCGTCTGCTATTGCGTATATTTGTGTTAAGATCCTTATTTTTAATAAAGTACTCTGGGAAGTTTTTGACAAACAAGCATAACTCGAGTATATACAAACAGGGCATAGGCAAAATATTTAATTTTTTGAACTCGGGTTTACATGACTCTCGTATGTCAATACCACATAATGCCCGAATGCACCTCTTTTGGGCTATAAAAGCTCTCTTTGAATCAACGCTGTTTCCCCAAATAATTATGCCATAGCGTAGTATGGAAGATACGTATCCGTGATATGCTTGAAGAGCTACCTCGCGAGATGTGACTTTTCTGAGTTTCGATAATGCGTAGACAAATTTATTTATTTTGGTACATAATGTATTGATGTGATTTTTCCAGTGACAATGTTCATCAATAGTTATGCCTAGAAATGGTGTAGCATCTACCATTTCAATTTTTTTACTGTCATATTGTATATTTAGAGTAATTTTTTTCGATTTATATGTATGAAATTGTATTGCTTTTGTTTTTGTAATATTAATTTGTAAATTATTTTTAGTCATCCAATTAATTATGTCAATAAGAGTATTATTAATATCAGTCTCAAGGTCGTCAATATTTTTATTATGGAATAATAGTGTACAGTCATCAGCAAATAAAAAGCAATCATGTTGAGTAATGTCAGGGAGATCATTTATAAATAATATAAATAGTAATGGACCTAATATGCTGCCCTGTGGCACGCCACTATGAATTTCTCTGTACTTTGATTTAACAGTTTCTTTCAATTTTTTTTCTATGCGCGAAATTTCTGTGCACTGTTGTCTGTTTGCTAGATAACTTTCAAACCATTTGTGCGCTGTACCCCTTATGCCGTAGTCGAAGAGCTTTTTTAATAAAATTGTGTGATCAACGCAGTCAAACGCTTTCGACATATCGAGAAATATAGCTACCGTAGGTATTCTATTATTAAGTGATTCTGTTACTTTTTTAATCAATGAAAAACAAGCTAATGTTGTAGATTTTCCTTGTTGAAACCCAAACTGTTTTTTGTTGATAATGTTAAGTTTTTCTATAAATGCATAAACACGTTTAGCTATAATTTTTTCAAATATCTTTGCCAGCACGGGTATTAACGTGATTGGTCGATAGTTTCCCAAATCACTATCATCGCCTTTTTTAAACAATGGCTTTACAACTGAGAACTTAAGCTTATCAGGGAATGTGCCAGTTTCCATTGAAAGATTTATTAAGTGACAAAGTGGAATCTTAATTTTTGCACAGCATAGTTTTAGTATGTCAGTGTTTATGCCGTCATACCCTACTGATTTCGTATTTTTTAATTGCAAAATTATTCGTTCAATTTCATTCTCAGTTGTTGGATATAAAAATATACTATTTTGTACTTTATTTTTATTTGTATTTTCTATTGGACTGTTGGTTTTCTTTGCTAGATCAATATAAAAATCATTAAATGTCTCCGAAATGTCCTTAATATTGCTTATAATGTCATCGTTGTTGTTAATAAATTTTATGTCATTTTTGTTTGGTTTTCTGTTAGTGTATTTATTGATTATTTTCCATGAGGCCAGGCATTTGTTATTTGCATTGTGTAAGTATCTCGAATTACCAATCCTTTGTGCCGTATTAATGCACTTGTGCAGGAGTTTTGTGTAGTTGTGGTATTTTATTTTATTGTTAGCTTTATTAGTTTTATTTGAATGTATATATGCATTATAGTGTTTCCTTTTTATAGTACAACTTTTTTTAATGCCTTTAGTGAGCCATTTAATTTTCTTCGTATTATTAGACCTTCTTACTTTCATTATAGGAAAGCATTGATCAAATAGTTGGCAGAAAGTATCATGAAAAATGTTGAAAGCTTTATTAACATCTGTTTGCTGCAGTACATCTGAAAATGTCAGTGAATTGATGTACCCTAAAAATTTTTCTTTATTTTCTTCACTATAATTTCTTATTCGTTCATACCAGTCGTTACTTTTTTCATAATTTTCTAAACATACAGATAACATTTGAAAGGTGTTATGATCTGACAAAGATGATTCCTTTGTGTAACCTTCTGCTTCATCAATGTTACTGGCTATTAAATCGATACAAGCTTTTCGTCTGGTTGGGTTAACTATATGCAATTTTAAGTTATAATTTTGTAAGATGCTAAATAGAAATTGTGTATTCTTATTATTTTGTAGAATGTCGATGTTCCAATCCCCACAAATAATGATTTTTTTATTAGGTTTTTTACTTATCTTATTTAAAAGCAGTTCTAATTTATTTAGGAATACTAATACATTTGATGATGGCGTTCTATATATGCATACCACTATTATTTTTTCTTTTTCTAAAATTACACCGCAGCATTCAAAGTTATTTTTTTCCGATAATGTATCGGCTACGTCAAGTTTTTTGAAGTCAGTACTTGTCCGCAATAAAATACAAGAGCCTCCTCGTTTTTCATGTTCCCTTGACCATGAGGACCCTATTTTGTAGTTTGTAAGTATTAAATTTTGTTCATGTCCTCTTTGTAAAAACGTTTCTGTCAGGCAAATTATATCAATTATTTTATTTTCATTTTTTAAATTCATAAGGACAATTTCTAGCTCATCTTTTTTTTTCAGTATACTACATACCTATGTTTTGGTGAAATAGATAGAAGTTAGAGATTTTGTTATAATCGAAATAAATTGTTTTGTGAATTATTTATATGTTTATTTTTCAATTGAAAATAGTACGGAATTGTTCCAATTTTGGGTTTTTGTGTAATAATTGAAGTTTCTTTTAAACCTTCGTGGGTAGTCATGATAGATTTTTTTTGCTGTTGAAAGTAGTATGGTATGGTTCCCTTTTGTTTATTTGATATGTCAATTTTTTGTTGATGTGTCATTTTATTAAAGTGTAATTGTTTGATTTTTTGTATTGACATTTTATGGTAGTTATTTGTATCTATTTCTAATTTTATTTTATAAGAAATGTTATCTAACAATAGTTTTTGTGTATGTCCATTTGATGATATGTTTATATATTCACATTTTTTATAGTTTTTGCATATGAGCTTTAATTGATAATTAAGCATTTTAATATTCAAGTAAGGGTTTTCCATAGTTTGAATTAAAAATGTTTGTGTGTTTTGGCATTGTGATAGAAATACTGACAATTCGCAAAAAACTTTTGTCGGTATTCTGTCATTGGCTCCTATACACAAGATTAAATAGTCATTTTGTCCTAAGCTCTTATGTATGTTGGTATCGAAAATAGCTTGGGAAGTCGCATTAGGCTTAATAACTGACGAAATTAAATAGTTTGCCGTGCCCAAAGTTTGACATAGTTTGTTAGCTAGATTCATTGCTTGTTGGTCCCCTAGAATCAGTATTTGAGGTGTATTTTTATTTAACTTATTACAATTCATAACGGTACTTGACTTAGTATTCAACAATTTATCATATTTTTTATCCGACAACATGGTGTTTGATGCAGCGCCATCTAGTGATGAAGTTATGTCCTCCGTCGCAGGTTGTAATGAGGTTCTAAACTGAGTGGGCGATGAATGGGGTACAATAACGTTTTCTGATGAGGATTCGATGTTTTCTTGACAAGGCTTGATAATACTATGCAGCTTTTGTGAATGACATATGATAGGTGTGGAAATGACGTTAGGTGTCCTAAGTTTCTTAACAGGTGAGCTACATATAACTGTATCAGGGACAAATTTTTTGTAAATGCTAAGTAATTTTTGATACTTTTCTACTTCCAATTTCATTTTCGTATTTTCCAAACTTAAGTTTTCTATTTCTTGATTAGCTGATTTCAATTGTATATTTAACTCCTCAATTTGTATTTTTAATTCCGAAGTTGAACTGTCGTCTAAGGATGAAGCATTTGGCAAACTTCTCATAGTAGCGTCAAGTATAGTATTGTCCAAGATATTATCTATGTCCGAGTTATAAAATCTGGATCTATCAATTGATTTCGATCTTTGAATTCGCCGTCTTTGTGTCACGTTTTCATGTGATTGTGATTTATCCATGTCCAATAATTTTATTATTATGATAGTTCTTGATAATGTGATGTCAATTTGTGTTTATAATAATAATTAATAGTAAGTATAGAGTATATTATTGTTGATTATAGTCACAGCAGGTAATTATATTTTTATTCGTCAACACTGATCATATTTAAATGTCCTGGTCATGGCACCAGCTCCATCTAGTGACGAGTTGCAAAGTTCACTTAGTCAGAGAAACGAACTCAAGCAGCAGTGTTTGTGCAAAAGTTAGTTTTCATTAGGTACACTAGAGGAGACACTTTCCTCATAAAATTTCATATAAAGCAATGCCCTCTGGCGGCGAGTAGTAAAATATCTCGACGAGGATAGTAGTTCGAAAGCTTATGTAGAAATCAAGTAATAATGTTGAATAAGATCACTTGATGTCGCTGTCTTTCAGATTTTCACATGTGAAACAGTGTCATCTAGTGGTGTAAAGCAATGAGATCGATAGTCCAATTAAGCACAATGAATCAGCTGTTTTGTATTTACTTAACGTATATTATAATTGCGTTAGTAATTATTGGTATAAAGTTCACTGCGTAATTAATGGGATTAATATTCACTGTATGCTTATTTCCAATAAGTTTGACAGCACAAATTTATTTAATTGTTCACTTAAGACGATAATTTGATACACTATTTAGTCACTGGTTTTAATTTAAGTTTGCACAATAGTCTGTTGCTGTTTCACTGAGATAACGTTCCTGCTTATTTATCGATCACTATTTTCTATATATCACTCACAATAACACAATTTAATGCGAAAAGACTTTTTAATTGCTTAATTATATACAGAGGCGATACTAAGCGTGGCACTAGCGCCATCTCTCTCGTAGGTCATGAAGGGCCTGCCAACTGCCAAGCATGCAGTCAGCCTTCAAAACGCATTTAAATCAAAATTGTGCTGTTGAAAATAGGCTATAGATATTATTTACATTGCCGCATGCATGGCATCATGCATGCGGTAACTTTGACTTAATTTTATTACGTCAACACACGTGTAACCTTAGACGGGGCTTGAACCGTTTCATATGACAACCACAAAACACGGAAACTATTTGAATTTAAGAAAGGAAGAGAGTTGAGATGGTGCGACTGCGAGCAAAACGATAAAACTGAAATCATTAGATACTAGAAAGGGGTATAGGAAAAATGTGATAGTAAAAAACAAGATACTTACAAAAATTGCATTGTGAATGCATAAAAATAATTTAAAATCTTACTAGAAAGGGGGCTAGAAATATGTACTATTTGTAAGACTGATCACAAAAATAAATATATTTCATTCATTCATTCATTCATTCATTCATATTTCATTCATTCATTTCATTCAGATGCAGAGCTCGGCACACTGAATGAACGCAGCAGCAGTTTCAAAGCAGTAGCCAACGCGGGCCCGCGTTCAAACCGTGTTCAGTGTGACGGGTTAGGCAGGCAGTAGGCCTAATACAACTCTCGTCAACTGCTTTCGACGCGCTGCGAAGTGTGCTGAAGCCTTTAGATAGATGTGATTTCACGCATAGATATCAGAGATTAATTATATGGACACACGGATAAAGCTAATTTCTTTTAAAATAGATCTTAAGATGAAGCTGCCCCGGTCGTCAGACGCAGGCTCCACGCCGCTCAAGCCGACCACGATGGTGAGCCGCCACGACCAGTACAGCGTGGGCGAGACCACGGGCGGTCTGAGCGTTCTGTTCACTATCCTGTGCATCGTCGACCTGTTCGGGGTCTTCCCGGTGGTCACGCTGCCGAAGAGCATCATATCCTGTGGTGAGAACAACAATTGTTCAGTACACCCCTGCCTAGACCGCGGAGTCAGCATTGGCGCAGTGGAAGGCTATCATGAGTATAGACTCCGGACAAATCTTGGTTTCAGCCGGGATGTAACTGAACAATAGGACTGCGATACACAGCGGAGAGACTTTTAAGTAAGGTAAGGTTACATACGGGTCTGTGGGTCGACCGTCTCCAAGGCAGAAGTGGTGTAAGGGGGCGCGCGCCCCAGGTATCTTCTTCTTCTGCAGACCTTACCAATTAGTGACCTCACTCACAACACAAATAACAGCGTTCACAAGACACTGGGCGTTTCAACAATAGATACACAAAGACACACACGGGGGAGCCTCTTTTATTATGATTTACAGTCCCGACGACAAGCGCGTGTGGTAGAAAAGGTTATCTTTCAAAGCATCCGCGACCGGCCACTCCAGAGATGGCATCAAAACCTTGGTCGTACAAAACGGGATCACATAGATAATTTTAGATGGATTCAAACTCGATATGCCAGGCACATTCAACGCGAGCGATTTTTAACAAATTCAGCAAAATTATTCCGACATTTTTCCAAGAAGAATTCCAATCAAGTGTCTCTGTCAACTTCAAGTGACAGCTAATGTCAATTTGACGTGACATTAGAGATGCGTTCAGAAACGTCGATCTTTTCCGAACATCCCCCCGCCCCGGACCGTTAAGAACGGTACGTCAATCTACGGGTAATCGGGAGAGCCCACTAACTGCTCTCTTCAAAACCGAATCTCGAACCAAAACCTCAGCAAAACGAGGAACTCCGTCAGTTCCGGGGTAGAGTTTAACAATGCGCCCCCTTCGCCAACATAGGGGCGGCAGGTTAGCATCCTTAATCAACACGAGGTCGCCAGTCTGGGGTGGGGTGGTTTTATCTGTCCACTTCACGCGCTGTTGTAGGATATGCAAATACTCCATCGACCAACGTGCCCAGAAGTTTTGGGACATCTGTTTCAAAAGTTGGTATCGCGACAAACGATGGGATCCTACATCCTGAATCGGATATTCAGGCAAAGCCAAAAGGGGCTGTCCGATCAAGAAATGACCTGGGGTCAACGCTTCCAGGTCATTCGGGTCCGAAGACAACGGGCACAAGGGTCGCGAGTTGAGGACGGCCTCAATTTTACAAAATACCGTATCAAGTTCCTCAAACGTGAGAATAGTTTCTCCAATCACGCGACGCAAGTGTGTCTTGGCAGCCTTTACACAAGCTTCAAAAATTCCTCCCCAGGTCGGACAAGCTGGAGGGCTAAACTTCCAGATTATCCCACGCCGGGAGAGGGTGGTTCCAATGTCTATTTTATTATCAACAAAAAACTTAACTACTTCCTTAAGATAATTACACGTTCCCTTATAATTAGTACCACAATCGGAACGTATCAATGACGGCAGTCCTCTACGGGAAACAAATCTGCTCAAGGCGGCGACAAAGGCTTCGGTAGACAATTCCGAGACAATTTCCAAATGGACAGCCTTGGTGGACAAACACACAAACACGCACAAGTACGCCTTATAGGTTTTAGCATTACGCAGTCTCGAAGCCTTTACAGTAAAGGGACCGGCGAAGTCGGTGGCGACTCCGGCAAAAGCTCTACATTCCGTGACGCGATCAGCAGGCAAATCACCCATCTGGGGCTGCATGGTCGCGGCCTTCAATCGATAACAAGGCAGGCAACGGAAAACCACAGTGCGAATGGCTCGACGAGCAGACAAAATCCAAAATTCACGCTGCAAACTGGCCAACAAAGCATTACAGCCAGCATGTTGTGCATTCACATGGCGATCTGTTATTATCAGTTGAGTCAAATGTCCGGCTTTAGGTAACAAAAGGGGGTGACGAGCTCCATACGGCAGGTTCGCATTTCGAAGTCTTCCGCCGACTCGCAAAAGCCCACTCTCGTCCAGGAAGGGATTCAATCGCGATACCGCGCCCTTCAACTTGCGACGGCCTAAACGCAAAATTTCAATCTCGGACTCAAAACTATCAGCTTGTACTCTCCGGACCCAAAACAAGAGCGCGTCCCTACGCTCGTCCGGAGTGAGAACCGACGAACCACGCCTCGCGCGTGGGTTTCTGCAATTGTACACAAAACGTCTGATCCAAGCGGTAACACCAAGCAGCTTCTGTAAGGAGCTGTACCGATCCAACAACAAATCCTTTTCCCCGGCGGGGTTAGTCTCCAGGACGCATGCCCGCATATCAGGAACGGCTACGTTCGACAACGCTGGAGAGGGCGGCCACTCCGACTCAGGCCGCATCAACCACTGTGGGCCCCACCAGAGGGGGTGGTTAATTAGGGTTGGGGCTACACAACCCCGAGACGCACAATCCGCGGGATTCATGGTTCCCGGCACGTGTCTCCAAATCAACTCGATGTCGGAATTACAAATCTGCGACACTCGATTGGCCACAAACACGTCCAAGGTGTGCGCCGGAGCCTTCAACCAACAAAGGACGACCTGACTGTCCGTCCAAGCATAAACCTCTTGTATCTTAATAGATCGACCTAATGTGAGCCATACGTGGTTCAACAAACGCATTAGGAGGGCAGCTCCACACAATTCCAACCTCGGGATCGTATGACGAGTCCGAAGGGGAGCGACTTTGCTTTTCGCTATCACCAGATGCACAGCAACAACTCCGTCAACAGTAACAGTGCGGAGGTACACGGCCGCAGCAAATCCACGTTCGGAGGCATCGGAAAAGCCGTGAAGAGTAACTTTACAATTTTCAGAAGGGAGGAATAGCCTCGGCAAATGCACTTCATTAATCTCGGGGAGGGATGAAACGAAGCTCGACCAATCTCGGAGTAACTCGTCCGAGAGGGGTTCATCCCACGACACACCCGAAGCCCATAACCGTTGCAAGAAACACTTGGCCATAAACAGCACGGGGCAAATCCACCCATTGGGGTCAAAGGTACGTGCGACAGTAGACAATACTAAACGCTTGGTCCAGACTTTCGGTGGTCGTAAATCCACACAATACGTGAAAGTGTCAGAGACCGGTTTGTACTGTACGCCAAGGACGGTCACCACATGGGGATTATCAACATTTTCGAATAGGTGGGGGTCCTGCTGGTGCTCTTCGGGCAAACCTACCAGTACATCAGGCGAGTTGGATATCCATTTCCTCAACTCGTAACCTCCCGACTTCAAAAGGGCGGTGAGTTCGTCTCTCAGGACAATCGCCTCTGAGACAGATGAGGCGCCCGTGCAAATGTCATCCACATAGACGTCACTGGCCAAAATGGCGGAGGCGCGAGGGTATCTCAAGCGCTCCTTCTCGGCCAACTCCAACAAAGAACGAATCGCAACAAACGGGCTCGAAGCCAAACCGTACGTATTCGTATTCAATTCATAAATCAACAAGGGGTCCCTAGGACTCTCTCTCCACAAAATCAATTGGTACCTCCTATCCTCTGGATGGATGACCGTTTGTCTGAACATCATCCGGATGTCAGTCATAAATACAATTTGGTGCCGCCGGAAGTTGGTCAAAATGTCTGAGATCTCCGTGTGCAGCTTGGGACCTACATGCAGACACTGGTTCAAAGACGCTCCAGTAGAGGTGGGAGCCGAACCGTCAAAGACCACCCGAATCTTTCCGGATTTCAAGACGGCGTGGTGCAGCAAAAAGAAGTGCTCAACGGAGCGCCAATCCAAATCGCTCACGGACATGTGCCCTAACTCCTCATACTCCCGCATGAATTCAACATACTTCTGGCGGAAGACCGGATCCTTGCTCATGCGACGCTCCATCGCCACTAGCCTACGTTCCGCTAGCGGTCGGGATTCGCCCAGAGGAGGTCGGCCGGCACGAAAGGGGAGACGGGTGATCAAACGACCAGAGCGGAGGCGACCAGTGTTATTCTGGTAATACAACTCGCATTCATCCGCTACTGGGTCAACCCGTGGGGCTGGTGGAGGTTCCTCAACCTCCCAAAACTTCTGCACCACTTCGGAGAGAGACACATTAAAAACAAGACCGCGATCCTCATCTGGGGAATCCAAAACGCGGCGAGCAGGGCCCATCACAACTGTACCGAGTGTCGTCTGCAGAGCTACCAAGCCATCTGGCTGCAAAACTCGCTTCCCCGTCAACAAAACTCGCCCCAGGACATCGGCTCCAAGGAGAGCATCAATCGGGCCTGGGCGGAAGAAATTTGGATCGGCGAGTGGGGAATCAGACACCAAAGACAACATACTCGGTCCCAAGTCAACTGAAGGTTGACGGCCAACAACTGTGTCCAACACAATCGCCGAGGTCTTAATGCCTGGCGTGGACCCATTACGTGATGTAAATGTGAAGTCAACATGCCCTAACAACCCGGGGACTTTCACATCGCCAACACCTCTCACGCCTTCCGTGTGGGGGTGCACCTTGAGGCCCAACCGCCTAACTAACCAAGATGACACAACACACCCCTGAGCACCGGAATCCAACAAGGCGCGAACTTCCACAAGGTCGCCATTCAATCCCCTGACAAGCACAGAGGCCGTGGGCAACAAAACGGTCTCTGGAGGGGTGGCTACAATCGACCGTAAACACGTTGATTGCTAGTATGTGAGGTCCCCAGACGTCCCCCCATGGTAAGGGGGTCGCTCATAGCGATCCAGTGGGTCCCAATCTCCCACATACTGCCTACGTCCAAATCGCCCGGTATCAGGCGGGTTATATCTCCCGGCCCCTTGAAGACGGGGCGGGCGCCGCTCCAAACGCGGGTATTCGGCGAGCGGCGGCGAGAATCGGTGCCTATCATCCACCGTGTACGTCGCCCCATAGTCGCGGGGGCACGGTGACCGATTTTCAGAGGGGGGGTCCCGGGGACCCCCGGCTGTGCGAGGCTCAACACGTTGCGGGGGGCTTCTACGACCTCCCGCAACGCTCGCAAAATCGAACCCCCTAGTTGGGGACCGATTTCCCATTGGGGGGTCCGTGGGACCCCCGCCCGTGCGAGGCTCAAAACGTCGCGGGGGGCCTCTACGACCTCCGGCAACGCCCGCATAACTCATCCCCATCCTTGGGGATCGGTTTCCCATTGGGGGGTCCCTGGGACCCCCGCCCGTTTGAGGCTCAAAACGTGGCGGAGAGCGTCTGGGGCCACTCTGGTGGCCACTAGAACTGCTGCGGGATGCAAACACCGCGGGGGGTCCGAGCCCCCCACCCATACGAGGTGATCCTGCAGCGACGCGCTGCGGCGCTCCGCCGCCCTCTGGGCTGTTCATGCAGAGGAGGGGATGGTGGTTGCCCTTACAAAAGCGGCATGGGTGCGCTTGGGTACATTCGCGCTGCATGTGCAGGCCCAAGCACGAGTAGCACCATGTCCGTTGTCGCGCGATCGCTCGACGGCCTTGGACGCGCTGGTCGAGGAACTTATCACAACGGGTCGTGCTGTGACCCGGTTCCCGACAATACAAGCAGCGGGCGGTCTCCTGGACGGCGGCATAGCGGCCGGGCGCGCGAGGGGCCATACGCCCCCTACGGGGGGGTCCGGTGGGGGATCTACTCTGTGGCACAGGTCGTTCGGGTCCCATAGGACCGGCCAGAGAGGAATTATCTGCCAGTCTACTTTCTCCTTCCAGGAACGTCAAGAGGTCCGAGAAGGGTGGCAGATAAGTCGCACTATCCCCACCATACTGCTGCTCAAAACGGACCTTAACAGAGTCCGGCAACTTTCCCAGGACAATGTGCAGTAACAAAAACGACCACTGCTCCACTGGGAGTTTTAAGTTTTTCAATGCGTTGTAGGCAACCAACAGCGGATTCAACAAAGCCACTCTCAAGTGCATCACGCTGGCAACGCGGGGTAAATTCAAAATGGCGGCAACATGGTTGTCCGCCAGACGTCGTACGTTCTGGTACCGACGGGCAATCAAATCCCTAGCAATAGGGTAGTTTTCATCCGAGGGGGCCAAATGTTGAACCGATTCAAGGGCCTCCCCTTCCAACACGGATAACAAATAAGCTAACTTCTGGCCCTGGGTCAAATCGTCCCGGGCATGTACAAGACTATCAAAAATATTAATAAAGCCCTCCCAGTCCTCTAGACGACCAGCAAAGCGCCTTAAGTCTAAGGGGGCCAATCTAGCAAAGAGAGGGGGCATACTTTTAGATGTGACCGGGGACGGGCTCGGTTCATTCTCTCTTGCCACTTGCAAAGGTCGAGCTACCTGGGTAATTCTGTCCGCAAAATCATAACACTGGTCCACATCCAAACCGACTTCTTGTCGCATTTCCACCTCGGCCTCAACAGTCCTTTCCAAAAATAAGGCATACTGCTCATCAACAACAGCCAAACGTATGGGCAGATCTACGTATCTGTTCAACAAGGCCTCCGTTCTATCCGGTCGATCCAACAACGCGACCGCAGAAGCCAACCACCGTAACTCAGAACGTATTTTGGCTTTAGCAGAGGAGGCCGTCATTGTAACGTCACAAATTTATCAACAAAAACAACAAATTCAAAATATTCACTATAACACAAAATCTCCAATATTTGGAGGTTATTACTAACCACAAAATTCCAATATTACAACAACAAAGTATTTATAATGACACAAACTCTTAAATATCTGGAGGTTATCAGAAAACAACAAAACTCACTGACTATTGAAATTCACTTGGATATCAACACAACATACTGTTACACAACAACAAGTTAATTTCAATTATTTCAAAGCACAAGTTTCAATGAGTTTCAATGTGTAAACAATGTCCCAAATCATTTAAGTTTCACTAAGTATTGAGTGCAAACTTATTAGCTGACCTTTTATTAGCTATTATTTTAGCAACAAACTTGTCAATATTCACAACTCAAGTTTGCTGACAAAACTAAATAATAATTATTATGAACAAAGAAAGGTATCTGTTTACATTTTGGAACTTCAATACATGACAATTAATTACAAGACATGGAACCAATAACAAAGGAATGCCCTTTACTTTTCAAATGCAAGTTAATTACCATTTACAAGTACAAATTAATCTAGTCCGGACCAGACTGGGTCATCAAACGGCACTGATTAATACAAAGTTTTGGCGTGGGCCTCTCAGGCCTTCAAGCTACGCTCTTGGCTACCAAAAAATGTTCAGTACACCCCTGCCTAGACCGCGGAGTCAGCATTGGCGCAGTGGAAGGCTATCATGAGTATAGACTCCGGACAAATCTTGGTTTCAGCCGGGATGTAACTGAACAATAGGACTGCGATACACAGCGGAGAGACTTTTAAGTAAGGTAAGGTTACATACGGGTCTGTGGGTCGACCGTCTCCAAGGCAGAAGTGGTGTAAGGGGGCGCGCGCCCCAGGTATCTTCTTCTTCTGCAGACCTTACCAATTAGTGACCTCACTCACAACACAAATAACAGCGTTCACAAGACACTGGGCGTTTCAACAATAGATACACAAAGACACACACGGGGGAGCCTCTTTTATTATGATTTACAGTCCCGACGACAAGCGCGTGTGGTAGAAAAGGTTATCTTTCAAAGCATCCGCGACCGGCCACTCCAGAGATGGCATCAAAACCTTGGTCGTACAAAACGGGATCACATAGATAATTTTAGATGGATTCAAACTCGATATGCCAGGCACATTCAACGCGAGCGATTTTTAACAAATTCAGCAAAATTATTCCGACATTTTTCCAAGAAGAATTCCAATCAAGTGTCTCTGTCAACTTCAAGTGACAGCTAATGTCAATTTGACGTGACATTAGAGATGCGTTCAGAAACGTCGATCTTTTCCGAACAACAATGTATCGTGTCACCGCTCAAGCCGACCACGATGGTGAGCTGCCACGACCAGTACAGCGTGGGCGAGACTACGGGCGGCCTGAGCGTGCTGTTCACCATCCTGTGCATCGTCGACCTGTTCGGGGTCTTCCCGGTGGTCACGCTGCCGAAGAGCATCATATCCTGTGGTGAGAACAACAATGTATCGTGTCACCGCTCAAGCCGACCACGATGGTGAGCTGCCACGACCAGTACAGCGTGGGCGAGACTACGGGCGGCCTGAGCGTGCTGTTCACCATCCTGTGCATCGTCGACCTGTTCGGGGTCTTCCCGGTGGTCACGCTGCCGAAGAGCATCATATCCTGTGGTGAGAACAACAATGTATCGTGTCACCGCTCAAGCCGACCACGATGGTGAGCTGCCACGACCAGTACAGCGTGGGCGAGACTACGGGCGGCCTGAGCGTGCTGTTCACCATCCTGTGCATCGTCGACCTGTTCGGGGTCTTCCCGGTGGTCACGCTGCCGAAGAGCATCATATCCTGTGGTGAGAACAACAATGTATCGTGTAACCTCACCGCTCAAGCCGACCACAGTGGTGAGCCGCCATGATCAGTACAGCGTGGGCGAGACTACGGGCGGCCTGAGCGTGCTTTTCACTATCCTGTGTATCGTCGACCTGTTCGGAGTCTTCCCGAAGCCGCTGCCGAAGAGCATCATTATTATTATTATTATATCCTGTGGTGAGAACAACAATGTATCGTGTTACCGCTCAAGCCTACCACTACCACCATGGTGAGTCGCCACGGCGAGTACAGCGTGGGCGAGACCACAAAAAAATCTCGGTTGTTCCATACATTCGGTCAATTCGGTACGTATATGTATTGCACTTCTTCATGAAACAGCTGATTTTTTTTTCGTGATATCGCACTTGGTCTCATAGTAAAAGTTGATTGTATTGATGGGTAGGTACTTTCACCCACTGAAGTGATGTACTTCTTTAAACAAATAGTTACCCTGTATTAATTTATCCTGACTGTACCATTTCTTTGCAGGTATCTACGGAGTCCCGCTGGTGGTGTTCGTGTTCGGGCTGCAGTTGTACACCGCTGTGCTGCTCGGGCGCAGCTGGCTGCTCGCCCAGGAGCTCACGCCGTGCATCAGGGAAAAAATACGGTGAGTACTGTACCTACAGTGCGATCCAATCTTGATGGCTGCCTCGTAATATTGGCCGCTATGACCTCATCTCTCCCACCTGCAGACATCTAAATACTGTGTATCGTCATTCGTCTCGCTCGATGTTCTGAGACGCCAAATAGTTTGAACTGAGCTGTACGTAGCATAGTAAATATACTTTTACTATGCCAGTAGTACCGGTGGAGAAACCGCCTCTGTGGTCTAGTGGTTCACACCACCGATTTCAGACCAAGAGGTCCCGGGTTCGATTCCCAGTGGGGGTACATATTGTATTCGGTTTGGTTGGTGGCAGGACTTGTTCTTAGTCCGCCTGGCTAGCTACCACCATCTTATCTAAGTCTGACGCCATAACAATGATGTTTTCAGCATTATTGTGTTTCGGCAGTTAGAGATAAGATAGCCAGTTCCTCAGTGATAGAGGATTCCGGGAGTAGTGCGCTTCCACCTTCAGCCTTATCACCACTTAACATCAGGTGTGATGAAGGCTAAGTGCTAACCCGTTGTGGATAAAAAAATAAAAAAAAAGAGAGGGCATCCCCCTCTTCACCAGATAGGGTGCCTGTACAATAGCTGGATCCACATAAAACGATCCATCCTGGATCGTAGATAGAATTTGTTCACTTGAAACGCTCCGAGGCACGTCCATTCCATATCAACAGCATGGAGCACCTATTGGAGCGGAGAGCAGCGGAGCTGTTTGATCTAGCTCCGCCTGATGGCGTATCAAATGTATGAAAAATCTCCGCTGCGCTCCTCTAGAATAAAATATCCCTGCCCGTATTCACTATTTCTAAAGTTTGCGTCAATACCTAGTTTTAATTCTCGCTTATTTACAGTACACTCATATAATTAATGACCTACAAAGGTTTAAACAAATCATTTATTCTTTCGTATTATAATACTAAGCTACTTAGATATAGCTTAGTAAAACGCCTTTTAACGCATCAATAATTTTGATTCGATTCATTGAAGGTCCGAGTGTTACACAATATTGAAACGAGTTTCTTTTAACTTAATGCATAAACACATTTGATTACCTGTAGGTAGATGAGATCGATGAAATCACAACTTATTAAAATTAATAATTGAATAAGCACTTGGTTAAGTATTATATAAAGAGCTTACCTACATTAAATCTTCGACATTGTAAGTAATTTAAGTATCGCTCACTGGAAAATAAAACAATAAGTAAGTAGATACTTATTCTTTTTAATTTCTAAGCATTACCAACGTCTCCACATCAGGCCAGAAGTTGAAGAGTGACACTTACAGACAAAAACCACTCGACCAAATCTGCGTTAGAAACAGGCGCAGATACACGGTGGGGCAATGGAGGCAATTTTACCTACATTTTTTTTTGCATTCATCATTTTACCAAGTGAAATAAGCCTAAGATTGCTTAGACTTTAAGGTGTTTCTATACAAGTGGTTTTTGTCTGTGAGTCGCTAGGGGTCAGAAGTTAAAGAGTGGGTTATCATCCCCTAACGACTCACAGTCACAGACAAAAACCACTCAACTAATTCTGCGTTAGAAACACCTTTAGAGTATTAACTAGGTAATAATACGGTATGTATTCGAGAACCCGATATTTCAGCGAATAATTCTGTTTTTCATAAATTTCATAATAGTTATAAGCAGTGGCGGACTAACCTCGTACGGGCTGTAAAACTGTCTTTAAAAAAACTGTTTCACTTCTACGTCTGTGGTTTCCAGCTACCCGTACGCAGCAGTGGCCGAGCTAGCGTTCGGCCAGCCCACCAGGCGGCTGGTCACCTTCCTCATCGACGCGACGGTCTTCGGGGCCGGTATACCCAACTTCATTCTTGGTATGTACCTCTTAGACGATAGTGAGACTTTAGTGAACTAGCCCAAGGCATAAGAATAATATCTATGCCTAAAGCCCCCAGTACAGGATGGCCGATCATGATGGCCGACCATGATGGGCCATCGTGTACAGGGCCGGTTTGCGTTGCTCGCAGACGGCAATCACACGCAAACCGGCCCTGTACACGATGGCCCATCATGGTCGGCCAACATGATCGGCCATCCTGTACTGGGGGCTTTAAGCTTGCAACTGTTACCTACGCAGACGACGGACTTTTTTTCGTTCAAGTCTACGCTTGAATTTATGGCGGATGTACAGAAGCAATAAAAACACCGTGAGTACCGTGACACAGCTTACACTACGGGGTACAGAACCCTAAGCATAGAAAGTCCATGATCACAGATAAAGTAATCGTAATCGCAAACTATATCATCCGTTTTAATACTATCAAAGCTGTCAAATGCTGCCTATTGAATTTAAGTTCCGTAAAGGCGCGCTTGCACGGGCAACTAAAATTGCGCAATTCCTGTCAATGCCCGTCAAATATGACGCCACGACCACATCAAGCAATTAAGGGCGATGGCAAAATGTCAAAAGTAACCCATTGCTGAGATAAGGCTACACAATACCACGAAATATGGTGCAACATCACAATGCTCCACTTAATTGCTCCAGATTGATCCATTACAGTTGCCAGGCAATTATTGCCAAGAAAAAAATGCCCGTGTACGCGCGCCGACACGAACGAGTAGTAGGTAGTATGCAAATGTTGTTTAACAGCCGGCTTAATGCACGTCGACCACAGACAGTCGAATAGCGACGACGCGACTCACTAATATGATTACTTCGCATTATCTGGGTCATGTTACCAATCGTATAAACCGATCGCCTCAACCACGCCGCCGGAATCAGCCTATTACGTTTCTTTGGCAACAGCAGACGAATGCAAATGGGCCTGAATTTTGGGTTGATTTACTTTAACTTAACCTTTGTTTGGTATTTTGGCCTGATTTTTAATAATAGTTTCGGTTTTGCCCTTCAAAATTTTATATCTATTCTACTCACACTCACACCTCTCTCTAATAATAAAAAATACTTAGGTGTTGGACTGGACCAAACTTTACCAAAGTTTCCGTGGAAAAATTGAAACCTAAATACTTATACGTAGTGTAAATATAGGTAATTAGCTAAAATAATTGCTATTCTCTGGAACCAGAATCAATTGCAGAATTTATAAAAAAAACCGGTTATCGCCAATTATGAAGATAGGAAGGCATCACGTTTTGATTAGGTATTAATTACTTACTTACTTAGTCACGAGACGACTTAGTTCATGAGGTACAGTAACTCATTAAGGCGAGGATTCCCGACCGAAATAGGCACGCTAACGCTTGCTCGGCTGCGCTCTATACACTTCGCGCGGACCCAGCGGCAGCCGGCAGTGAACTGTGAACTTGCGAGCGCCCCGCGAATCGAAAATCACTTAAAATTCAATTAAAAATTAAATAATAAGAAAATTTAATTTATGACGGCCGGAATCCCTCGGCTATTCAAAGACAATTATTTTCATATGTTTTTCATTAACTAAAACCAACTATACTGCAAGTAATATGATATTTGAATTATTATTAGACGGATGTTTGGGATTTTATTTGACACAGTAAAATATCACCAATCGAAAAAAAACGGCCGGAAGCACTAGATAAATAACTGTAAAATAACATATATTTTTTCCAAATTTTAAGTACTTGTGATTTGCGAGGAATCCATAATTTAAAATACCCTATTTTGGGGAATCGGCGCCTTAATGCTAGTTCGGTTATGTTATCACTAGCATCTTCATGTTCTGATACGGGCTCTCCGCCCACGAACTACTTAGGTACTTACATACTAATTATCAGCCGATTATTTTGTCAGCAAAAATGAAACACGCAGAGTATGGGACACACACAAAAAATCGGTATACTTACCTATAACCTACACGGAAAAAGGCCCCCTACAAGGTGGTCCGACGATCTGGTCAAGGTCGCGGGAAGCCGCTGGATGCGGGCAGCGCAGGACCGATCATTGTGGAGATCCTTGGGGGAGGCCTATGTCCAGCAGTGGGCGTCGTTCGGCTGGCATGATGATGATGATGATGATGACACGGCAAAAAACGACAGCCTAGAACCATTGCTCAACTAAAATCCCAAGTGCGCGCTCAAATGCCCTTATTTATTTGGCTTGGCAGCATCACAGAGCCTGCAGCTGTTCTGGTGGAAGATCTCAGGCGGGGAGGTGGGCATCACCTACTGCGTGTGGATGCTGGTCATCGCGCTACTGCTCTGCCCTGTGCTATGGCTGGGCTCGCCGAAGGACATGAAGTGAGTTAGTGACCGGTTTCGATATTTGAAGAGTGGTAAGTAGGTAGTTTTAGCAACGAGGCGTAAGATTTCTTTTAAGGATATTCGTCATCGGTAGCAAGGAAACGGACGGTATTTAAAGTAGGTATAGCGACGAGTCGTAGAATATAGCTACCCCACAGTTTGTCCTGATAACAATCAAGCCATTTTGAATGTCCTCACTGCTGCCAGTCTTGTGGATGGATAAGGCAGATTGGCCGTAATCCACAACGTGTTAATGAATCATTTGCAGACAGGAACTAGTAGTCAGTCAGGGTACATAATGTATTCGGTTTGGTTGGTGGTAGGACTTGTTCTATGTCCGCCTGGCTAGCTACCACCATCTTATCAGACTCTGACGCCATAACAATCGATATTTTCAGCATTTTTGTGTTCCGGCAGTTAAAGATAAGATAGCCAGTTCCTCAGTGGTTGAGGATTCCGGGAGTAGTGGTCTTCCACCTTCAGACTTAGCTTCACTAAACATCAGGTGTGATGAAGGCAAAGTGCTACCCCGTTGTAGATAAAAGAAAAACCTTAATTGTGCCTGATAATTATTGCATGAACTGACCCAGTATTTTCTCTTCAGGCCTCTAGCCCTCCTGTCAGTGGTGATAGTGACCACGGTAGCCTTTTCCATCTGGAGCTGCATCATTACAGACGACGTGTCACCGCCGAGCGCGGGCGGAGTGCTCGACATACAACCTTCCAGTCAAGACTTCCTAGTGGCTTATGGGATCATCGCTTTTCAGGTAGGTAACTCCTTATAAAAAAATCTTTTCCTTCTCCTTCCAGGCTTCTAGCTCCCCTGTTAGTGGTGATAGTGACCACGGTAGCCTTTTCCATCTGGAGCTGCATCATCACAGACGACGTGTCACCGCCGAGCGCGGGCGGAGTGCTCGACATACAACCTTCCAGTCAAGACTTTCTAGTGGCTTATGGGATCATCGCTTTTCAGGTAACTCCTTTATAAGTAAAAAAAACTTTTCCTTCTCCTTCCAGGCCTCTAGCCCTCCTGTCAGTGGTGATAGTAACCACGGTAGCCTTTTCCATCTGGAGCTGCATCATTACAGACGACGTGTCTCCGCCGAGCGCGGGCGGAGTGCTCGATATACAACCTTCCAGTCAAGACTTTCTAGTGGCTTATGGGATCATCGCTTTTCAGGTAACTCCTTATAAGTAAAAAAACTTTTCCTTCTCCTTCCAGGCCTCTAGCCCTCCTGTCAGTGGTGATAGTGACCACGGTAGCCTTTTCTATCTGGAGCTGCATCATTACAGACGACGTGTCACCGCCGAGCGCGGGCGGAGTGCTCGACATACAACCTTCCAGTCAAGACTTCCTAGTGGCTTATGGGATCATCGCTTTTCAGGTAGGTAACTCCTTATAAAAAAATCTTTTCCTTCTCCTTCCAGGCTTCTAGCTCCCCTGTTAGTGGTGATAGTGACCACGGTAGCCTTTTCCATCTGGAGCTGCATCATCACAGACGACGTGTCACCGCCGAGCGCGGGAGGAGTGCTAGACATACAATCTTCCAGTCAAGACTTCCTAGTGGCTTATGGGATCATCGCTTTTCAGGTAACTCCTTATAAAAAACTTTTTGTTCTCCTTCCAGGCCTCTAGGTAGCCCTTCTGTCAGTGGTGATAGTGACCACGGTAGCCTTTTCCATCTGGAGCTGCATCATCACAGACGACGTGTCACCGCCGAGCGCGGGAGGAGTGCTAGACATACAATCTTCCAGTCAAGACTTCCTAGTGGCTGATGGGATCATCGTTTTTCAGGTAACTCCTTATAAAAAACTTTTCGTACTCCTTCCAGGCCTCTGGCTCTCCTGTCAGTGGTGATAGTGACCACGGTAGCCTTTTCCATCTGGAGCTGCATCATCACAGACGACTTGTCACCGCCGAGCGCGGGAGGAGTGCTAGACATACAATCTTCCAGTCAAGACTTCCTAGTGACTTATGGGATCATCGCTTTTTAGGTAACTCCTTATAAAAAACTTTCCGTTCTACTTCCTGGCCTCTAGCTCTCCTGTCAGTGGTGATAGTGACCACGTTTGCCTTTTCCATCTGGAGCTGCATCATCACAGACGACGTGTCACCGCCGAGCGCGGGCGGAGTGCTAGTACATACAACCTTCCAGTCAAGACTTCCTAGTGGCTTATGAGATCATCGCTTTTCAGGTAATTCCTTATTAGAAAAAAGCTGTAAGTTCCTTCTTCAGGCACTTAGCCCTCCTGTCGGTGATTATAATGAGTATGTTAACCATCTCCACCCGGAGCTGCATCATCACAGGACATACAGGCCCTCGATTCCAGACTTTCTCGTGGCTTATAGGATCATAGCTTTTCAGGTACCTAAGTCCTTGTTAAAAGCGCAAAAATGACGTACAACCTTCGATGGATAAAAACCTGAGTTTGTTTGAATCAGGTTGGAACGTATTAAATTTTGCACTATCAAACGGATGAACTACATTTAAGGATATATCTAACTATTTATAGCTTATTACATTTTTCTACAGTTCGACATCCACCCACTCCTACTGACGATCCAAGTAGACATGAAGGACAGCAAACGGATCAACCAGGCCGTGGTGGGGGGATTCGCCATCACCAGTTTCATGTTCGCCGTTACAACCTTGTTCGCCGCGAACAGATACGGGCTGGCCGTTAACAGTAACATACTACAAGGTAACACATAGCATTATAAATTAAGTTTTGTTGAACTAATAACTCGCGAAAATCAGGGTGAATAAGAACATAGCCTAGCATGAGCGGCTTTTATCGACTATGGACGCATGATAAAGAGCCTATATCTTGCTTACACATTAGTGGTGTAAGCAAGACAGCATGACGTATCATATCATATCGCGTGATATAATGATGGTCATGCTAGGCAGGCTGCTCTATTATATTATACTGTATGGCGACTCATATTGGACCAACTCCCAGCCTCCTACCCAGATGTGCCTGACAGGGCCCATAGTAACACCTTTTTATCGCCTTATGAGCAGCAATAAACATATTGAGTATTGAGCACGGCTTCTGCAGACTAAGAGGAGCGAATACCTACTAATTTCCCAGTACTACAGTGACTTCTTGTTCTTATGAGAGAACGAATACATTCAGCTGATCTCTCTGGTAGCATGGGTCCTATGACAGCTCATTCGTGCAAAGCAAAATGTTGCTTCTGCACCAGGAATAGGGTCTAATATTCTAACATAAAGTTAAAAGATTGTCTCCTGCTGTTTTTCTTGAGTTTTATTCCAAAAGCATAAAGAACTTTATGCTTTGTACGAATGAGTGTCATAAGACTTAATTATGCAAAATTTTACATAGTCTCCTGCATTTGGTCCTATATTGATCTGAATATCTAAATGGTCAAGCGTCTTATATGTATAGATCTCTATCAGTTCAAAATTGATTGTACCTTTCGTGTTCCTAGGTATTCCCCCATCAGTGACTCTGTTCGTTGTTGCGTTACTGGTGACTCTGCAACTGTGCCTGTCCAGCGCCGTCGGAAACAACGCGCTCTTCCAGCACATTGAGGATCTGCTTAAAATACCCCGAGGTAAGAGTCTAGGGTTATTTCATACATTTTGCCTTGTAATCACAATTTTAAGGAGGCCCTTTTCTTGCGCCAGGCGTCTGTCACTCGATGTACTTGCGAGCTATTCTCGCCCGCACCGCCGGCGGTGCAACTCAACTCCATAGAAATTAGATGCGCAAAAGAGCTAGAATATATGCGATAGAAAGAGATGCAACGTGTGGCCGTTCGTAATTAGCGCCGTACAAGCTGAATTCCACTTTATTGCGTTCTAATTAGAGTTGCTATTTATTTAAATGGTTTAGCAGGGTGAAGTTTCTGTACCAGTGTAGGTACTATTATAAATGTGAAAGTTTAGATGTTTGGAAGTTTGTTACTCAATCATGCTAAAACAGCTGAACGGATTTGGTTGAAATTTGGGACAGATACTTTGTAGCCTAGAGAGAAACATTAGGCTACTTTTTATTTTATCCCAAAAAAATATCACTATCTCGCGAGATAACGTCGTGTAGTCCACGCGGGCGAAGCCGCCGGCGGAAAGCTAGTTGAACTTATTGTAATATTAATAAAAAAATATTTGATCTTACAGAGTTCTGCATCCGCCGCTGCCTTATACGTTCGGGGATTGTAGCATTCGCAGTCTTCCTCGCCGAGTCCGTGCCTCGCTTCGATCTACTCATGGGCCTAGTAGGGTCCACTCTAACTGGACCTCTCATGTTCATATTCCCACCGCTATTCTTCCTAAAGCTATGTTACATGAAATCCAATACAAAAGTAGGATCACTGTCATACAACAACCTTTTTAACAACAGCCATTCGATCACACAAAATGGCCGAAGTAACCAAAATGGCGGCTCCGGTTTCCCGCTAATATTTGAAAATGCGTTAGAAACCAAATACAAAACGTTTAGTTACAGTAAGATAAGCGAAGATGTCGATGAGTATACCATAAAATGGTATGATGTTCTGTTAGCTGGTATAGTGATGCTTATGGGAATCACTGCTACCTTGGTGTCGACGTATTCTAGTTGGTCGGATACCATTTCCTATTCAAGTTTTTCGCCTCCCTGTTTGGTGAATGCTACTATAGCAGCTCGAAGCTTCTTACAGGCTAAACCTTCATGATATTAAAATAAAGAGCACCTGCTACTTATTTGAGCAGAAGAAAACAATTAAGAGTTTGACAGAACAACAATAGGAGACTCCGGAGTCAAAGAGAAATATGTCGGCTTTATTTTATTATACATTTGATGTTCTTGGAATGTCATTGCGATCAATAAATTGTCTTTCCTAAATATACGCGTGTACCAATAATTTTATCTGTTAAAACATTAAGGTAGGTACATATTATGAAAAAAGGTAGGAATCTAATCGGAATATGGAATAAGGCCTGCCCAGACGAGGGACTTATTGTCCGCCGACATAACCTAAAAGTCGCTGCGAATTCAACGAAAACTAAGGCTATTCTGCCTATGAAGCTATTTAGCGACTCCTGATTCCTCGCTAGACCTTCACGAATGGAATAACCGTCGATATACGTTGAATTCGCGGCGACGGACAAAAGTACCTCGTCTGCGCAGGCCTATATAGTTACTTAGGATGTCTAGCTATCTTTACAAGACAAAGGATTTTGAATGTTTTTAATTATTTTTAGTATTGCACACCAAAGAGTGTGCAAAATGATCATAAAAAATTTGAACCTACTTACGTCTAAATTAGATAATGTGATTTGAAATTAACATAACAAATTTTGCATCTACAATTCAAATATCACTCACGCCTTTGCTACATAAACAGCAAATGACCCAGCATCGATCCTTGCGAAATACCACATGTTATACATGGGTATTACAAATGAGCTATTACCAAATGGCAACTTATATTACCTAAAACGTTTCGAGAAAGATTAAATTATAATACAAATGGTAAAATAAACATGACTAACTAAATATAACAACTAAATAGTTCACTTATTCAAACGCATAAGAAAAGTCTAGTTCAAATACGTGTCATTAGCGATTGTTGAAAAGTCTGACCTATATTCATACAGAGATGTATATTGTTTATTTAGCCTTACATATAGATATGCCGTCATAAGAAAAACGAATATTTAGCTTATTGTGTAAGACTAAGATATTGAATAAAACAGTTACAAATATTTTAATTATTTATTCAACAAGTAAATAATTAATCAACAATATCAACACATTTAGTCATTAAAGCCTTAAGTTTCATTACTAAGACTAGTTTAGAACAACATTTGTTCGATACATTTGAAAGCACCGTTTCATATTATTTGTTTTAAAGACAACTATAATTATATTCATTTCCTGGGAATTATTCTAATTGACTTATAAGTTTTTAGTTCTTAAACCAGCATCGACTTAAGTGGTTTCTGACTTTACCCTTTCATAAGTAATTCTCAATTCTCTTTAAGATGGTAGTGTAGCAAACGGTCTCCATACAAGCGGCCGGCGATAATGTTTTACACCCTCTAAAACTTAACATACAGCAATGAATTTTCGGTATGTTGTTGAAATGCATAAGAACTAGGGCTGTACGTTTTGTTTTTTTTATATTCATTGTAGATTTGAAAATATTGGCAACTTTCTTGTTTTGTATGAAATGATTGAACTCCTTTCGGCCGCCATGGCAATTGAGTTTCGCAACCAGTTGCGGAAAAGCAATTTTTATTCTTTCTTGGCAACTAGTTGCGATATAAGAATTTTTATTCTTTCTTGGCAACTAGTTGCGATATAAGAATTCCCTCCCAGGTAGATGTAACTCAGGACATCTTCAGGATTGTTAGCTATGCAGTCTACTACTATCATCTAGGATTTTTCGTGGTTAATGGTGAGACCAAGTAGTTGCCATGCAAGAATAAAAATTACTTTTCCGCAACTGGTTGCGAAAGTCAGTTGTCATGGCGGCAACAGTATTCTTTCTTGGCTACTGGTTGCGTATAAACAAAAATAATTCTTATATCGCAACTAGTTGCCAGGAAAGAATAAAAATTCCTATTTCGCAACTGGTTGCAAAACTCAGTTGCCATGGCGGCCGAAAGGATTGAACTGACTAAACTGCAAATATTTTGAATTTGCCAAAAAGAAGTTATTGTGATAAATATCATGGGCATTGAAACATAGTGATTATAACATGAATCTCATTATAAACTAAATTGTGAATGACATAATTAAATAATATACGTTTTATTTCATTTCGTTAAAATATAAACCAACAATCTACTTAGTTCCAAAGATACATCTTGTATGTATTTAACAATAAGTAAGTACTTATATTTAACTTTTTGAATGGACTTACATCAGTCTTTCATCATTATGCATAAAAATTGTTCACAGCTTTCCAGAAAAATTAACTAAAAAAAAACAATATTAATTTAAAATAAAATCAGCAACAGTAAACAGAAAATTGTAAAAATGTTGCAGTCAGTAATAACAATTATTTTAAAGCAACTTGTGTATTTAACAAATATATTATGCTTTAAATAATGGACAAATTGGATGTTAACCAACAGAATCTAAAAACATTTCATATATGATAGCTTATATTTAGTACTACATTTTTTAGTATGGCAACAAGTACCCAAGTTATTGGAGAATAGAGATATCGAGGTTAGAGCGTGTTAACGCCACTTTCGAATATATCCATACTATTATTATAAAATGGGACAGTGCGTTTCTTTGTTTTTTTTTGTTTTTCCGTCTTTTACGACAAAACGGAGCCACGGATCGACGTGGTTTTTGGTATGAGAATAGTTTGGGGGCTGGAGAGTGACAAAGGCTACTTTTTATCACGGAAAATATCACATTCCCCCGGGATGAGGTCGTGTATTCTACGCGGGCCGCGAGCGGAAAGCTAGCACGTTTATAAATTGTAAATAATACGAATTATTTCGAATTTAATCATAATCCCTCTCCGCTACAGCGCGCGTATGCACTCTGTCGTTATTCGCTTGTTTTGATTCCATATCATTCAGAATATTTCGACGTTTTGACCCCTTTTATCCACCTTTTGGGGTTCTCTGTTATTCAACCCAAGCGATAAAGGAGATGTAATTCATGTAAACGTTATCTTACTTTGGACTAAAACATTATACAATAGATTTAGTTTCTGTTGGTTGTACGTCCAGTCGCAATATAGAGAGGCCCATCATCCTTTGTAATGTAAATAAAACAAATTAGTACTAGGACTTAAGTAGGTATAGTATACATTGTAATAATATTTTGGAAGAACTTAATTACAATGTCTATTACAATGGAATAGAATGTAAACTATTAAATTTTATTTGTACTATAAGTGTTTTATTTTAAGTACGAATTGATATTGATATTATGAAATTATATTACTGCATCTTGAGTTATTATTAATATTATTATCATTATGATTTTGCATGGATTGTATGGTCAAGAGCACCAATACAATTTATTTTAATATATGGACGTGTCAAGAGAAAGGAAGCTTTATATTTTATAGGAACTATTTTCTTTTCAAAAAGGTTTATAATGCCAAAATATGAGCAAATGTATACTCTTCCCATATCTTTAATTTACCTTCTTTTGATAAAGGAACACAATCCACAAACTTTCTTTCTTAAAAATTCATAATAAGTCATAGTTCAAAATAAGAAAGAAACTAATAAATGCCGTAAAGCTTACTCAAAACCACATCATTTCTTCAACTTTAACTGATCCCCATACAATTTCCTTATTTCTTTTTTATCCAATTTCCCCATTGCATTTCTCGGCATTTTGTCCACAATCAGCAGATTTCTAGGCAGTTGATAAGGAGCCAACTTCTTCCCAGCCGCCTGTTTCAAGTCTGGGAGAGTCAATTTATCTTTACCTTTCAACACGACAACAGCAGTAACAATCTCTCCATAGTCCTCATCTTCAATACCTAAAACTGCTGCGTCTTCAATAGACGGATGTTCCAACAAAGCGGATTCTACTTGTAAAGCGCTTACTTTGTACCCGGACGTTTTGATGATGTCTACGGAGGTGCGGCCGAGGATCCGGAATTTTCCGTCAGAGTATTGCGCCGTGTCGCCCGTTCGGAACCAGCCGTCCGTCGTGAAGTCGGACTGGTCGAGTTTTGGCGCGCGATTCCAGTATCTGACGGTCAAACACTTTGGATATTACGCATGAAACAAAGGCAAGGTGCGAAGTTGTAAATATTGCTGACTCCTTGTTATTTGAATAGACAAGCTAAGACATTTATTGAAATACATTATTAATAGTCGATTATTTGAATATTTGTGTAATAAAGTGTATATTTGTACGCGGTTGTAATTGGCGAACTGTTTTTGGATTAAGGCGCTACTCGGAAAAAGTATAGACTCTTTGATATAAAACTATAGGACGGTTAGAGTTGTTATAAATCTGGTAATAAGATATATATTTCTTCATACCTTTATCTTTAAGCATTTTTTTTTAAATCGCTATAGTTTTTTAATACGAAATGATTTTTTGTTTTTCTTGCATAATCGGCAAAATCGGTCTTGCTCCCGCGCGCGTCGTTTTCTCATTGCTATCTCGCTTTAGCATATTTTTTCCGAGTATCGCCTTAAGTGGCTAATGATTTATTTTTATTTTTTTATTTTATTTTAGAAATTTTAGGAAAACTTACAGCTACTTATAAGTACATTAGTTGATGACATAATTATAGAGGGCCAATTAAAAGTTTCCACAGATAGTTAAAAAAATATGATAAAGCAAGTCGGGCGTTCAAGCTGTATAGAAGTACAGCTATTTATTATTTCTACGCAATCTGTGATTATGTTATACAACTGGCACGACTACTCTGGCAAGTCTCGTCAATACACACATCAAGCTACTTGACTGTGTACTTTTACGGAGCGGAGTTCCGAAGCGGTGAACGAAGGTTAAAAAAAAGCGCGAAATGTTGAAGTGTGCATGATAAGCTGTAATAAAAAACAAAGAATAGTATATTTGGCATACCTTGAAAACACTCCTGGGCCCTTGAGCAATAGTTCGCCTTGGTAGACGCCTTCTTTGTTCTCCTTGTGGACGGTCACCGTCGGCTTCTGCCAGTCCGATGTCTCCGTGCCATCTTTAGGCAGAATACCCAGCTTCTCTAATGATATCTGCAAAATACAGAAAACATATTTAGTCTTCTTGTTGTTTGCAAAGGTTCTTATCCCTAGTAAGGGCTCCCACACAAAACTGAGAATTCGCATCGCTTCGCATAAATCTGCGATGCGCATCAAGTATTTGACAGGCAAAAAGGTTCTATTAGCATTGTGCGTCGCATATTTTTGCGATGTCGACTTGTAGTTTTGTTTGGGAGCCCTAAGCATTGTTGCCCAGCCGGCTGATATTATTTTGTTGAAGAAAAAGCTAGCCTTTCTTGACATGTCATGAAGTCATGTTTCTCAATCCATTTGCATTGCTTTAATCCTAGTCTTTTTTGATAGTTTTGTTTGAAAATCATGTGAACACAGTATCTTAGAAGGCGACAAAACTTTCATTTCGGCGAAATAAAGTCAACTTATCTTTGTTGTAATCAATTCACATTCCACGGTGACTATCGGTTCGATAACATCGTCAGCAGCGGTCGCAAGAAGGGCGGTGACTCCGGGCAAAGGCCCGCAGACACAGCTCGGAGTGCGGGCCTCCACCGGACGGTACGGGTTGCTTAGAACCATGATACTTAGCTCATTTTAAGAAGACATTTCTTAATCCATTTACATCGCTTCATTGCTAGTAGATTTTGAGGATTTTCTTATAAAATAACATAACGACACAATCCTAGAAAACAATTACACTTTTATTTTGAGAAAATATGGCAAAGTTACTTGTAAATAATTCACATTCCACGGTGACTATCGGTTCCATAGCATTGACAGTAGCGGTGGCGAGCCGGGCGGCCAGTCCGGGCAAAGGCCCGCCGGCGCAGCTCGGAATTCGGGCCTCCACCGGACGGTACGGGTTGCTTAGAACCATGATACTTAGCTCATTTTAAGAAGACATTTCTTAATCCATTTACATCGCTTCATTGCTAGTGCTAGTAGATTTTGAGGACTTTCTTATAAAATATCATAAAGACACAATCCAAGAAGACAATCACACTTTTATTTCGAGGAAATATGGCAAACTTACTTGTGTTGTAATCAATTCACGTTCCACGGTGACTATTGGTTCGATAACATCGTCAGTAGCGGTGGTAAGGCGGGTGGCGATTCCGGGCAAAGGCCCGCCGACGCAGCTCGGAGTGCGGGCCTCCACAGGACCAACAGGACGGTACCGGTTGCTTTATAGCTATGATACTTAGCTCATTTTTAGAAGACATTTCTTAATCCATTTACATCGCTTCATTGCTAGTAGATTTTGAGGATTTTCTTCTAAAATAACGTCAAGACACAATCCTAGAAGACAATCACACTTTTATTTCCAGGAAATATGGCAAACTTACTTGTGTTGTGATCAATTCACATTCCACGGTGACTATCGGTTCGATAACATCGCCAGTAGCGGTGGCAAGGCGGACGGCGACTCCGGGCAAAGGCCCGCCGACGCAGCTCGGAGTGCGGGCTTCCACAGGACGGTACGGGTTGCTTAGAGCCATGCCCGCTTCCGACATGCCGTAGCGTTCTAGAAGGCGGATGCCGGTTATCTGGAATAGATAAATTTTTGGATATCACAATGCAACTTTTATTACTGAAAATGAAGTAGTGGTTAGAGCATTCGCCCGGACAGTGAAAGGCCGTAGGTTCGAGTCTCATCGAAGCTAGTTGTGAGACGGGTTCAATTCCCAGTGGGGGTACATGTTGTATTTGTATTAGGTTTGGTTGTTGGTAGGGCTTGTTCAAAGTCTGCCTGGCTAGCTACCACCACCTAACTGTGACGCCATAAAAACGATTTTTTCAGCATAGTTGTGTTCTAGCAGTTAAGAGATAAGGTAGCCAGTTCTTCAGTGATTGAGGATTTCGGGAGTAGTGCGCTTCCACTTTCTGCCTTATCACTTAGGTGCGTTGTAGAAAAAGTGCGCGGCATGATAATCATTTAGAAACACGGTCAGGGGGCTACCGGCTTAAAAGTATGGATATGGGTATAGGCTTCATTTGACATTTGAAGACCATATTATTCAAATGTCAAATGAAGCCCAAGCTCATATCCATATTTTTTAGCCGGTAGCCCCCAGTTTGGCGTCTTCTTTCTCGCTCTCGATATATGCCACTTACCTCTTCCCACTTGTTCAGCAGCGTTTCGGGCAGCGGCGCGGAGCCCGCACACATCAGTCTTATAGTCCTCGACAGCGTATTCCTCACGTAGTCAGCGGTTCTCGCAGTGTTAAACATCTTGGCGTGGTCGGTGGCCAGGCGAGCATACATCGCTGGCACGCCGTGGAATACCGTCACTTTGGCATCTTCGCGTTCGCCCATACCGAGTAGACGGGCCCAGACCGCATGCGATGCGAATTGGGGTCGCATGCGATGCGAATTGGGGTAGCATGCCGCGCACCTTTTTTATCCACAACACACCTGATGTTAAGTGATGATAAGGCTAAAGGTGGAAGCGCACTACTCCAGGAATCCTCAAATACTGAGGAACTGACTTTCTTATCTCTTAACTGCCGGAACACAACAATGTTAAAAACATCGTTGTTATGGCGACACGGTTAGATGGTAGTAGCTAGCCAGGCAGACTGAAAAACCCGTTTGGCGTCTTTGTTCTCGCTCTCGATATATGCCACTTACCTCTTCCCACTTGTTCAGCAGCGTTTCGGGCAGCGGCGCAGATCCCGCACACATCAGTCTTATAGTCCTCGACAGCGTATTCCTCACGTAGTCAGCGGTTCTCGCAGTGTTAAACATCTTGGCGTGGTCGGTGGCCAGGCGAGCATACATCGCTGGCACGCCGTGGAATACCGTCACTTTGGCATCTTCGCGTTCGCCCATACCGAGTAGACGGGCCCAGACCGCATGCGATGCGAATAGGGGTAGCATGCGGATTCTGCGACAAGATTTTAGACGGTATAGTCATGGTCTCTACAATTATTGCGAAAAGCGAGGTTAACGCCATTTTTAGATATTTTTCTTTAAGAGAACACAAATTTTTAAGATCTACTCGGAATCGGTAAGTGAACAACTTTCTCCTAGAAACATGGGTGGACTTCTCATACTAAATCGATCGCGTGATCAGTCTGATTTGTATGAAGAGTCAAATTTTTTTTGTCATATTTCGACCCATGTTTCTAGGAGAAAGTTGTTCACTTACCGATTCTGAGTCGGTCTTAAAATTTTTGTGTACTCTTAAAAAAATTATCCTGTAGGTATTGCTTCTTACCTAGCACCCGCCGCCAACGACCGTTTAGTGAATGCAGCTGCCCGTGACTGAGGTGCAGGGGCAAAGTGTGTAGAACCACGTCGTTGGCAGAGTACTGCCACGCTGACTGACTGCAGCTTCCAACATTAGTGGCCTAGGTAGCTCTAAGAATAAACAAGCTAAAGACGCAGCGGGCTGGTCACATCGACGCGACATCAACGCGACGGCCGTTGGGGCAAACCAGTTCTAGAATAGGGACAGCGTTTAGGCAAACTTTGGGTACACCACTCGGTCACGGAGGTCGGCTGATGAGGATAAAGCGGGCTACAGACGACATGATATCGGTGGTGATCTAGGGTGGAGAGGTGGTAATGCCTCCTAGATTGCCTCTATCGCCTCCTGAATGGGCTGACAGGAGCTAAAATGCAGCCGATGCTTCCTAGATCGGGCCACCGCCCCCTCCGCACTGCGTATGAGTAGGTTGACAGTGAGGGCTAACGCCAAACCAACACGTTGGTGTTTCGAAAGAGTTGGAGGCATTTTGAAACGATTCAGCACATGCGTTCCGCTCCACGTTCGAACACGCACTGCTCGGCAGGCCCGTGTGTATTCTGCCCCGATTTCTATCCTCCGATATCATGTCGTCTGTAGCCCGCTTAAAGGGCGCATTACACTTACACTAGTTAGGGCACTAATTCAGAATATATTGCTTTCTTTGAGCTCTTCTTTAGCAAGTGATGATTATGATAAAAATGATACTAACCTAGCACCCGCTGCCAGCGACGCGTTAAGTGAATTCAGCTGCCCGTGAATGTGGTGCAGTGGCAAAGTGTGTAGAACCACATCGTTGGCAGAGTACTGCCACGCTGACTGCAGCGAAGATATTTGAGAGCCGAGCATGTTGTGGGTCCATACTACGCCTTTGGGTTTGCTTGTAGTACCTGAATGAATATAGAAATAAATCTAGTCAAAATAATATCCTTAAGGCGAAATTAGACGGTTCATTTTTGCTTTAATTTTCGATGCTTCATCGATTAGAAGCATCGAAAAAGAGCCGTCTAATTTCGCCTTTATTCATCATTCACAATTCATTGCAGAAATGAATCACTTTTGATGAACCGTCCAATTTCGACTTTGCGTCCGAATATTCGAAATCTCCAAACTTCACCCTGTTGCATTAAATGTCAAAGGTATAAAAGAGACGGCATGATGTTTGAAACGCTGCGCTCCCAAAGTTGAGTTGTTCGAGTATTCGGGCGTTACACTTGCTCATGGTCATGGGTCTATTCTTAATCCCAGACTCCGTTATTTCCGTCTCTCTCACTCTCCAGTCATGACAGCATCGAGTGAAAGGGGCGGGGATAACGAATTATCAGATTTTGCGTTTCGGAGTAGCGGTCGCTGGTTTAAAATAACTCAATATAAATATTATTATATTTTTCTTAGAAATAATTTGTATTAATTTAATTGGTTATTTTAACATGTACGTAGGCTAATATCGTTGTATCTTCCCGCGGTTTTACCCGCGTGGTTCGTTTTCCCATGGGAGAAGCGGGATAAAATATAACCTATGGTACACGGGAATAAAGTAGCTGTCTACCTGGTGAAAGATTTTTTAAAATGGGGCCGATAGTTTCTTTCAGGATCCTATCAAGGTCTCCCACACCGTAGGATTTGCGAAGCGATGGCGTAACTTTTTTGGCGTAATTTTTCACAACCCAAAGTGAATAAAGGAATTTTTGAATTTGAATTTATAATATTAGTATAGATTCATATGTGGAAGCTTGTAATTAGCTCTCGATATCTATTTCAGTATTGCTACTATTTTTAACCTAGCTGTAATCCCTAAAAATATATTTTTAAGAAAGTACTAAGAGCCAAACTGGTGGTATGTCTACACTACACTATTAAATTTACCTGCCTTTTAGCGTGTCTGTGTTAAGTGCTACCTACGCAAGATGTGATAAGAAAATATTTTTGGATATCAAATAAACATTACCTACACAAGATTGACTTGACTATTTTTATGTAGCACATCAATTATAACGAGGTTTTAGCGCTTTAATGTTTATTTAACTGCTGAATTTTTATAACAACCGTATGAATGCAAAATAAAAACGGTATAAAAACTAAGTTAACTATGAAGAAGATAAAATGGGGCTAGCATATACATGGAGATAAAATCAGCATAGCATCAGCTTGTTCGGACCATACCACGCGTTCGTCTTGCCCACATCAGGCAACACCTCTGCCTCTTCCGGCTTCTTCAAGAAGCTTATATTAGGCTGATACAACTGAGCAGCTATCTCTCTGTCCTTGCCAATGACGAGTAAAGGTTTGGAAAACTCCTTGATTTACTTACCATTAGTATATATCAGCATAGCGTCAGCCTGTCCATACTACACGTTCGTCTTGCCCACATCAGGCAACACTTCTGCCTCTTCCGGCTTTTTCAAGAAGCTTGTATTAGGCTGATACAACTAAGCAGCTATCTCTCTATCTCTGCCAATAACGAGTAAAGGTCTGGACAACACTATGATTTACTTACCACTAGTATATATCAGCATAGCGTCAGCCTGTCCATACCACGCGTTCGTCTTGCCCACATCGGGTAGTACATCTGCTTCTTCCGGCTTCTTTAAGAAGCTTGTGTTAGGCTGATACAACTGAGCAGCTATCTCTCTGTCCTTGCCAATCACTAGCAAAGGTTTGGACAACTCCTTAGTGATGGGCGCTAGAATCTTCTCGAAGTCTTGCGTGCAGACTACGACGCTGGCGTCGCTGTCCGTTATGAAGTATTTGAGCATCTCGGGAGGGTGGAGTGGCGTAAGGGGAACGGCTGGAAGAAACAATTGAAAGTTTCAGCGTTATTGTGTTCTGGCAGTTGGAGATAAGATAGCCAGTTCCTCAGTGATTGAGGATTCCGGGATTAATGCGGTTCCACCTTCAGTCTTTTCACCACTTAACATCAAGTGTGATGAAGTCTAAGTGCTACCCCGATGTGGATCAAAAAGCAAACATTACAGGCAGCCTATGACACAGTGGTATTAATCACGCGGCTACTGAAATTGGGGCTGCGGGTTTTATCCCTGCCCGGGACTAATATTAATGAGATTATTATTTATTTATTCAAAATACTTACAGGCTTACAGAATATTCGAAAACGCCAGTACGCTTAATCTAACAATAATTTATATGAATGAATTAAGATTTACCATAAGTAATTACAAATACACTAACAATATAATAAAAAAAACAAATGTCAAATAACAATCATGCAATGCAAAAATGAGATGAGATAAACAGTGTTTTGAGATTTTAAATAATATTTTAATCATTTTTATGCATTCACAATGCAATTCTGTTGGGATTAATGTGACTTTAGGAGTTTTTTACTATCACATTTTTCCATATGAACAGTCTTGTGTCTATAAATACTAGGAAAAAATTGCTCGTCTCCAAACCGCAACATCTTCTATGTTAGAGACGTGCTGTACTTGAGTCTGTGTTGATGTTCAATTAAATGCTATGAAAAAACATCTTGGATCCGACTTGCTCAGATGGGAATCGAAACCGCAAGATTTGCCGACTGCCTACAGCTAAGTAGTATTATTTATTTTGAGAAAATAAATTATTTTTTACTTTTTACTTTACTTACTTTTACAGCTATCGAGACTTATGAAAACACGTTGATGTTTGGATTATTGACGTCTTCAGTTTGTGTAAAGGCGCGCGTACACGGACAATAAATGCCTGACAACTGTTATGGATCAATCTGGAGCAAGTTGCTCCATATTTCGTGGTATTGTGTGGCCGTATTTCAGCAATAGGATACTACATTTTGCCATCACCCTTAATTGTTTGATGTGGTCGTCACGTCATATTTGGCGGGGATTGACAGGAATTTTAGTTGCCCGTGTAAGCGCGCCTTTAGAAACATTTTTATCTTAATTAGCCAGTTCCTCAGTGATTGGGGATTCCGGGAGTAGTGTGCTTTCACCTTCAGCCTTATCACCACTTCACATCAGGTGTGATGAAGGCTAAGTGCTACCCCGTTGTGGAAAAAAATGTTACCTATTTGAATTTGATTATAACGACTTTAATGATTGACAGGTCTATCACTCACCGATGTTCCCCGTCATCCAAATAGCCCACTGTGTGATCACGTGAGACGCATCGTTGCTGCACATGTACGTCACTGTTCTCTGTGATTCGCCAACTGCAAACAGGTGATGGGTAAATGCATTGAAACTGGAATGGAATCATAGTATTTTGTTTATTAGTCAATTGGCAGGAAAAATGTGGTTCGAAACATCTTCATCATTGTCATCATAAGCCTTTTTATATCGTCACTTTTAGAGCATGAAATGTAAATCTCACTTATGAATGGGTAAAAAGGATGGGCTATAAGCCATATCATCACTCGTAAGCTCAATGCAATTTTTAGGTGTCCATGACTGTATTCGCAACAGATTAATGAACAGCGTCGCGCGCCGAAACACGCCAGTGCACCTTCTGCTATTGATCATTTGTTGTTCAACTTACTACGCAACTGAGCCGATATCTCTCTACTGAGCGCGGTGGCAGCCTGGTGCAGCCCCGCGTACGTGTATATGCCGACGTCATCCCGCAAGGTATTGCACCTTCTGTCATTAATAATAATGTTGATTTGTTGTTCAACTTACGCAACTGAGTCGCGACCTCCTTACTAAGCGCGGTGGCGGCCTGGTGCAGCCCCGCGTACGTGTATATACCGACGTCATCCCGCAAGGCACTGCACCTTCTGTCATTGATAATAAGGCTGATTTTTGTTTAACTTACGCAACTGAGCCGCGACCTCCTTACTGAGTGCGGTGGCGGCCTGGTGAAGCCCCGCGTACGTGTATATACCGACGTCATCCTGCAGCGCGATCCGAGTAGGGAATAGGAGAGCGCGTCGAAATACAGGAACTGCACCTCCTGTTGTATGGAATAAGGGTTATTAGATGTGAACGAGTTGTCATAATACAGTAATTAATGAGAAATTAGATGTAGCACAAAAAATAACTAATGATGCACCTCATGTTGAAGAGAATAACGGTTATTTTACTGTTGGACAATATGTCATAATAAAGAAAGTAACGGGCGATTAGCTGTGGCATCAAAACAAAGGTGTTGCATTGCACCTTTACTGTAGGGAATAAGGGTTATTTTACTGTGAACAAATTGTAATGGTACAGGACTGCACCTTCTGATATAGAATAATTGTTAGAAGGTAAGAAGTGTCAACCAATAGAACCTGACTTAGAGATGCCTTGAAGAAGCAGAGTCTGCAGGATCAAACAACTGAGCTATAAACTGGTCATTGGCGAAATCCAAATGGGAACCGCCACGGCATAAAAAGAAGAAGCAGAACCAAATGTTATAGTATACCGAAAGGCGCCGACAGCCCATGGCCCAGGGGGGCAAGTTGATACTATCGAAGACAAAGCGTATGAGAAACTACAAATTTTCTGTAATTTTGGGTCTCTTGGGAGCCAGAAGCTTTGTAGTTCATTGGACCTATGTTGGAATGCTTATAATAGCTATGAGGCATCAATTTCTAAGCATTTAAAAAGTACCTAAACCAGAGCTTTTCTTAAACAATGAAAAACATTTGAAATCTAATTTCAATGACTGCTCTGTAACATTGTTTTTCAATACATGTATTAATAGTATAATTATGCATTTGATAGTTAGGTCACCAAACTCAAGATAAAACAATTTGAACTATATTACATAATCATTGATATCACTATTTTATTATGAACAGATAAACATAATCAGAATTTGATATTATCGATATTATGTTAATCAGAATTTTTGATATTGTTTATCAATGAAGTATGCCATTTGAAATGAAATGTATGAGATGAAGAGATATAGAACCCAGTTTTATTTTAAAACATGTGATGTTGACATGGATCATAATGGTGTATGAAAGATATACATAAGTAAATAGCTAATGTCAATTTAAATTTTGTCAAGAGTAAAGCAAAAAATAAGGTTTGGGCTTTGCTATTTTAGTTTAGGTTTATAATTTACTTACAATATGATTGAAAGAGAAAATGCAGTCATTTTGAGTGTCAATACTATGTGTAAATGTTTTGTTTTTTTTATATTATTGTACTTAATGACAGTATAGATGTTGTAAATATTGTAATTCTTCTTTTGATAAATCTGATGAGTTTCTTGCGCACATTCTTCTTGTCAGGTAAAGAAGTCTTGAATGGTAGGGAAAAACTGATGATTAAAAAAAACTTATGTAGTTACCCTACAAGTTTATTTGAATAAAGAATATTTCTATTTCTAACAATTTTATAAAAGATGATAACATGATCAAATAATTTAATGTCTAAGTTAATGGTTTTGTTAACTCATACCAGACTTAATCTAGTTTTAATGTTAAGGATATTCTTAAGATTCCAGCAGTGGCGTAACTACATAGTGGCAAGCCAGCAAAATGCCACGGGCCCCACAAACGGGTCCCTTCAAATGCAGCAAACAAATTTAGCAGCTAAACAGTATAGCCACTGGATTCCAGTAGATAGACTTAAAAAAATTGAGAAATAGCAGAAAATATTTAAAATTGTCTCAAATTCTTACCAGCTTGAATATCCTGATTCAATGAGTTCAGTAGCTCCGAATTGACTTCTTCTTTCACAGCTCTCGAGTTCACTGTTTTAAATCTTCTGGTCAATCCGATAGGGTTACGAAGAAGCCGGTTTACAAGGTAAAACGAACGTGAAGATATCTCCATTATGTACAATGCTCTTTTGAAGCGCAGGCTGGAGGCCTTAAACGAAGGACAATAAATTACTGATTATACTTTCACTTTTCTCGGTAAACTTTAAAAAGAGATAAGAAAATAGAAGAGGTTATTTTTCTGTCACAAACACCAGACACCAACTGCCAACTGCCTGCTGTCACTGTCACTGTCAGTCAGGTCAGTCAGGTGCCAAAATGTCAAAATAAGCACGGAAACAAAACAGTGTGTGCCTTTTTGTTTTGTAGCGTAGAAACATGACAAAAATAAAAAATCATACAAAAATACACTGATCTCTATATAATAAATAGAGGTCAGTGCAAAAATATCACAATTTAAAAAAAAATAATTGAGCAAAAAGCGTTTCGTTTCATCAACACTATATGACAAGTTTTTGACAGTTGACAGCTGGATTAGGGTGTGTTCCACTTATCATTTATCAAAGATCTTTGACCAATATACATTTGATCTAAGAAATTGAACGACTTTGACATCTTATTTCATACATTGGACGTAAACCTTGATCAAATGTATATTAGACAAAGATCTTTGATAATAAGTGGAATACTACCCTATGATCAAATTTTTGATTTTTGATTTGACAGACGTCAAAAAAGTCGACCTGCTACAGCGTTGTTTTTGTTACAAATAATATTCATAATTTAGTTAGTTAGTGCATTCAATCGTTCGATTCGATGATTGTTTTACATAATTAACAATGGTTGTCAACGCACCTGACTCGCCTATTCAGGCCGAAGTTATATTTGTCATAGAGGCAACTCCTTCCAATGGAGCTTACATGAATGAACTGAAAACCAACTACATTGTACCCACTTTAGAGTAAGTTTTTGGTAGATTTTATTCGTATTATATAGAATATTTATTATCTAATGTGTTGTGGAGATCCTTGGGGGAGGCCTATGCCCAGCAGTGGGCGTCTTACGGTTATAATGATGATGATGATGAATGTGTTGTAAACAGTCTGCACCGTATTATAATCTTCTAAACTTAAAAATATTGTGTAAAATATTGATTTGCTTGAACAAGTCAATACCTAGAATTAAGTATAGAATTATTTCTCTAATATCTTTCCTAACTCATCAGTTACCTTACCAGTGTCACCTGTAGATGACAGAATTAACAACCTTCTGTAAATGACAGAAGATTAATAATCCTACAGGTGACACTGGGCATTGAAGAGCTAATTTTAAATATGGTATCTGCAGCGAACCAGTACTATGATCACTCATTGTCATAGCTCTCTGACACTCAGGCTCTCTCTGTCCTGAGGAACTTTAGGAATAAGTTCAGGAGTCACAGGTGACTCATATTTTGATGTTTTGGGATATATTTTTCATTATGAGTGTGGCATTATTATTAATAGCCTTTATTCAGACAATAAATTACATATACTTAATAAGATTCTTTATAACAGAAATTGTGCATCAGCTCTTTGTCTGTATGTCACTAGTTAACTAGTTGCCTCCTCCAATTGTTGCCATTTCTCTCTGTCCTTAGCTACTCATGTCAATGTGCCACCTGCTATGGCTTTAATGTCATCAACCCACCGTCTAAGGGGTCTACCTCGTTTTCTCTTCTTATGACTTGTATACCAATTTATCACTAGTTTGGACCATTTCTCAATTGCTTTTATTGTGTGGCCTGACCATTTCCACACAATTTTTTGTTCTTGTTTGTTTCGTAATTGTAGCTATTTTTATTCTATCAGATAGTCTTTCTCCTAACATGCTTCTTTCTGTGGAGTTCTGACATGTTTCAAGCTACTTTTGGTGAAAGGCCAGGTTTGCCCAGGTTTGGCAATTCTATAACTAAGCACAGAAAGTATGCAGCTATTAAACAGTTTCCGTTTGATAGTTATCTTAGTTTCACTTTTTTTCATAATTTCTTTCATTCTCCAATATTTTTCCCAAGCATTTCCAATATGTCTGTCAATTTCCTTTGTGGTTAGCTCTAAAGGTGAAATTATTAGACCCAGGTATATATATATATACTCTTCTGAGTAGTGTTGTAAAAGAACTGAGTCTTTTAGTCCTCATTTTGCGGCTATGAGTTCTTTATGCAGAACTCACGACTAATTAGTCTTCTGCGTCCTGAGTCTTGAGTTCCTTTGAGTCTTTTCAGTTGTTTCAGTCCTAAAATTTCTCGAGTCGTTAGATTTATTCTAAGTCCTTTCGTTTTTTTCAGTCCTTTGAGCTCTTTGAGTCCTTTAAGTTCTTTCAAATCTTATGAGTGCGTGAGTGAGTGACTGCAGTCCAAGCAAAAAGACTCGTGTCATGAAGCCTTTGAGTTATTTGAGTCGTGAACTATAGAGGACTCCAGCCCAATCAAAAAGACATCTTGACAATTAAAAAAGTAATTTATGATCATGAATTTAAAGTTCATGTTTATGAAAACGTAGGTACTTGACAATCGCGTGACTAAAAGCAAAAGTGAGCATGAAGCACAGGATTTTCTGCTCCATTTACAAGGCGCTAATGCGAATTCCATTCTAGGTGGACGTTCATTGATCTTATACATTGAAGGAGTACTTTTGAGAATCCAGCTCAGAGCTCTTTGAAAAAAATTACTCAGTCGCGAGTTCTTTTCGTAAGACTGAGCTCCTTTTTTAAAAGGACTCAGTTGGTAGTTCTTTTTAGGAAAGCTAAGTTTTTATTTAAAGGACTTAGTCTTGGGTTCTTTTTGTAAAGAGTGAGCTCTTTTAAAACTCTTTTCTCTTTGGCAAGTCTGGAGTCTATTTTAAGAAAACTAAAAACTCAGAGAGGCTTGAGCTTTTACTTACTGTTTTTTGACTTGAATCTTCAAAAAAAAGACTCCAGTCTCAATATTAGGACTAAAAGACTCAGTTCTTTTACAACACTACTTCTAAGTATGATACATATTCTATTAGATTGTTATTGACCCTGATAGATTATTTCTTCCCATTTGTCATAGCTTTGGTCTTTTGTGTGTTCATGACTAATCCCAACTTTCGGCTTTCTTTGTCTAGTTTATTCAACATCATCTTGCGCTTGTTGGCGAAAGGATTCAAATCATCCGCGAATGTCAAATGCGATAACTTTTCTCGGTTGATGGAAAGCCCACATTTTTCCCAATCTAGTTGGCGAAAAACCTCCTCCAGAACTGCCGTAAAAAGTTTCGGTGAGAGGGGGTCGCCGTGACGCACCTCTTTCATTGTGGCATGATGAACTTAAAAAATTACATGAACATGCATGAACACACATATATATTGCAAAAAACCCGACCTTTGAGAAAATTATTTGTTTTAAGGCATTGTAAATGTACTAAACCTACCACAAAAGAAAAAATGATGGATGTGAGGTAGTTGTAAATATTATTGAATAGGTACAGTTAAGTTGTTAAAATTTTAAATCTTAAATAACTTTCAGGTATTTTCATGGTGGTGCATTAGATGAAGGAGGAGGCACAGGGTCCGTTTACGCCATTATAACATATAAGGCTGCGGACTGCCACCCTGGCTACCCCATCAACACATACGGACCGTTCAAGTGTCCACAGACTGTGATAGAGACTGTAGACAAGTTGCAGTATGTACACTTTTTTACTTTTACTTTTACTTTTACTTTTACTTTACTTTACTTTACCGCCTCTGTGGTCTAGTGGTTCACACCACCGATTACAGACCAAGAGGGTTTGATTTGGTTTGGTTGTATTTGGTTTGGTTGGTGGTAGGACTTGTTCTTAGTCCGCCTGGCTAGCTACCACCATCTTATCCAAGTCTGACGCCATAACAATGATGTTTTCAGCATTATTGTGTTCCAGCAGTTAGAGATAAGATAGCCAGTTCCTCTGTGATTGAGGATTCCGGGAGTAGTGCGCTTCCACCTTTGGCCTTATCACCACTTAACATCAGGTGTGATGAAGGCTAAGTGCTACCCTGTTGTGGATAACTAAAAAAAACTTTCGTAAACTTGGAAATATTTTAGTTTTCATAAAATCAAAACTAAAAACAAACATTACAATTCTTCATTAAAAATGCTCATTTTGTTATTTATTTAAATAAAGGAATACCAATACCAACTAGTAAAAACCAACACTTAACAACTTTACAAGACTAAGCACTAAGCCTCCGATCATCAGGATTTGTATCAAAATTGCAACTTATCACAACTTTTACATGTGAACATCCTCAAGGGCGTCGTCGCCAGAGGCTAACATTCTTAGTTTTAGGAAAAATGTGATAGTAAAAAACCACGAGCCCTATAAGTAGCTTTCAGGCGGGATACTTATAGGGCTTATATAAGCTACTTATAGGGCTCGTGGTTTTTTACTATCACATTTTTCCTATAGTTACAAAATTGCATTGTGAATGCATAAAAATAATATAAAATCTCATTCTTAGTTTTTCTCTGCCTCCCATTGGACAATGGGCTGGCGACGCCCTTGAACATCCTCAGATTTTATATTGGCAGCTAACTAACTAAACATACACTAATTTCATCGCCAAAATCTGACCTGCCTACTTCGATCAAGGATAGTACCAAATGAAGGTTCACAAACTAAATCAAAACTTTCTATGGCACCTTTAAACAGAGAAAAAAGGTTCTCTATCTAGACCTAAGTGTTATTGTTGATTGGAGCCTGCCTTATACAATTTACCCAAACTACCAAGTTACCAACTTACTTTTTCATCTATTAATATAATTATCTATCATCTATTAATATGGACTTAAAGTAATTAGACAATAAGTTTAGTTTTTCATCTTATGTTCAGGTTTGTAGGTGGTCATGCAGAAACTCGCACATGCGTCACAGAAGCCCTTGCGACGGCCATTGCATGTTTCGATGAGTTGGGACGGACCGACATACCGATGCACTTATTGTTGTTATGCTGCTCCCCACCATATGCGGCTTATGCTGGCGGCCTAGTGCCTGCAGGTAACTTGTAAATCTACCTTTTGTATAAAAACTAGTAACGAGCGTGGCGTACAAGTGTCGATAGCAGGCGTACAAGTGTCGATACCCGCGCTGCTCTCCTTATACGAGCAGTACAAGCACGCCGGTCGACATTTGACAGTCATTAACAAGTCGTTAAGCGCGTATTAAGTTAGACAATGTTTGTCAGGCGCTCCGGCCACAGTAGAGCAAGCGGCGCGTCAGCTTAGCGAGCGCGGCGTGCAGGTGTCGATAGCGGCCGCTAAGCGGATACCAGCGCTACATTCGTTGTACGAACACGCCGGTGGGGAGCTTCACCAGGCGCAGCAACGAAACTATGCTAAGGTAAGTGATGGATGATGCAGTTTATTTACACGACTCCCCAAAACAAAGAGTATTGTGTTTAGGATTATTAACGTATTTTATGTGAGTTTATTCCACCATCGCTTTTAAATGCCTAAGTGTCGACCCACACGAACCAAAACCACACCACATCGCAGCGACAAAATGTGGTTACGTGTGAATTCGATGCACCTTTTTGCAGTTGCACTGTGGTTTGTGCGACAAATTGTCTTTGTCGCTAGTAGTTGTGATGTGGTTACGTCGATGCGATGTGGCCGGCTAGTTCGCAGCGTCGTCTGGTAAAAAGTTGCGTTGTGGCCGGTATCACCCACGCGGTCAATTACTCAATAATGACTGCAAAATGTGGTATACGTGCTTCGATCAACACTAGTACTAAATGAAGGCTCACGAACTAAATGAAAACTTTATGACACAGACTGACTTTTTTTAACGGAGAAAAAAGGTTACGAATGTTACGATCTTACATTATAAATGACAAGAAGCGTTCCAAGTTTGAAATATCTAGTATTATTGACACTGTCAAAATAATCTACTTATTATACTCTCATCTCAAGTGGGCGTATAACGCTCGGCCATGTCTGTTACTCCAACTATGTATTTAGAACTAGAAGTTATTGTTGATCGAAGTATACGTGTGAATTGTACTATTCATTTCCAATACAAAATGCGGCCCGCCCACGTGTTGTGGTTTTGGTTCTTGTGGGTTGACGCTTAACCATGAAGTTTGACTTAATACTCTGAGGTAACTGGAGCTCTCACCCTGAATAAAAAAGTGAACACCAGGAAATTTGACATTTAGTATGTAGTGGCAGGTAGTGGCTGTCAGTTGTCTCATATGACCATACGTATTTTTTTAAAGTGTAGGTGAGACGGAAGACAGCCACTGTGAAATTTGTGGTCACAAAAAATTGTTCGTACTGCACTCTCCAGTTACCTCAGTATTAAGTCGAACTTCATGCGCTTAACGGATGAGTAATCCGTAACAAGTGTTATATTTCAATGAATAGTTGACACAAAAATCTAAGATGTGCTTTTCCAATATAATGTAGGATCCCCGCCACATGGTGCTGCTACGCGGCTACAGCCTGAAGGAGCGGCCGCCGAGTCCCGCGCCGCCGCCCGTGCCCGACATACAGAGCGAGGTGTACGCGTACGTACCTTCATGTACCTTCACGTACCTTCATGTACCTTCATTATCCCACAACGAGCCAAGACCCCGTCACATGGTGCTGCTACGCGGCTACAGCCTGAAGGAGCGACCGCCGAGACCCGCGCCGCCGCCCGTGCCCGACATACAGAGCGAGGTGTACGCGTACGTACCTTCATGTACCTTCATTATCCCACAACGAGCCAGGGACCGTACTCTTAAGACGCAAATCCGAAACTTCGGTTAGTCCCGCCCCTTTCACTCGATGCTGTCACGACTCGAGAGTGAGAGGGACGGGTATCTCGAAGTTTAGGGTTTTGCGTTTTAGAGTAGGACCTCAGGACCCCGTGTCATGGTGCTGGCCACAGCCTAAAGGAGCGGCCGCCGAGTCCCGCTCCGCCGCCCGTGCCCGACATACAGGGAGAGGTGTACACGTACGTACCTTCATGTACCTTCATGTACCTTCACGTACCTTCATGTACCTTCATTATCCCAAAACGAGCCAGGACCCCGTCACATGGTGCTGGCCACAGCCTGAAGGAGCGACCCGTGCCCGACCTACAGAGAGAGGTGTACACGTACGTACCTTCATGTATCTTCATTATCCCACAACGAGCCAGGACTCCGTCACATGGTGCTGGCTACAGCCTGAAGGAGCGACCCGTGCCCGACATACAGGGAGAGGTGTACCTACCAGTACGTACCTTCATTGATTTGTTTTCACAACACCATGTGATGCTGGCTACAGCCTGAAGGAGCGGCCGCCGAGTCCCGCGCCGCCGCCCGTGCCCGACATACAGGGAGAGGTGTACCCGTACGTACCTTCATGTATTATATTATTTATAGGGGGGACGCCAGCGAAGCCGGACGGGTGATCAGTCACCTAGGTCGGGACCATTTCACCCTACCTTCATGTACCTTCATTATCCCACAACGAGCCAGGGACCGTACTCTAAAACGCAAATCCGAAACTTCGGTTAGTCCCGCCCCTTTCAATCGATTCTGTCACGACTCGAGAGTGAGAGGGACGGGTATCCCGAAGTTTCTTGTTTTGCGTTTTAGAGTAGGACCTCAGGACCCCGTCTCATGGTGCTGGCCACAGCCCACAGCCTAAAGGAGCGGCCGCCGAGTCCCGCGCCGCCGCCCGTGCCCGACATACAGAGCGAGGTGTACGCGTACGTACCTTCATGTACCTTCACGTACCTTCATGTACCTTCATTATCCCACAACGAGCCAGGACCCCGTCACATGGTGCTGGCCACAGCCTGAAGGAGCGGCCGCCGAGTCCCGAGCCGCCGCCCGTGCCCGACATACAGGGAGAGGTGTACACGTACGTACCTTCATGTACCTTCACGTACCTTCATGTACCTTCATTATCCCACAACGAGCCAGGACCCCGCCACGTGGTGCTGGCCACAGCCTGAAGGAGCGGCCACCGAGTCCCGCGCCGCCGCCCGTGCCCGACATACAGGGAGAGGTGTACCGTACCAGTACGTACCTTCATGTACCTTCATTATCCCACAACGAGCCAGGAGCTCTATTTGTGATTCACTCGTATGTGTAACACCGTGTTGCCGCATGCGACGACGGACGTAAGTCACACTCGTCTTCTTTCCAAGTCGAATGACGTCTATTTTCCGTATTTTTGAACAATTCGTCTGCGTCTACAGTCCTGTCAACTTAATACGAAATGTTGAATTTTACAAACATATATCTTACCCAGTGTTATTTTTTGGAACTATGAATTTTTCGTACTAGTGATTGTATGGTGTTTCACACAAACTTTAAATGATAACTTGATTTAGAGATGATAAAGGATTTAATTGTAGAAATATGATAAAATGATAAGTAAATGAGTACACGCGATGATTGCTTAAAGTGAACTGAATAATAATGCTTACACATCGAAACAATTAAATAGCTACTAAAATTAAAATATAACTCAATTGGCGTGAAATGCTGATATGGCGCTATGTACGGTTATTGCACCGTACAGTGATCATTTTGCCAACTAATTTTATTTCGCAAGTGGCTCCTCTGTCACCGGCACAAAGATTTTTGTGGCACTTTATGTTGTCATAACAACACGTTACAACATTTTTGTCTTTTTTCTATCGGTCGCCCGACGCAACGAGTGGGTAAGGGCATTCGTTGCAATCGAGCGATTGAAAAATACGGAATTTCTGACGTCGTCGAACGAAAATTTGTAGAAATCGAGCGCTCGGCTTGACCGAGTGAATCAAAGACTGAGCTAGGACTAGGACCCCAACACGTGGTGCTGCTGCGCCCTTTTGAGCAAAGTACCTGAAATGCACGATGGCTATGAATCAAAATGCCTAAAGCCAATTTCTAAAACACAGGATGCCTATAAAGTTTTAATGTCTATAAGGTTTTAATGTCTAGGTAGCAAAATGCCTATCTTGTTTAATGTCTACAAAGTATGATGCCGGTGCTAGTTAAATGCCTACAAAGCACGTGGCTACAGCCTGAAGGAGCGACCCGTGCGCGACATACAGGGAGAGGTGTATCAGTACGCACCAATCGTTAGGTGACCATAAGACCATCAATCTGGTGATCGCCCCAACCCTGTGGCCATCTTCAGGAGTTGTTCGATCGTGCGAATACGTGCAACTGCAATTTTTTGCGGTGTTATATTGGGGTTCTTTTTAAGGAATCTGTTGAAATGCTAGGAAAAGTAATTTTTTTAAAGCAAAACAATGGGATATCGATCTGAAAAAAATCATAAAGAAGGAAAAATATAATCACAGGGTATGAAAATATGCTAGTATTTTTTTATTTTTTTTTTTATTTATTTGGAACAAAAAACAATTACATAATTACGCTAACTTATGTGACAAATGTTAGAACATAGTACTAATTATGTAACCAACAACATTGTCCGCAGAGTAATATTAACTTAAATAATAACATGCATGCTACTGAGAGAAAGTAGGTATGTAGAATATTATTCCAAAGATAAAGTGCTTAAAACTTAATTACTTTAAGATCCTTTTGTGTAACATTTGAATAACTATATTTAATTTCAAATTTTCTTATTCTATTTTAATTCCAAATGAATGCTATTTTTAAACTGGTTAAGAGACATTTGAAATATATCTATATGAGACATTTTTTTATTATACGAGTACATGATACGACGCAGCGGCGCGCGTTGGCCTGCTATGGTCCTACTAAATCTGGGTGCAAATGTGCCATGTGTACGAATGTCACGAATGCGCTGAGAGCGACTAGGTAACTGATAGAATATGTGGTCGGTCAACTGTGTACAATCAAAGAAGTTGCCAAGGATTTTGTACAAAAACACGTGGTCCAAGAACAGTCGTCTGGACTCCAATGATAAAAGGGAGTATTTTTTCAAAAGATTAATGTACGATTGTTTTGCATGATGGCATTTATAAGTAGCAGAGCGAAGAAATTTTTTTTGAACCATTTCAAGTTGATTTATATACTTATGGAAAAAGGGATTCCAAACTACTGATGCATATTCTAACTGTGATCTTATTAGTGATTTATACAGTGTTAGGTATGTTGAGGGTTTTTTGAAATCCTTACAGGTTCTCATGACAAATCCATATAACTAGTAATGTTCGGAAAAGATCGACGTTTCTGAACGCAACACTAATGTCACGTCAAATTGACATTTCGCTGTCACTTGAAGTTGACAGTGACACTTGATTGAAATTCTTGTAACAAGATGTCGGATTAATTTTGCTGAATTTGTTAAAAATCGCTCGCGTTGAATGTGCCTGGCATATCGAGTTTGAATAAAATCTTAAATTATCTATGTGATCCCGTTTTGTACGACCAAGGTTTTGACGCCATCCATCGGGCTGGTCGCGGAGTTTTGAAAGAAAGATAATTGTCCACCACGCGCTTTTTGTCGGGACTGTAAATCGTAATAAAAGAGGCTCCCCCGTGTGTGTCATTGTGTATCTATTGCTGAAGCGCCCAGTGCCTTGGGAACGCTGTTATTTGTGTTGTGAGTAAGGTGACTAATTGGTAAGGTCTGCAGAAGAAGACGAAGAAAGGACCCCAGGGGCGCGCGCGCTCCCTTACACCACTTCTGCCTTGGAGACGTTCGACACACAGACCCGTATGTAACCTCACCTTACTTAACATCCTCTCCGCTGTGTATCGCAGTCCAATTGTTCAGTTTACATCCCCGCTGAAACCTAGTTTTTTGTCCGGAGTCTATATTAGTAATACCAGCTTCCACTGCGCTAGCTGATTCCGCGGTATAGGCAGGGGTGTACTGAACATTTCTTGGTAGCCAAGAGCGTAGCTTGAAGGCCTGAGAGGCCCACGCCAAAACTTTGTATTAATCAGTGCCGTTTTGATGACCCAGTCTGGTCCGGACTAGATTAATTTGTACTTGTAAATGGTAATTGGCTTGCATTTGAAAAGTAAAGGGCATTCCTTTGTTATTGGTTCCATGTCTTGTAATTAATTGTCATGTATTGAAGTTCCAAAGTGTAAACAGATGCCTTTCTTTGCTCAAAATAATTATTATTCAGTTTTGTTAGCAAATTTGAGTTGTGAATATTGACAAGTTTGTTGCTAAAATAATAGCTAATAAAAGGTTAGCTAATAAGTTTGCACTCAATACTTAGTGAAACTTAGATGATTTAAGACATTGTTTACACATTGAAACTCATTGAAACTTGTGCTTTGAAATAATTAAAATTAATTTGTTGTATGTTGATATCCAAGTGAATTTCAATAGTCAGTGATTTTGAGTGAATTTCAATAGTCAGTGAGTTTTGTTGTTTTCTGATAACCTCCAAATATTTAAGAGTTTGTGTCATTATAAATACTTTGTTGTTGTAATATTGGAATTTTGTGGTTAGTAATAACCTCCAAATATTGGAGATTTTGTGTCATAGTGAATATTTTGAATTTGTTGTTTTTGTTGATAAATTTGGGACGTTACAATGACGGCCTCCTCGGCTAAAGCCAAAATACGTTCTGAGTTACGGTGGTTAGCTTCTGCGGTTGCATTATTGGATCGACCGGATAGGACGGAGGCCTTGTTGAACAGATACGTAGATCTGCCCGTACGTTTGGCTGTTGTTGATGAACAGTATGCCTTATTTTTGGAAAGGACTGTTGAGGCCGATGTGGAAATGCGACAAGAAGTCGATTTGGATGTGGACCAGTGTTATGATTTTGCGGACAGAATTACCCAGGTGGCTCGACCTTTGCAAGTGGCAAGAGAGAATGAACCGAGCCCGTCCCCGGTCACATCTAAGAGTATGCCCCCTCTATTTGCTAGATTGGCCCCCTTAGACCTAAGGCGTTTTGCTGGTCGTCTAGAGGACTGGGAGGGCTTTATTAATATTTTTGATAGTCTGGTACATGCCCGGGATGATTTGACCCAGGGCCAGAAGTTAGCTTATTTATTATCCGTGTTGGAAGGGGAGGCCCTTGAATCGGTTCAACATTTGGCCCCCTCGGATGAAAACTACCCTATTGCTAGGGATTTGATTGCCCGTCGGTACCAGAACGTACGACGTCTGGCGGACAACCATGTTGCCGCCATTTTGAATTTACCCCGCGTTGCCAGCGTGATGCACTTGAGAGTGGCTTTGTTGAATCCGCTGTTGGTGGCATACAACGCATTAAAAAACTTAAAACTCCCAGTGGAGCAGTGGTCGTTTTTGTTACTGCACATTGTCCTGGGAAAGTTGCCGGACTCTGTTAAGGTCCGTTTTGAGCAGCAGTATGGTGGGGATAGTGCGACTTATCTGCCACCCTTCTCGGACCTCTTGACGTTCCTGGAAGGAGAGAGTAGATTGGCAGATAATTCCTCTCTGGCCGGTCCTATGGGACCCGAACGACCTGTGCCACAGAGTAGATCCCCCACCGGACCCCCCCGTAGGGGGCGTATGGCCCCTCGCGCGCCCGGCCGCTATGCCGCCGTCCAGGAGACCGCCCGCTGCTTGTACTGTCGGGAACCGGGTCACAGCACGACCCGTTGTGATAAGTTCCTCGACCAGCGCGTCCAAGGCCGTCGAGCGATCGCGCGACAACGGACATGGTGCTACTCGTGCTTGGGCCTGCACATGCAGCGCGAATGTACCCAAGCGCACCCATGCCGCTTTTGTAAGGGCAACCACCATCCCCTCCTCTGCATGAACAGCCCAGAGGGCGGCGGAGCGCCGCAGCGCGTCGCTGCAGGATCACCTCGTATGGGTGGGGGTCTCGGACCCCCCGCGGTGTTTGCATCCCGCAGCAGTTCTAGTGGCCACCAGAGTGGCCCCAGACGCTCTCCGCCACGTTTGGACCCTCAAACGGGCGGGGGTCCCAGGGACCCCCCCATGGGAAACCGATCCCCAAGGATGGGGATGAATTATGCGAGCGTTGCCGGAGGTCGTGGAGGCCCCCCGCGACGTTTTGAGCCTCGCACGGGCGGGGGTCCCACGGACCCCCCCATGGGAAATCGGTCCCCAACTAGGGGGTTCGATTTTGCGAGCGTTCCGGGAGGTCGTAGAAGCACCCCGCGACGGGTTGAGCCTCGCACAGCCGGGGGTCCCCGGGACCCCCCCTCTGAAAATCGGTCACCGTGCCCCCGCGACTATGGGGCGACGTACACGGTGGATGATAGGCACCGATTCTCGCCGCCGCTCGCCGAATACCCGCGTTTGGAGCGGCGCCCGCCCCGTCTTCAAGGGGCCGGGAGATATAACCCGCCTGATACCGGGCGAATTGGACGTAGGCAGTATGTGGGAGATTGGGACCCACTGGATCGCTATGAGCGACCCCCTTACCATGGGGGGACGTCTGGGGACCCCACATACTAGCAATCAACGTGTTTACGGTCGATTGTAGCCACCCCTCCAGAGACCGTTTTGTTGCCCACGGCCTCTGTGCTTGTCAGGGGATTGAATGGCGACCTTGTGGAAGTTCGCGCCTTGTTGGATTCCGGTGCTCAGGGGTGTGTTGTGTCATCTTGGTTAGTTAGGCGGTTGGGCCTCAAGGTGCACCCCCACACGGAAGGCGTGAGAGGTGTTGGCGATGTGAAAGTCCCCGGGTTGTTAGGGCATGTTGACTTCACATTTACATCACGTAATGGGTCCACGCCAGGCATTAAGACCTCGGCGATTGTGTTGGACACAGTTGTTGGCCGTCAACCTTCAGTTGACTTGGGACCGAGTATGTTGTCTTTGGTGTCTGATTCCCCACTCGCCGATCCAAATTTCTTCCGCCCAGGCCCGATTGATGCTCTCCTTGGAGCCGATGTCCTGGGGCGAGTTTTGTTGACGGGGAAGCGAGTTTTGCAGCCAGATGGCTTGGTAGCTCTGCAGACGACACTCGGTACAGTTGTGATGGGCCCTGCTCGCCGCGTTTTGGATTCCCTTGATGAGGATCGCGGTCTTGTTTTTAATGTGTCTCTCTCCGAAGTGGTGCAGAAGTTTTGGGAGGTTGAGGAACCTCCACCAGCCCCGCGGGTTGACCCAGTAGCGGATGAATGCGAGTTGTATTACCAGAATAACACTGGTCGCCTCCGCTCTGGCCGTTTGATCACCCGTCTCCCCTTTCGTGCCGGCCGACCTCCTCTGGGCGAATCCCGACCGCTAGCGGAACGTAGGCTAGTGGCGATGGAGCGTCGCATGAGCAAGGATCCGGTCTTCCGCCAGAAGTATGTTGAATTCATGCGGGAGTATGAGGAGTTAGGGCACATGTCCGTGAGCGATTTGGATTGGCGCTCCGTTGAGCACTTCTTTTTGCCGCACCACGCCGTTTTGAAATCCGGAAAGATTCGGGTGGTCTTTGACGGTTCGGCTCCCACCTCTACTGGAGCGTCCTTGAACCAGTGTCTGCATGTAGGTCCCAAGCTGCACACGGAGATCTCAGACATCTTGACCAACTTCCGGCGGCACCAAATTGTATTTATGACTGACATCCGGATGATGTTCAGACAAACGGTCATCCATCCCGAGGATAGGAGGTACCAATTGATTTTGTGGAGAGAGAGTCCTAGGGACCCCTTGTTGATTTATGAATTGAATACGAATACGTACGGTTTGGCTTCGAGCCCGTTTGTTGCGATTCGTTCTTTGTTGGAGTTGGCCGAGAAGGAGCGCTTGAGATATCCTCGCGCCTCCGCCATTTTGGCCAGTGACGTCTATGTGGATGACATTTGCACGGGCGCCTCATCTGTCTCAGAGGCGATTGTCCTGAGAGACGAACTCACCGCCCTTTTGAAGTCGGGAGGTTACGAGTTGAGGAAATGGATATCCAACTCGCCTGATGTACTGGTAGGTTTGCCCGAAGAGCACCAGCAGGACCCCCACCTATTCGAAAATGTTGATAATCCCCATGTGGTGACCGTCCTTGGCGTACAGTACAAACCGGTCTCTGACACGTTCACTTATTGTGTGGATTTACGACCACCGAAAGTCTGGACCAAGCGTTTAGTATTGTCTACTGTCGCACGTACCTTTGACCCCAATGGGTGGATTTGCCCCGTGCTTTTTATGGCCAAGTGTTTCTTGCAACGGTTATGGGCTTCGGGTGTGTCGTGGGATGAACCCCTCTCGGACGAGTTACTCCGAGATTGGTCGAGCTTCGTTTCATCCCTCCCCGAGATTAATGAAGTGCATTTGCCGAGGCTATTCCTCCCTTCTGAAAATTGTAAAGTTACTCTTCACGGCTTTTCCGATGCCTCCGAACGTGGATTTGCTGCGGCCGTGTACCTCCGCACCGTTACTGTTGATGGAGTTGCTGCTGTGCATCTGGTGATAGCGAAAAGCAAAGTCGCTCCCCTTCGGACTCGTCATACGATCCCGAGGTTGGAATTGTGCGGAGCTGCCCTCCTAATGCGTTTGTTGAACCACGTATGGCTCACATTAAGTCGATCTATTAAGATACAAGAGGTTTATGCTTGGACGGACAGTCAGGTCGTCCTTTGTTGGTTGAAGGCTCCGGCGCACACCTTGGACGTGTTTGTGGCCAATCGAGTGTCGCAGATTTGTAATTCCGACATCGAGTTGATTTGGAGACACGTGCCGGGAACCATGAATCCCGCGGATTGTGCGTCTCGGGGTTGTGTAGCCCCAACCCTAATTAACCACCCCCTCTGGTGGGGCCCACAGTGGTTGATGCGGCCTGAGTCGGAGTGGCCGCCCTCTCCAGCGTTGTCGAACGTAGCCGTTCCTGATATGCGGGCATGCGTCCTGGAGACTAACCCCGCCGGGGAAAAGGATTTGTTGTTGGATCGGTACAGCTCCTTACAGAAGCTGCTTGGTGTTACCGCTTGGATCAGACGTTTTGTGTACAATTGCAGAAACCCACGCGCGAGGCGTGATTCGTCGGTTCTCACTCCGGACGAGCGTAGGGACGCGCTCTTGTTTTGGGTCCGGAGAGTACAAGCTGATAGTTTTGAGTCCGAGATTGAAATTTTGCGTTTAGGCCGTCGCAAGTTGAAGGGCGCGGTATCGCGATTGAATCCCTTCCTGGACGAGAGTGGGCTTTTGCGAGTCGGCGGAAGACTTCGAAATGCGAACCTGCCGTATGGAGCTCGTCACCCCCTTTTGTTACCTAAAGCCGGACATTTGACTCAACTGATAATAACAGATCGCCATGTGAATGCACAACATGCTGGCTGTAATGCTTTGTTGGCCATTTTGCAGCGTGAATTTTGGATTTTGTCTGCTCGTCGAGCCATTCGCACTGTGGTTTTCCGTTGTCTGCCTTGTTATCGATTGAAGGCCGCGACCATGCAGCCCCAGATGGGTGATTTGCCTGCTGATCGCGTCACGGAATGTAGAGCTTTTGCCGGAGTCGCCACCGACTTCGCCGGTCCCTTTACTGTAAAGGCTTCGAGACTGCGTAATGCTAAAACCTATAAGGCGTACTTGTGCGTGTTTGTGTGTTTGTCCACCAAGGCTGTCCATTTGGAAATTGTCTCGGAATTGTCTACCGAAGCCTTTGTCGCCGCCTTGAGCAGATTTGTTTCCCGTAGAGGACTGCCGACATTGATACGTTCCGATTGTGGTACTAATTATAAGGGAACGTGTAATTATCTTAAGGAAGTAGTTAAGTTTTTTGTTGATAATAAAATAGACATTGGAACCACCCTCTCCCGGCGTGGGATAATCTGGAAGTTTAGCCCTCCAGCTTGTCCGACCTGGGGAGGAATTTTTGAAGCTTGTGTAAAGGCTGCCAAGACACACTTGCGTCGCGTGATTGGAGAAACTATTCTCACGTTTGAGGAACTTGATACGGTATTTTGTAAAATTGAGGCCGTCCTCAACTCGCGACCCTTGTGCCCGTTGTCTTCGGACCCGAATGACCTGGAAGCGTTGACCCCAGGTCATTTCTTGATCGGACAGCCCCTTTTGGCGTTGCCTGAATATCCGATTCAGGATGTAGGATCCCATCGTTTGTCGCGATACCAACTTTTGAGACAGATGTCCCAAAACTTCTGGGCACGTTGGTCGATGGAGTATTTGCATATCCTACAACAGCGCGTGAAGTGGACAGATAAAACCACCCCACCCCAGACTGGCGACCTCGTGTTGATTAAGGATGCTAACCTGCCGCCCCTATGTTGGCGAAGGGGGCGCATTGTTAAACTCTACCCCGGAACTGACGGAGTTCCTCGTTTTGCTGAGGTTTTGGTTCGAGATTCGGTTTTGAAGAGAGCAGTTAGTGGGCTCTCCCGATTACCCGTAGATTGACGTACCGTTCTTAACGGTCCGGGGCGGGGGGATGTTCGGAAAAGATCGACGTTTCTGAACGCAACTCTAATGTCACGTCAAATTGACATTTCGCTGTCACTTGAAGTTGACAGTGACACTTGATTGAAATTCTTGTAACAAGATGTCGGATTAATTTTGCTGAATTTGTTAAAAATCGCTCGCGTTGAATGTGCCTGGCATATCGAGTTTGAATAAAATCTTAAATTATCTATGTGATCCCGTTTTGTACGACCAAGGTTTTGACGCCATCCATCGGGCTGGTCGCGGAGTTTTGAAAGAAAGATAATTGTCCACCACGCGCTTTTTGTCGGGACTGTAAATCGTAATAAAAGAGGCTCCCCCGTGTGTGTCATTGTGTATCTATTGCTGAAGCGCCCAGTGCCTTGGGAACGCTGTTATTTGTGTTGTGAGTAAGGTGACTAATTGGTAAGGTCTGCAGAAGAAGACGAAGAAAGGACCCCAGGGGCGCGCGCGCTCCCTTACACCACTTCTGCCTTGGAGACGTTCGACACACAGACCCGTATGTAACCTCACCTTACTTAACATCCTCTCCGCTGTGTATCGCAGTCCAATTGTTCAGTTTACATCCCCGCTGAAACCTAGTTTTTTGTCCGGAGTCTATATTAGTAATACCAGCTTCCACTGCGCTAGCTGATTCCGCGGTATAGGCAGGGGTGTACTGAACAAGTAAGCTTTATTTACTATACTATTGATATGTGTATCTAAGTGTAACTTTGAGTCAAGAAGTATGCCCAAATCTTTAATCATTTCGACCTTTTGTAATTTTGTGTTCATAAGTTCATAATCAAAATTAACAACTTGAACCTTTTTTGTGAAAGTAATTTTTTTACATTTAGAAATGCTCAACTGCAGTTTATTTTTAGTGCAATATTGAGAAAGACGATCTAAATCCTCTTGAAATTCTAAGCAATCATTAATGCTTTCTATATCCCTATATATTTTAAGGTCATCAGCATATAAGAGAAAATGCGTGTTTTTAAAACAACTGCCAATGTCATTGACGAATAAAACAAATAATAAAGGTCCTAATATGGATCCTTGAGATACCCCAGAAGTAACACTTATTTCATCAGTAGATGTATAGCCATTAACAACCACCCTTTGTGATCTGTTAGTAACATATGAGGAGAACCAGCGCCACAAACTACCGCGTATACCATTGTATGCAATTTTCTCTAGCAGTATAGTGTGATCCACCTTATCGAAAGCCTTACAAAAATCGGTATAAACAGCATCCGTTTGACGTCCTAGATCTATATTCTCGAATAAAAAAGTTGTATACAAAATGAGGTTTGTGACAGTGGAGCGATGTTTTACAAATCCATGTTGTTCTGGTATTATGACGCGATGCAGTATAGGATATATGTCGCTGTGGACTAATCTTTCTAAGACTCTCGAGAAGATAGACAGCAGTGAAATTTGTCGATAGTTCTCAACATCATTTTTTGAGCCACTTTTATAGACAGGTGTAACGTTAGCTATTTTCCAACAAGAAGGAACAATCCCTTCCTTCAAACTACGGTTGTACAAATAAAACAATGGGTTACTGATCGACTCGGCAACCCTTTTAATAAAAAAGGGTGGAATTTCATCAGGGCCTGGACCTTTAGAAACATCCAAAGACTTTAAAATGGCAACAATGGTATCCTCAGAAAAATATACATCAGATATCACTTCACAGTTCTCTGTGTAAGAAGATGTATCCGGTTGCTGTAATTTATTAACATTTTTTTCATAAACTGAGGCGAAAGACTTTGAAAATAAATTACAGATAAGTTCCGGACCAGACACCTCTTCGTTTCCATAATGCACAGTGCTAGGAATGCCAGATTTTTTTTTATTTCTGTTTACGTAAGACCAAAACAACTTCAAGTCCTTTTTAATTCCATTTTCTAACGACTTAATGTAACTGTTAAAGCATTCCGAAGAACGTTTATTAAACCGCTTCCGATATAAAGAAAATTGTTCATAATGTGATATGTTATTATAAGTTTTCCACTTCGTCCAGGCGCGCAATTTTGATTTAAATATGTGAATCAGAGGGCGAGTGAACCATATAGGATATTCATTGGACTTAGTAGGTCGCATTGGAATATGTTCCTTTATAATACTAAATAAAATTTTATAAAAAATGTTTGTGGCTGATTCTAAAGAAATTCCCTTAAATTCGTTCTGCCAATCGATACTACGTATAGCATTATTGATGTCGGTATAATTACCTTCTATATAACGGTACTTTAATGTAGAAAGTCTAGGCATATAAACTGTTTTTAAATTAAGTGACAAATGCGCACTAAATGGGGGGTGTAACGAGTCAATCGTTGGCACTAAGGAAGTTGTTGAGGGTTCGCAAATAGATGTTTCATTTTCATTTTTGTAACCCCTGTCACAGATTACTAAATATTTACTATGTAACAGATACTGCACTCTGCAAAGCCATTTAAAGAAATAGCAACTCTAACTATAACGCAATAACGTGGAATTCAGCATGTACGGCGCAAATTACGATCGGCCACTCATTGCGTCTCTTTCTATCGCATATATTCTAGCTCTTTTGCGGACCTAATTTCTATGGATTTGCACCGCCGGCGGTGCGGGCGAGAGTTGCGCGCAAGTACATCGAGTGACAGACGCCTGCCCCTGTATCCATACAATATCTATAGCTTTTAAAACCCACCAAACCCCTCCACTTTCGAAGAGATTACATCAATGACGCGATTTTTGTTTATTTAATTACTAAATACAATACAATTTCAAATTCCGTTCGATTTTCCGTTTTTGACATTTGACAGCGGGGCCCAGTAGGACCGTTTAGGGATTAACGGCCAGAATTAATAATCTATCTACAGATAGGGATAGGCATGATCCATATTAGTTGCTAGGCAACACCTAGCAACACCCAGGCAACCGTCGTCAATAGGGTATTTTACTGTTGTTGAAATGTAGATATTTAATGATGACGTTAAAAAATATTGCAATTAAGAATACCAAATGTGAAAAAATAATTTGAATCTGTTTTATAATAAAAGAATTATAGTCTGTTTGATTTCGACTATAGCTGTCTCTTTCTAAAACGAAATCTTCTATGGCGTGACTATGACGCTACTAACCCACTGACGTCACTAAGATAGCGTCCTGTCCTTGTCTAATTATAAAGTTTGAAGTCCTATATCTTTGAAAATATTCAAGATAATTCAAAATGAAAACTTGTTTTGTGTAGCTAATATTTCGAAAAACATTTTAAAGAAATAAAAAAAAATCAGTAAAATACCGTATTCTATGTTAATAAATAAATAATAAATAAACCATTTATTTCAGGCAACACAATGAAATTTTACAAAATCAGGCCCATAGAATAAATACCTTACAGACTAACATACATATTATATTTATATTATACATAATTATTATTTATTTACACGTATAATCGGCGGCGGCGTGTTGCGCAATGCAGTGTCCGGTAGCCGACCCCGAAACCGGCGGAACAGGACACCCTTCGGCCAAAAGTCTTCTTTCATAAAGGTCGACAGATGATCGGTCGGCACCCTCACCACAAATGAGTTGAAGTTCACATTGTGGCGGAACTCCAACCGCTCGACCCTCAGATTGAACTTGGTCTTCACTCTCATGTACTCCACGATGTCTTCAGATTTTGTGGAGTAATGCAAGCGGGACACGTACACCAGCGTCGTCGGGATAGCCGGCCACAGCAGGTGGTTATGTCCAGTCGGGGCAGTGCCGCACAGGTTACGACGAGAGGCCTTCTTCTTCCTTTCCACTTTCTTGAAACCGTCATCATCGCATCCTGCATCCTGTCTCCGCGGCGCTGGTTGCACAGCTTTGGAGACCGATCGTTGTTTATTTCCCTCTTTTGTAGCCCGGTCAAGTTGTTGATGAGCGGGTTTATTGGTAGGGGTAGCGGTGACAGCAGCGTAAGCACGTTGAGGGGTCGACGTACTCACGCGTGACGTCTCCGTCATCGGGGCGGAGGAGCGGGCGGCGGGGCGCGGTGCATCACTAGCTACGGCGGCGGCCGGTGACGAATCCATATGCGCCGACTCAAAACTGCTGATGGAAGCATTTTGCGCTCCGCGACGAGTGTTCACATTAGTGGCCTCAGGTGACCTACATACCGCAGCGGCATTGCCTAACAACACAACTTGGGCACGCAACTCACTTATGGTGTTATCAGAGGCCTCTAATTTACACTGGACTTCAGCCAGACTAGCTTTCAGGGAGATGATGTCCTTCAGAAGTCTGGTGACGTCGACGTGGTCGAATGTGACGGGGGGCAGCTTGTGCAGCTCCTTCGCCACGAATGTTGGCACGTCGTCCGGGTCGGTCTCCTTCAGAAGGGTAATGATGTCCTGGAGACTCTTCGCACCGCCATCTCTTCGTCGAGATGGCATAACATCGGCTTTACCGATGCTATGGAAAAGCAACGCCTTGCCACTGCAAACCTCATCTTCGCTGAAGTTCGACTTGCAGATCTGCACGATGCTGACTTCGTCCATAGTGTCGATCGCGTTCTGGATGAACGCCAATACTTCGTTCACTATGAGTTGTTGGGAACCCATAGTGAAGTTAGGCGCAGCGGCTTATGCCGCGCTAAACGTAAATCACAAATGCGTAATTTAACACCTATGCAATTGTGCGCGTCCGTTTCCGAGCGCGCAGCGCACTGGACTGACTTTATGGTTAATATCAAACGTTGCATAGCAACTAATCTGGATCATGCCTATCCCTATCTGTGGATTGATTATTAATTCTGGCCGTAAGTGGTCAAGTTAAATTAAATTAAGTTTTTTTTTTAATTTATAACGCAAACTCGTCTGTTTAACAGACAAGGTCGCGGCGTACAAGTGCCAACAAACCAACCCGCCCGCCCCCCGGCGCCTTTGTTCCAACCGCGCCCCCCGCCGCGCGCCGGCTGGCCCCCCCGCCACCCCGCGTACCCCAGCCCGGGCCAGTCCGCGCTACTCACGCAGCTGGCGCAGCCGTCCTACCCGCCGCCGCAGGTGACACAGGTGAGTCATTGTGACTTACTTTCTCTTCACAGATAGAACATACATTACTGTATGCTGGACCAGCATTGCTGGTGGACTGTTGAGCTAGTGAAGGTTGCGGGTAGCCGTTGACTGAAAGTCGTTAACAGATGCTCGTTGTGGCGCTCTAAGGAGGAGACCTATGTCTAGCCATCATTCTAGCAACTTGGACTTCTAAGGATTGATAATGAAAATGGAACAGCTATTTTTTCACGATTTTGTGCCTCGTAGTAAAAGTTGTTCGTATCGAGGAAAACTAGAATTCCATGAAAGGATTATACGTCTTGTACGAGCCATCGCATCGCACATGTATGTAAAACATTTATTATATCATGCGTTGATCGGTGACTATAAAACTGCAAGCAGGCATTTCTGCTGGCCTAAATTATAGACTTATGAATATTGTAATATTGTAGCAGTGCAATAAACGCATTCAATCATCGCGGTCGGTTTATCATTTTCTAGCATTTCCCGTCCGCGAATTAGCATCACTTCTAGCATCTATCATTTTAGCATATTTTATCATTTAGCATCAGCATAGCAGTATATGTAGGAATAAACCCCTACATTTTGGTCCTTCGATCCTATTATTTAGCATTTTTATTCCTTTGACTAGTTTGACCTAGTGCGCGGTGAGGTCTTAGAAATAACTTACTACTTACGTAATTTTCGTGTCTGTGACTTTGCGCTTTGGTTTACAGTGAACATTATAATTAGCATTAGCATTTTATTAGTGACCTTATTTAGCAGTTTAAAAGCAGTGACTATAACTTTTTATACGTGGACATTATACAAGTGAAGACGGCAGTTTACTAGCGGGCTAAGCAGCTCGTTTCAGCAGCCGCAGCGACAGCAGCAGTAGCATTTGGTTTGCAGCACCTCAAAGTAAGATCTTTCCATTATCTTTGCTTAAGTATTAACTTTCATTATGGCACCATCATTCGAACCTATCTTTGCCCGTCAAGCTGAAATTATCACTCAGTTCGAGAAGATAGAAGCAAACTTCCGAAAGGACAGTGTTAGTAGGAAAAATCAGGAATACTTAGAGAAAAGAGTCCGAATATTAGACAATCTATGGTTGGAATTCCAGCAGAATGACTCAGACGTGCAACAGTACGAAGATAAAAGTTATGAGTATTTTGTCCAGCACATTTTCCTTAAGACGAAGGAGTTTTATGAAGCAATCAGAGCAAAAATGACTTCCTACAAACCAACACCAATGCCTACGTTATCTCCTTTACCTGTGCCCGGAGATAGAAAGGAAGTTCTTTCACAACTTTCTTTCTCCATTCCTACTATAAGCAAGGACGACAAGGCCACGCAGCCGGGTGGTGCCGCCGACGAATGGTTGTGTCAGCAAAGAACCAATTTTAGAGCATTATTGAGACAGATCCAACGCATATCAATTGATAATTTAGATGAAAAGTGGGAAATCGAGGATGAGCTTAGAAATATTCAAAGAAAGTGGCAACTAATTGAAGAAAATCATTTAAAAATTGACAACATTTTGCAAGGCTGTGATGTATTGTATGACAGTGAGTATACTCAAATTGAAGATAATTATTGCAGCATCAAAAGGAAATTAAATAAAAAATTGTGTTCGACTGCCCATTTACAGCAGTCGACACCCCAAATTGAAATTCCCGTTTTTTCTGGTAATTATACTCACTGGCCTACATTTTTCGATCTATTTTCGGAGGCGATACATAACAATAAGTACCTAAGCAATGCCCAAAAAATGCAACATCTTAAGGGAAAGGTGAGAGGCGAGCCTGAGCGTCTCATACAGCATCTACACGTGAGCGCGGACAACTACGAAACAGCATGGGACATCCTAACGCACCGCTATGATAACCCACAGGTACTTTTCACCAAACAAATTGAAGTTTTCCTGAATCAGCCGTACATTCAAAGACAGACAGCATTTGAGATAAAGCGATTGTATGACATCACCACCGAGTGCATACACGCTATACATAATCTAGGAGTGGACACCAATACATGGGATCCGCTTTTAGTGCATCTATTAGCAAAAAAGCTCGATAGCAACACGTATAGCGACTACATGGAATCACGTAAGCAGCCCAGGGAACTACCGAAACTTCTTGAGTTTATGGAGTTTCTTGAAACTAAATTCACAGCACTCGAGCCGATACATCTACGAGAATCATCTCAAAAGCAATCTTCGCATCAAGTATCGAAGCCGTCCTACAGCAAATCTAACAATCAAGGCCGCCACATGTTTAGGAGTTATCAAGCCATGCCCACGTATACATCAAAATGTTTGTTCTGCAATCAAAATCATGACTTGTATCAGTGTCAAAAATTTCTGAGCCAGTGTCCGGAGAGCATAAAGAGAACAATTTCGAAATTGAAAATCTGTAGAAATTGTTTATACAAGCATGTTGACAATGTTTGCTATTCGACAAAACGGTGCAAAGAGTGCAAAGGTGAACACAACACACTTATACATGACGCAGTGATTCATCAAGCATCGAACACGACAAATGCAAGCTTGCATCCACAGCAAACTCGGTCAAGCCCCTCAACAACAGCAAAACACACGTCGAATAATAGTGAAATTAAACAACATAGCTTGAATCATGTAGCAACTGACGACGAGGAAATTTTACTAACGACGTTATCACTAAAAGTAAAAGCAGCTGATAACACATACATCACTTTAACAGCATTACTTGACCAAGGTTCCCAAATATCTTTAATATCTGAAAACGCCGCTCAGATGTTAGGACTGCAGCGCCAGCGTTTCAATGCATCCATCTCGGGAATAGGAACCAGCTCCAAAGCCAGCAAAGGAGTGGTCACTTTAGCATGTCAATCAATTTATGGTGATTATCAGTTTAGCACGCAAGCATTAGTCATCACAAATGTTATTAACAACTTGCCTAATTCATCGTTTAAAAAGCAAACATGGCCACATCTTCAGCACCTAAAACTAGCAGATCCTGAGTACAACCTATCCAAACCCATAGACATCCTTCTCGATGCCAGCGTTTACTCAGACATCATAATGAGTGGTTTAATAAAGGGGCCAACACAAGCGCCCATAGCACAGCAAACTAAATTAGGATTGATTTTGTCAGGCACCGTAAGAACCTTTAACTGCAATGTAGTGGTTAATAACATTGAAGACATCTCGAAGTTCTGGGAAATAGAGAAAATCAGCAGTCATTCAGCATCATCATTAATCAAGGAAGAGCAATATTGTGAAGATCTTTATCAAGCAACAACACGTCGTTTGGAATGTGGCCGGTATGATGTCGCTTTGCCTGTGAAACCAGACTTTGAACAGCACCTCGGAACTTCGAAACCTAAAGGAGTATCACAAATTTTACAGCAAGAAAAAAGGAAGATCAAAATCGAGCAACTACCAGAAATCATACCAGCATCAAAGGGCAATCACGTCAGATCGGAACAGTATTCAGCAGACTGTGCTTCGCGTGGGCTTACTAATGGCAAATCAGCAGATTTTTCTCCGTGGCGGGAAGGGCCTAAATGGCTTAGCACTTTAGAACCAAGCAAATCAGAAAATTCCATTTATCAATGCCCATCCTTAGTAGAAAAGAAAGCAAGTATGCATGTTGCCTTACAATCGAATCAAAACAATCAAACTATAGTAAAATTATTAAATCATTTTAGCGACATTGTAAAGGTAACAAAGGCAGTGGGTTGGTTATCACGTTACATCGAGTGGTTACGTCACCGGCAAACGTCACGCGATTGCACTTTGTCAACATTAGAAATTAATAACGCATATAATATTATAATAAAATGGGTGCAATTGAATGACCTTGAAGATGGCATAATATCATTAAAGTCAAAAGGTAAAGTTGGTAGAAATAGCAAGATCGCCAATTATAACCCATTTAAAGATGATCAAGGGTTACTGCGCGTCGATGGAAGACCGCATCGCTCCAACTTAAACCATACAGCAAAACATCCCATCATTGTATCATCATTAAGGTCATCAAGCCGTTTTACTGAACCGTTCATACGACATTTACACTTAAGCACAACAAAATCAAATATCATCAAACGACCCCGAAACAAATTAGTTTTGCTACCCGTTTGCGAACAAAACAACAAGCAAGAGCATAGTCGATCATCACAGCAAACACCACCGCATTCCTCTGATCAGCTACTACAACGAAGGAAGAAAGCACCAAAAGCAATAAGATCATTATTTAAGATTTTTCTTACAATGTTACTTTTATTTATGGCCTTTTTATCAACTTCAATGCAGCAAGAAACATCACTCATCAATATTACGACTTTTAAGCAAAATACATCTTTCTACTTCGATAAAACATCAGACCTTCAGCATGCACGGAATGAGTGGAAGTTGATTGTGTATTACAACATATCAACATACTGGAACGACATACATCACCTGGAACACCATATTAATCATCTAAAGGATTTATGGATTGACACGAATGATCACTCCAGCGTCATTTTAAAGTTGCAGAGTGAGTTATCAGTACTAGAGCACTACAAGAAACTATGTATAAATCATCACAGCATAAGAAAAAGAAGATTGGAGAAGTCCATTATAACGGTGTGAGTTATACGATTATTGCAAATTCCTGATTTGCAATAATCGTATGTAACTTTTAATCCTTATTATTAAGTCCGAAAACTATCACTTTACGTTCGTAACGAATGAAAAAAAAAAAAAAATGAACAAACAATTTACGTTCATTAATATCACACAGCAGTGGAAGTGAATAAGGTTCGACTCGACATCATGAACGGAGCATATCACTTAATCAGCATTATCCGCTACTGTCCTAACAAACTTGAGACAAATCCAGGAAACATTATCAGCACTAGCACTAACTTAAGTCAAGGAAGCGTCTCGTTCATACGTCTCACCATATCGATTGCAACAACAAGTTAATTTTATCATATATCAGCTTCGATCTACAAAATGATTTGACTCTACATTTGACCATGGTGGTACAAACATACTAAGTCTGTACAAACTACAGAAAATATATGCCAAAATTGTCGACAATTACCTTATAATCGAAATAAGAATACCAATTTTTAGCAGTGAATCTTATCAATTAGACAAAATCATTAGTATTTAATTTTATTCACAAAGACAGGATTGAACGAGTGCAACACAAGTTCCTAAAATCTTTGGACTATCGTACCGGTTTCCTTTATGAAGACTATGACGAGAGTGCAAAACGACATAATGTACAGTCTTTGGCATCTAGACGGCAATATCTGGATACTATGTTCCTATACAAAGTAGTAAATAATCATATTGACTCCTCCAATTTGCTACAAAAAATTGCTCTTAAAGTTCCGCGTTTCTCATCACGTTCTAAAGATATTTTTTATATTCCCAGTTTTCATACAAATTATGCAAAAAATACCTTTTTCAGGAGAACATGTAGTTTCTATAACAAGTTTTTAAATGAAAATGAAATAGACATTTTTTTCAAATTCACTTAATGTTTTCAAACGTAAAGTGGGCGAACTAATTTAATTATGTTATTTTAAATATATTGGTTTTGGATTGTACTGTTACTTGTAAGGTTTTTTTTTATGTTTTACCGTCACTTGTTGCACAAAGATAATGTTTGTATTTAATTTATGGTACTTTAGGTCTTTTTGTAAACTTTTTTGCTATTAGTGTATTTATATGACTGTGTGTTACCTGAATAAATAAATAAAAAAAAAAATTAGTTTGCCACAGTTATCACGAAATAGTAAATATCAATCAGCATTCAACTACATCGCATTATTACATTCATTATCATACATAACACATAGAAGAAACAGTATTAAGCTCGCTCGATAAAAATAAAAAGCTCGATAGCAACACGTATAGCGACTACATGGAATCACGTAAGCAGCCCAGGGAACTACCGAAACTTCTTGAGTTTATGGAGTTTCTTGAAACTAAATTCACAGCACTCGAGCCGATACATCTACGAGAATCATCTCAAAAGCAATCTTCGCATCAAGTATCGAAGCCGTCCTACAGCAAATCTAACAATCAAGGCCGCCACATGTTTAGGAGTTATCAAGTCATGCCCACGTATACATCAAAATGTTTGTTCTGCAATCAAAATCATGACTTGTATCAGTGTCAAAAATTTCTGAGCCAGTGTCCGGAGAGCATAAAGAGAACAATTTCGAAATTGAAAATCTGTAGAAATTGTTTATACAAGCATGTTGACAATGTTTGCTATTCGACAAAACGGTGCAAAGAGTGCAAAGGTGAACACAACACACTTATAATACATGACACAGTGATTCATCAAGCATCGAACACGACAAATGGTAACGTAAGGTAACGGTAAGGTTTTTTTTTATGTTTTACCGTCACTTGTTGCACAAAGATAATATTTGTATTTAATTTATGGTACTTTAGGTCTTTTTGTAAACTTTTTTGCTATTAGTGTATTTATATGACTGTGTGTTACCTGAATAAATAAATAAAAATAAAAAAATTAGTTTGCCACAGTTATCACGAAATAGTAAATATCAATCAGCATTCAACTACATCGCATTATTACATTCATTATCATACATAACACATAGAAGAAACAGTATTAAGCTCGCTCGATAAACCCGGTGAATTAAATATCACAATTAATTTGCGATGTCTCAAAAACAAACGACGATTACAGCAAACATTAGCCTGCGTATAGTAAACACGGTAGTGTGCGACAAGTGGATCAAGTTGCAGCGCCCGACTGTCTGGCAAGGAATACAGAATCAGCATTTTCTGTTCGTCTGGCATTGAAATAAAACATAACAATACAATGGACTTATCGCATGGCATGAAGTCAAGGTTGCGCATTGAAATGTGGAGTGTGAAATGCTATCCCAAAATACGAATGATAAAATCACTGAAGGCCAAATGAACGAAATCCCAAATCACATTTTACCAAAAACATTTTAAGCCGAATCACGTTAATCCAAATGCACGAAATCCCAAATCACGTTTTACCAAAAACATCTTTAATCAAATCACGTTAACCCAAATGAACGAAATCCCAAATCACATTTTACCAAAAACATTTTAGTTGAAATCACGGTACATAAACCAAAAACCACAAATAACCAAAAAATTATCCATGCGAAAGTTTATGAGGATGTTTGGATGGATGGATGTTTGTTATTCTTTCATGCAATATCTACATTAGATAAAGATAACTGATTGAATAATTTATAATAATGTACTTAATCTCTTTTCAATTTCCCAATTTTAAATTAAAAGTAATAATTATTTAACAGATTAAATTGCAGTTTTGACAATAATTGTTAATAATATTTTTTTGTAAACTTTTGCACGTTGACAATAACAACAAAATATGCTGGTGATTTGTATGTAACAACTAATGTAACCATATTTTTGCAAATAAATATATTGATTGATTGATTGATTGATTGATTGATTGATACAAAACGGATTTGGTTGAAATTTGGCACACAGATAGGTACCAAGTAGATAGCCTAGATTAAAATATAGGATACTTTTCATTCCTACGGGAACGGGAACCACGCGGGTGTAATCTTATTTTTAACAGGTTTATCGCAGGTTCAATCTATAAATAAATATCAGAACCTTAAAAAATCTGTAAAAAATCATCATCCACTGCTGTAGGTACATAAGCATTCTCCAAATTTTATACCTAGGTACGTATTATTGCAATTACCTGCAAGTTAGCTAGGCAAATTTTTAATTATTGTTTAAAAGAGCGGTGATATCAAAGTGTATTTTTTTAGTAAGTATTTGATATTTTTTATACTATGTATTATTATATATATGAAATAAAGATAAATATATTTATAATAAACATATAAACATTGAAACAGATAATACATATGTATGTAATCAGATTAATACAGCTGTATGAACAAAACTTTTTTATGTTAATTTAATTGTTGTAAATAAAATTGCATTTAAAATTTATATTAAGTAGTTGTTCAAAACTACAGTAAGAAATAACCATGAACCCTAATGCCCTGTTAGCTTCGACCAGCTAACTTGTAGGTAATTGCAATAAATACGTACCTAGGTATATAATTTGGGAAATGCAGTACAATGCAGTACCTACAGCAGTGGATGATGATGATGATTTTCTTACGGATTTTTTAAGGTTCTGGGGCCTTAGTCAAAGTAACATCGTTATGTGGCGAAACGACAATCGCTATCGCTATCGTCTTTATGCTCCAATCAACTTGCGGCAAGACCACGTGATTTAGCGCAGCTTATACCAATCCGCCAATCCTATACCTTGAATTTCTTTCGAACTTCGTTATCGCTTCGCTATCGTTTTTCAAATGTTACTTTGTCTAAGCCCCCTGATATTTATTTATAGATTGAACCTGCGATATACCTGTTAAAAATAAGATTACACCCGCGTAGTTCCCGTTCCCGTAGGAATGAAAAGTATCCTATATTTTAATCCAGGCTATCTACTTGGTATCTGTGGGTCAAATTTCAACCAAATCCGTTTTGTAGATATTGCATGAAAGAGTAACAAACATCCATCCATCCAAACATCCTCATAAACTTTCGCATGGATCATTTTTTGGTTATTTGTGGTTTCGATCGTTTTTTTTTGGATTATGTACCGTGATTTCAACTAAAATGTTTTTGGTAAAATGTGATTTGGGATTTCTTTCGTTTGGGTTAACGTGATTTGATTAAAGATGTTTTTGGTAAAACGTGATTTGGGATTTCGTGCATTTGGATTAACGTGATTCAGCTTAAAATGTTTTTGGTAAAATGTGATTTGGGATTTCGTTCATTTGGCCTTCAGTGATTTTATCATTCGTATTTTGGGATAGCATTTCACACTCTGAAAATAATGTGATATGTTTCCTGTTAGATATTAATATGACTATGTTATCGCAGGTAGTTGTGAATCACTGTCTTTTAAATATTCAATAAACTAGTCTACCACGGGCCCGTGTGTTTGATTGACGTTGCACTGGCGACGAGTCGGTCAGAGAACCAAATTAACGCGTGTGATAACATTTGGTGCCGTGTTTCGATATTATCGTATATTTAAAAAATGCCTATCGGTAAATTAGAAACATTTGATTTGAATTCTAAGCAATGGCACCCGTATATTCGGCGTGTTAAACAATACATTTTGCTAAACGAAGTCAAGGTCGCACTTCATGTGCCTTTGTTAATAACGGTGGTCGGTGAGGCTACTTATTCGTTAATGTGTGACTTGTGCTCGCCCGACCATCCAGAATCAAAATCGTTGGATGATCTAGTGAAACTGGTTGCGGATCACTTGGAACCACAAAGATCAGAGATAGCCGAAAGGCATGTGTTCAGATTACGAAGACAGAAGGTTGGCGAAACGTTGACAGATTATTTGCAAAACTTGAAACATCTCGCCACGACTTGCAATTTTGGTGCCACATTGGAGGAAAACCTACGCGATCAGTTCGTTTCCGGGCTCGCAAGCGAGGCTATGAGATCGCGTATTTTTGCTGAAAAGTCGATCACATACAAAGAGGCTGTGGAATTAGCGCTCGCACTGGAAGCGGCCGAGCGACACGCGGAGGTGAGCGGCGCCACGGGAGTGGCGGCTGCAGCGACCACGGGTGCGAGCGGCGACGGCGAGGGCCTGCACCAGGCGACGACGAGCGCGCGGCGACGCGGCGGCGGCGGCAGCGGAGCGGCTGGCTGGGCCAGCTCGGGTTCAGCGCGCCCGCAGCAGCGCGGTGGTGGCGGCGGCGGCTCGGGCGGCGCAGCGGTGCGATGCTGGCGATGCGGCAAGGGGCACAGGCCCGATAGATGCCGTTTCGCTAAATACAACTGTGACGAGTGTAACCAACGTGGTCACTTGAAAGTTATGTGCAGTGAGATTCGCGGCGGCGGAAGCCGATCGTACGGGCATAATTATGTGAGTGAACGTGATTCGTCGGAGGACGAGGACTTTTACAATATCGGTTTCGTGGCTAAAGGTAACAAACCGTATTTAATTTTTGTGAAAATCGATGGCCAGTATGTGGAATGCGAGATAGACACGGGAAGTAGAATTTCAGCAGTCAGTGAACAATATTATAAAAGTCATTTCACAAATAAAACATTAAAGCCAGATAATTTGTTACTGCGTTGCTATTCCGGTTCCCGTATCGAATCGCTCGGCTGCATCGATGTAGAAGTAGAATTGGGCGATGTTAAGTGGATACCTTAAATAATATAAATTTGTCACTTTATGTAATAAAAAATGGCGGACGTCCACTGCTGGGCCGGGAATGGATTCGAGCTTTAAACATTAAACAAATCAGTTTTAATGAAATTGTAGAAGATAATTTTGTTTCTCGCTTGGCAGTGGAGTTTCCTGAGGTCTTCACAGACAAATTGGGTACTTGTAAACAGAAAATTACTTTACAACTTAGTGAGCATGAGCCGGTGTACGTGCGCGCGCGGCCCGTGCCGCTGGCGCTGCGCGCGCGTGTGACTCGCGAGCTCGAGCGGCTCGAGGCCGAGGGTACCACCTACAGGGTGGAGCACTCACAGTATGGAACCCCGATTGTCCTAGTCGTGAAAGCGAACGGTGATATACGAATATGCGGTGATTATAAAATTACAATTAATCCACAATTAAAAAGAGATTTTTACCCACTCCCACGCATTGAAGAGTTGTTTGCAGCCTTAAGCGGGGGAGAAGAGTATTCAATTATTTTTATAAAAAAATAAAACCGCCTTCAAAAAAACCACATCAAAAAAGTAAGAAATAATTCCTCACCAAATAAATATCGTAAGTACTTTGAAGTCGGGCGTGAAACATGTACAATTTTTAGTTGTTTTTGTTAAAACCCGACTTCAAAGTACTTACGTTATTTATTTGGTGAGGAATTATTTCTTACTTTTTTTAAGGCGGTTTTATTTTTTTATAAAAATAATTTTTATTTCACTCTTTTTAGTGCATCGTGCAGGCAATTTACGTGTTTTCTGGTAAATAGGTATGTGATCAAACTGAAAACCTTCTTTTTCGAAGTCGGTTAAAATACCTTGAGCTATCCCCTTTTTACCAAAACAAGAATCATCTAAATCGGTTTATAAACAAAGGAGTTATGCCTAAAGATATGTATTAAATTCACATAAAGTGGTAACGAAAACGACAGTATTTTCAAGATTTCCTGAAAACTACTGAACCGATTTCAAAGGAGATCAGTCAAATTGGACCAAAAAAGTAAAAGTGCCGGCCAACAAAAATAAATTGCAAATTACTATTGTAAACAGTGTAACGATCATTTTTTGTTATGACGTCAACAGTGTACGATTAGCGGCCAAGCAGTTATTCAAGTTTGAAAATGACATTTTTTCTTCATTTTCAAACTTGAATATAGCTTGGCCAAAGTGCAGCCAACAAAAAAAAATTGCAGATTACTATTGTAAATAGTGTAACGATCGTTTTTTGTTATGACGTCAACAGTGTACGATAAGTGGCCAAGCAGTTATTCAAGTTTTAAAATGTCAATTTTTTCTCTTTATTTTCAAACTTGAATACAGCTTGGCCAAAGTGCGGCCAACGAAAAAAAAATGCATATTACTATTGTAAACAGTGTAACGATATTTTTTTGTTATGGCGTTAACAGTGGACGGTTAGCGGCCAAGCAGTTACTCAAGTTTGAAAATGAAATTTTTTTCTTGATTTTCAAACTTGAATACAGCTTGGCCAAAGTGCGGCCAACGAAAAAAAAATGCATATTACTATTATAAACAGTGTAACGATCATTTTTTGTTATGACGTCAACAGTGTACGATTAGCGGCCAAGCAGTTACTCAAGTTTGAAAATGACATTTTTTTCTTGATTTTCATACTTGAATACAGCTTGGCCAAAGTGCGGCCAACGAAAAAAAATTGAATATTACTATTGTAAACAGTGTAACGATCATTTTTTGTTATGACGTCAACAGTGTACGATTAACGGCCAAGCAGTTATTCAAGTTTGAAAATAACATTTTTTTCTTCATTTTCAAACTTGAATACAGATTGGCCAAAGTGCGGCCAACAAAAAAAATTGCAGATTACTATTGTAAATAGTGTACCGATATTTTTTTGTTATGGCGTCAACAGTATACGATTAGCGGCCAAGCAGTTACTCAAGTTTGAAAATGACATTTTTTTCTTCATTTTCAAACTTGAATACAGCTTGGCCAAAGTGCGCCCAACGAAAAAAAATTGCATATTACTATTGTAAACAGTGTAACGATCATTTTTTGTTATGACGTCAACAGTGTACGATTAGTGGCCAAGCAGTTATTCAAGTTTGAAAATGACATTTTTTTCTCTTTATTTTCAAACTTGAATACAGCTTGGCCAGAGTCACTTTGTGTTGTAGTCAATATCTATTTTAGGGAGACATATTTCCTTATTCTGGCTCTGTAGTGTACTAGACCTTAGTTAAAGTTACTATTTAGCTAAAAGTATTGCATTATTGTTTAGTCGATTCACGTACCCAGCAGGTGGGACGTTCGTGGGTCAGTTATAATGCTGACGAGGAACTGATCTCAATGTAATAACTGATATTCTGATAAACGATTACATTTTACGTGGTGAGTCAATCCGTTTTGCGATCGTATTCATACCAAAAATAATGACATTTTCAAACTTGAATAACGGCTTGGCCGCTAATCGTACACTGTGGACGCCATAACAAAAAATGATCGTTACACTGTTTACAATAGTAATATGCAATTTTTTGTCGTTGGCCGCTCTTTGGCCAAGCTGTATTCAAGTTTGAAAATAAAGAGAAAAAACAATTACATTTTCAAACTTGAATAACTGCTTGGCCGCTAATCGTACACTGTTGTCGCCATTACAAAAAATGATCGTTACACTGTTTACAATAGTAATGTGCAGTTTTTTTTCGTTGGCCGCACTTTGGCCAAGCTGTATTCAAGTTTGAAAATAAAGAAAAAAAATAATTACATTTTCAAACTTGAATAACTGCTTGGCCGCTAATCGTACACTGTTGTCGCCATTACAAAAAATGATCGTTACATTGTTTACAATAGTATTATGCAATTTTTTGTCGTTGGCCGCACTTTGGCCAAGCTGTATTCAAGTTAGAAAATAAAGAGAAAAAACAATTACATTTTCAAACTTAAATAACTGCTTGGCCGCTAATCGTACACTGTTGTCGCCATTACAAAAAATGATCGTTACACTGTTTACAATAGTAATGTGCAATTTTTTTTCGTTGGCCGCACTTTGGCCAAGCTGTATTCAAGTTTGAAAATAAAGAAAAAAAAATGTAATTTTCAAACTTGAATAACTGCTTGGCCGCTAATCGTACACTGTTGACGCCATAACAAGAAATGATCGTTACACTTTTTACAATAGTAATGTGCAATTTTTTTTGTTGGCCGCACTTTGGCCAAGCTGTATTTAAGTTTGAAAATAAAGACAAAAAAAAATTACATTTTAAAACTTGAATAACTGCTTGGCCGCTAATCGTACACTGTTTTCGCCATAACAAAAAATGATCGTTACACTGATTACAATAGTAATGTGCAATTTTTTTTCTTTGGCCGCACTTTGGCCAAGCTGTATCCAAGTTTGAAAATAAAGAAAAAAAACAATTACATTTTCAAACATGAATAACTGCTTGGCCGCTAATCGTACAGTTGTCGCCATAACAAAAAATGATCGTTACACTGTTTAAAATAGTAATATGCATTTTTTTGTCGTTGGCCGCACTTTGGCCAAGCTGTATTCAAGTTTGAAAATAAAGAAAAAAAACAATTACATTTTCAAACTTGAATAACTGCTTGGCCGCTAATCGTACACTGTTGTCGCCATTACAAAAAATGATCGTTACACTGTTTACAATAGTAATATGCATTTTTTTTTCGTTGGCCGCACTTTGGCCAAGCTGTATTCAAGTTTGAAAATAAAGAAAAAAAAATGTTATTTTCAAACTTGAATAACTGCTTGGCCGCTAATCGTACACTGTTGACGCCATAACAAGAAATGATCGTTACACTGTTTACAATAGTAATGTGCAATTTTTTTTCCTTGGCCGCACTTTGGCCAAGCTGTATTCAAGTTTGAAAATAAAGAGAAAAAAAATGTTATTTTCAAACTTGAATAACTGCTTGGCCGCTAATCGTACACTGTTGTCGCCATAACAAAAAATGATCGTTACACTGTTTACAATAGTAATGTGTAATTTTTTTTCGTTGGCCGCACTTTGGCCAAGCTGTATTTAAGTTTGAAAATAAAAACAAAAAAAAAGTACATTTTCAAACTTGAATAACTGCTTGGCCGCTAATCGTACACTGTTGACGCCATAACAAAAAATGATCGCTACACTGTTTACAATAGTAATATGCAATTTTTTTTCGTTGGCCGATACTTTTACTTTTTTGGTCCAAACATGTATGAAGCGTGACTGATCTCCTTTCAAAAAATGGGACCAACTTGGAAACCAACCTGATGTAATAACGTTTGAACCATTTCAATCGGTTCAGCCGTCTTCGAGTAATCGGTGGACATACACAAAAAAAAAAAAACATACATACAGACGAATAGAGAACCTCCTCCTTTTTGATTTAGAAGTCGGTTAAAAATTGACCTTACTCATGCGTACGAACAATGCCTCCTTAGCGAGGAGTCCCAGCCGTGTACAGCCATAACCACACACCTTGGCACGTTCGTGTATCGCCGTACCCCGTACGGTTTATCTTGTATTCCAGAAAAATTTCAAAGATTGATGGAAGAGACATTGCGAGGAGTCCCTGGTTGTGTTGTATATTTGGATGACGTTTGTTGCACAGGGTCCTCACGAGCTGTACATTTAAGCAACTTAAGGGCCGTTCTCACTAGACTGAGAGACATGGGGTTTACAGTAAAGTTAAATAAATGCTCATTTTTAAAAAGCCATGTTAAATACTTAGGTTTCATTATTGACAAACAAGGTTTACATCCGGATCCGATGAAAGTTAAAGCTATATCAGATGCACCACGACCGGAAAATATAACTCAGTTAAAAAGTTTTTTAGGAATGCTTAACTACTATGGTAAATTCATACCGAACCTAAGTATTATGTTGGAACCTATGCATGCACTGTTAAAAAAAGATGTGAAATGGGCGTGGAGCGCCGATTGTGAAAAGGCATTTGTAGAATGCAAACGTGTATTGTTAAGTGAGCGCATACTGGCGCATTATTCGGAGGGCCGCCCTCTGGTGCTCTCTGTGGACAGCAGCGCGTACGGCATGGGTGCTGTGCTGGCCCACCGCTTCAGAGATGGTACGGAGAAACCCGTTAGTTGTGTTTCTCGGACTTTGAACTCAGCAGAGAGAAATTATAGTCAGTTAGACAAGGAGACATTGGCTATATTTTTTGGTATAACCCGGCACCATCAATATTTATTTGGACGGCGTTTTGTTTTACGCACCGACCATCAGCCGTTGACGTACATCTTTGGCAAAAAGGGGGGCATTCCGCAAACGGCTGCCAGTCGGTTACAGCGATGGGCGGCGCGTTTGGCCGCGTATGATTTCTCTGTTGAGTTCGTACGTTCGAAAGATAACGGGCCAGCTGACGCATTGTCTCGCTTGCCGCTGTCGACAGAGCGGCGCCCTTCTGATCAAGTAAGCTATCTAAACTTAGTACAAGAGTATGTACCAGTCGATTATAAAGAAGTTGCCAAAGAAACAAAAAAAGACGTATTGTTAAGTAAAATCATAGGATATGTGTTGTTTGGCTGGCCATTGGTAGCAAGTTGCGACGGAGAAAAACCATATTTCTCTAGGAAAAATGAAATAGTTTTAGATCTAGGGTGTCTTATTTATAAATACAGAATAATAATACCTCCATCTTTATATAAAAGAGTGCTTAGTGAAATTCACGAGGGTCACTTAGGCATCGTCAAAATGAAAAACTTAGCGCGTAATTATGTGTATTGGCCTTCGTTAGACAAAGACAGTGATTCACAACTACCTGCGATAACATAGTCATATTAATATCTAACACCTTTCCCCTTTTAAAGTCTTAATGTACACAATTACTTATAGCTAATACAATATCAGAGCGTATTACAATTGTTGTTTCTTAGACCGATTGTAAGCACGTATATATCGCGCGTACGCCCCGGGCGCAGGCTTAGCTGCCGATCCAACCGCCACATTCGACCCGGCCGATGCGTGAGGTGGCGAGGGCGACTCTGGACAATCGCTTGCCTCTCCCGCGCCCGCTGCGTCTTCAAATGTGTCGTCGGCATCGCTTTCATCCGCATTAGTGCTATCCTTCACATTTTTATCACCCGGCGGCAGCGCCGGCGCCGTATTCAAACTAGCTCTTGATTTCCAATATATTCACACAATATTATCAATTACTTAGATCAAAGAAGAAGAACATATTTTTTTGGAAATTCCGCAAATATAAATTTTTAACTCCATGATCAATACTAGCACTGTATCCGAAATTGACACTGGGCTACCTGTAAGACGCAGATTGTAAGCATAAAGAACAGCAAAGTGAAAGATCTTACTACACTCGACATTCATTTCTATATCATAGACATTGGCCATGATTATCATCGTTATGAGCATTGTTAGCCTGTATGTGGCTGAAGAGCAGTAGCAGCGGGGCGCGCGCGCGCACCCACCCGCACCGGGCAGCCGGCCGGCCGGGAGGCTCCGCCGCCGGTATAGCGCGGCATGGCTAGGGCAGTGATTAGTGAGTGTGGTGGTGTGAAAGTGAATCTTTTGTGTAGTACCCATAGTAAACAGTGAAGTGTAGTGTGGTGTTTGAAAAGACAATTATTACATATAGACAAAGACAGACAATTTAGTTGTAGCAATTTAATATCATAATCATTACTAATATTGCATGCATTTATCATTAGGTATCATACTTTATTATAGCCTACTTAGCATATTAAATATAAGCAATAATTTTCTGTAAATTAATGTCACGATCAAGCACTAATCATCATCATTCTAATAACCTAGTTTAGTAACTTCATTTATTCTAGTTCCGCATTGTCAGCATCAGCATTTATCATCATCATTCTGCAATACATATATTTTTAGTATTAAGTTAGCAGATAACTCTCTTTTTTCTGAGAGGCCAATATGTACGAGCCATCGCATCGCACATGTATGTAAAACATTTATTATATCATGCGTTGATCGGTGACTATAAAACTGCAAGCAGGCATTTCTGCTGGCCTAAATTATAGACTTATGAATATTGTAATATTGTAGCAGTGCAATAAACGCATTCAATCATCGCGGTCGGTTTATCATTTTCTAGCATTTCCCGTCCGCGAATTAGCATCACTTCTAGCATCTATCATTTTAGCATATTTTATCATTTAGCATCAGCATAGCAGTATATGTAGGAATAAACCCCTACACGTCTTATTAAAAATTTATGGGTGTATAATTTCTTTCGATTATTCTGCAATGGCTTACCTTATCAGGGATTTGGACATTCTGGGATCCGGACGTTTTGAGGTTTGGAAACCGCGAGAAGCCACTAGTATCAGATAATCCTCCGTTATTCCGGATTATGGGAGTAGTACGCTTCCTCCTTCAGCCTTATTATCACATAATATCAGGTGTGGTGTAAGAAGAGCTAAGTGCTGCCTCGTTGTGAATAGAACAAATAAACGTTTACTAATGTTTGTTAACATTTTATAAAAGCAGTGTGGGAGCACCATTACTAAACATGCGTAAAATTATAAAAAAACATTACTTTTTTGCATTCACAATTCAATTTTTATTATTGAAAAACTTAAAATGACGTACGTATTTAGAAAAATGGTTGTGAGACGGGTCGATTTTTTCTAAAGTAAGTAAGTAAGTAATTTATTTATTCCAGATAACAAAGATCCATTATTGTTAGTAGCGACTTAAAAATATGTTATTTTAGTTAAATACAATAATTTGATAGAAGATGTCAGATTATTACAAATCAATTCTTACTTAATTAAAACTATCACAGCTACAAGAGTTAAAATTTTAAAATAAATATTCATTACGATAAAACTATTCAAATAAAATAATAAATTAAATTAAGTTAAAATCATCAATAATAAAAATTAAATCAATAAAAATTAAATTATTAAAAACATAAATAAATAATTAGGTAGGTAATTGATACAATAAAATCATTTGCAAAATTTGTGAGCAAACAAATATACAAGAAAGCGACATTATTAAAAAAATATTAAAACGGTTGGTGGCTACATGCAGGCTAATCCAGTGCTGTAGAATAGGACAGTCCCACCTGTCAGCGATAGTGCCCAGCCAGGATAGTGTGGCGACTGGCTCGTACGCGTGCTAGCATGGCTCGTACGCGTGCTAGCATAGAGGCGCAACGCTTTCGAAGAATGGCGTGAAAACCGTCAATCCGCGCCTCCGCAAACATTGCCGATGCGCTGCAATATCGCGGCAGCCGCAACAACATCCTGAGCGCATTGTTGTATTGGACGCGAAGGGCGTTATACGCCCTCTGCGTATAGCTGACCCACAGACTGCATGTGTAAAAGGACTGACAGAATGCTTTAAACAACGTCACCTTTACCTCGTTATTACACAGTGCAAATCTGCGAGCCAGCATATTGCATCGGACAGCCAACGCCCTCCGCTCCCGTTCGATGTCTAAATCATCCTTAAGATCCGCAGTGACCCAGATACTTAAACGCTGTAACTTGGCAGAGAGGAGATCCCGACAATAGTACTGGTGGCACATTAGAGTAACATTTGGTGCCTGCTTTAAAAACCATGAGCTTGCTCTTCTTCGCATTGTACCTGAGTCCATGGGCCGCCGCGTATCTCTCACAGATACTGAGCAGTCGCCTTAATGCAGCGATCGATGGGCTCAGCAACACCATGTCATCAGCGTAACTGATATTAATAATACAGACTCCGTCTATATGACAGCCAACTTGGGTGTTACTAAATACTTCATTTAAAATTTTTCATGTGTAAATTTTTTAAGTTAACAATTTTTGGCAGGGTGCCCACCAAAGAATGCCTGGCATGCTGTCGTCAGCGGGCGCCGGGCCGAGCGCCGGCGCCGGCGCCGCCCCGCAACGTAGCTTCATCTGGAGCGGCGTCATCGAGTGGATGGAGAAGGGGAAGGCTCCAGGAGACCAGCAGAAGACCACGTGGCACCTGTCCTGTCAGGTGAAACAAAATGATATAATATTGTGTATTACAGTAACAATTCGTTACGTGGTCAAAAGTAGTTTTGACCAATTGAAAACCACTTTTGCCTGAAATATGAGTTAAACTTAAACAAAACCCTTTATTCTCCGCTCCCGCAAACGCTCGCTTCGCTCGCTCGGCTTGTCCTTGGCTAGGTTTAATATGCTCGTAGCTATGCGCCTCGCAACATATTTTGTTTCAACAAGAGAACTTTAATCGAAAAGCGTTTCAGTTGTTTTTGTGTTGCTTAATGTGTATTATACATATTTGCATACTAATTCAAAATTCAAAATTCAAAATAGTTTATTCAATTTAGGTTTGTTTAACAACACTTATGAACGTCAATGAAGCTACGCCATCGGTTCGCAAATCCTACGGCAGGAGACCTTGTAGCGAGAAGAACCGGCAAGAAACTCGCCAAGGGCTATTTTTTTCTCCCTGTCTAAACTTATACCGAGTCGTCAAATTTGAAAAATGACCTTCACATAATAGTAAGGTTACTTTCCATCACAATACAGAATACCGCTTAAATTAAGTACAATTTTGCTTATTACCTAAAACAGTAAACAATTTTCAACCAAACAAGGAATCAAATAGTTTAATGAACACACTAATCTTAATCTTATTCACATTATATTATAGGATTAATAAAAAGGAAACTGCAAGCTGCGCCGTATATTCAAATCTATAAGTATTAACAAATAAAAGGATTTGTTTAATAAATAATACAATTATTAGAAAAATTGCTGTAACTGTAAGACACGGGTACCAAAATTACCATGAGACACACCAGCTCGCTCATAAAACTATATAATACTATTAATTATAAACCATATCCCGAACACCTTTAACACAAGTGATGAGCAGACCCACCCCACTGGCAGCACCCGTTCACGAGCATGACGCATGAGCCAGCCATCGCTTCGCTCAACCATATTTTAGGGAACGTAACGACCCGACTCACACGACACCACCGCAGGAATGTTTAACGAGAGCATGACATACTTAAGCTACCCGTGTTAAAATTAATAATATTATAAATGTGAATGTGTTTTGGTTGTTTATTTGTCCGTCTTTCATATCAAACGGAGTAACGGATCGATGTGATTTTCGTTACTTATAGAGATAGTTTGGAAGCTGGAGAGTGATATAGGCTACTTTTATCTCAAAAAAATATCACATTCCCTCGGGATAATCTAGTGTAGTTCACGCGGGTGAAGCCGCGGGCGGAAGGCTAGTTTCTTATATGTTATATTTTATATATAAATTCTGTGCAGGTGTCAGCCGGATCCAAAGAAGTGGAGCCAGAATTGAAGGTGGACACATGGCCGAACAAGTTGCTGATGCAACTGATGCCCAAGCAGCTCATCAGCAACATCGGCGGCCAGTACTTAAAGGACAGCAAGTCGGTGCTGTTCCACCTGCAACCCAGCGAGGCGTTGGACGCCCTCACCAAGGTCATGGTCAATGGATATGTGAGTAATTATGCTTCTGATGCCGAAGCAACTCATCAGCAACATCTTGAAGGAAGCTAGTTGGTGCTGTTCCATCTGCAGCCCAGCGAGGCGTTGGACGCTCGGACCAAAGTCATGGTCAATGGATATGTGAGTAATGATACTTCTGATGAGCAGCTCATCAGCAACATCTTGAAGGAAGCAAGTCGGGGCTGTTCCACCTGTAGTCCAGTGAGGTGTTCGACGCTCTCACCGAGGTCATGGTCAATGGATATGTGAGTAATTATGCTTCTGATGCCGAAGCAACTCATCAGCAACATCTTGAAGGAAGCTAGTTGGTGCTGTTCCACCTGCAGCCCAGCGAGGCGTTGGACGCTCGGACCAAAGTCATGGTCAATGGATATGTGAGTAATGATACTTCTGATGAGCAGCTCATCAGCAACATCTTGAAGGAAGCAAGTCGGGGCTGTTCCACCTGTAGTCCAGCGAGGCGTTCGACGCTCTCACCGAGGTCATGGTCAATGGATATGTGAGTAATTATGCTTCTGATGCCGAAGCAACTCATCAGCAACATATTGAAGGAAGCTAGTTGGTGCTGTTCCACCTGCAGCCCAGCGAGGCGTTGGACGATCGGACCAAACTCATGGTCAATGGATATGTGAGTAATGATACTTCTGATGCCGGAGCAGCTCATCAGCAACATCTTGAAGGAAGCAAGTCGGGGCTGTTCCACCTGCAGCCCAGCGAGGCGTTGGACGCTCTCACCAAGGTCATTGTCAATGGATATGTGAGTAATGATTTTTTTTATTTTTGTTTTATTTGGGGTGCTTATAGCATCATTTTCAAATCGTAATCGTTTGTTTCCAGGCGGGCTGCGTCCACTTCTCGCTGATGTCATCCCCACCGCAGTGCGACATCAAAGTGTTGATACTGCTCTACACGCCCGACAAGAAGGCGTATCTTGGCTTCATACCCAACAACCAGGCTACCTTCGTGGATCGGCTGAGGAAGGTAGGACTAAGTCTTTACCCGACTGCGAGAGAAGGACGGTTTTGCGAGCGCATGTATGTATGTATAAAATGTTATAAATAAATAAACAAATGAATCGCCGAAATGTATGTAAGGGGCTGTCCATTAATCACGTGAGGCCGAAAGGGGGGAGGTGGGAGTCCGGGAAAAATATCACCAAGTATCACTATCAGATAGTACAAAGCCTCAAAATGTATCACCAGGGGCGGGCGGGGGTGTCTAAAAAGTTGCTAAAACATCACGTGATTAATGGACAGCCCCTAAGCGCATAACCTTAGAACGACTGCACCAAATTAGATAACTATTTTTTGTTGTGTTTGGTATTATTAGGACAAGGGTTTGTATAAAAGAAAAATTTCATAATTCGCTCTAGGTATAACTAATAGATGGCGCGCCCGTGCGAAGCTGGGGCGGGGCAGGTAATTAATAAAATAAAGGAGATGTTCTATTATGGCTAGCACTATGTACACTACATAGATAAATAGGGCGCAATGTATGTAGATATGTTCCATGCTACAGCAACAAACAGTTTGAAGGAATGTATGAGGTGTCTTTACTTTAGATTCGTCTTGATAGCGCGAGTCCGTGAGTGAAGCAGGGTAAGTACAATAAAAGAATTTAAAAAAAAATGCGGATTTTTTGATAGCATACTGCAATATAAAAAAAACTACTAATCCCATCGAGTGGGATTTCAAAATGAAGGGTTTTAAATAGCGATTCCGTAAATATATAAAACTTGCAGTTTTGAGTTTTGTAGCGCTGTCCGCGTTAATTAATCAAAAAAAAAAAGAAAAGTTAAGTACTAATTGGTATCGATGATCAACTAAAAAATCTAAATAAAAAAAAACAATATTACTTATTTAAAAAAAACCCGACAGAAAAAATTTACCACTAAAAAAGATCTTTCATTGTATGTTTCTATCTTTGTTTTCTATTGTAGTTAAAGGCAAATGGATACGTAAAACTTAAATGTTGGATTCAATTCTACTCATTATAAAATCAATTACCTGACTTGTTATGTATGACCCCTGCCCACATCGCTGGGTGCCAAACATTTTAATGTGTGATAATTACAATTTAACACAGTATGTACGGAAACGAAAAGCAAAGAATAAAACCCGTCAATGTATGCATGCATGATGAAAAATGCACCGACCTCAAAAAGGTAGGTACAGTCAAGGAATTTAATTCAGTACCCATTTCAATAAAATGTTGTTTGACATTCTCGAAAATTGTACTTGTCACTATTATGTCACTCTTATCGTGACAGTTTGCTGTCCGATTTTGAATATTAGATGGGTTGGAAATGCAATTCCTTGACTGTACTTTAAAGATATTATTTTTTCCATTTCCGTTGACTAGTACGTTTCCTTTTAAAGTCAGTTTATTTCATATTATTATTACTTTTTTACATTTACAATGCAATTTTTAATATTGAAAATGAAGTAGGTATTAGAAAAAATTACCCGTCTCACAACTAGCTCCGATGGGACTCGAGCCACGACCTTTCACTGTTCCGGGCGAATGCTCTAACCACTGAGCTACGGAGTCGTTACGATTGTCAAATATTTGTTGATCGAAGATCGTAGTACCAAGTTTTATGCGATTAAAAGCATATAATTTCCTCCTGTAGGTGATCCAGCAGCAGAAGATAACACAAATAATCAACAAGCAGATGCCTGCAGCGGGCGGCGCACCCGGAATGTCACCCGCTTTGCCCGCCAACACTATGCCTGGTACGTGTACACACACACACACACACACATACACCCATGCATATTGCACAAACACTGAAATCTGAACCTAAGTCAAAGTCAAACATTTTTATTCACATAGATTATAAAATAAATGCTTATGAATCGTCCAACATTTTAGTTGTCAAATCCAGGGCTTGGAAGGTTCGCATAAAACCCCTTTATTAAGATCTTAACCAGGTTTAAATATTGAAAATGAAGTATTAGAAAATCCGTCTCACCACTAGCTCAGATGGGACTCGATCTGTCCGGGCGAATGTACTCGACGTTCGACGAACTCCACGCTTCTTTAACGACTCCGTAGCTCAGTAGCGACGGAGTCGTTAAAAGAAGCGTCGAGTTTATCCAATACTTTTAGCGCGCTGTTAACCGGCGTTTATTTCATCCATTTGAAGATATTGCTATCCTCACACTCTAGATATTTGACAATCGATAAAGTTAAAACAATTGTTATATTTCAAATAATTATTTCAATTTTTTGTAAAATTAAAATTATCTTAACTAAGTTCTTTTTTAAAACGACTTGCGCGGGTGGAACCCATTCGCGAGAGTTATAGCCGCTGCGATTGACCTGGTTAATCGAAATGGGCGGGGCGCCGTCACAACTGCCGTCTCTGTCATTCTGTCATACGGCTTGCGTCTGATTGGCAAACCGAAATCAGCGAGCGTAATTAACCGGTATTTCGAGCAGGAACTGTTTTGTTTTGATCTTTGATTAGAAGCGAAATAATATCGATTCTGAAAGAGGGAAACCGAAATGCGAATGCTCTTTTTATAATGTACTAGCGGCCGCCCGCGGTTTCACCCGCGTGGTTCCCGTTCCAGTGGGAATATCGGGATAAAAAGTACATTATAAACCTTCCTCTTGAATCACTCTATCTATTAAAAAAAAACGCATCAAATCCGTTGCGTAGTTTCAAAGATTTAAGCATATAAAGGGACATAGGGACAGAGAAAGCGACTTTGTTTTATACTATGTAGTGATGTGAAAAAAGAAACTTTTTTTCATCAACAACGGGGTAGCACTCAGCCTTCATCACACCTGATGATAAGTGGTGATAAGGCTGAAGGTGGAAGCGCACTACTCCCGGAATCCTCAATCACTGAGGAACTGCGAACCGTTCGCGTGTTTTCAAGGTTTCCGAGCCCTGGTAAAAATTTCTTTAATATGAAGTATTAGAAAATATCGACCCGCCTCACAATAAGCTCCGATGGGACTCGATCTTGAACCATGAGCTAGTTTTGAGGTCGATTGTTTTCTAATTCTTTATTTTCAATAATAAAAGTTGCATTATGAATGTAAAAAAGTAAAAATTACTTAACTATTCTTTACCATAAAATCTTTATAACAGCACACTTTTTGAATCAGCCTACCCTACTCTAATTCAACGAAAAACTAAATTTCGTTAGCTCCGCCGCTTTCACTCCATTCTATCATAAGAGTGAGAGGGAGGTTGAATTTGAGGTAGGCCTGCAGTTGTTTCTCATATCCTACATTATTGATGTTTTATTTTCCGTTTTTTCTCCAGCAACAGGAGCATTACCATCAGCGGGAATGTCCCAAGCGAACATGGGTGCGGGCACGAGTATGCCCGGGACTAGTATGCAATCCGCGAACATGCAAGGCGGGAACATGCAGGGTAGCATGCAAGCGGGGAGCATGCAACCGGGTGGAATGCAACAGGGTGGAATGCAGCAGGGGGGAATGCAACAAGGAGGAATGCAAGCTGGTGGAATGCAGCAGGGCAGTGGGATGCCTCAAGTGGGGCAAATGCAAACGGCTGGCGGGCAAGGACTGCCCCATCCGCAAGTAAGTTAATGTGCTTATAAGCAGCAATTTTTATTGTAACTTGCAACATGTGTGAATGCAACATGAGGGAATGTAAGCTGGTGGAATGCAACAGGGCAGTGGGATGCCCCAAGTGAGGCAAATTCAAACGGCCGGTGGGCAAGGACTGCCTCATCCACAAGTAATTTGTTATTCTTATCCTTTAAGCAGCAGTTTTCATTGTAACTTGAAACAGGAGTGAATGCAACAAGGAGGAATGCAAGCTGGTGGAATGCAACAGGGTAGTGGGATGCCTCAAATGGGGCAAATGCAAACGGCCGGTGGGCAAGGACTGCCTCATCCGCAAGTGAGTTAATGTTCTTATCTTATAAGCAGCAGTTTTCATTGTAACTTATAACAGGGGTAAATGCAACATGGAGGAATGCAAGCTGGTGGAATGCAACAGGGGCTGCCCCATCCGCAAGTGAGTTAATGTTCTTACCCTATAAGCAGCAATTTTCATTGTACTTGCAACAGGTGTGAATGCAACATGGGGGAATGTCAGCTGGAGGAATGCAACAGGGTAGTGGGATGCCTCAAGTGGGGTAAATGCAAACGGCCGGCGGGCAAGGACTGCCCCATCCACAAGTGAGTTGTTATTCTTATCCTTTAAGGAGCAGTTTTCATTGTAACTTGAAACAGGGGTGAATGCAACATGGGGGAATGCAAACTGGTGGAATGCAACAGGGCATTGGAATGCCTCAAGTAGGGCAAATGCAAACGGCTGGCGGGCAAGGGCTGCCCCATCCGCAAGTGAGTTAATGTTCTTACCCTATAAGCAGCAATTTTCATTGTAACTTGCAACAGGGGTGAATGCAACATGGGGGAATGCAAACTGGTAGAATGCAACAGGGCATTGGGATGCCTCAAGTGGGGTAAATGCAAACGGCTGGCGGGCAAGGACTGCCCCATCCGCAAGTGAGTTGTTATTCTTATCCTTTAAGCAGCAGTTTTCATTGTAACTTGAAACAGGAGTGAATGCAACAAGGAGGAATGCAAGCTAGTGGAATGCAACAGGGTAGTGGGATGCCCCAAGTGGGGCAAATGCAAACGGCCGGCAGGCAAGGGCTGCCTCATCCACAAGTAAGTTGTTACAATATAATATGTTTTGACCAGGGGCGTGTTTCTCAAAAGCTTGTAGCTTGTAATACAAGTGGAAGTCCCTTTCTAACAAAAGATGTCAAAAAGTGACATCCGCTTGTATTACAAGTTACAAGCTTTTGAGAAACGGGCCCCAGAGCTCATGCCTTGGTGGTATGTAATCATGCGGAATGCAACAGGGGGGAATGCAATCATGCAGAATGCAGCAATATAGTGGGATGCCTCAAGTGGGGCAAGTATAAACAGCCGGTGGGCAAGGGTTTCCCTATCCGCAAGTGAGTTGTTACAATATAATACAATGTTATATTATAATATTATAAATATGTTACAATATAATATGTGTTGAATATTCTATGACAGAGCAAAAGTCTTCCATAGTACTGTTTTGACATTATTTCGATCCTGATGTGAATTCGTGGCGCTCCTGCTTGATATAATTCAATATAGCAACAGAAGAATAAGTTATATTTTTATATTAGGTGCGACGATAGTTATATTTTTCTAACGTTATGCTGTATGCGTTATCGAATATAACGCACACCTTTAGTTGTTAGGCTTTAAAAATAACAAATAAAGTACAACATGGACCCTGTCGACCTACAGTAAAAACAAGAAGGGAGAAGAAATTATTTATTAGAATTACTTGGCATTCCAATCCTATTATTACTCCAAGTACCTAAAGCTCAACAATTCCTTACCCAGGGCATGATGATCAACGCCGGCATGGGCGGGCAAGTCCCCCAGGTGGGCGGCAAGGGCGCCCGGCCGGTGACCCAGCTGGACGGGCTGGAGGCGGCGCGCCAGCAGAACCTGGAGAAGATCCAGCACCTGCAGCAGACGCTGGAGGCCGCCCACCAGCAGCAGTTCAAGTCGCAGATGGACATCATGACGCATCTCCACGCGGCGCAGCAACAGGAACAACATTATAAACAGATGGAGGTAGAAACAGTTTAACACCAAAACCTTCTTTACACCTAGCATTTGCAGTGCAATTCTTTACACACCCTTTAGACCTAGCATTCCATATTGGACCCGCCAAACGCCCAAAATTCCGCATTGGCCTGCGTGACACCCAATATTCCGCATTGGGCCCGCCTAACACTCAGCATTCCTCATTGGGCCCGCCGAACACTCAGCATTCCGCGTTGGGCCCGCTAAACGCCCAACATTCCGAATTGGCCTGCGTGACACCCAGTATTTCGTATTGGACCCGCCCAACACTCATCATTTCGCATTGGGCCCGCTAAATGTTTGGTTTGGTTGGTTTCCATAGTGCTGTTTTGACATTATTTCGATCCTAATGTAAATTAGATTCCGTCGAGAGTAACTCGGCTGGCTGGCCCCACCTTTTTGCGAATAATGTGACTTCTGTTTGGTTCGAACTTGTCTTTCGTTATTTGTTAAATGAGTGTGGGCAACCGAAATCAGCGAGCGAAAAATACCGGTATTACGAGCAGGGACCGTTTCAACTTGATCTTTGATTGGAACCGAAATATTTTCGATTCTAAAATAGCGAAACTGAAATGATAATCTGTTATAATTACAAAGCCTCTCGTCGTAGGATTTGCGAAACGATAGCGTAGCTTCATTTTACGTTCACAAGTGCTGTATCAGCCTAAAATGAATAAATGGCTTTGAATTTTGAATTTCGACATCTCTTTTGAAATTGTATGGAGTTTCTTGCATTTGCTCGCGAGTTTTAACTTGATTTCCGAGCCCTGCTATTTGACACTGAGTTCTAAATGTTTTATTTGACCTTGTGTCACTTGTTTATACTGTCTATACTTATATACTTACTTTAATGTTATAAAAAGGAAAGATTTGATTGTTTGTTTGTTTGCATTGAATAGGTTCCGAAACTACTGGACCAATTTAGAAAAATTTTTGACCATTAGAAAGCTACATTCTTACCGAGTGACATAGGCTATATTTTATCCCGATATTCCCACGGGAACGGGCACCACGCGGGTTTTACCCGCGTCCGCGAGGATCCGCTAGTAATATTATAAAGAGAATAGATATGATTGTTTGTTTGCATTGAATAAGCTCCGAAAGTACTGGACCGATTTAGAAAATTCTTTTACCATTAGAAAGCTGCATTACTCCCGAGTGACATAGGCTATATTTTATCCCGATATTCCCACGGGTAAAACGGCGAGGATCCACCAGTAGTGTATAACGTAATTGATATGAACTCTGTTAGGAGCAGCGTAAGCACCAGCTGCAAGCCCAACTGCAGCAGCAGCTGCGCGGAGCCGGTGCACACCCCGCGCGCATCATGCGCCCGCTGCTGCCCTCCAACCCGGGCCTGCGACATCTGCTGCAGCAGGTAGGGACGCATGTAGGGCACACACCCGCTGCTGCCCTCCAACCCGGGCCTGCGACATCTGCTGCAGCAGGTAGGGACGCATGTAGGGCACACACCCGCTGCTGCCCTCCAACCCGGGCCTGCGACATCTGCTGCAGCAGGTAGGGACGCATGTAGGGCACACACCCGCTGCTGCCCTCCAACCCGGGCCTGCGACATCTGCTGCAGCAGGTAGGGACGCATGTAGGGCACACACCCGCTGCTGCCCTCCAACCCGGGCCTGCGACATCTGCTGCAGCAGGTAGGGACGCATGTAGGGCACACACCCGCTGCTGCCCTCCAACCCGGGCCTGCGACATCTGCTGCAGCAGGTAGGGACGCATGTAGGGCACACACCCGCTGCTGCCCTCCAACCCGGGCCTGCGACATCTGCTGCAGCAGGTAGGGACGCATGTAGGGCACACACCCGCTGCTGCCCTCCAACCCGGGCCTGCGACATCTGCTGCAGCAGGTAGGGACGCATGTAGGGCACACACCCGCTGCTGCCCTCCAACCCGGGCCTGCGACATCTGCTGCAGCAGGTAGGGACGCATGTAGGGCACACACCCGCTGCTGCCCTCCAACCCGGGCCTGCGACATCTGCTGCAGCAGGTAGGGACGCATGTAGGGCACACACCCGCTGCTGCCCTCCAACCCGGGCCTGCGACATCTGCTGCAGCAGGTAGGGACGCATGTAGGGCACACACCCGCTGCTGCCCTCCAACCCGGGCCTGCGACATCTGCTGCAGCAGGTAGGGACGCATGTAGGGCACACACCCGCTGCTGCCCTCCAACCCGGGCCTGCGACATCTGCTGCAGCAGGTAGGGACGCATGTAGGGCACACACCCGCTGCTGCCCTCCAACCCGGGCCTGCGACATCTGCTGCAGCAGGTAAGTACAGCTGCTGCCCCCCAACCCGCCCCAGCCATCTGCTACAGCAGGTAATGCCAGCTGCTGCCCTCCAACCCGGGCCTCAGGCATCTGCTACAACAGGTAGAAACGGTGTCGGCAGAACTCACCGAAAAAAAACTCATCGAATGAATAACTCACTGAAAAAAAAACAGAAAGTCCTGTAGAACACGTGATAGGTTAGTTATTTTTTTTTCACGCCACAAAACAAGTAGTTTTTACGGTGAGAAAAGTTTTCGGTGAGTTTGGTTTTCGGTGATCCGCTAGAAACAGCAGTTTTTTATAAAATAGCAAAGACGAATTCTTTTTTTATTTATATCGTAAGATTTACAATTTCACACACAATTTTTTCATGTATTCATTTTATTGAAACTTGTACTCGTTTCTCAAACGCCATCACAATGAACGTCAAGTTAGCAGCCCACTTAGAGACCGTAATATCTCGGCTTTGATTGAAGCTCTATTATTGAAATTTTGCATTTGCGATACACTAATTTTATACACAGTTTTTTGACATTAAAATCACATTGATACGAATGTATTACATAGGGTGCCTGCTAGCTTGACGTTAAGTAACAGCCTCACCAAGACACTCAAATATCTTATGAACCATAGTATCACTATTTATATGCTATCACTATTTAATTCTATTTATACAAAAAAAATTACGTAGTCAAAACCATCTAATTCCGTGGTGAGGCTGCTAACTTGACGCACATAAAATTTTCTGCAAAGGTGCTAACTTTGTTAATTTTAGCATGGACCATGCTAAAATTAACAAAGTTATCACAAACATATCTCATTTTCATATAATCATTTAACATATTTCGCACGTGCTATTGATTGAAATTAAACACTTACAAATTACTACCCATTTGGTTTGCTAATAATGTCAGATTTACTAGTTTTTTATATATTTTTTTTCTTGTAAGTAGCTATGGTATTTCTAAAAGTCCTTTATTTCACTTTAGCTTTTCAATCCATCCGCTTTTATAAGACTGTTTTTTATTTTTCGAATTTCATCACCCTTAACCCATTTTCAATAGTTTTGTCAATGTTCCAAATTGCTCAAGACCACAGAACACAAGCAAGATGTTAGGAGTAGTACCTAAGTAGGCGGGGCAAACGTAGAAAAACCCCTTGCTCAAAACAGCAAACCGTCCAGCAAAAAGTCCGTACATTCTACTCTACTATACTTGTACAATGTAGCATGGGTCCTATGACAGCTCATTCGTGCTAAGCAAGAAGTTGTTTATGCTATTGGAATAAAACCATGAAGCTCGACTTAATACTCTGAGGTAACTGGAGAGTGCAGTACTAACACTTTTTTGTCACCAAAAATTACACAGTGGCTGTCTTCCGTCTCACCTACACTTTAAAAAAATACGTATGGTCATATGAGACAACTGACAGCCACTACATACATAAATGTCAAATTTGCTGGGTACACTTTTTTATTCAGGGTGAGAACTCCAGTTACCTCAGTATTAAGTCGAGCTTCATGAATAAAACTCAAGCATAAAAGGCCCCACAGACTATCCATAGACTAGCCTGCCGGCAATAGCAGCTTGCATTCGATTCCACGCTTCACTCAGTACTAAATGCGTGAGACGCTCCTTCTAACTTCTTCTTGTGTTTTGTGCTCAAAAGGGGGCGTCCATTCATTACGTAAAGACACGTGAGGTTAGGGGGAGGGGGAGGGAAGGGAGCCAAATCTCACGACATCCCACCAAGGTGGGAGAGGGGGTGACGTAATCAATGGACGCCACCAAAACTTATACTTAAGTGTAAATAACAACACAATCCTAATAGCTAGTTATTGAGCTCTTATTTTCTTTACTACATTTTAATATTATTTACATTTGTTACCGGCCAAACCCGATTTTAGGACAAACTAGTTTTCCTAGGCCCAATTCAGTTCATCGCGTTGACATTTTAGATAGCGAATTTGCTTTGAAAGTCCTGTAGAACACGTGATAGGTTAGAAATTTAAGGCGATAGCGAAGCGATCTCCTTTAATTTCGTGGTTATTGAGGTTTTTTTTATCACATTTTTCCTATTCGTGGTTTTTTTTAAACAATTGGGGATTTCGTGAAACAATGATGAACAACTATGAACAACTATGAACTGATTTGGCCTAGGAAAAACTAGTTTGTCCTAAAATCGGGTTCGGCGGGTAACAATGTACCGGATTGGTGATTTCGCTACATAGAAAAATATTTTTGACTTTAAATTGATAAACTTAAAAATAAATTCTGATTTCATAATAAAGTCACATTTATTTAAAATCTTAATAAAATTCAGTAAATTGTATTTTTAATTACATACTTAAATCATAAGATCGCACTAGTCCAATTATCTGAATAAAAATTAAGACCTTAAAGTATTTTCTTTGTGGTCAAATCACTCGGTGCTTAGTGATCTACTTCCAGGTACCTCTATGTGCTTGAACTAGCTTCCTTTCGCACCAATAACTCCACAGATATATTTCAGTATAGTGGACACGAAAATGCTTTGACACTTGAAACCTTCGGTCGTTTATACTTGCTTCACAGATACAGAATCTCTCTCTCTCTCTGTTAGCATTACTTCGCTTCACTCACTTTCAAAGGAGCTCTGTTTAAGGCGAGGATTCCCGACTGAAATAGGCACGCTAACGCTTGCTCGGCCGCGCTCGATACACTTCGCGCGGACCCAGTAAAGCGGTAGCCGGCAGTGAGCTGTGAACTCGCGAGCGCCCCGCGAAATCACTTAAAATTCATTAAAATGAAATAATAAAAAAATAAAATTTATGACGGCCGGAATACCTCGGCTATTCAAAGACAATTATTTTCATATGTTTTTCACTGACTAAAACCAAGTATACTGCAAGTAATATTATATTTGAATTATTATTAGACGGATGTTTGGAATTTTATTTGATACCGTAAAGTATCACTAATGGAAAATATAATCGGAAACACTAGATAAAAGACTGTAAAATAACATATATTTTTTCCAAATTTTCAGTAAGTAATTGTGGTTTGCGAGTATTCCATAATTTAAAATACCCTATCTTCGGGAATCATCGCCTTAAAATGTTATATAAAAATTCTGTCACATTTAGAGCCGATAATTTTTTTCACGGTACGTTTAAAAGTACTGCCGTATAATAAAAAAATCATGCCAAGTACAAACGACCGATGTAGTGTCGTGTCAGTAGTTGAGGTGGGCGTGTGTTGTAGCAACAGGCGCAGGCGCAGCGCGGGCCCCGCCCCCCTCACATGTGACCGCCCCGCCCCCGCCCGCGCCCTGCCCCTCGCCCCGCCCACCACGCTCGCAAGTAATGCTTCCACACTCTCACTAACATTGCCCCATAGGAATAAAACCTAAAGTCGGATGTTCATCAGGGTTTTATTGTAAGAAAATAATATTTAATAGAAAGATACAACTAATCTCAACTCCCGTCTGGGGGTCTACCGCGTAACTTTATGGGTATGAACTTCCTACGTTTTTGGGAACTTTAATTCAATTTTATTAAGAAAATAGCCGCTATCATTTCCTTGTTTTGTGACGTCGGGTTTAACGATAATTAGCTAGCAACGTTCAACGGAACAAAGCAGCAGAAATCTATCAAGATAAGGAATTCAAATGACAGTTGAAGCCCATACCCATATTCATATTTCTTAGCCGGTAGCCCCCCTGGTCTGGGATACTTGGAGACTAACCCTCGTTCGTATCTAAAGTCAAGTCAAGTCACTCATAATGTCTTGTGAAAAACTCTTAATTGAATTGTCGTTTTTACATAATAAACAAAAATTTAAATGAAATAAGAACTTTCAAAAGTAACTTGGCCAAGTATTCTTACTTTTGAAAGTTCTTATTTTATTTAAATTCTTGTTTATTGTATAAAAACAACAATTTTAAATAACGACTTTTACTCAAGACATTACTTGGATTGACGAGTGTTAGTAGTAGTTTTATTTATCCGTTTTAATTTTTCTCAGATATTCGTATTACATGTCGATAATTAAATTTCAAGTCTATTTATCGACTCATAAGATTTCGGGCAACTTTGGGTATTATATCTATGGCTCTCCTTCATTCTTGAAACTTCGATGGATAGGTACTATAAAAAATACGAAAAAAGTTGTTTTTAATAAAATATTAAAACAACGGCAAGAAATCTAAGAAACAATATCGCACAGGCACAAGCTCTTTATTGATCTGAAAATTAGATTAAATGTAATTAATGTCCATCGATATTTCTGAATTTCTCACTACTTGAACTTCTATTTTGTTTTTTTTCAATATCTTATTTTATCACCGCCTATTATTTTTGTAATAGATTATTTTAACATCATCAGCCAATCGTCGCGTTATTGATTTTTTACAATCGTAACTGATTGAATAGAAATAACGAAGCTGTACCTGTCGGAAGCATAAAAGAAATAGTGATAATAAAATGAGATATTTGAAATAAATAAAAGATTCATGTCTTTTTTAGTTCAGAAATGCTGTGACCCCTTTTTCCGTCTGCGTAACTATTTTTGCATTGAAAAATGGAAAATGAAGTATTTTAGAAAAAATAGACCCGTCTCACAACTAGCTCCGATGGGACTCGAACCCACGACCTTTCGCTATAGAGCAGTCGCCCGGATAGCGAAAGGTCGTGGGTTCGAGTCCCATCGGAGCTAGTTGTGAGACGGGTCTATTTTTTCTAAAATACTTCATTTCTTTCACATTGGTGACGCATTTTTACAACATAGATAAAAATTTCATAATTTGCAATCAACTTTTATTTCTTCTGTGCATGTTAATCGTTGCCTTGTTTATCATTTGTAACTAGTGATGGGTTTTTATCCGGATAAATACTCAAAATGGATAAATACTCATAAATATCCATTTTTACTCGAGCATTTATCCAAAAAGGTGGATAAGTACTCTTTGAACATTTCTATTTCTATTTAACGTAAATTTTGAAATTAGAATGCAGGTAATTAGTATTTTTAAGATTAAATATGTGTTTCTGCGTTTTTAAATTGCAAATAATGAATAATAGCAAAAGAACTAAGTATCTAATATTTCAAGTTATTTATATTTTTTCTTCTTGCATTCACAATGCAATTTTTATTATTGACAAATCGAAAATAAAGGACAAGGAAAAACGAGTATTTATCCATTTTCGATAAATATCCGAGTATTTACTCTTTGAGTATTTATCCACTGCCCATCACTATTTGTAACTAATCCATTTTCTCTTGCATCTCTTTCACACGCTTGTGTAGCAACATCCAGCACACTCATTTTCAGAACAATAAAAGGGGTAATGTAAAGTAAGTATTTGTGAATATTTTTTTATTTAAAAAATTAAGTCGATGGTATGTTATCTAAAATTATATCGCCAATTAGCAATGTTTCGAAACAATTCATCACATGTATTGGCTTCGCGATTTGTTTCAGTTGCCAGAAACTAACTTCCATCCCCCTATTCCGTTCCCACAAAGATAAAGTTGTTCATAAAAAAGAAAATATTTGATTGTAATGATTGAAATGTGCGATTATTCTATTTTGTTTTATGGAACATGTCATTTTTTTTCTCATTTTATACTTACCTATTATAACATGTAATAATTAAGTACATAATATTTCTCAAATTGTTCTATGAAACCTGGAAAATAAGACCTCTTTTATCCATAATCATTAAAAGTATCAAAGAAATATAGTATACCATGGAAGATTTTGGGAAATTATATTATTACCATTTGTTCTAGGGTGGTAGACTCGAGAAAGAGCTAAAATGTAGTTCTATGGAAAAAATGGGGAATAAATTAGTTGTTTTTTCCAATGACGTCATGTTCCATGAAACAAATCAGATTTACCGGAAATATGAAACTATTTCAGTACTTATTTCTAAATGCCAAGCCAATATTATTGTAGTAGGTTATACTTTGTATCCGTAAGTGAATGTCATAAGATCTAGTGTTAATAAATTATATATAATACTTAACCATTTGTCGTAATATTTACAGCAACCGCAGTACCGGCCCGGTGGCGCCGCCGCCCGACCCCCCTCGCAGACGCAACAATTCGACGATGTTAATAACTATAACGATTTCCTATAAACTCATTTCTATAGATAACTGTTGGAAAGACTTATTATATATTTCTGTACCCTTTCACAGTAATGTACATATTATAAAAAATAGATCTTGTAATGTATATAGCTAATTGTCGTTGAAGTTTTGATTCATAGCCTGCCTAGCCTTCTAAGGTCCGAAACTTCACTCACCGGCACTGAAACTTGGCCAAATTGAAACACAATATTCATACAAACGTACTCACTTTAGTTAGCGTCTCATGGATGGGAAATGGATTGCTTCCCTGCAATGAATTTTTACGTGAAACCAAATTATTTTTGTTTACGAGTTTTTGCACTCGTAAACATCATTTGGTATACTTTACTTTAATTTACCGTTGTACAGGGTTTTAAAGTTAGACGTTCCCTTTCTTAAAACTAGATTAGTAACTTCATACCAAAACTCAGACTAGTAAGGAGCGCTAAGGCGATGAAATTTTAGACGTTTCGAATTTGGTGGTTCGTTGAGCTCAGTATTGCCACCAATGGAAATAAATCAATTACACTTTATTAAAGGCTTATATCAAAAGTTTCAGTTATTTTGCGCAAATAAAAGAGTAAAATTCATTTTATATAAATATACTTTTAAGAACTCAAACTTACGCAATAAGTCGTAATGTGAATAGTGCCAAAAGTGGCCACATTTTGCAATATCGACATCCATAACTTAATGCTCATATTTGAGGCCCTGAAAAAACAATAAAAAATTGCATTTTACTCTTTTATTTGCGCGAAATAACCGAAACTTTTATTCTAAGCCCTTGATAAATCGTAAATGATTTATTTCCATTGGTGGCGCTACTGAGCTCAACGAACCACCTTAAAGTTCAAAATTGCCTCGAAAGATCCTCCAGGGGGCTAATTTTGTAACATCAACATATTCTATAGCTTTCAATTTGACAGATGTACGTACGATGTACATCCATTACTTGTTGTTGAAGACAGTTGAAACAAATATTTTGTTTTAACGCAGCAATGGTTGTAAAATATCTTTCAAACTGAAAGCGATCGCGATAGATTCGAGTTACACAATCAAGGGGCAGATTTGTTACAAAAACTTAACACGTACTGATTATATTGTATAGGTAAGATAACTATTAGTTGTTAAGTGTAAAGATATTTGTAATTAAACAAATACATACATTTTTATATAATTATTGTTTTTTATTGGAAAATCTTAGTAGGTATTATTTTCATGATTTCTAATATATTCATTGTTTGTACAGTCGGCGTCAGCGTCATATTATACAGTGCCATCTATACAATTTGGTATGGTGTACCGAACTAATTGACCACTTTGGATGGCACCGTATAAATTATGTAAAAAATGCACACTAACAGGGGGTAAATATAAATAAAATAAAAAAAACACTGAGTATTTCTATTATCTATTATCACATTATTATTATAATTGAAATCAAAATAAAAATTAAAGTGTCTTATACATATTTATTTGAACCAGCTAAATCAAGTTCGCAGAAGTCTTAGTTCAAGCACATATAAAATTTGGAATCCATTACTTACTTCATTCTTTAGTATTTGTCAAATGCTCATTTTTTTAATCAAATATAGTTAAAATGCATTACAATAATTTCTTTGCCTTGCACATCAGTAGCGCCAGCACTACGGTTATTTATTACACAAATAAATGTATACAACACAAAAAGAGGATGGAAATAGCAAATGGGCGGGACGTTGATGTGCCCACCCTTTTGCGTAAAACACCATAAGTGCTTATGCACATTGCTTTTTTTGAGTAGGTACACACACATGCACCGTAAAAATGCGCACCGTCCACGCGATAGAAACGACATGATACGATCTTTTTTATGACGCGCTCATAAGACACGGTGTACATAAATTTTAATCTAAATCCATACATTCGTACAAATTTTGTTTCTTTTTCGCATTTATTGGCAATGTGTCTTTTTTCCAAGACTTTCAGGAGCATGTCACGCATTCAGTACTGAAAGCGTGACATGCTCCTTTTAAGGCGCTACTCGGAAAAAGTATGGACTTTTTGATTTAAAACTATAGGACGGTTACAGTTGTTACAAATCTGGTAATAAGATATATATTTCTTCATACCTTTATCTAGAATCGTATAGTTTCAGAAACACGATTTTATGATTTTGGTTCGACACTTTTTTTTCGAAAATACCTCTAAAAAATAAGAAATATCAAGATTATTCTTAAATGGGGATACATATACTATTGAAAATTGGTTTAATTAGTGGACAGCAATAATATTTAGGATCGTATAGAAGCATTTTTTTAAACTCGCTATAGTTTTTGAATACGAAGTGATTTTGTGTTTTTTTTTGCGTAATCGGCAAAATCGGTCTCGCTGCCGCGCGCGTCGTTTTCTCATTGCTATCTCGCTTTAGCATATTTTTTCCGAGTATCGCCTTAAGCTCTTTTTGTGTTCTGTGGTACAGTCGAAGCAATTGAATCGTGATCGTGACCAAACATATGTTCATTTTCTAACCCATTTTGACCCATTTTGCTAATCAATTTGTTTGAAAGCGTCATAACTATGAACGTCAGTCTCCAAGTTGACAAGTTTAAATTACGACCTTACTGAATCTTATCGTGCGTGAGGCAATTTTCTAATAGATAATTAGAAAATAGCCTCACGCACGATTCAATAGGTTCGACTGTACATATTGTAAGTCTGCGCACAAGTTGATATTAAAACCCTTATCTACTGTCGACTATACTTAATAAGTACTAAAAATCATCCACACTTGCTCTTCGAATTTGACACATGTTGTATACTTAACTCATCGTTACATAATAACTATATTTATGGCAACCAAAGTTCATGATTACAATTTGTTTGTTCCTTACTTTCTAGCTAAAAGTAATTAAGCCAAATAATGAAGGCGATTCAAATGCAAAAAATTTCTTCGGCCTAAAGGAGCCCACACACGGTCAGTTCGACTGTCGGCCTAGAACGGATGGGCCGTCTGACGTACGAGACCTCCATCGGCCACACACTAGACCGGTCATTGCCTGGCGGCAATAGTCGAAAGCCGGCTTTGAGGCCACACACGAGCAGTTGGTAGCCGTCAGTTTTAGTACTGGTAGTTTCTGTCCGGCCGATAACTGTCAATATTGGCCGCGGCCACACACTATACCTGCATTAGCATTAGCATTAGCTGCCAGTTCTAAACCTTTTACGAAACTGTGAGTGTGTGGCCGATTGCGGCCAACTGACAGGCCGTTGCCGACAGGCGAACTGACCATCTGTGGGGCGCTTTATGTTAGAAGATAACGACCTTACGTTAGAAGATAAAAGTATGTTTGAAAATGCTACAAAGCACTTATTAACGTAGTATGCACCTTAAATTAAACATGGTAGAGTCGAAAATCAATTAACCACTCGATGTTCAGTATTTTTGTTGTATGTGATGTTATTTGTTATTTATATAAGTAGCTCGTACTTAACATACCAAAATGTAATTGGAAAGTAAATCTTAGTAAACATCGGCAGGCTTTAAAATGGCGCAAAACATAGAAGCAAATAACAACAATTTCTGCTGTACACCTACGTTTTGTCATAACACTTAGATTGCATACTTTTATGACCATGATTACATACCTACTTTTATTAAATATTATACATAAATTGCATCACAAATCGTAAACAAAACGGTTTTTTATCTATACATTGCCGATCAAGAAGAGCTTTAAGTAAGTAAATAGTGCATTATTTTATTTTACATTTTTTGCATTCACATATAATTTGCAATTAGACAAAATCTTTAGGTCGAGATTTTTTCTAATACTTCAATTTCAATATTTTTAATGTATTTCATGTTAATAAACATCTCTAAATTCGTGTAGTTACGTAAATGAGTATAATAATTAATACAATACAGTTATAAAATCATGCTTTTTAGGCGTTATTTACACGCTTATGCAAGGATACGTCAATTTATAAAATTCGGCTGATGGCTTTAAGCGCAAGCCACACTGCCAGCTGACAAACGAGCTAACGAACCAGGCGATGCGATGCGGCGTTTCTCCTCTTTTCATACTGCGAGAGGGAGAGAGCGACGTCGCTTGCGGCGTGAACCGAAATATGACTAGAGGTGAAACGTCACATCGCCCGGCTTTTTCGCCTGTTGACTCTGTAGCCTGCGCTTTAAATTTAATTTCCAAGTATTATAATTACGCGTTTTCTTTTCCGCGGCACTTTGCTCCCACCAGAGGGCGTATCGTTGCAATGGCCTATGTTAACTGTCATCTGCGTACATTTTATCGTTTGCCTGACTATTTTTTATGAATATACTGCACGATGCCGCTTTTTGCGTGGATATCCCCATTATTAAACTAATGTAGCAATAAAATGAATAGTCATGTTATAATATTGGCTATACATTATTTGAAGGATTAGTCTTTCTAAAGCATCTAAAGTCTGTGCGCCGAGAATTGATAAATATTATGATACGTCTCCGAACAGCGTTACTATCGCTTTATTATCGCAAACTGTATGGCGACCGTCACTTATCTCTCGCTTTCGCCGTTTTTCATAGTAAATGGCACGAAGTTGTTAACCGCGGCCCGAACAGGCGAGATAAGCGGCGGCCATTTTGCTATTTTCTCTATTTAAAAAATTAGCGTGCCGCAATTAGTTATGATTTAAGAAACCCTGACTTAATCAACATTCGGCGAACAGACTTTGCTTTTTTTTATCTAAACTTATGGATTTAAACCACTAAGGTTACTTCGTGTTATGTATTGCAATGCATAAACGAATTAGCGCAAACAGATACAGTAGCGATGGAAAGACTAAAATAAGATTATACCTACATATGTTCTGATATGTAAAGTGGAATACCTAAATTAAACATAATTGAGTAAAAATTAAGTAAATTCGATTATTCAGCTAAAAACAATAAAAGTGCACACGGATAGTATCGTTAGAAGATATAGTAAAAGTACATGCAATTTGCATCCCATCATCGCTAGTAATTCATAAACTTAAGTCTGATGTTTTTTTTTTACTTTTTTGCATTCATAATGCAATTTTTAATATTCTTTTATGTGTACCTAATTCATTTTCAATATTTTTTGATGAATAAAGTTCATAAATCATACCCAAAATCTATTTTGACCACCTCCATGGCCGAATGTAAGCACCGGTTTTCAAGGTGCCGCTTATCTCTTTGGTCCCGGGTTCGGTTCCCGGACGAGTAAATGGAACTTTTCGATATTTTCTCGTGTCTGAGTGTATGTGGTGTAGTAATACCCGTCGTTTCCGATTTCCATAACACTTATGCTCAAGCTATTATTTGGTATTGGAACAATGTATGTGATGGTGTCAAGTGTCCAATATTCTTTATACTATAATTATATTATTTATCTATCAAATCTTATAATTCTCCTATCAGAAACTTCAAAATTCATTGATTTCAATTAATAATTTTAATAATAATAATTTAATAAAATAAGTAAGTACTAAACATTAAACCATAACTTATCATAAACATATTTTTGTACCAAAACTATGACTATCAGGTTAGCGCTGTCTAAAACTATAACCGTGTGCACGCTACTTTATAAAATAAATAACCAAAGAGTATTTAAGACGGTGTTGCCATGCTAAAAAATAAAGACGGTGTTGCCAAGCTAAAAATAATTTTAACATTAATTCTTAAACCAATTCTAAGTAGCTATAATTTTATCATAATAAAATATTTTGTACTGGTTAGTATTTCCAAAAA